>CAXKWD010000004.1:26577395-27282395 GCA_964059195.1 Ectobius pallidus | reverse complement strand
GTGGCGGCCATGCCCTGGGATATTTTATGCTATAACAGGAAAAATTGAATCCATAGAGCAAAAATCTCCTAACAAAAGTTGCTTGTCTATATCACCTCTTTACACAGGTAAAATATTTCGGTGTTATTCATTAAAACTCTGTATAATTGAGCTTCAAGTGTCCTATAAAATAGGAATGTCTGGAAGCTTTGCTCACATCCAATGTCGTCTAGGTGGTATGAATTTGGTATTTGATTATTTCCAGTTAGGTCAAGTGTTTTTTTATGCATTTTAGTAAATTTTCCTCACTGTTGATCGCAAAACTTCTGCAAAACTTAGGAACTGTTTTATATCTGCATATCTTTTTTGTTAATACAAGGGGGGATTGAAAAGTAATGCACAATATCTCTTTTACAAAAAGTTAATTAGGTTCAATTACATAGAAATGTACACGTGAAGGGACATCTTTTGTGTATTTCTCTATATACTCGCCAAGTTTCTCAACACATTTCTCCCATCAGGATACCAGTTTCAAAATACCCTGTTCTTAGAAGCCCGTTCGGTTGGAGAATAGCCATCTGCGGACTGCTGTTTTCACTTCAGAATCTGATGTAAAGCGTTTACTGGCCAGAAATTTCTTCATGGGACCAAACAAATGAAAGTCAGACGGTGCCAGGACTGGACTGTATGGAGGATGCTGGAGCACATCCGAATCAAATTTGTTGATGTTCACAGTTGCAGCAACATGGGGGCGGGCATTGTGGTGATGAAGTTTCACACCATCATGTTTTACAGGCCGGTAAACGTTCTGCGTCAGAGGCAGAAATGAAAACAGCAGTCCACAAATGGCTATACTCCAACCGAACGAACTTCTGTTCACACTGGCATCATGATGGGAAAAATGTGTTGAGAAACTAGGCGACTATATAGAAAAATAGACACAAGATGTCCCTTCTTGTGTGCATTTGTTTGTAATTGTACCTATTAAACTTTTTGTAAAGAAAAGTATTGTGCATTACTCTTTGATCCACCCTCATAGGATATAAGTTGTTGCTTGTTATTTTTTGTGTGTGAACTGCTACCATCTTTAAATTTCTTCTATCCACTACAGAAAACATCTGGTGCCTAAATTGACTACTGTTATGAATTATAATATTTTCGTAGTAATGGAGTATTTTTTAATCTACTGTACTTAGGAACATGCAGAATATTAAGATCATGAAGGATTCTCTGTTTTTTGATGGTTTCTAGGATGTGTATGATTTCTGTTATGTGTTGTTCCGGTGTGTTGTTTTCCCGTAGTGTGGTCTTTAGGATTTTCAGGGTTTCCGTGACTGGTATGTTTGTGTATAGGTTGGTGATGTTGAAAGATGCTAGAGTTGAGTTGAGTTGTGTGGGATTTCTGTGTCTTTGATCTTCTGTACTAGATCATTGCTGTTCTTTAGTTGTGTTTGTGTGTTGAGTTCTATGTTCTGTCTGAGTATCTTGTCCATGTGTTTTGCTAGTTTGTAAGCTGGGGCTTGGTTGTAGTTGACGATTGGTCATATTGGCATGTCTTGTTTGTGTACCTTAGGTAGGGCATTGAATGCTGGTGGTGATGGGTGAATTTGTTTTAGGCATCGTTTTCTGTTTTCGAGGATTATGTATTCTGATCTGTTTAAATAACCTATTTTATGGCGTTGTGGTACGCTTCAGCGGGGTCTGATTTCATTTCTGTGATGTTTTTGTTTATGTAATCGTGTACCTTATTAGTGAGATCATCTGTGTGTATGATGACTGTCATGTTGCCTTTGTCTGCTTTTGCGAAAGTGAGGTTTATGTTCTTCTGCTTTGTGTCATATTTGTTTTGCTGTGTAGAGTTCGTTTTGCTAATTGTTTTTATCGTGATGTCGATAATCATTAATGTTACAGTACTTACTTTCCTGTGCTGGTGGCTGTACTTGTGGCTCCTCTTCCGAGTGGCCTGGAACACAGAGATAAATTTTGTGTGATATATTTACTACAGTATTTAAACTATTAATTATAGCTTTTCAAATCATAATTTATTTTAAATTACCGACTGCTAATACGAGGGTTAACCTAACCTAGCATCCTCCCTCATTTTCCATAATACTATCGAAAATTCATATAATGAAGACCGATATAATGATAAACTTGCGATATTTTTCTATGGTCCCGGCAAATTTCCTTTCTTAATAACGTTACTTGGCGCTTGTTATCGAAATTAAGAATCTTCGTGAACACCCTATTATAACGATACATGTTGTGAAGTAAAATTTACATTTTAGACCAACAACTTTGCTCTGCAAACGCAAGCATGCTGCAGATTAGTGTCCTTTCCATCTGGTGCGAACCTTTAAGCCACCTTTAGAAATTCCAGATTAGAGATTATTACAAATTTATTCTCAGTAGAGGCTGGAGTACAAGGTCACTGACCAATGTGATTGTTCTGTCTTTCTTCCCCTTTTCCACCCCAGCCCATGAGGCTGAACTTTCTCCGATGTATGATAGGGCATCTTAAAAGCTAACCAGTCTTTAAAGTTATTTTTCAGTAAGCGGGTGAAAAGTAGCTATGGTCCCCGCTCAACAAAAATCAGTAAGTCTTGAAAAAAAAAATTAGAGACTTTTACTTTGGATCATTGTTTAAAGCAGACATAAGTAGCAAAAAATACGGACTTTCACAATCTATGTTGGCTACATTTCTTCAAAAGATAAAAGAAATTGAGGAAACTTATTTCTTAAGGTATGTGTTAAATAAATTCGTCCGTTAGGCCTTGTATATACATTATAAGGTTATTTCTGTTTTGTATGCAGTTTTCTTAAGTGTCCTTTTAATTTGTTTATGCAATGAAGTATATATTCCCTTTAAAATTAAACTTTTCGTTTAGAATCACATTAATTTTTTTCCCCTTTAAATTTCCATCCTAAAATCAAGGTGCGTCTTATGGTCCGGAGCGTCTTATAGTCCGTATTATTATATTATTAAGCATATTAGGACAAAATACCGTGTATACAACACAGAGTAGTGAAAGTAACTTTACAACCTAAAAATTACTACTATTACATTATTATAATAAATTATGTAAATAAAATAGAAAAAGCTACAATTTATTGAAAATTTCTCGTGATATTTGCACACTCGCGGCATTACAGATCTGCGTTCTTTTAATTTACAGAATACACATTTGATTTGCTCAGTTTTTCTCATTGAACTTGGTATTTCAGCTTGTAGTCTTGGTCTCAAAGACAATTGTGGGTTTTTTCTCCTACACTATTCTCATGAAATGTCCAAAAGAGAAAACAAATCCTACAGTTTATATATAATCACTCTCTGAAAGGGAGACAATACTTACCAATCCAATAGAGTTTCCTCTTTTTTTTTTGTGGAGCCTCCGGATCTGAGAATAGACAGAGGAAGGCACCATTAATAAATTTTATATGTTAAGTTTACTTTAGTAATTAAAATAAAAATACTTTATTACATTTTTAATTAATATTACAGACACAGAGAAAGAATAAAACTTTTAGAGTAACAAAATACTTCAAAATAATACACTTTAGATATGAAAAATATCAAATTCATTGACCCTGATTTGGTTCTGCTTTATCCATCTCTAGCTGCTGCTGAAAGCTTGGACAACTTTACTAGTTTGGAGTCCCAAGAAGATATGAGCTATCATAATATATATAATTAAGATTCAAGTGTCCTATAAAATAGGAATATCTGGAAGCTTTGCTTACATCCAATGTCGTCTAGCATTTATGAATTTGATATTTGATTATTTCCACTTAGGTCAAGTGTTTTTTATGCATTTTAGTAATTTTTCCTCACTATTGAAACAAGACTTCTGCAAAACTTAGGAACTTTTTCATATCTGCACATCCTTTCTTTGTTAATACAAGGGGGGATCGAAAATTAACGCACAATATCTCTTTTACAAAAAGTGTAATAGGTACAATTACAAAGAAATGCACACGTGAAGGGACATCTTTTGTGTATTTTTCTATATAGGCCTAGTCGCCAAGTTTCTCAACACATTTCTCCCATCATGATACCAGTTTCAAAATGCCCTGTTCATAGAAGTCCGTTCGGTTGGAGTATAGCCATCTGCGGACTGCTGTTTTCACTTCTGCATCTGATGTAAAGCATTTAGCGGCCAGAAATTTCTTCATGGGACCAAACAAATGAAAGTCCGACGGTGCCAGGACTGGACTGTATGGAGGATGCTGGAGCACGTCCCAATCAAATTTGTTGATTTTCAAAGCTGCAGCAACATGGGGGCGGGAATTGTGGTGATGAAGTTTCACACCATCATGTTTCACAAGCCGGTAAACGTTTTGCGTAAGAGGCAGAAATGAAAACAGCAGTCCACAAATGGCTATACTCCAACCGAACGAACTTCTATGAGCAGGGTATTTTGAAACTGGTATCACAATGGGAAAAATGTGTAATTGAGAAACTTGGCGACTATAGAGAAAAATAGGTAAAAAAGATGTTCCTTCCTGTGTGCATTTCTTTGTAATTGTACCTATTAAACTTTTAGTAAAGAAAAGTATTGTGCATTACTCTTTGATCCACCCTCGTAATGGGCCTATATAAGTTGTTGCTTGTTATTTTTTGTGTGTGAACTGCTACCATCTTTAAATTTCTTCTATCCACTACAGGAAACATCTGGTGTCTAAATTGACTACTGTTATGAACATGGGCGTATGGTGAAATTTTGTTCGGGAGGGGTTCAATGTAAAGCGTCTCAGCTCCATGTCCTTGCGCACATTGTGAATTATTATTATTTTTTTAATTACTAAACAGTTGTATTGTAATAATTAATAAACTGCAATAATTTAATATGCAGTGTTTTCTTGAGATTTCTATCCATTTCTCGTTTAATCTAGAGTCTATAAATGAAAACTTTCTTTTGAAAAATTATCATAATACTGTATGATGGATAGAGCACGTTTTTAAAGTCATCTGCAAATCCATCGGTGGAAAAGCCCGATTAATGCAGATTACTTCATGATAATTTTGTGATGAGTTCATGATTACTGTTGGCTTTACAAACAGGTTGATGGATTTCGGCGGGAATATTCGAGTTGTCGTTTGACAGATTCCAAAGGGGTTATTGTTTACTAGTAATATATCACTGTTAAGCTGAAAAACTGTCAACACTATGATATTTTGAAATTTGAATCTTAAGTAAATTACGATAAATCTTAAATAATGCTTTGATGTGTACGAAATTGTAAAATATGTAACAACCTAATCAGAATTTTTTTTCTTAATTTCGTTCCATGATTTATGATCTTCAAAATATTGCAAATATTTCGGGAGGGGTTTCAACCCCCTGAACCCCCCCATTACCGTACGCCCATGGTTATGAATTATAATATTTTTGTACTAACGGAGTATTTTTAATCTACTGTACTTAGGAACATGCAAAATATTAAGATCATGAAGGATTCTCTGTTTTGTGATGGTTTCTAGGATGTTTATGATTTCTGTTATGTGTTGTTTTCCTGTAATGTGCAGCAGCCAGCACGGAACGCACAATATGGTGCCGAGAATTTGCTAATTGTTTTTATTGTGATGTGGATAATCATCAATGTTACAGTACTTACTTTCCTGTGCTGGTGGCTCCTCTCCTGAGTGGCCTGCAACACAGAGATAAATTTTGTGTGATATATTTACTACAGTATTTAAACTATTAATTATAGCTTTTCAAATCAGATTTTATTTTAAATTACCGACTGCTAATACGAGGGTTAACCTAACCTAGCATCCTCACTCATTTTCCATAATACTATCGAAAATTCATATAATGAAGACCGATATAATGATAAACTTGCGATATTTTTCTATGGTCCCGGCAAATTTCCTTTCTTAATAACGTTACTTGGCCCTTGTTATCGCAATTAAGAATCTTCGTGAACACCCTATTATAACGATACATGTTGTGAAGTGAAATTTACATTTTAGACCAACAACTTTGCTCTGCAAACTCAAGCATGCTGCAGAATAGTGTCCTTTCCATCTGGTGCGAACCTTGAAGCCACCTTTAGAAATTCCAGAATAGAGATTTTATTCTCAGTAGAGGCTGGAGTACAAGGTCACTGACCAATGTGATTGTTCCGTCTTTCTTCCCCTTTTCCACCCCAGCCCATGAGACTGAACTTTCTCTGATGTATGATAGGGGATCTTAAAAGCTAACCAGTCTTTCAAGTTATTTTTCAGTAAGCTGGTGAAAAGTAGCTATGGTCCCCGCACATCAGAATTGAAAGACAAAATTCCACCAGGACAAAAATCAGGCATCTATAAAATAAAGTGTAATGATTGCGACAATGTATACATAGGCAAAACAAAAAGGAACCTCAATACGAGATGGAAAGAGCACCACAGGAATATCAGACAAGGGGAAACTGATAAGTCCGCAGTAGCTTCACATGTCTGGAATTCGGACCATAACGTGATAAAAGAAGCAACCTTATTGAAAAATCTCCATTATCCAGTTGAATTGACCATATGGGAAAAGATCTTCATACAAAAGCATAGGAATAACCTCCAAAATTTCGACATCCCGGAGGAGAACGAATTGGGACTGATTGGGAAATTCGTGAAACCACCGCAGCGCCATCAGGAGGTACAGGATGGAAGTTCAGCAGTGGGACATAGTCTGACGATGGGTGGAAGGTCCACCTGAAAGCCGGCTAACTAGTAAGTAGTCAATTTAATGAAGTAGAGAGTGTTCTTGAAGATAATGTGTTTAAAAACCAATGACTTTAACTTTATAGTTTGTGTGATATGTTACTATCAATTTTATCTTGAACAAACAAACAATCAAACTGCCTCCCACTGGAGGTAGCCCACTGAAAACTCAGTATACTCACTAAATACCAAAACAAAAAAATGATAAGTTAAAAAAATAACAAAAGTACAAAAAGTACGTAGTCCATTAATGAAAAACATTGTTGTGGAGGATGTGACATGATTTGTGCAGGACCGATAGCACAATGTTGCCCCTCAAGAAAGCTGGTAGGTTGAATTCCTTCCTGAAATCTTCAAAAAACTTCGGGATAGCTCCACGGGCACCAATCAGAAATTCATACACTTCAAGATCCAGCAGATGATATTTGATCTTAAAATATTCTTCGGTACGCTGGTAGATGTTAACTTTCTCAATATGGACTTCCAATGCCTGATGACAACCTTGCTCAAACCTGATGGTAGGGTCAACAATTATTCCTTGTCCATCTGTCTTAAATGCCAGAATATCAAACCCGCCTTGCTGAACCATTGGTGGCTACACAAAGAAACCTCCTCTTCCACTCTCCATCTCTTTTTCCTGCAGCCAGCACGGAACGCACCATATGTTGCCGAGAATTTCTAAGCAGCATTCCACGGTCACATTGTCCCAAGGAGTGTGCAAGGCAGCCATTTCATAAAATAATGGAATTTTTCCCTCAAAGAGAGAAGTTATAAAATTATTGCAATTGGGTGGTCAAAAATAATTCTAAAACCTCAAATTCTCTGAATTTTAAGGATTTAGTTGTATGTGAAGTGGCGAGGTTTGTCAGCCTCTCGTCCACAGTTATAGCTCCTCTAGCGGTATGACGTCACAACTACAACGTCCAATAACGAGTTTCTTCATAATACAAGGACAGAAAAATTGCAGAGAATTCGCTATATCGTGGTATAAAAGAAAATGCATAATTTATGGTGGGATGAGTGGAACCGAATCATCCTAAGGTGCAACCTGTTTTTTAATTTTCTCTTCCTTTTTTTTAGGGGGGGCTAGTTTTTAACACGTATATCCGAGAAAGTTTGTGCAACATATTTTGCACCATTTATTTATTACATAGTATAATAAAAATGTAATATTCAGAAATACACCTGAATGAGCAAGGTTACTCAAGCTCGGGTGCAATTTCAAAAGAGACCTGAGTGAAAAAGGCAAGACGAGGAGCAAAGCGAAAAGTTAAAAAATAATAAAAATAATAATAATAATAATAATGCCACTTACACAGGCGAGTTTGGAAGACATTTATTTAACTTTGAAAAATAAAAAGGCACTTGAGAGAGTTGTGAGAGAGTGAGAGTGTGTGTGTGTGTGTGTGAGAGAGAGAGAGAGAGAGAGAGAGAGAGAGAGAGAGAGAGAGAGAGAGATATATAGATAGAAAGTGAAAGTGAAAGAGTACTTTGACAATACTCACTGTCATCATTTCCCGTCTCCAACCTTCTGCGCAGATTGTATCCTAGACACACAGAACGAATAAAGCTCTTAGATTAACAAAATACTTTGAAAATAATACACTTTAGATTTGAAAAATATCAAATTCATTGACCCTGATTTGGTTCCGCTTTATCCAACTCTGCCTTCCAGCTGCTGCTGAAAGCTTGGACAACTTTACTAGTTTGGTGTCCCAAGAAGCTATGTACAATCATAATATATACAGGGTGTTAATAAATAACACCGAAATTTTTTACCTGTAGCCTATATAGAGGGGACTTAGATTAGCAACTTTTATTAGGAGATTTTTTGTCTATGACGTAAAATGTGTATGCTACAGAGCATTAAAGTCATTATAATTTGGTGCTCATAAATCAATAATTACGCAAAACAGAGTTAACATTTTCATTAAATTGACTTCATGCCTTCCTAGTGAACAATAAAATCCTGACTCTTACTCATTCGTCAACAGTTATATCATAATTTAGTGTTTCCATATCTGCAAAATTTACAGACTAATCACATGACTGATCGCCACTGCATTAGTCTTTTTTTTTATTCATAACTACTAACTACAGTGTTAACAGCAAAGTTCCTTTGTTTTGCATTTTAATTATAATGTTAGAAGTCAGTGGCGGCCATGCCCTGGGATATTTTATGCTGTAACAGGAAAAATTGAATCCATAGAGCAAAAATCTCCTAACAAAAGTTGCTTGTCTATGTCACCTCTTTACACCGGTAAAATATTTCGGTGTTATTCATTAACACCCTGTATAATTGAGCTTCAAGTGTCCTTTAAAATAGGAATGTCTGGAAGCTTTTCTCACATCCAATGTCGTCTAGGTGGTATGAATTTGATATTTGATTATTTCCAGTTACGTCAAGTGTTTTTTTATGCATTTTAGTAAATTTTCCTCACTATTGAACGCAAGACTTCTGCAAAACTTAGGAACCATTGCATATATGCATATCTTTTTTCTTAATACAAGGGGGGATCGAAAAGTAATGCACAATATCTCTTTTACTAAAAGTTTTATAGGTACAATTACAAAGAAATGCACAAGTGAAGGGACATCTTTTGTGTATTTTTCTATATTGTCAACAAGTTTCTCAACACATTTCTCCCATCATGATACCAGTTTCAAAATACCCTGTTCATAGAAGTCCATTCGGTTGGAGTATAGCCATCTGCGGACTGCTGTTTTCACTTCTGCATCTGATGTAAAGAGTTTACTAGCCAGAAATTTCTTCATGGGACCAAACTAATGAAAGTCCGACGGTGCCAGGACTGGACTGTATGGGGGATGCTGGAGCACCTCCCAACCAAATTTGTTGATTTTCACAACTGCAGCAACATGGGGGCGAGCATTGTGGTGAAGAAGTTTAACACCAGGTTTTACAGGCCGATAAACGTTTTGCATCAGATGCAGAAATGAAAACAGCAGTCCACAAATGGCTATACTCAACCGAACGAACTTCTATGAACAGGGTATTTTGAAACTGGTATCACGATGGGAAAAATGTGTTGAGAAACTTGGAGACTATAGAGAAAAATAGGTAAAAAAGATGTCCCTTCCTGTGTGCATTTGTTTGTAATTGTACCTATTAAACTTTTTGTAAAGAAAAGTATTGTGATTTATGTATAGCGTAGAGCTTTTTCACTGGTAGGCTACTCACTACTAAATTGCGGTATTTTGTTACCTTGGAGCGCTTTCAACCGCATGGAGCGGCCATCTTCAGCAACTGACTTCCGTGGCGCTGTTGTTGTTGTTGTTGTTGGGAAGACATTTCTGGATGACTGTATCGTACAGCGCGTGTGATTTGCATTGTAACTGTTCGTTTAGGATGTTGGTGTTGTCTTGTGTGGTGTGTCTGTATATTTCATATTGTTCGAGTGTGTTGAGTGTGTGACCTTTGTGGTTAAGTATTGTGCATTGCTCTTTGATCCACCCTCGTAGTATACAAGTTGTTGCTTGTTATTTTTTGTGTGTGAACTGCTATCATCTTTAAATTTCTTCTATCCACTACAGAAAACAGCTGGTGTCTAAATTGACTACTGTTATGAATTATAATATTTTCGTACTAAAGGAGTATTTTTAATCTACTGTACTTAGGAACATGCAGAATATTAATATCATGAAGGATTCTCTTTTTTGTGATGGTTTCTAGGATGTTTATGATTTCTGTTATGTGTTGTTCAGGTGTGTTGTTTTTCTGTAATGTGCAGCAGCCAGCACGGAACGCACCATATGGTGCCGAGAATTTCTAAGCAGCATTCCACGGTCACATTGTCCCAAGGAGTGTGCAAGGGTTTCTACCTCCGGGCAGTATATTATTATGTATTATTTTGACGTGTCCGATATAAAAAATAATTCTTTACTCTGTGAAGATGACGGACTAATAAATAAATAAATAAAAAATCAATTGTATACATACTGAATAAACTGTAGATAAAAAAAACTGTTTCTTTGAAAGTGAAAATATTCAAAGCAATTCTAAAAAAACATTTTTACAGTACTTACCGTGGTGTGGTTGTTGTTGTTCTGGTTGTTTTTGTTGTTTTTGTTGTTTTTGTTGTTTTCGTTGTTGTTTTTGTTGTTGTTGAACTGGAACACAGAGATAAATTTTGTGTGTTATATTTACTACAGTAATTAGTATAAAAATTATAGCTTTCAAATCAGATTTTATATTAAATTACTGGCTGCTAATACGAGGGTTAACCTAACCTTAGGGTCCTCCCTCATTTTCCGTAATACTGTCGAAAATTCATATAACAAAGACCGATATAATGATAAACCTGCGATATTTTTCTATGATCCTGGCAAATTTCCTATCTTAATAACGTTACTTGGCCCTCTTAATAACTTTACTTTGTTATAACAATTAAGAAACTTCATGAACACCCTATTATAACGATACAGGTTTTGAAGTGAAATTGGCATTTTAGACCAACTTAGCTCTGCAAACGCTAGCATGTTGCAGATTAGTGTCCTTTCCATCTGGTGCGAACATTTAAGCCACCTTTAGAAATTCCAGAACAGAGATTTTATTTTCAGTAGAGGCTGGAGTACAAGGTCACTGATCAATGTGATTGTTCTGTCTATCTTGGTATCATGAATTTCAGTAACAGATTGGACTGAATTAGGCCCAAATATATTTAAAATAATTCTATTAATTGTGGTTGTGTGTTTCACTGGTAAATTTGGTGTGCATTTTCTATAATCTAAAGTGAGAGCCTTTTTAAAGGAGCACTGTTTGTATACAGTCCAAAAGTATCTAAATTACAACAAATAACAAAAACCAATTTTGGTTGTCATAGATACACTTTATACACTTTCATGGCATAAGGACATCCATCAGTTGAAAAAAAGTGTCCAGATTTTGAACCCAAAATAAATTGGTTTACTCTTTGTAAACATCTTGTACGAACGGTGGACGTAGTATGGAAACAATTTTTATTGTCCAAGCTTATTGTTTATGGAAAGTGCCAATGTTCCCATCTGGGAAAGTTGCAATAAACATGGATGCCTACTGCCGAAGAACAATCGGAAACTACTTATAAGTCTTACATTGTTTATATTGTAATGTTGCATTGTATAGTGTCATTTTACATCTCCGAATTTTACATACAAACATTAAGAAAAATTGATACCAATTTCATGAGAATATGGTAGAAGAAAAATTCCTCCGACACTGGAATTTGAACCTAGCACTTTTGGCTACCCGTGCCACCACTCCAACTTCAATAGCCAGAGTTCGATTCACAGTGCCAGAAGGAACCTCTCTCTTATGACCATCGCCGTTAATGGTCTTCCTGGCTACACCACAGTTGGTAAAGCGGCGGCATGGATAGCTCAAGGTTTGAAATCCAGTGTCACGGGGAATTTTTCTCCTACACTATTCTCATGAAATGTCCAATAGAGACAACAAATCCTACAGTTTATATATAATCACTCTCTGAAAGGGAGACAATACTTACCAGGCCTATTGGAAGCTCTCCTCTTCTTCCTTTTCAATGGAGGCTCGGGATCTGAGAATAGACAGAGAAAGGCAGCATTAATAAATTGTATGTGTTATGTTTACTTTAGTAATTGAATAAAAATACATTATTACATTTAAAATTAATATTGCTGTTAATGGTCTTCCTGGCAACACCACGAACTTCTATGAACAGGGTATTTTGAAACTGGTATCACGATGGGAAAAATGTGTTGAGAAACTTGGAGACTATTGAGAAAAATAAGTAAAAAAGATGTCCCTTCCTGTGTGCATTTGTTTGTAATTGTACCTATTAAACTTTTTGTAAAGAAAAGTATTGTGCATTGCTCTTTGAACCACCCTCGTAGTATAAAAGTTGTTGCTTGTTATTTTTTGTGTGTGAACTGCTATCATCTTTAAATTTCTTCTATCCACTACAGAAAACAGCTGGTGTCTAAATTGATTACTGTTATGAATTATAATATTTTCGTACTAACGGAGTATTTTTAATCTACTGTACTTAGGAACATGCAGAATATTAAGATCATGAAGGATTCTCTTTTATGTGATGGTTTCTAGGATGTTTAGGATTTCTGTTATGTGTTGTTCAGGTGTGTTGTTTTTCTGTAATGTGCAGCAGCCAGCACGGAACGCACCATATGGTGCCGAGAATTTCTAAGCAGCATTCCACGGTCACATTGTCCCAAGGAGTGTGCAAGGCAGCCATTTCATAAAATAATGGAATTTTTCCCTCAAAGAGAGAAGATATAAAATTATTGCAATTGGGTGGTCAAAAATAATTCTAAAACCTCAAATTCTCTGAATTTTAAGGATTTAGGTGTATGTGAAGTGGTTTCATGTGTAAAATCTATCGATTTACTTATTTATTGCATTGAGTTACTTTTTTTTGCCATTTTTAGCATGATTTTAACACTCTTTAATATCAAGTAGTCAAGAGTAATCAGCCATGTCCATTTTCATTTGAGAAAATATACATCTTAAGGTACAATTTGGTATAAGATTAACTTCAAAAAATATGTGTGGTTAATTACTATGTAAAATAACAAACAAGGGAATTTTTGTCCCACCCGTAACCGTGATAGTTTTGTTAAATTAGTATTAATGAGTTAAATAAATGTTTTGACAACCTGGAAACAGTTTATAATTTGTATTTAATCCCTCATACCTTCATTAATAACAACATTAAGACCCTAACAGTAATAGCAGAATAGAAAATGAGCTTTTGTTTTGCATCATTAAAATCAGTGTCCAAATTATGTCCCACCCGTAACACATTTTGAAAAACAAATTTAAAATATTCAGAATAAATTTTAAATAATGCTTTGCATGTAGTGTGAAGGAGAAGGCATTGTAAATTTTACAGAATGTGAAGAAACAATTCTAGTTTATTATTTATGATATGTAATAAACAAAAATAGCTTCTATAATTTGTCAGAATGTCCCACCCGTATTTATGAAATGGCTGAAGGGTTTCTACCTCCGGGCAGTATATTGTTATGTATTATTTTGACGTGTCCAATATAAAAAATAATTCTTTACTCTGTGAAGATGACGGACTAATAAATAATAGTCTAAATAATGCATAACACTAACCACATAGTTAAGTGGGCAAAGCAGAGGCAGGAGCTGTAGCGAAGCACCCTTGGATTTTCGAATAAAGTAGGATACACTGTTTGTAGGGTTTGAAAATGTGCCATGTTATATCTCCCGCGAAGTTTGTAAGCCTCTCGTCCACAGTTATAGCTCCTCTAGCGGTATGACGTCACAACTACAACGTCCAATAACGAGTTTCTTCATAATACAAGGACAGAAAAATTGCAGAGAATTCGCTATATCGTGGTATAAAAGAAAGTGCATAATTTATGGTGGGATGAGTGGAACCGAATCATCCTAAGGTGCAACCTGTTTTTTAATTTTCTCTTCCTTTTTTTTGGGGGGGGGCTAGTTTTTAACATGTATATACGAGAAAGTTTGTGCAACATATTTTGCACCATTTATTTATTACATAGTATAATAAAAATATAATATTCAGAAATACACCTGAATGAGCAAAGTTACTCAAGCTCGGGTGCAATTTCAAAAGAGACCCAAGTGAAAAAGGAAAGACGAGGAGCAAAGCGAAAAGTTAAAAAAATAATAATAATGATAATAATAATAATAATAATAATAATAATAATAATAATAATAATAATAATAATAATAATAATAATAATAATAATGCCACTTAGACAGGCGAGTTTGGAAGACATTTATTTAACTTTGAAAAATAAAAAGGCACTTGAGAGAGTTGTGAGAGAGTGAGAGTGTGTGTGAGAGAGTGAGAGTGAGAGAGAGAGAGAGAGAGAGAGAGAGAGAGAGCGAGAGCGAGAGAGAGAGAGAGAGAGAGAGAGAGAGAGAGAGAGAGAGAGAGAGAGAGAGAGAGAGAGAGAGAGAGAAAGTGAAAGTGAAAGTGAAAGTGAAAGACTACTTTGACAATACTCACTGTCATCATTTCCAGTCTCCAACCTTCTGCGCAGATTGTATCCTAGACACACAGAAAGAATAAAGCTCTTAGATTAACAAAATACTTTGAAAATAATACACTTTAGATTTGAAAAATATCAAATTCATTGACCCTGATTTGGTTCCGCTTTATCCAACTCTGCCTTCCAGCTGCTGCTGAAAGCTTGGACAACTTTACTAGTTTGGTGTCCCAAGAAGCTATGAGCAATCATAATATATACAGGGTGTTAATAAATAACACCGAAATTTTTTACCTGTAACCTATATAGAGGGGACTTAGATTAGCAACTTTTATTAGGAGATTTTTTTGTCTATGACGTAAAATGTGTATGCTACAGAGCATTAAAGTCATTATAATTTGGTGCTCATAAATCAATAATTACGCGAAACAGAGTTAACATTTTCATTAAATTGACTTCATGCTTTCCTAGTGAACAATAAAATCCTGACTCTTACTCATTCGTCAACAGTTATATCATAATTTAGTGTTTCCATATCTGCAAAATTTACAGACTAATCACATGACTGATCGCCACTGCATTAGTCTTTTTTTTTATTCATAACTACTAACTACAGTGTTAACAGCAAAGTTCCTTTGTTTTGCATTTTAATTATAATGTTACAAGTCAGTGGCGGCCATGCCCTGGGATATTTTATGCTGTAACAGCAAAAATTGAATCCATAGAGCAAAAATCTCCTAACAAAAGTTGCTTGTCTATGTCACCTCTTTACACCGGTAAAATATTTCGGTGTTATTCATTAACACCCTGTATAATTGAGCTTCAAGTGTCCTTTAAAATAGGAATGTCTGGAAGCTTTTCTCACATCCAATGTCGTCTAGGTGGTATGAATTTGATATTTGATTATTTCCAGTTACGTCAAGTGTTTTTTTTATGCATTTTAGTAAATTTTCCTCACTATTGAACTCAAGACTTCTGCAAAACTTAGGAACCATTGCATATATGCATATCTTTTTTCTTAATACAAGGGGGGATCGAAAAGTAATGCATAATATCTCTTTTACTAAAAGTTTTATAGGTACAATTACAAAGAAATGCACAAGTGAAGGGACATCTTTTGTGTATTTTTCTATATTGTCAACAAGTTTCTCAACACATTTCTCCCATCATGATACCAGTTTCAAAATACCCTGTTCATAGAAGTCCATTCAGTTGGAGTATAGCCATCTGCGGACTGCTGTTTTCACTTCTGCATCTGATGTAAAGAGTTTACTAGCCTGAAATTTCTTCATGGGACCAAACTAATGAAAGTCCGACGGTGCCAGGACTGGACTGTATGGGGGATGCTGGAGCACCTCCCAACCAAATTTGTTGATTTTCACAGCTGCAGCAACATGGGGGCGAGCATTGTGGTGAAGAAGTTTAACACCAGGTTTTACAGGCCGATAAACGTTTTGCATCAGATGCAGAAATGAAAACAGCAGTCCACAAATGGCTATACTCAACCGAACGAACTTCTATGAACAGGGTATTTTGAAACTGGTATCACGATGGGAAAAATGTGTTGATAAACTTGGAGACTATAGAGAAAAATAGGTAAAAAAGATGTCCCTTCCTGTGTGCATTTGTTTGTAATTGTACCTATTAAACTTTTTGTAAAGAAAAGGTGCATTGCTCTTTGATCCACCCTCGTAGTATACAAGTTGTTGCTTGTTATTTTTTGTGTGTGAACTGCTATCATCTTTAAATTTCTTCTATCCACTACAGAAAACAGATGGTGTCTAAATTGACTACTGTTATAAATTATAATATTTTCGTACTAAAGGAGTATTTTTAATCTACTGTACTTAGGAACATGCAGAATATTAAGATCATGAAGGATTCTCTGTTTTGTGATGGTTTATAGGATGTTTATGATTTCTGTTATGTGTTGTTCAGGTGTGTTGTTTTTCTGTAATGTGCAGCAGCCAGCACGGAACGCACCATATGGTGCCGAGAATTTCTAAGCAGCATTCCATGGTCACATTGTCCCAAGGAGTGTGCAAGGGTTTCTACCTCCGGGCAGTATATTATTATGCATTATTTTGACGTGTCCGATATAAAAAATAATTCTTTACTCTGTGAAGTTGACGGACTAATAAATAAATAAATAAAAAATCAATTGCATACATACTGAATAAACTGTAACTAAAAACTAAACTAATAACTAAAAACTAATAACTAATAACTAAAAACTAATAACTAAAAAATCAATTGTATTCATACTGAATAAACTGTAGCTAAAAAACTGATTCTTTGAAAGTGAAAATATTCAAAGCAATTCTAAAAAAACATTTTTACAGTACTTACCGTGGTGTGGTTGTTGTTGTTCTGGTTGTTTTTGTTGTTGTTGTTTTCGTTGTTGTTTTTGTTGTTGTTGAACTGGAACACAGAGATAAATTTTGTGTGTTATATTTACTACAGTAATTAGTATAAAAATTATAGCTTTCAAATCAGATTTTATATTAAATTACTGGCTGCTAATACGAGGGTTAACCTAACCTTAGTGTCCTCCCTCATTTTCCGTAATACTGTCGAAAATTCATATAACGAAGACCGATATAATGATAAACCTGCGATATTTTTCTATGATCCTGGCAAATTTCCTATCTTAATAACGTTACTTGGCCCTCTTAATAACTTTACTTTGTTATAACAATTAAGAAACTTCGTGAACACCCTATTATAATGATACAGGTTTTGAAGTGAAATTGGCATTTTAGACCAACTTAGCTCTGCAAACGCTAGCATGTTGCAGATTAGTGTCCTTTCCATCTGGTGCGAACATTTAAGCCACCTTTAGAAATCCCAGAACAGAGATTTTATTTTCAGTAGAGGCTGGAGTACAAGGTCACTGATCAATGTGATTGTTCTGTCTATCTTGGTATCATGAATTTCAGTAACAGATTGGACTGAATTAGGCCCAAATATATTTAAAATAATTCTATTAATTGTGGTTGTGTGTTTCACTGGTAAATTTGGTGTGCATTTTCTTAAATCTAAAGTGAGAGCCTTTTTAAAGGAGCACTGTTTGTATACAGTCCAAAAGTATCTAAATTACAACAAATAACAAAAACCAATTTTGGTTGTCATAGATACACTTTATACACTTTCATGGCATAAGGACATCCATCACTTGAAAAAAGTGTCCAGATTTTGAACCCAAAATAAATTGGTTTACTCTTTGTAAACATCTTGCACGAACGGTGGACGTAGTATGGAAACAATTTTTATTGTCCAAGCTTATTGTTTATGGAAAGTGCCAATGTTCCCATCTGGGAAAGTTGCAATAAACATGGATGCCTACTGCCAAAGAAGAATCAGAAACTACTTATAAGTCTTATATTGTAATGTTGCATTGTATAGTGTCATTTTACATCTCCGTGTTTTACATACTAACATTAAGAAAAAATTGATCTTAGAGATAATAAAATATAACTTAATAATGTCAAGGTTCGCAAATTTCACTTATTTTATGTTCTCCTCTCAGTTGATCTATTGGTGAAACGCAATTAACAGAGAAATTAAGAACACTGCAATATTTATATGAAGAAAACAATTATTTAAGAATATGGTAGAAGAAAAATTCCTCCGACACTGGAATTCGAACCCAGCACCTTTGGCTACCCGTGCCACCACTCTACCAACTGCGCTAGACAGAGTTAGATTCACAGTGCCAGAAGGAACCTCTCTCTTACGACCATTGCTGTTAATGGTCTTCCTGGCTACACCACAGTTGGTAGAGCGGCGGCATGGATAGCTCAAGGTTTGAAATCCAGTGTCACGGGGAATTTTTCTCCTACACTATTCTCATGAAATGTCCAATAGAGACAACAAATCCTACAGTTTATATATAATCACTCTCTGAAAGGGAGACAATACTTACCAGGCCTATTGGAAGCTCTCCTCTTCTTCCTTTTCAATGGAGGCTCGGGATCTGAGAATAGACAGAGAAAGGCAGCATTAATAAATTGGGTTATGTTTACTTTAGTCCCAAATATTTTAAATACAAAAAATTACAAATTCTACTTTCTCGCATATGTGTGATGGATTTAGCCAAAAGTAAATTCTAGAAACAAATTGTATTTATTACATTTTCATGAAACTATCAAGTATCTAGAATGGATAGCATCAGGGCCAGTCTTTATGTTCAATTGTTTTACCGTTAAATAATGCATAATGAATAATAATAATAATAATAATAACAATAACAACAACAAGAACAATTGCACGGACTGTGTGATGTATTTTGTTTCTGAGCGAAGCAGGATCATCAACTGTATATTGTTGCAAGTGCCTTGTACCCACCTCTGCATATAGTCTAAATAATGCATAACACTAACCACATAGTTAAGTGGGCGAAGCGGTGGCGGGAGCCATAGCGAAGCACCCTTGCATTTTAGAATAAAGTTGGATACACTGTTTGTAGGTTTTGAAAATCTGCCATATATCTCCCGCGAGGTTTGTCAGCTCTGATTTTGTGCTTTTTTAATTGAGGAAATTTGCATTCGCCCACAAGCTTCTTTTCCGCACAGAAAAGGAAACAAATGGATCAAAGCTTCGAATTCATTGCCACAAGGGTCCATTTAAAACCTTAAAAAATTCAGTAACTATTCCTTATGAAAAAACAGAATCATTGCTTTGTAATCATGTATTTATTTTATTTCATTTTTTTTATTTATATTTAGCCTATATTCTCCAATGATGGGAAAGCCCGTTTTCTTTTAGTTACCTGTGAAAAGTGGTTTGAATTTATTGTGATTTCAAGATGAGTTCCATGCTTGGGGTTTGCCACTTATACAGGCGAGTTTGGAAGACATTTATTTAACTTTGAAAAATCAAAAGGCACTTGAGAGAGTTGTGTGAGTGAGTGAGTGAGAGTGAAAGAACGAGAGAGAGAGTGAAAGAACGAGAGAGAGAGAGAGAGAGAGAGTGAAAGAACGAGAGAGAGAGAGAGAGAGAGAGTGAAAGAACGAGAGAGAGAGAGAGAGAGAGAGAGAGTGAAAGAACGAGAGAGAGAGAGAGAGAGAGAGAAAGAACGAGAGAGAGAGAGAGAGAGAAAGAACGAGAGAGAGAGAGAGAGAAAGAACGAGAGAGAGAGAGAACGAGAGAGAACGAGAGAGAGAGAACGAGAGAGAACGAGAGAGAACGAGAGAGAGAGAACGAGAGAGAGAGAACGAGAGAGAACGAGAGAGAACGAGAGAGAACGAGAGAGAACGAGAGAGAGAGAGAGAGAGAGAGAGAGAGTGAAAGTGAAAGTGAAAGAGTACTTTGACAATACTCACTGTCATCATTTCCCCTCTTCAACCTTCGGCGGAGATTGTATCCTAGACACACAGAAAGAATAAAGCTCTTAGATTAACAAAATACTTTGAAAATAATACACTTTAGATTTGAAAAATATCAAATTCATTGACCCTGATTTGGTTCCGCTTTATCCAACTCTGCCTTCCAGCTGCTGCTGAAAGCTTGGAGTCCCAAGAAGGAATGAGCTATCATAATATGTATATAATTAAGCTTCAAATGTCCTATAAAATAGGAACATCTGGAAGCTTTGCTCACATCCAATGTCGTCTAGGTGGTATGAATTTGATATTTGATTATTTCCAGTTAAGTCAAGTTTTTTTTACGCATTTTAGTAAATTTTCCTCACTATTGAAAGCAAGACTTCTGCAAGTCTTAGAACTTTTGCATAAATGCATATCTTTTTTTGGTAATACGAGTGGGGATCGAAAAGTAACGCACAATCATTTTTTACAAAAGTTTAATAGGTACAATTACAAACAAATGTACAAGTGAAGGGACATCTTTTGTGTATTTTTCTATATAGTCGCCAAGTTTCTCAACACATTTCTCCCATCATGATACCAGTTTCAAAATACCCTGTCCTTAGAAGTCCGTTCGGTTGGAGTATAGCCATCTGCAGACTGCTGTTTTTACTTCTGCATCTGATGTAAAGCGTTTACCGGCCAGAAATTTCTTCATGGGACCATAGGCGTACCGAGGGGAGGGGGTTTTTGGGGGTTTGAACCCCCCCATTGATTAAAAAAAGGAAAATTGTATAATTTTTTTAAGTCTGCCCATAAATACAAATATAAAGCGTGGGAAGCTTAAAACTCGTTATTTTGCGTCTTAATTTTTAAAATTTTCCGGGGGAGGACCCCCGCACCCCCCTCCCAGGGGGTATTCCATACCCCCCAGACCCCGAGGATGTTATAACCCCGCCCCCATCTGGTCGGCCTGGTTAAGCCTATGTATGGGACCAAACAAATGAAAGTCCGACGGTGCCAGGACTGGACTGTATGGAGGATGCTTGAGCCCCTCCCAACCAAATTTGATTTTCACAGCTGCAGCAACATGGGGGCGAGCATTGTGGTGAAGAAGCTTGATACCATCCTGTTACACAGGCCAATCCGAAGAAAACGCACCGTGAAATGACAAGGAGGACACTGCATCACGACAATGCTCCCTCACACACATCGCTTCTTGGGTGACATGGCTCACAGAAACGATAATTCCGCCTCCAGATTTAGCACCAGCGGATTTCTGGTTCTTCCCCAAGATCAAAGAAGGCCTCAAATAACCATTTTGCCACTGTAGGAAACAACAAAACCAACTCGACGGCTGAACTTCGGAAGCTACCAAAACAGGACTTTTATCTTTGTTTTTTACTAAAATTTTAACAAATAAATTGTTATAAATTATTGTTGTATTGCTTCGTACCTTTGTATTGTAAATAGAACGTGTTCTAACCTTTCATACATAACATTTTGTCATACTTCTCCCAATTATGCATTTTTTTAAAAGTATTTGTTTAGTATAAGTATTTCTAATGTATAACTGAACCACCCCCGAACACAAGCTCGGCTTCTTCGGGGGGTGTATCAACTTTTCGTACATATTTTTCGTGTACTTTGGAGTAATAAATTGTAAATTGTTGTTTCCAGCAATGGCAGGAGCAGTGGAGCCTAGTTTGAAGGTGATTAAGTAAATGTGTACCTATATTGTGATAATAAATAATTACAACTAAATTGCGCGATCTTCTTGACTCCCTCTCGTATATGTGTTACTGATGTACCAGGGAATTTTACCAATAGTTCGTATCGTTTTGGAATGGAAACGTTCTAGATACATTTGTAGTTTTTTCATAGTTGATGATCTTGACTTGGGTCACCAAATTTACGTATTTCTACGTATTTCTATTTGTAGAAAATTGGTAAGGCATGTGTTTATACTTACTTCCTCCTTGGCCATCGACCTCCGACTCGTGCATACTGAAATATTCTGAAATATAAATACAACGAAGCATAAATAACAATACACAACAGACATCTATATATATATATATATATATATATATATATATATATATATATATATATATATATATAAAAGGCTTTGTCCTGAATGACTGACTGAATGACAGGAATCAACGTACAGCCTAAACTATAACAGGTAGAGACTTGGAATTTTGATAGTACCTTCGTTTCCTAATGTAGATGCTCACTAAGAAAGGATTTTGAAAAATTCTGATTCTAAATGCCAAAAATTAAATGTTTTTGAAAATACTTAACCCCTTTTTGCACAGATTTATCAAAAATTCTCAGAACGTATTGTTACCAGTGGTATCAGGTGGGCTTGGATTAAATTAAATGCATGTTTGGCAAATTAGAGAAGGCATCATTATAATTCATATTATCTATATTAATAAAAGGAATTGTCCTCGATGTCCAGCGAAATCTACTGAACACAGAGATCTGAAATTTTAAACATAGGTGGGCTGAAGGGTCGGAAAATGCACCTCGAAGCCGGAATTTTAATTTTAGTTTTCGTTCGTGAGTTATGAGTGAAAAACGGGCAAAAAACGTGAATTGTTTGCGTTTTCAAAACATAAGTTTTCAGTTATACATTTCAATGTCAAATCAATTACAGTTGGCTTTGGCTATATTTGTCATATCTTGAAAATAAAACTTTCGCGATCGCTTGAATGTTGTAAGCCCTAATATGGTCAAACATTGTTTTATTTGGACGAAACTTACTATACAGGGGTTTTCTGGACCAAGAAACTCGAATCTGAGGACGCTTTTACCAGACGATACTATCTAATCGTGGTATGTAGTCCACGTGATTTAGGTGTTAATAAATATAATAATATAACTATTATGCTCTTAATTTTGAATTTTTGAAATAATTATCGCGGGCGAAGCCGCGGGCACATGCTAGTATATATATAAAAGGCTTTGTCCTGACTGACTGACTGACTGACTGACTGACTGACTGACTGACTGACTGACTGACTGACTGACTGACTGACTGACTGGAATCAACGTAGAGCCTAAACTATAACAGGTAGAGACTTGGAATTTTGACAGTATCTTCGTTTCATAACGTAGGTGCTCACTAAGAAAGGATTTTGAAAAATACTGATTCTAAATGCCAAAAATAAAATGTTTTTGAGAATACTTAAACCCTTTTTACACAGAATTATTGAAACAAAATTACAGAATATATTGTTGCCAGTTTTATAAGATAGGTTTGGATTAAATGAAATGGAAGTTTGACAAATTAGAGAAGGTATCAATACACGGCCTCCGTTAATGTACGCCTCCTTTAGGAGGCCGTGATCAATATAATTCATGTTATCCATATTAATAAAAGGAATTGTCTGTCTGTCCGCGATGCCCAGCGAAATCTACTGAACGCAGAGATCTGAAATTTTAAACATAGGTGGCCTGAAGGGTCGGAAAATGCACCTCGAAGACGGAATTTTAATTTTAGCTTTCGTTCGTGAGTTATGAGTGAAAAACGGGGAAAAAACGTGATTTTTTTTTTTAGTTTTTTTTAGTTTTTTTTAGTTTTCGAAACATCAGTTTTCAGTTATACATTTCAATGTCAATTCAATACAGTTGGCTTTGGTTATTTTTGTCATACCTTGAAAATAAAACTTTCGCGATCGCTTGAATGTTGTAAGCCCTAAATATGGTGAAACATTTAGCACGTTTACATGCGGGATTGAAATCTATCTGAATCCGATCCCAAGTCAATACGTTCCCTGTTTACATGGCAAGTTCTAGGAATGGATTGAGATTTGTTGGACTATTGGCTAACTTGGTTATGTATGGTTATTGTTGTGGCTAACCTGTTTAAACAATTGCTGTGTTCATTCCGTGATTAAAAATATAAAAAAGTATGTATTCTATCAATAATTTCTAATCACCATAAACAAATTATGACATAAAAGAGTAACAATAGTATTTATATTATAGTGTGAGTGAGTGTTTTTTTTTATTAAATTGACGATCAGCTGATAGAACAAAATGACGAATGCCATGCGAATGTGTGCGCGCGCACCAGGATTCAGTCCGCTAGCGTTTACATGGAACTGAATACGACTTGAATCCGATCCGTTCCTCCATTTGCAGAGGATCGGATCGAAAATTCATTCCGGACTGAGTCCGCGTTTACATGACGATTTCAACACGGGGATCGGACTCAGATCGATCTGAATCCTGCATGTAAACGTACTAATTGTCTTATTTGGACGAAACTCACTATACAGAGGTTTTCTGGGCCAAGAAACTCGAATCTGAGGTCGATTTTACCAGGCGACGCTATCTAATCGTGGTATGTTGTCCACGTGATTCAGGTGTTAGTAAATATAATGGTTTTACTATTGTGGTCTTAATTTTTAATTTTTGAAATAATTATCGCGGGCCATCGCTTGATTTTGTAAGTCCATCCTGGACGATTCATTTGTTTAGAATATCAAGGCACGCAGACATATGAAATTTTCAACCTACACGGAAGAGGGATAATCAATATAGGCCTAAATATCGTCAAACATTGTTCGATTTGGACGAAACCTATACAGGGGTATTCTGGGCCAAGGAACTCGAATCTGAGGTAGCTTTTACCAGGCAATGCTGTAGTCCACGCGATTTAGGTGTTCATAAATATAATGATTTAATTATTATGCTCTTAATTTTTAATTCTTGAAATAATTATCGCGGGAGAAGCCGCGGGCGCATGCTAGTATTACATAAGTGGTGCCTGAAATTTATTGTATAGTGCAGTTATTCATTGCATGGCCAGGCGGCTTCAAAGAAATAAACCATTAAGTCTGTGTTTCTTTATGTTAATTGATCTGACTAAATCTGTCTTTGCTCCCGCTTGCCAAAACAAAACCAATGTTGCAACATTCACTCATTGTTAACACTTACCTCAGTTCTTCCTTCGCTTTAAACAATTCTCACGTGTTAATGTTTACTGTAACTTGATCTTGCAACCGCGCATTTCACTCCACGTAAGGCTGACGAGTAGCTGTCAAAATCGTCAAAGGACATTCTTAGATTTTGATTGATTGGGGTGCATTAAAATAAAGAACATGAGTTGAGTTGTCGGCAAACCTTTCCTCTGCCTGGCCATGCAATGAATAACTGGACTGTATAAGTTATTGAGTGCCAGAATTGTACTTCATAAGATTGTGTAGGAGACGGGAAACTGTCTGTCTGTCCGTGCGTGTGTCCGTGTATCTGTACGCGCGATAAGTCAAATACGCTTTATCGGATTTTCATGCAACTCGGTATATACATTTATAACATCTACGGAAAGAAGCTTATTGATATTGGACCAAATCAGTTGGCGGGTACCAAAGTAATGCCTATTTTATGGTAATATATTAGAAAGAACTTATCAAATGCAAATCAGTTCTCATGACAACATGCTGTTTTACAGTGTTCATATACGGCTTTGGAAGTTTCAATACAGTTAGCTTTGGCTAATAACACTACCTAATATTCATTTACATATGCTTATCAAACTAGACCTTTGTTCTTCCGTAAGCCCTGCTTAATAAGTTGATCTGGAGCTTAACTCGGAAATCAATTTAAAAAATAACTTATTTTCTGCATATCGTAATTGCAGTTATCACTGATTAAACAAAAGCATTCTGGCACTTTGTTACATCAGTTTACCTGAGTTCATTGCTATTACAAACTATTAATACTAGTTTTCTTTTTACTTCGAGTTCGTGAACAATAAAAGAAGAACTCCAATTACACAGGTCTACAAAGAAAAACCATCAGGAAAAGTAATACTTGGATTTGCCTAAGCTTGGGCTGCTGATTTCAAATCTGTAATTAATTTTTCCCTAGCACGTATAGTTTTGGTAGATTTCGAAGAAAAATCTACCTATTGCAATCAATACAAAGTCATGATTTTCGAAAAATTCTTTCATATCTTTACGTTTCATGCCTCCCTAAGTACGAAAAAACCGCCTGTTCAAAAAAAAAAAAAGTATATATACTGTGCCAACGTAAACAAGAAATCATTACCTAAGTCGGGGGTCCACCCCCGAAAATTTTTTTAAATAGTGAACTAATTGAAATCACATTTTACGCTATTTTAGCTCTGAAAAACAAGCTATTAAATTTGTTTGCCATACTCTGGTCGGGGGTTACCCCCGGAAAATTTTTAAATATTGAACTAATTAAAATAACATTTTACGCTATTTTAGCTCTGAAAAACTAGTTAGAAAATTTGTTTACCATACTCTAAGACATATATGGGCAACGCCGGGCCCGCGGGCCGGATGTGGCCCGCCCCAACTCTTGATCCGGCCCGCGGAATATTTTAAAATCGCGCTCGAAAAAGTAAATATTTTCGGTTCTCGTCAACTAGAGAGTGAGAGGGGGACAACAAAAGCCCGAACTACGAGGGTGTTCCTTCTGGTCAGCGCTAGAAAAATGCTGCAATAGGCCTAAATCAAAGTATCGAACCAGAGTTACAGATGAAAATTTGGAAAACACTCTGCGCTTGTGTATTAGTGGGATTGATGCCAACATTGATTATCTTGTTTCTCAAGTTCAAGCTCAGGCTTCTCATTAATTTCTGCTGATTGTAAGTAAATACCTAATCAGTTTCGATATTGTTCTCATTCATGTAGGCCAAACTTTAGCATTATACTTTATAAATAAAAAAACCATATCATTATAATTTTTTAACAACTACCTATTATCTACGGCCCGCGACTTCATAAATATCGTAAAGTTTAGCCCGCATCTTTCCAAAAGTTGCCCATACCTGCTCTAAGAAATGCGAACTTAAACAAGAAATCGTTACCTAATTTATAATACTTATTACTATTTATAAGAGAAGTTAAATAACACAAGGAACAATGGAAATAACAGGACTACTCATTATGTTAAGAAAACAAAATAACTGCTATATCATATTTGACACACCACAAAAATTGTTTGATTTATTAATTTTTTTTAAATACAAAAATAGAATTTTAGGTTTTGATTTTTGGGGGTCCAAACCCCCAGGATCCCCTTTCCTAATCCAGTGTGGATTCTGCTTCCATGGTGTCGATATGGTAAAACTTCTGCAAACTTATGTCTATATTGACTTTAAATAATTGTCTTAAAAGAAAAAAACCAGACTATAATTATTAATATACATTTTTCCCTTTCCCTGAAAGCTAGGGGGGGCCGCGGCCCTTCTGCCCCCGGGTATGGGCGCCCTTGTTTGGGGGTACGAGTGGGGGTGGGGAATGGAAAATCGATTTTTTTTAACTACGTCTTGTGGGGTATCGTTGAAAAGCTCTTGAGTACTCTACAAACTTGATAGTTCTCATTTAAGGCGAGATTTGAATGTTTGAAAAAGTGCTCTTTCCTCTTTTTTATAGTTATTATTGCGGGTTTGTAATACCAAGGCTAAAGAAGACGAGTGCTGCGCAGCGACAATAAATTAAACGAAAAGCACTTCGAAATCTACCTCAGCCTGTAGTCTTGCCTAAAGGGATTTTTTAGAAATATAGGGGAGATGATTGACTGTCATCTATGTGGAAATGGTATAAATAACCTTAGAATATTCGCTTCTTTACAAACAGATAGAATGCTTTATGTGCACAATTGTTATTTCTTCCTCCTCTGCATATAAAATTGGGATTGATTAAGTGCATAGTAAAGACAAATTCACAAGGATTTCAATATCTGAGAGACAAATTTCCTCAAAGCGAAGCAAAATTAAAGGAAGGTGTCTTTCTTGTACCACAAATCAGGGAAATCCTTAAATATGAAGCTTGACAAAGAACAAGCAGTTTAGGAAAATTTCAAATGGGTATGCAGTAATTTCTTAGGTTTGAAGAAAGCTTCTGATTTCAAGAATGGTTATCAGCAAACTTCTTCATTCGTACAAGGTACTTGGGTGTAGTATGTCATTAAAAGTTCAAACCTGCATTCCCATCTAGAATTCTTCCCTGAAAACCTTGGTGAAGTAAGCGATGAGCAAGTAGAACGTTTACACCAGGACATAAAGTCAATGGAGCAACGTTACCAAGGTTTCTGGAATGATTCCATGATGGCAGATAACTGCTGGATGCTGTACCGGGATGCTCCAGAAATCATATACTTGTACCATAGAAAGAGGAAGTAAACTACCTTTTAATCGCAGAAGGTATGTTTATTAGTGTACTTTCAACATGTTTTAGGTCTTACATTTATGATATAAACCCAACCTGCCATAATGACATAATATACTGTACAGCACATATGGGCAACGCCCGGCCCCGGGGGCCGGATGTGGCCCGCCCCGACTTTTGCTCCGGCCCGCGGAACATTTAAAAATCGCGCTCGAAGAACTAAATATTTTCGGTTCTCGCCGACAAGAGAGTGAGAGGGGGGAAACAAAAGCCTGAACTTCGAGGGTGTTCATTCCGGTCAGCGCTAGAAAAATGGTACAATAGGCCTAAATCAAAATATCGAACCAGACTTAGAGATGAAAATTTGGAAAACACTCTGCTCTTGATGCCAACGTTGAGTATCTTGTTTCTAAAGTTCAAGCTCAAGCTTCTCAATTTCTGCTCATTGTAAGTAAATACATAATCAATTCGATATTGTTCTAATTCATGTAACTTTAGCATTATACTTTATAAATATAAAAAATCGTATCATGATTCTTTTTTCACAACTACCTATTGTCTACGGCCCGCGACTTCATAAATGTCGTAAAGTTTAGCCCGCATCTTTCCAAAGGTTGTGCATCCCTGCTGTACAGTAAAAACACTAGTTGCTAGAAAAAAATTGAAAGTATCTTCTTAATTAGCGTGAAAAACTGGTCTAGAGACGCATATTTTCATTTCTGATGATTAAAAAAAGTTTTATTTTGTAGACCTGTGTTGTCCAAATTACAACTATCCAGATAGCAAACTATCCGGATTGCTTTGAGGCCGTAGTGAAGTAGTTTCTGCAGCAGCGAGCATAGAGAACCCCTCTTTCAGGGCGGATCATTTGCGAAAAAGTAAAACTTTTAGCCGACAAAGTTGACAGTTTGTCAACAAAACGACTTATGCTGACCGATATAATTATTCAAGACGTGACACTTTAGGCCTAAGTACTGTACAATTTAGTTTTTTTTTTTAACAAAATTGCCCTTTCTAATAATAATCCGTACAACTGGAGTTCTACTGCATTCTGCATTTCACTGTTTTATGATATTGTGCATTTAAAGTGAATCTTCTTTCGTTTTCACGTTATTAACTGTTAACTGTTATTACTAGGGGGCGGATTTCTATGACATGTCATATTTCTCCCCTTTGCATTATTTCAGGTTTCCGACTAATTTAAACCCGATTCTAAGCATCCTAGTGAAAATGGAACGGCTTTTATTGTGCATATAACTGCATATTTAGGAAATGTTCAACTATTTTAGCACATTTAGTGTGAATATGCATATTTAGGTCATATTTTTGGCATATTTGTGTGCATAATAAAGAAATTTTGAAGTTTCATATTTTGTAAATTTTGCATTATAATGATATTTTTGAGAATTTATACAGATATTTAAAATAATTAACATTATATTTTAATAACATGAATTGTAATGAAACTTTTTAAAAATATACACAATGTGTAAATGATAAGTCATTTTAAATTTTATTAGTCATATTTTAATGTTTTTTTAGGTCATAAATGCATGCATATATCCTATTTTTTAGGTCATAGAAATCCGCCCCCTAGTTATTACGTTAACTGTTACTTCAAGACCTGGGAGTCACACCTTTAAAGAAATTGCATTACTGGCTCAAAAGTTTTCTATAAGAATACTTAATTACCATCTGTATTCAAAACAGTAGATTTCCTCTTCTTCTTTTTGATGAACCTATAACTAGAGACCGGACGTTAGGCACTTAAGTTCAAAATAGGCAGGCAAAAAGGCACTTACAAAGTGGCACTAAAACTGTCAAAATAAATGCTAAAAAATTTACAGTTGCATGCAAAAGGAGACAGTGGGTCGAAAAATGTGAACTCGTTTTGGATGTCTCTTGTTACTAATTGAAATAAAACATTTAAATCATGGAGTATTTAATCAAAATAACATAGACCTACCCGATACACATAATAAAGATGGATCTAACCGAAACACTATATAAACAATATTGTGCATTTCATTAGAGCACTGTACCGGTACCACATTCAACGCACAATATTACCTTTACAAACACCTTTTGCCAATCATTAACCAACATCATTGATTACTAGGCTTCGGACTTTTAGGTCGCTGAAAATTCTGTTTTAGGTACCTAAAATAGGCTCTAAAAATTGGAAAATAAAATCTAAAAATTGTAAAATAGTCTCTTATAAAATTGTTAAGTTGCCAATTTTCAGAAAAATCTCAATTGCAATGCAGAATATTATATGTATTGAAGCCACCATTAATCAATAATCATGATAAAACACAGATATAGGCCTATGGTACACAGAATTATATAGACCTATTACCAGGGCCTGTATTACTACCATAACAGTGAAACCCTAATCCCTACACCCAGAAGCTACGCACATCATACTAGCATATTCAACCCCTTGTATCCCTCAGTATCCCCCTCATTTTTGTTTTATTTTTTTATTATTATTGGATGTGGGAGTAGTTAGAAAGACACTACATTTTCTTGGGAATTCCAAGGAATTTTTCTACTGAAGACAAAACATTCCTTACTATTTAACCACTTCACAAATATGTCGGGTACTGCACATTCCGAGCTAAAAAAATTAGTACGAACTGAAAATAAATGTTAGAATTTAGAACAAAAAATAACTTATTTTGAACTTTAGAGGAAAAACAAGCAAAAAGGCAATATTAGTCTCTAACGTAAAAATAGCCTGTTTTAGGTCCTATAAAAGTATCAGTTTTAGGCATGGTCACTTACGAAACATGCATATACAAGTTTTTGTCCATATATCACTTAGGGATTAAAATAGGTTTTTACCTAAAATCCGAAGTCTACTGATCACAAATAACACAATAACTTACGGAAGTGCAACTGGACCACTAAACTTATATGATATCTGACCAGTTATAGCTATTGGGACAGTCATTGAAGCATATAGAGTAGCCTATAAAGGTTGACAGGAATTCACAGGTATATTTCAATACCAGAAGAAGACTTTGGATTATGTGTTTGAGATTAGAGAAAAAGGCTTTCTTTGATGCTAACTGACCTCGAGATGAGAGAAATCTCAAATCCAACGACCGATACTGGATTTTTACTTTCAACTGGGATTAATTTCTTGGATTTGTTACAGCCAGAATTTGATAAAATGATAAAAATGACACTTTTTAAAAATAGCTTAGATGGATAGACAATTCTTTTCTTTTTAATTTCATGTATCAATTTTTAATTTCTGATTGTTAGTTCCTGAGATACAGCCTTTTTTTTTTCTAAAGATATGATACAGGATGTTTTTAGCAAATCGCAATTTAACTTCAATTTCCTGTAAGTAGTAAATCGCAAGGTATTCAATTTTTCAAACGTCATAATTCCTCTATAAATTAACATATCAAGGTGATTTTGGTGTCATTTTAAAGTTTGAAATCTTCTATAGTGCTTGGCTTTGAGTAATTTCTGATATACGAATATTCTGTTGTGTTATAGGATTTTGTTTATAATGATGTGAAAAAATAATTACAATTTACAAATACAATACTTTTTTCTTGAAAAATGTCTTAACATGTATCTGTATAACATATACAAAAAAATATTTAGACTCCTAGTATTCAAAAATAAAATTTTCATACCTAAAGGTGTACAACTACCTTAAGAAGGCTAGAGGATTATGTAGATGAAATTTATATCTGTAGATAATAAAAGCTACATAAAACTAGCAAAGAATGAGAAAGAATGTAGAAGGACCAAGTTGTGAATTCCAAGTATTTTGTTAGGGATTTGACTGAAATCGGTCACTTATATAAGGGAATTTTTAATTTGGAAAGATTCGCCCTGTATTAGTTGGGCCGCGGGAAATCAGGCTAGCTATTGATTGTACTGCCAGCTGATTCTGCCCAACCCTGCGGACGGAATCATTGGTCGGAACTAGGCCATAGAAAATAGGTTTTGTGTACCATCCAATTCACCATTTTGAATTTGGAAAGATTCGTCCTGTATTAGTTGGGCCGCGGAAAATCAGGCTAGCTATTGACTGTAATGCCAGCTGATTTTGCCCAACCCTGCGGACGGAATCATTTGTCGGAACTAGGCCATGAAGAGTAAGGAATTGGAATTTGGAAAAATTTGCCCTGTATTAGTTGGGCCGCGGGAAAACAGGCTAGCTGTTGACTATAATGCCAGCTGACTCTGCTCAATCCTGCGGATACAATCATTGGTCGGATCTAGGCCATGTGTTAATGAATAACACCGAAATATTTTACCAGTGTATAGAGGGGACATAGACAAGGAACTTTTATTAGGAGATTTTTGCTCCATGACGTAAAATGTGTGTGCTAAGGGGCATTAAAGTCATTAAAATGTGGTGCTCATAAGTCAATAATAAAGCGAAATAGGGTTAAAATTTTCATTAAGTTGACTTCATGCTTTCTTAGTGACCGATAAAAACCTGATTTTAATCATTTATTAACAGCTATATCATAATTTAGAGTTTTCATCATCTGCAAAAATTTAATCACATGACTGGCCGCCACTGCATTAGTTCTTTTATTCATAACTACAGTGTTAACAACGGAAGTTCCTTTGTTTTGCATTATTTCAAATGTTTGAAGTAAGTGGCGGCTATGCCCTAGAAAATTTTATGCTGTAACAGGAAAAATTGAATCTATAGAGCAAAAATCTCCTAATAAAAGTTGCTTGTCTATGTCCCCTCTATACACAGGTAAAATATTTCGGTGTTATTCATTAACACTCTGTATATTACGTCTTTAGTACGGTAAGACTGAAAGCTTGTATTAAGTTTGTAACTTTGCTCAGAAATTTTGAAAATGGTAAAGTGCGTTATGACTACAGTGCGTCCTTCGAGCGGCCGGACCATCGCGCGGCAGCACCGGACTGGGTGAGGCTTGGCGCATCTTCCGCCAATGTTACAAGTAAACGACCGGCAAGTCATGGGTACGGAACACTAACTACTGTACTAACTTACATTAGGCTTACCTGCATCACAACAGATGTTGAAACTGATGACCTTGAACGCGAACACATTCTCTATATCTCCGAAAACAATTCTGGTTTACTCGCAAAAGTTTATGTGATGCTGTGATGCTGTCCTTCAATTCTTGTAACGTGTGCGGATTTGATGCATACACTTTATTCTTTAACGTTCCCCATTATTAAGTGCCAGTATGGTACTTTATGAGATTGTGTGGGGGACGAAAAAATGTCTGTCCGTCCGTCTGTCTGTCTGTCCGTCCGTGCGTCTGTACGCAACATAACTCAAGTACGCTTTTTCGGATTTTCATGAAACTTGGTATAAACATTCATAATGTCGATGGGAAGAACCCTATTGATATTGAACCAAATCGGTTCACCGGTACCGGAGTAATGCCCAATTTAGTGCCTATTTTAATATATTATGGCGCCTTTCTCATAGAAAGGCGCCATCACTCAAATACGCTGTAACGGATTTTCATGAAACTTGGTATACCTATTTATGACGTCCATGAGAAGTGCCCTATTGAATTTGAACCTAATGTGTTGACCGGTACCGGAGTAAAACCCAATTTAGTGTATATTTTAAAGACGCGGTAACTCAAATACGCTTTACCGGATTTTTGTGGAACTTGGTATACACATTTACAATGTCCATGGTAAGACGTCTATTCATAATGGATAAAATCGGTTGATCTGTTTCGGAGTAATGCTCAATTTAGTGCCTATTTTATGGCAATATACGTATTCGAAAGAATTTATAAAAAAGAATGAAAATCAATTATCTTGACAACATAGCCTATTGTTTTACTGTGATCTTATAAGGCCTTGGAAATTAAAATACAGGTAGCTATGACAAAAAACAATAGTTATTGTTTTACATGCGCTTATCCAACTAGACCGTTAAAATGACCCAGGTGGCCGAGATGGTAGACCTTTCTTCTTCCGTAAGCCCTGCTTAATGAATAAATCTGGAGCTTAACTTGGAAATCAATTTAAAAAAAAAAAAAAACATTCTGCATATCATAATTGCAGTCATAACTGATTAAACAAAAACATACTGGCACTTTTTTACATCAGTTGACCTGATTTTATTAAAAATTGCATGGTGACAGGTCACAATCCTCGACTAATTATTAAGTGCCAGTATGGTACTTTATGAGATTGTGTGGGGGACGAAAAATGTCTGTCCGTCTGTCTGTCCGTCCGTCCGTGTGTCTGTACGCGCTCTAACTCAAATACGCTTTTTCGGATTTTCATGAAACTTGGAAAACACATTTATAATGTTAATGGGAATAACCCTATTGATATTGAACCAAATCGGTTCACCGGTACCGGAGTAATGCCCAATTTAGTGCCTATTTTAATACCCAGGTAGATTATGGCGCCTTTCTAATACAAAGGCGCCATAATTCAAATACGATGTATCGGATTTCCATTAAACTTGGTATACGCATTTATGACACCCATGAAAAGTACTCTGTTAAATTTGAACTTAATCTGTTGACCGGTACCGGAGTAAAACACAATTTAGTGTATATTTTAAAGGCGCAATAGCTCAAATACGCCTTATCGGATATTTATGAAACTTCGTATACGCATTTATACTATCCATGGAAAGACGTCTGTTGATGTTCAACCAAATCGGTTGGCCAGTAGCGGAATAATGCCCAATTTATTGCCTTTTATGTTAATATATGAGAAGTCGCGATAACTCAAATATGCTTTATTGGATTTTCCTGAAACTTGGTATACCCATTTATAATGTACATGGGAAGACGTCTACCGATATTGGACCAAATCGGTTGTCCGGTACCGGAGTAAAACCCAATTTAGTGTATTTTAAAAACGCGGTAACTCAAATACGCTTTACCGGATTTTTATGGAATTTGGTATACACATTTATAGTGTTCATGGGAAGAGGTCTACTGATACTGGATGAAATCGGTTCACCTGTTTCGGAGTAATGCTCAATTTGGTGCCTATTTTATGATAATATACGTATTCGAAAGAATTTATATAAAAAAAAAAGCAAATCATTTATCATGACAACATAATCAATTGTTTTACTGTGATATTTTACGGCTTTGGAAATTAAAATAGAGATAGCTATGACCAAAAACACTATTGTTTTACATGCGCTTATAACTTACAACTAGACCGTTAAACTGACCCAGGTGACCGAGATGGTAACGTTTTGGCCTCACGTTATGGAGTTCCATGGTTCAAATCCCGAAACCAGCCAATTTCACTTTCTTTTTCGTATTTTTATGTGAGTGTGCGATTGTCAAGGTATCAAAAATCTGTACAGTTCAGCTGATGCTGGAAGATTTTAATCTGATTAAAAAGAAAACTAGACCTTTGTTCTTCCCTAAGCCCTGCTTAATGAATAAATCTGGAGCTTAACTTTTAAATCAATTTAAAAAAACATATTCTGCATATCATAATTGCAGTCATAACTGATTAAAAAAAACATACTGGCACTATTTTACATCAGTTTACCTGATTTTATTCCGTCATCATACACACTTCGCAATTCATGCATATAATTTTCATCAGTGTGCGCTGTAGCTGAATCCTGCTGAAACCAGCCACACAATCTTTCATTTCTTGTTAGTAGCGGAAAAAAATTATTTAAAATAGAATTTACATATACTGTACGTGTGAATCATCTGTTGTGTCGTAAAATATGGGACCGATAATTCTAAGCGCACTCACTGCGCACCAAACCCCAACTTATGCAGCGTGGTGAGGAACTTCATGAATCATATGGGGATTTTCGGTAGCCCAGTATCTATTGTTCTGAGTAGAAACGTGACCTTGAAGATAAAACCACGCTTCATCAGTGAAGAATGTTAAAAGTGGGTCCTTTCTAATACTTCTACTTCTCTTTATTTTCATAACTAACTAGCTTAAATGGCCCGGCGTCGCCCGGGTTTGGTATTTTGTAATATGAAATTAACTTATGGAGGACTTTCGATGTTGAAACTTTATGTTCTTATATAATATGTATGTAGAATTCGAAATGAGGAAGAACGACATATGGCACTTAGACTATTCCCTAAGAAAACGCTAGATATAGCTTTTTATGGCTCATGGAGGATGTCGAATGTTGCATTCCATTGCTTCTACACACCATCCCTGGGAGGAGTGCAAATAAGAAGAAAAAGAAATTCCGGTTACATAAGATTGTATTGTCTTGACAGAAAATTATATTTCTCACTCTCATATTACCATACAACCGTTTCTGGGCTGAACTAAAGGGAAAAAGAAAAGAAAAGAAAAGAAAAGAAAAAAAATACAATATCACTTTCATACTTTCCTTCCCAAAAACCTGGGACATAATATACTGCGCGCGTAGGACTGAAAATGTTCCATCCCATTTTGTCTTCTTTTAGATGCTTAGGGCCTCTGATAAACATCCCTAGGCCTATTTCTCAACTAATACAAAGCCTACAGCTATGAGTGACGTATCAGTGGATAGGATTTGTTACCGACTTCCGATATAGCACACTCACTGGCACACACTTAAGTTGTCCCTGCAATACGATCGCTTATTCTACATAAAAATGTGAAGTGAGGGTAGAGAAAGTTATGTGACTGCTTTATTTTCGTGGATTTTATTCGTCAAGAATTATTTTCACAATTATATATTAAATACTTCGATAGTATCAGCATTTGTTAAAGCCCAGTATTATAACATAGTATCCAAAGCCCTATGTAAATATCGTAAACAATACTTTCGTTATGTAAACAATTGACATCAGAACTCACTAACTTTGCCTCATTTCATATTTCCGACTTTTACCATGGATTTTCCAAAAATTTTCTTTCACACAAACCTTGTCGTGACAATTACGAACACAACAAAAAAAGAATCAGTCAAATCGGTCGAGCCGTTCTCAAGTGATGCGGCAACAACCCTTTTGTAAATTCATTTTTACTTCCTCTGCCCGTACCATAGGTACTATAGGTAGAGGAAGTATTGTTTTCGACCCCAAAATTCGAAGTTGAGTTTTTAGCATATATACACGTTTCAAGGCCCCCTGAATCCAAAAATACTATTTTTGGAAACATGTCTGTGTGTCTGTGTGTCTGTGTGTCTGTGTGGAAAATATCTGTGAACAAGCTAGCTCCAAAACGGAAAATCGTATGAAAACAAAATTTCGTATTTGGGTCAGGTACCTTCTGAAGATGTGAGGATAAGATTGGCGACTATTTTCTCTTATTTTTAAGGGGACTTTACATGAAGAAATTTTCGTTTTTCGCGATTTTCTCGAAAACGGCTCTAACGATTTTCTTTAAATTTTGCACATAGGTTGCTTATACTAAGAGCTAAAACTTTTATTTGAAACATTTTTTCGAGAAAATTCTCTGAGGGTAGTTACAAGCCACCCACTGTTCACCCACTGTTTGTAGAAAGTTTGTCTTACGTGATGAACAACTGAATTCGCGCTCTTTCACGGCCTCTTATTTTATATAAGAATGTGAAGTGAGAAAGATGTATTGTTGGCCATGCATAGAGTAAAGATGTATCTGAGGGAAATATTCGATAAATTTCGGAAATTATATTTTACGGCAGAAAGTTCAATAAACGTCTCCAGTCATTTGTGTTTTTTTTTTTTTTAAAGTTTGTTATATAGACTGCGCTTTTAGTCGCATCATTGAAAGAAGAGGTATTTATAGAATAATTAGCGTAAAATTGTGTCTTGCGATTCTGTACAAGGATATGTGAATACTGCTAACTTTTATTTGGGCAGAGGAAGTTATGTGACTTTCACATCAGATTTTTATTAATATAGATTATTATACTTCTAATAACTAATTATTATACTTCAATTGTGAATATAAATAATATTAATTAGTTTAAATGCTTTTGTTTCTATAAAGCGGCGCCATTAACTCTTCCTCATTTTTTCTTAAACTGTTAGTTACGATTTCTTTTCTTTGATTTAACTGCAAACTCTTGTAGGTGCAGTCCATTGTGGATGTAGATAGCTTGAAAGGTCGGAGGGCACCTTTACCTACTTCCTTGCACTTTGTTCTACCCATCTCCGAAGACAGGTAGTTGAAGTAAGCAGTACCACACTGTGATTAGTCCATCTTAAGACCATGTGAAGCAGATTTCTTCTTCTTGACTTCCCAAAACTTCTTCATCCTTTCCTTGTGTTGCTGTTGACTTATGTCCCATCCCTCGCATGTTAGACTATACATATTATTTTTAAGAAGATCGTTATAAACTAAATGATTTCGAGAAAATTGGAAGTGAAAGTAAGAGAAAAGTGTTCATCTTCATGTCACATCCAGTTGCGTAGCCAGAAAATAATTTTGGGGAGGGTCGAAAGTGCCGGGAGATTTGGGGGTATGGGGTACCCCCAAAAAACCACATTTTACGCTATTTTAGCACTGGAAAACTAGTTAGCAAATTTGTTTACTACCTATAATATATCCCAACTTAAACAAGCAATCATTATTTAAGTTATAACACATTACTATTTATAAGAAAAGTTAAATAACACATCCTATTATAGAAATAATAGGCCTACATTTAAAAGTATAGTATTTTGTTATTAAATAAAATAATTAAATATTTGACAAAATAGAGCTACCTGTTAGTTATTATTTTCTTCTGTTTCATAAGAATATTTTCTAATAATATTAGTTATGAGTTTATGGCCCTAAATTATTAGTAGGCTAAATATTGCTAATGTTAGTAAACCGTTTCATAGACCGTAGAAGTAATAAAATTTACTGATAATATTAGGTGTTTTTCTATAAGTGTATTTGGGCTAATAACTTATTCTCAAATCCATGAGATTCAAATTTCGTGATCTTGAAAATGGAAAATGAATCACTCTGATTTAACTGTCAATTTAGAAAACTCTAGCTATACTTTAAGCTTTCACAGGAGTTTTTTATCATAACTTTTTAGGATTTGAGGTTATATTTTAGTACATAATCCTACTGCTATCTTGAATAAGTGCTGGGCAGATTTATTCATTTCTTATGTACATATATAGGCCTATGTAGGCCGTGCTGCTTTCAAATAGTATTGACAAAAAGACTAAGAAGGGAAAAAACACAAACAACAATCCAGACATAACCGCCAAATCAATCAGCTGACTAATGAACCAATACTGTTCGTGAAGAGATTTTATGAGTAGTGTTCATATCTCTATGAAACAAGATTTTGATAAATAGTAAATAATATTACACTAATGTTATTAGTAGACTTCGGACTTTTAGGTAGCTAAAAACGCTGTTTTAGGTACCTAAAATAGGCTCTAAAAATTGAGAAATAGTTATAAAAATCGTAAAATAGTCTCTTATAAAATCGTTAAGTTGCCAATTTTCTGAAATATCTCAATTGCAATGCAGAATATTATATTTATTGAAGTCACCATTAATCAATAATCATGATAAAACACTAATATAGGCCTATGGTACACAGAATTATATAGACCTATTACTAGAGCCTGTATTACTACCATAACAGTGAAAACCTAATCCCCTGCGACCAGAAGCTATACATCATACTAGCATATTCACCCCTTAAATCCCTGAGTGATTCAGAGAACTACTTTTTCTTTTACTGGATGTGGGAGTCTGGAGAAAAACACTACATTTTCTTGGGAATTCCAAGGAATTTTTCTACTGAAGACGAAACATTCCTTACTATCTAACCAAGTCACAAATGTGACATGTACTGCACCTTCCGAGCTAAAAATTTGGTAAGAACTGAAAATAAATACTAGAATTTATAGCAAAAAATGACTTATTTTGAACTTTAGAGGAAAAACAAACAAAAAGGCAATATTAGGCTCTAACGTAAAAATAGGCTGTTTTAGGTCCTATAAAATTCAGTTTTAGGCATAGTCAATTATGAAACATGCATATACAAATTTTCGTCCATATGTCACTTAAGGGTTAAAATAGGTTTTTACCTAAAATCGGAAGTCTATTGATTACACATAATAACAAGATACTTTTTTCAAATGTTCTACTCTTAGGTTATGCCTCCTATCAGACAGTACATTTTTTAGTACCGAAAACGACCTTTCCACTTCTACAGACGTTATCGGAGCGTACTTGTAGAGTGGAAGAATTTGTGGATCAATATCAATTGAAACACTGTTTTCACCACTAAGACTCATTCCTATGTCTAAATTATTAAGGCATCTGACAGTGGGTGTAATGTCATTAACCCATGAGATGCAAATTGCATGGATTTGACAAATTTTTATGTAAATTTTCAATAAAATGTTTTTTCCTCGGAAATGCGGTATTAGTCATTTATAGGCATTATAAGTTGAAATAGGCAAAAATAGGCAGAGTTAACTTTATGAAAAACAGCTCAAAGAATAGTATCTTGAACTTCTATTAAGTCATTTTTATGATATCTATAACGGTTAAGAATAGGCATTTTGCCTATAGTAAACACAAATCAACTCTGAACATACGATAAGCCAATAGAATGATACGCAACTTGCAGTGTTGCAAGTTCACTGCTACTCTGCGTCAAACATTCACACATTATTTAACGTATTTCGTTTTTGAAAAATCGCGAACAAAAGTAGTTGTGAAATTTTGAAACCTCCTACACGTAAGATATAACATGAATAATTTTAAAAGAAAGTGAAGAAAGGCTTACCTTATTGAGCTGTAGAAATAGGCCTACAAAGGGACAAATAAAACTTCGTCTTCTTCCTCTTCACTTCCTTCACCACTCGTGTCACTATCTGTTTCACTGTCCATAATATTTATAATTATACTTTCAGCAGTGTCATCCCTGTGTATTACTTCGTGGCCCATTTCTAACGCTATCTGATCCAGTTCATTTTTTTTTTCGTGAGTTTTATAAGGGGCAACACGGGCTAGGAATTCTGATATAGTTTCTGCGGGACTGTATGGGCTCAACTTTGGAATTTCTGTATGATAATCGGTGTTTTTATTTTTAGGATTGGAGCGAAATACCCATTTACTTTCTGGTATAAACCCTGTTTTAGCTGAGCCAGCAAGGCATATTATAAGCCTGCCATAGGCGTAACCAGGCCGACCATATGGGGGGGGGTTATAACATCCGCGGGGTCCTCCCCCGGAAAATTTAAAAAAGTTAAGATGCATAATAACGAGTTTTAAGCCTCCGGGGGTCCTCCCCCCGGAAAATTAAAAAAAAATTAAGACCCACAATAACGAGTTTTAAGTTTCCAACGCTTTATGCTTGTATTAAGTAATTTATAAGCAGACTTAAAAAAATTATACAATTTTCCTTTTTTTAATCAATGGGGGGGTTCAAACCCCCAACCCCCCCCCCCCCTCGTTACGCCTCTGAAGCCTGCTACCTTTTCCTATTGGTACTTTAAGGCCGCCTCTTCCAGTCGGATCTTGCCATATGTCCCTCCTGGAGTGATTCTGGTTGACCCATGTTTCATCAAGATAAAATATGGGCCTCGTATCTCCCATCCCCCTAAGATTGTGAATTGTACGCAGAAATTTTTGTCTGGCTGCAACAATGTCTTCCCTTTCCAGTAGAAATTTCCGGCCATCATTGGTTCTCCTGTATTTAATTTCTAGGGATTTCAAAATCATATACATGGAGGACACAGAACCTTTACAGTCAACTCCCGATTATCCGGGTGCGGATCAACCGGTTTGCGGATTAACCGTTGAGCTATGCCTTAAAAAAAAGCTTTAAAAATATTCACTTAGTTCACTTAATGATAACTTGATGTTACGCAGGCTCCGTTCCAATATTCGCAAAAAGGAAAATGCGGTCAAAAAACAAAAAGTGTTAACAGACTATTTCAGCAAAGTGTAAAAATTCCTTGAAAGTGCCAAAACCAAACTGTTAATAGAGTAGTCTCAGTGTTTTATTGTTGTGCTGAAACAGTTTGTGACCTCAGATGGTGAATGATTCTAGCACTGTAAGACGTTCCCACATGGGCCTATGTAGAGTTTTAAATAATTTTTCAATTACGGTATGTTTAGGTAAAACTTTGTTTTAACCGTGTTTTCGTTTATCCGTGAGGTGGCAACCACCCACTATTCCGGATAATCGGGAGTTGACTGTATATTTTATTTTATTTCGCATTAAAGCAACTAATTTTTTAGCTGCGGGATATTCAAATATTGTCCGGCGTAAAGTACACTTTTGAAAACCGTCAAGATTTGCTTTGCGCTTTTTAACTGTGCGATGGTTTCCAGGAGATCTAAAACTGAGCCCACCCCCTACTTCAGTTGATTGTTTTCCCTCCTTAATTATATTAGTCACAGATTGTTCACTAATTTGGCAAGCTTTAACAGTCAATTCCTGTCATGAAAACCACCATTAACGGCCGTGGGTGTCGGCATGCTGACCACATGCCCCCAATCCTGCCATCTACCTATGGTAGATGACGCAGCGGTCGGGTGGGAGGCCAAGTCCCTTCAGGGATGTAGCGCCACGGAGTTTAGTTTTTTTAGCAGTCAATTCCTTACAAAATTCGTATTATTATGCACTTCGTCGTCCGAAATAGTCTTTAAAAAAATTATAAACACTGAAAACCATAGCTCTCGCCTGCTTACGCAAAACTTTGTGGGTATAAATTGTTTCACCACTCGTACTAGGCTTGCTAAGGTGACATTACGGACACTGAATTCTCACAAAAGAACACACAGGAAACGCTCTTGATTGCTAACACATATGAACTGAAACTGCGTCTGTGTTTTATGTGTGGCTGGGTGGAAGTATCTTATTGTGGAAGTGAGAGGGGTCTTGTTGTTGTTTATGTTAACAGATAGACAGAAATTTAATGTAATCCATCGATGGTGTTATTATTTTAGGGTAGAAATAAGAAAGGACCTCTTTGATGTTTGTATTAACATTTGCAGGATAAGAGCTATCTTCCGAACGGAGCGTCCTACAGACATGATGTTTGGACAGTCGGCTTCCAAAAAAATACAGCTTTCTAATGGTGATATCAGGGCTGTGCCGATTAATCGATTAATCGGCTCGATTAATCGATTAAACATTTAATCTTCGATCAACTACATTTTGCGATTAATCGGTTTAGTCGAATTCTGAAAAAGTTTTTCGAGAAATGGGTCGAATGACCAAACTCTTTTCTCTTGCTTCTCCGGCCTTGGCACATCTTGTGTCATTTGGCCTATTGTGTCCAAACAATTCCCCTTATTCAGAAACCTGAAGGGTAGTTTAGTCAACAAACTCGTGTGTCTCAAGTCTTGGCTGAAAAAGTAACCGGAAATTTAAGTTTTATATATATTTTTTCACTAGTTAACTAATAATGGTATTAATTAATTCAGGATTTGTTGTGATTATCTGTAGTATAGTAGTTATTAAACGTGTAATACAATATTAAATGTACACTTTGGTTTAGTTTAGAATACCGACCTGTTTGTCGATTAATCAGTCGATTAATCGGCCGATTAATCGATTAAAGTCAAGCGTTAACTCGATTAGAAATTTTAATCGACTTTCAGCCCTAGGAAATACCTATATGTAATAGATTTTGAGCGCACAAAGAAATAAGTGAAGTACGTCTTTTTAGCGAGGAAGCACGTTTCGTTAACTGTACAAACACCGCAGCAGGTTCAGAGTTGTTCTACGTTTACTCTAACATCCGGTCTCTACCTATAACTCATTTATACTGCATGCACGATATTCTTAGTCAAACTGGCAGCCTCTGGATTTAGAGGAAGATTGTTAAATAAATATAAAATAGTGTACGAATTCTTTATTTTATTCATCTCTACAACAGGGGTGCCCCCCCCCCCAAACTTCATGACCCCCCCCCCAACCTGATTGGCTGTCGACAAGGGCGCCCATATGATATTTTTTAGTGGGGCAATTTTTATTAATTAATTAATTTTTCTTCTCTTTAACATCTTGGGCCACTTTGCAACATTATATTAATAATATAATAAGTGCAACAATGACGTAACCAGAAAATAATTGCGGGGAGGGTCGAAAGTGCCAGGGGGTCCATCCCCAGAAAATTTTTAAATATTGAACTAATGAAAATAACATTTTATGCTATTTTAGCACAGAAAAACTAGTTATGAAATTTGTTTACCATACTCTAAGACATGCCAATGTAAATAAGAAATCATTTGACCTGCCGAAGTGGGGGGTACACCCCCGAAAAATTTTTAAATACTGAACTAATGAAAATCACATATTACGCTATTTTAGCACTTAAAAACTATTAGGAAATTTGTTTACCATACTCTAAGACATACCAATGTAAACAAGAAATTGTTACTTAAGTCGGGTGTCCACCCCCGGGAAATTTTTAAATATGGAACTAATGAAAATCACATTTTACGCTATTTAGCACTCAAAAACTAGTTAGCTTGGCAGTTTTTAATTCTAGCATATAAAACGCTAATTTTGCAACAATTTTCAACCACCCCCCAGAAAATTCATAAAACACTAATATTTTGCCCCCCCCCCCCCAGAAATTTCAATGACGCAGTCTGTGTCTTAACACCCCCCCCCCCTGTGGGCACCCCTGTCTACAACTTATGACTTAGTGCAAAATTGTACCATGCTGATGCTTGCATTATACCCTATTCATCATCAGTAGGGCAATGTATTTAATGACTATAAAAAAAGTGAATAAATTGCAAAATAAAAAATACATTTATGACCTAAAATTTCCATGTCAAAAATTTTTTACGAAGCAATGTTATTATGATCGTTTTATGCAGTAGGCCTATCTAATATATATTCACAACCATATGTAATTCATATTCTATATTTTACTGTATATATTGTTGTGTAAGCTATAACCCTAACATGCCTTTTCTGGCAAAATAGGGTTCATAAAGACTTGGAGATACAATAAATAAATATATATGAATTTACAATATAAAACAAACTTATTTTGTTACTGAAGAAGTAAGTAAATTTATACTACTTTAATACCCATACCGAAAAAAAAAATCTTTCTGACCTGACATGACCATCAACTTACCTAGCAAATATGTGACATTTAAAAAGAAAGAAAAAATAATTCTTTATTGCTACAAGACAAACTGCTATTTTGTTTACAATAAACCTGAATTAAAATTAACTACGACCACTTGGCGGAAATACTCAAATAAAAACGATTGTCCCTTGTTTGAAAGTAACGATTTGTACATGGAAAATCTCATCCCTACCTACACTGTAACATGACTTAAAATGCCGAAAAAGACCAAAAAATGACCTAAAAATGCAGAAAATTACCTAAAAATTACCAAAAAAATGACCTATCTCATGAAAAATTACGAAAAATGCAAAATGAAGCAAAAAATGTAAAACAAATTGTCCTTATTGAGTAAATTATTTCATGATACACATTTATATATATTTGAGCTACATTTTAACCTTCATATAAAAAAGATGCAAAATTATCAAATGCCTTGCCCTAAATTCTATAACTCAATTATCAGGAAATATCCTGATCTCTCAGCATACTCCACTGTTAAATTTAATAGATATGTAAAGAATTTTTTGTAATTTTTTAGCTTTTACGTAATTTTTGTTTCACTCCTTTTATGTATTTATGTTTAATATTTTTTTACTTTCTTTTTTAGTTAAGCACATACACTATTTCTTTGTCTCTCCTCTTTCTTCACTTTGATATTTTTGTAACGGCACCCGAGCACGAGCAGTTGCTCATTCGGGTGTATTACTAAATTTAATACTTCTTGTGAAGATATAGCCTATATTTTTTTCCCTCTTTTTAAATAGTAGTTGTAGTTAATTTTGAATTTTGAAAATTGTTTTATTTTACTTGTATAAATATGTATTTGTATTTGAAATTCTATGTAGGCCTAATAATGTAATAATGATAAGTTAGAAAAAAAAATCAACAGTTTCCAGTGCAAAGAAGCATGATTATAAATGTTAACTGAAACTTTCCTCAGGTAATTGTAATTGATCAGGGTGAAGTTCGAAAAGGAAAATCCTTTTGAAATTTGTTTTGGAAATATTAGAAAATAAGTTGTGCATGAATGTAATGACATCTTTTGCTACTGGAAATAATCGAGATGGCCAAGAAAAAAATGCCCACTAAATTGTTAATAAATGAATATGGCTGTTTTATTACTAAAAGTTATAAGTTTTCAAAATTAAATTTTAATCAAAGTTGTTAGGATAATTTTTTCAAAATAAATATTTGGAAAATAAAAGTGTACAGCAGACTGCAGTGTACATAGGCGTAACCAGGCCGACCATATGGGGGGGTTATAACATCCAGGGAGAGGGGGTCCGGGGGTCCTCCCCCGGAAATTTAAAAAATTAAGACGCAAAATAACGAGTTTTAAGCTTCCGGGGGTCTTACCCCCGGAAAATTTTAAAATTTAAGACGCAAAATATTGAGTTTTAAGCTTCCGGGGGTTCTTTCCCGGAAAATTTTAAAAATTAAGATGCAAAATAACAAGTTTTAAGCTTCCGGGGGTCCTCCCCCGGAAAATTTTAAAAATTAAGACGCAAAATAACGAGTTTTAAGCTTCCCACGCTTTATATTTGTATTAAGTAATTTATGGGCAGACTTTAAAAAATTATACAATTTTCCTTTTTTTAATCAATGGGGGGGGGGGGGGTTCAAACCCCCAAACCCCCCACCTCAGTACGCCTATGGCAGTGTATAAGATCGTATACAATCGAACCTCCATATAACGAAGACCGATATAACCGCATTAAGCGGTATTTTTCTATGGTCCCGGAAAATTTCCTATCTCAATCTATATTAATAAAAATGAATTACCGCAAATGGTTGTTGCCGCATCACTTGAGAACGGCTCGACCGATTTGGCTGATTTTTACTTCCTCTGCCCGTACCATAGGTATTATAGGTCGATGAAGTAGGCCTCTATTGTTTTCGACCCCAAAATTCGAAGTTGAGTTTTTAGCATATATACACGTTTCAAGGCCCCCTGAATCCAAAAATACTATTTTTGGAAACATGTATGTGTGTCTGTCTGTCTGTCCGTCCGTCTGTCCGTCTGTGAACACTCTAGCTCCAAAACGGAAAATCGTATGAAAGCAAAATTTCGTATTTGGGTCAGGTACCTTCTGAAGATGTGAGGATAAGATTGGCGACTATTTTCTCTTATTTTTAAGGGGACTTTACATGAAGAAATTTTAGTTTTTCGCGATTTTCTCAAAAACGGCTCTAACGATTTTCTTTAAATTATGCACAAGTGTAGCTTATAGTGAGAGCTAAAACTTTTATTTGAAACTTTTTTTCGAAAAAATTCTCTGAGGGTAGTTACAAGCCACCTACTGTTCACCCACTGTTTGTAAAAAGTTTGTGTTGTGTGGTTAACAATTGAATACACACTCTTTCACGGCCTCTTATTCTATACTAGCATGTGCCCGCGGCTTCGCCCGCGATAATTATTTCAAAAATTAAAAATTAAGAGCATAATAGTTAAATCATCATATTTATTAACACCTAAATCACGTGGACTATATACCACGATTAGATAGCGTCGCCTGGTAAAAGCGACCTCAGATTCGAGTTCCTTGGCCCAGAATACCCCTGTACAGTGAGTTTCGTCCAAATCGAACAATGTTTGACCATATTTAGGCCTATATTGATTATCCCTCTTCCGTGTAGGTTGAAAATTTCATATGTCTTCGGGCCTTGATATTCTAAACAAATGAATCGTCCAGGATGGACTTACAAAATCAAGCGATCGCCCGCGATAATTATTTCATGAATTAAACATTAATAGCATAATAGTTAAATCATTATATTTATTAACACCTAAATCACGTGAATTATATACCACGATTAGATAGCGTCGCCTGGTATAAGCGATCTCAGATTCGAGTTCCTTGGCCCAGAAAATCCCTGTATAGTGAGTTTCGTCCAAATCGAACGATGTTTAACCATATTTAGGTCTATGTTGATTATCCCTCTTCCGTGTAGGTTGAAAATTTCATATGTCTACGGGCCTTGACATTCTAAACAAATGAATCGACCAGCGTGGGCTTACAACATTCAAGCGATCACGATGCTTTTATTTCCACGGTATGACAAAAATAGCCAAAGCCAACTGCAATTGATTTGACATTGAAAAGTATTACTTAAATCTGATGCTTCGACAGCGCTAAAATCACGTTTTCTGCCAGTTTTTCACTCATAACTCGCGATCGAAAGCTAAAATTAAAAATTCGGCTTCGAGGTGCATTCGCCCACCTTTCAGTGAATCTATGTTTAAAATTTCAGATCTCTGCGTTCAGTAGATTTCGATGGGCATCGTGAACAGACAGACAAACAGCATGTGCCCGCATGTGCCCGCATGTGCCCGCATGTGCCCGCGGCTTCCCCCGCGATAATTATTTCAAATTATAATTATTAACACCTAAATCACGTGGAGTGCATTCCACGATTAGCTAGCGTCCCCTGGTAAAAGCGACCTCAGATTCGAGTTCCTTCGCCCAGAAAACCCCTGTATAGTGAGTTTCGTTCAAATCGAACAATGTTTGACCATATTTAGGGTTGATTATCCTTCTTCCGTGTAGGTTGAAATGTCATATGTCTGTGGGCCTTGACACTCTAAACAATTGAATCGTCTAGGATGGACTAACAAAATCAAGCGATCGCGTTGCTTTTATTTCCAAGGTATGAGGTATGATGACAAAAATAGCCAAAGCCATCTGTAAGTGATTTGATATTGAAATTTATTACTGAAACTGATGCTTCTAAAACGCAAAAAAATGCACGTTTTCTGCTAGTTTTTCACTCATAACTAGAGGTGTACATATTCTGATTTTAGCTTGCCTGCCCCTTTGAAATTCTGCAACCAGTCACAGCTTTTAACTTGCTTGACTTGAAAGCAAGCCAGATTACAACGATAAGAAATACTGTCGCTATGAGTCATAAGCTCTTCATAACTTGGTGGGTTGCTCAGGACCTAAGGAAACTGCAAGGCCTGGCGGAAAGAATATGAAACTGGGTATAGCAGTGCACTGGTAAGTCGTGCAGTTACGTAGTTGAGGAACTTCAGATGTATTTAGAGAATTTTACCCTGAAGGAAGCCGAGGAGAAACTAAAATGTGGACAGTTTGAATTAATTATCAATGAACAAAAGTACTAGCCGGCATGGGAAAAATTTTCAAACATTTTCGAGAAAACATCATAAAATCATTAATAATAATAACAAAAATCCCTTTAGGCAAGCCTACAAGCTGAGGTAGATTTCGAAGTGCTTTTGTTTTAATTTACTATCGCTGCGTAGCACTCTTCTTCTTTAGCCTTGGCATGACAAACCCGCAATAATAACTGCAAAAAAGAGGAAAGAGCACTTTTTCAAACATTCAAATCTCGCCTTATATGAGAACTATCAAGAATCTAGTTATTGATTTGTAGAGTACTCATCAAGAGCTTTTCAACGATACCCCACAAGACGTAGTTTCGAAAATTTCGAATTTCCATCCCCATACCCCCACCCCCACTCGTACTCCCAAAACCCTCGAATCGTTGGTGTCACTGTGAACTCCATAAGGTGTACTCTAATTTATTCAATCAAAGTTTCCCTCTATACTTCATAGGGGCCGAGATATAAATGTTTTAAAATTTCAACCCCCTCCCCCGACCACCCCCTTAGGCCAATTTTGCTCATTAACGAACTTGTCTGAACTATTGGGCCTAGAAATAACATAATAAAATTTGATTCAAATATCTTGAAAATTACGGCCGCTAGCGTGTAAAGATATATATGCATATATATAAATATAAATATATATATATATATATATACATATACATATACTGTATATAAATATAAATATCACAATCTTTTTAACAGGCGGTGGTTTCGTACTTAGTGAGGCATGAAACGTAACGATATGAACGAATTTTTTGAAAGTCATTAGGTAGATTTTTCTTCGAAATCTACCTAATAATAAAAATAATAATTGTGTTAAGACGCTAAAACGATTTTTAATACTTTATCCACCTTTTATTTATCTGCATGGTGAATTTCTTCTACCAGCATGTAGAAAAGCAAGAAAGTATTACCTACACTCAGCAACTACAGATGTTTAGCTGATAGGAATGTCGCAAGCTTATTCTGACTTGCCTAGGCTGGGTTTGACCTGACCCATCGGGCTTAAAGAAACCTGCCTGCTTCCTAGCTATGACGCTGGCAACTTGCCTGCCTGGCGTTCAAGCGGGTTTGGGCAAGCTAAAATCGAGATTTGTACACCTCTGCTCATAACTCACAAACGAAAGCGAAAATTAAAATTCCGGCTTCGAGGTGCACATTCCGACCCTTTAGTCCGCCTATGTATAAAATTACAGATCTTTGCGTTGAGTAGATTTCGCTGGGCATCGCGGACAGACGGAGGACAGACAGACGGAGGACAGACACTTCCTTTTATTAATATAGATAAGAATGAAATGAGAAAGACATATTGGTGGGAAATATTAGATAAAGTTCGGAAATTATTCTTAACGACGGAAGTTTCAATAAATGTCTGCAGTCACTTGTTTTTGTTTGCTATATAGTCTGCACTTTTATTAGTCGCATCATTTTCAAAGAAGAGGTTATCAGGTATTTTTCGTATAATTAGCGTTAAATTGTGTCTTGTGTTTCTGTACAAGGATATGTAATACTCCTAACATTTATTTAGGCAGAGGAAGTTATGTGACTTTCACATCAGATTTTTCTTTCGTTGTGTTCGTAATTGTCAGGACAAGGTTTGTATGAAAGAAATTTTTTTGAAAATCCACAGGAAAAGTCGGAATTATGAAATGAGGCAAAGTTAAACAGTTCTGCTGTCAATTGTTTACATAACGAAAGTATTGTTTACGGTGTTTACATAGGGCTTTGGGGGTACGAGTGGGGGTGGGGGTGACTAAAAGTAAATGCAAACTCTTATTGTAAAAAAAATCGCTAGTGCAATCGTTTTCAAATTTAATAGGGTACGCACAGGTTTCTTGTAAACATAATCCTTTAATTTCATAATTTTATTTTGTTTATTTGTTACTAGCATGTGCCCGCGATAATTATTTAAAAAATTAAAAATTAAGAGCATAATAGTTCAATCATATTTATTAACACCTAAATCACGTGGACTACATACCACGATTAGATAGCATCGCCTGGTAAAAGCGACCTCAGATTCGAGTTCCTTGGTCCAGAAAACCCCTGTGGGCCTATAGTGATTTTCGTCCAAGTAAAACAATGTTTGACCATATTAGGGCTTACAACATTCAAGCGATCGCGAAAGTTTTATTTCCAAGCTATGACAGAAATAGCCAAAGCCAACTGTAATTGTCAAACTTCCATTTAATTTAATTCCAAACCCATCTGAAACCCACTGGCAACAATATGTTATGTCAAATGTGAATTGGATTCGATAATTCTGTGTAAAAAGGGATTAAGTATTATCAAAAACATTTGATTTTTGGCACTTAAAATAAGAATTTTTCAAAATCCTTTCTTAGTGAGCACCTACATTATGAAACGAAGGTACTGTCAAAATTCCAAGTCCCTACCTGTTATAGTTTAGGCTCTACGTTGATTCCTGTCAGTCAGGACAAAGCCTTTTATTATATATACTAGCATGTGCCCGCGGCTTCGCCCGCGATAATTATTTCAAAAATTAAAAATTAAGAGCATAATAGTTAAATCATTATATTTATTAACACCTAAATCACATGGACTACATACCACGATTAGATATAATCGCCTGGTAAAAGCGACCTCAGATTCGAGTTCCTTGGTCCAGAAAACCCCTGTATAGTGAGTTTCGTCGAAATAAAACAATGTTTGACCATATTAGGGCTTACAACACTCAAGCGAACGCGAAAGAATATTTCCAAGGTATGACAAAAATAGACAAAGCCAACTGTAATTGATTTGACATTAAAATGTATAACTGAAAATTTATGTTTTGAAAACGCACGAAATACACTTTTTTGCCCGTTTTTCACTCATAACTCACGAACGAAAACTAAAATTAAAATTCCGGCTTGGAGGTGCATTTTCCGACCCTTCAGCCCACCTATGTTTAAAATTTCAGATCTCTGCGTTCAGTAGATTTCGCTGGACATCGAGGACAATTCCTTTTATTAATACAGATAATATGAATTATAATGATACCTTCTCTAATTTGTCAAACATCCATTTCATTTAATCCAAACCCACCTGATACAACTGGCAACAATATGTTCTGTGAATTTGTTTGGATAATTCTGTGTAAAAAGGGGTTAAGTATTTTCAAAAACATTTACTTTTTGGCAGTTAAAATCAGAATTTTTCAAAATCCTTTGTTAGTGAGCACCTACATTATGAAACGAAGGAACTGTCAAAATTCCAAGTCTCTACCTGTTATAGTTTAGGCTGTACGTTGATTCCTGTCAGTCAGTCAGTCATTCATTCAGTCAGTCAGGACAAAGCCTTTTATATATAGAAAGATAGAGATGTAGTCAATTTTCCGAACCTCTGCTAAAACCACCGTTTAAAGTCTAAAAATATCGTTCAAACCACCAGTGTGATTGGCATTATTCAATTAATACTAATCAAATAGAGTTTTAAAGATTCCAAAGCACCTGTTTTTAAAATTGATTTTTATTTGTCAAGTTTTAATCCCACGGCAGACAAGAGACTGCAGTTTCTCTGGAGAGGGCGCGACGTTGCCTGGTTAGAATGGATCTTCGCGCACGATACTTATACGTTGGTATTATTAGGTACCGGATTCTTATATATTTTTACCTATTTTTCCCTTAGTACCAAAACCAGAAACGCTTACACACTTTCTCGAGTCATGTCCATAGGATTCACACGCAATTTTGTACATTTTGTACATTAAAACACACATTAAAACACAATATTATGATTACATTACTGGCATTGAAACAATTTAGACAGTTTCAATAAACTCGTTTATACTGTAAAATGGGTTTAAAATTAGCCAGTTAAAAAGTCTAGTCTTAAATTTCTTTAATGGTTCGCCTGTTAGCTCCAAAGGTAATTTATTGAAAAATTTCATGCCAATTATTTCATAACTATTTGTTGATTTGGATAATCTTTGGTATGGAATATCTATTTTATTGCAATTCCTTGTGTTATACGAATGAATATCTTATCTTAAATTTAAGTTGGATAAATTTTCCTTTGCATGTAGTGAAACAGTAAATATGTATAAATTCACTATTGTCATTATTTTAAGATTTATAAACAAAGGTTTACAGTGCGCAGTTATATGAGAACCTGATATTACTCTGATCACTTTTTTTTTGCAATAATAAGATTTTATCAATATGCTTACTATTTCCCACAATAGAATGCCGTATGAAATAATGCTATGAAAGAACGCGAAATAGGCTGACCTTACATAATTTTCCGGGACATGATTTGTTAGTTGTTTCAATAAATAGATAACTCTTGCAGGGTGTCCAGCAGCCTTGAAAATCGGGAAAATCGGGAATTATGCTTGAATTTTCCATGTCGGGGAAAATCCTTGTGAACCGTCGGGAAAAATCGCATAGAAGAGAGTATTTTTTTTTTAAGTTGATAGTTTTTACGAAAATTGTATCATTTTCAGAAATATTAGTCATTAATATTGTTTAAGTTGATAGTTTTTACGAAAATGTTACCATTTTCAGAAATTTTAATCATTAATATTTCTTTAAGTTGATAGTTTTTACGAAAATTTTACCATTTTCAGAAGTATTAGTCATTAATTTTTTTAAGTTGGTATTATTTACGAAAATTTTACCATTTTTCAGAAATATTAGTAATTAATATTCACTCATTGTGTCCTATGTTCATACATTTTTAATATTAGTAAATAAAGCTATTGTTTTGAATTTTGGAAATTCAAGCCTTGAAATCCTTGAATTATGCTTGAATTTCTTCGGCTTGCCTCACTGGACACCCTGCTCTTGAGAGTTTGCCAGAAATATAATTGATGTGGGCTTCCCAGGACAAATTTCTATCCAAGTATATACCTAAAAATTTTATACTTGATTTATCTACATCGGTAAAACCATCCCTAAGGGTAAAGTTTAAGGTTTGAGTTTTATTTTCATTTAGTAGGAAGCCGTTTGCCCTAAACCATAGAGATGCTTGTGATAGTGTGGTCTCTGATAAGGTTTTGAGTGTTTGCATATCGGAACAAGCATGAAAGAAAGTTGTGTCATCAGCATACAGCATAACTAAACAGTTATACTGTGTTCATTAAACAATATGATGTTAGTTATGCATTCAAACTGTTTTCTTTAGGTGTCTGTCCAATTCTTATTTAAACAGTTTGTAAAATAAAACCTTTCTTTTGAGAAATTGTAGTAGGCTGCCATAGGATGTACATGTAATACACACTAGGCTATAGGCTACAATCCACATTATTTCTTTATGCGGAGCTCTCTGAATCATTGTATCTATATTCTGTTTCTGTATCGGCAAGTTGATTGCAGACGTAGTAATTTTCTGACTACTCGTGCTGGTTTCTGGAACCAAGTCCATTACAGAAAATTTGGTTTTACGTATTGAAGACTCCTTAGAACTCCTGAGATCTAACCGATCACACCACATAAACATCCAGGTTATCGAATCATTTATTAGAAATTCCGAAGAACATTTTTTTTTATCAATAACGCGTCACTGTTACAAGAAGTAGGCTATAAAATTAAAAACCCACCAATATTAATAAATTATTTAATAATAAGCCCATGCTTTCCTCTACAGTAGAATTTATTTCACATTATTTGCTCATTCAGATTAAGTGCATTATTATTAAATAAATTATGAGAGTATAGAACCATTAATAAGAAATTAAAATTTATAAGAGTTTTTTTTAATGGTGCTGAGTTATGCACAAAAATAATAAAATAACCAAATCAATTTTTTTAAATTGTTGAACATGATGTTAGGCCTATAATCCTAAAAATCTCAGATATTTCGGGAGGGGTTTCAACCCCCTCAACCCTCCCCCACCGTACGCTCATGGGAAACCTAAAACAACCTAATTTATTCCTAATAGGTTTTTAGCCACATTTAATTAATATTTTCTGTATAATCTGCTTGAAAAACTTTAAAGTGACCTAATATACTTTTTTAGTACACGCTCTCTAAAACAGCTGCTTATCGGACTGGTAGCACGCCGAAAAGTTGCATTTTAGCGACCAAGGCCGCTAAAATTGCATAAAAATGCATTCAAACTGCATTCAAAATGCACTTTTAGCGGCCTTGTCCTTTAAAGTCGTCATGACAATCTATAAACAAAACCCAGATGGCATTGACCAGACACTCCAACTTAACATGGATTTACGCATGTCATAAAACAACAAATTTAGCCGACACGTTTCTTTATGATAATCAGAAACTTTACCAGGATTTTTCGCAAAACACGGTAGCCCACTTCATCACATGACAACAAATATAAGCCAACAACTTTTCGCATCTCGTTCACATAGCTTACATTGATGCACCAGCATTTAACTGCAATATATTCCCTATTCCTACTGCCGTTATGTTGCTGGCACCGGCTCCAATTCAATGTTTTTGACTTGGAGTGAAATTTTCTCGGGATTATAATTCATATTTTCACAAGCTTTTCATAAATACTAGTTCGTATTTATTATGGTTTACAAATCAGCGACTCATATAACTCATCTATAGCCTACCTAGTTTCGTTTTGGTACGTACGGTTCATTGTTGTCTTGCGTTTGAGAGGGCCTTGAGAATATGGTTGATTGCCTTTCATTATAATTAATTATATACGGTATTTTTGTTTCATTTCATATAATTTAGAGAGCTATCACTAAAAAATATTGTATGCACCACGTACGCAAAAACTTTAGCGGACTCATCCAGTATTTCAGCCTCGGCTTTCGCCTCGGCCGCTATACTAGATTCGTCCGCTAAAGCGTTATTTTGCGTACTTGATACATAAATAGCTATTATCAATGTATATAAGCAATTTTATACTAGAGATATTTGTAACTTTGAATCTAACTTAATAAGAGTAAGAATTTTAAGCTACATATTTGAGTGCATGAATGATATAATAAGTTAGATACAAAACATTATATTATTATTTTATTAAATTCATCATCTTTCAGCTTCAATATTATGCAATAAAGGTATGACAAAAATTTTGAGCATAATTGTTAAAAATAAATTATAGGTATAGAAAAGAAACAGAAAGAAAAACTCAATGTAGGCTATATAACAACGTACAAAAAGCTATAATAAAAATTGATAATATATACATCCCAAATCTTGCCAATTCGGACTTAAGTTCGTTAATGTGGTAATAATAATACTAGTATATAGGCGGAAAAGCTTGTAATGAATTGAATTGATACTTTATACTAGTTGACATTATACTCAAAGCTTCAAAATGAAGTTTATCAATGAACTAAAAATCCAATTCCTAGTTATTATATCAGGATACAATAATGTAAAACACACCAACAAGAAAAGGCACAGGGTCTCATTCTGGAGAGGGTCACAGCAATGGAATACCCCCAGCCAATCGAGTTCGGGAGGTACTCCAGTTAAAATTTGAAAAATATTCCTTTTAAAACCGCGTTTTAAATTATTTTTGGGGTAATAAAACTGAAAAATAAATAATTGTTCAAGTTATTGGTAGATACTTTGATAACGGATTAGTTATTATGGATAATAACTAATGAGAAATCTTGTTTTGTAATTATTTTGGTAATGAAAACAAATTTTCAATTTGAGTTAAAAAATTAAACGATGAAAACATTTTCAAGTTAGTTGTTTTTATTTTTAAAAATTCCGTGGAACTACATCCCTTGAGAGACAGGGCCTACCATCCGACGGCTGCGTCATCTGCCAGTGGTCTGTAGTCAACACGCCTACACCTAACCGGAGCCACTACTTCTTTATGAAAAAGCTCCTCAGTATGTATCACGAGGCTGAGTGCACCCCGTTCCAGACCTCGCTACATCATGAACCCACCCCTATATCCGCGCTTTGTATATGCATAATATGATTAATTCCCATCGGCTTTTTTTCATGAGGGCTTTTGTTTCAAGTACGGTATATGTAAATTGCGTTAAGATCAAAGACGAATTGACCTGATGGCCGATATACTGCCCCAATATCACTGTACGCATTTTTCAAAGAAGTGTATAGTGCAGATTGTTATTAAACTTGTCCTTAAAATAGATGAAGGAGCTGTACTACCATGAGTCACCGCGCAATCCTACACATTCCTTTACAATGTCATATGCTTATCTTCGTGAAGCTTAATGAATCGATCTGGAGCTTAACTCGGAGATCGACTACAAAAATAACTTATTTTTTGCATATCATAATTGCAATTATCACCGACTGAACTAAAGCATTCTGGCAGTTATTTCAGTTTATGCCTACCTGATTTTAAATTTTCAGAGTTGAAAACTATTTACAGACAGATTCATTATATACGCTTCTATCACTTACTTGTATATACTTAAGAAGTGAGAAACTAAAATCATTTATGGAAAATGATTTCATAGTTTAAATTCTAAAATGAATTGCAAAGTAGTTTTCATTACCAAAATAATTACTAAACATGATTTCTCATGAGTTATTATCCGTAATAACTAATCCGATTAGGACTATAACTAGACTTCGGATTGTAGGTAAAAACCTATTTTAATCCTTAAGTGATATATGGACGAAAACTTGTATATGCATGTTTCATAAGAGACTATGCCTAAAAATGATACTTTTATAGGACCTAAAACAGCCTAATTTTACGTTAGAGCCTAATATTGCCTTTTTGCTTGTTTTTCCTCTAAAGTTCAAAATAATTTTTTTTTGTCTGTTATAAATTCTAGCATTTATTTTCAGTTCGTACTAAATTTTAGCTCGGAATGTGCAGTAGGCCTATACGACACATTTGTGACGTGGTTAAGTAGTAAGGAATGTTTCGTTTTCAGTAGAAAAATTCCGTGGAATTCCCAACAAAATGTAGTGTTTTTCTCCAGACACCCACATTCAGTAACAACAAAAAAATCATAATTATCTGAATTACTGAGGGATACTAGGGGTTGAATATGCTAGCGTGCGTAACTTCTGGGCGCAGGGATTAGGTTTTCACTGTTATGGTAGTAATACATGCCCTAGTAATAGGTATACATAATTCTGTGTACCATAGGCCTATATCTATGTTTTATCATGATTATTGATTAATGGTGACTTTAATAAATATAATATTCTGCATTGCAATTGAGATATTTCAGATAACTGGCAACTTAACGATTTTATAAGAGACTATTTTTCGATTTTTAGAACCTATTTTCCAATTTTTGAGCTTATTTTAGGTACCTAAAACAGCATTTTTACGACCTAAAAGTCCGAAGTCTAATTATAACATGTTCAATAACTTAAAAACCCATTGGTTTGATTATTTTATTATATTTTGTTACGTAACAGCATTTTAAAAAAGCTCTTGTAATTTTTAATTTCTCATTAATGGTTCTATACTCTCGTAATTTATTTAATAATAATTAACATTATCCCAGTGATTGGGGAGTAAAAATAAGCCGAATTCGGAATTAATTAGGGGAAAGCTAGAAATCGTTTTAATCCCTTCAGTAAAGTTCAGGAATAAACATACTAAGTTTTCCCCCTCCTGCTAGGTGAGCTTTAGCTGTAGCGTAGTGGTTTATAGTCTAAAAACAACTTTTTAAACTAACCTAACAATATCTAAAAAACAATCAACGCTATCAAAACCATTGACCATACAAATTTTGTAGAGCTTGTAATTCTGAATAAAATGAGTACCCACACTTAATACCTTCGTAGAAAATTAAGGTCACATCTCTTTTTTAAAGTTCTGCTTAAATTGCTAATCATGCGTTTCGAGCTAAAACGTACAAAGTTACCAGTCCACCTTGCGCACTGTTATAAATATATATGTAATAATATATAATTATATATATATAACCTTATATCATTATATATTTAATTTGAGACCTTCACTATGTTTTGTCAGCCATTACACCAACATGTATTAAACACAAAATAAATCGACACATACTTGCTGTCACAGACTAACATCAAAGTCGTCACGGACTAACTTCTGGATGGACTAACAGTTTCTGTGTATTGTTGGTATTTTCTTAAATTTAACTATATTTGAAAATTTAGGAGTTTTGTAACTTATCATATGCCTCTACTGACCAGCATGTGGATGCTAGGGATTCAAGTATTGCAAGAGAAGAGGCAGATGTACAGAAACTAGTGAACTGGTTCTCATCCCATGACCCATTTCCAAGTTGTGAACATCTCATGTCAATATCAAGTGGTATTGTGGCAGATGAAAGCATAAATTGTCACAATGCTCACGAAATTGGAATTGAGGAATTTATTCTTTGTCAAAAATTGTTTGTAATAACTTTACCGATGTAAAATTTAAAAGAAAAAAAACGAGTATTGCCTATTCATGGTTCCAGTTCCAAGGTGAAAGTTCATGATGAATTTATTCCTGTAAATCCTGACACAATTTTCAGAAGAATCTCCCCACTGAAAAAGTCGGATGCAGAGTTACAAAAATATTTCGAATTTGAGTTAACCCCTTTTCCATTGTCACTCTTTGATGAAGGAGGACTGCGTAAGACCCGCAAGTCAGTATTTTATGAATTGTTTTCTACTGCAACTGATATAATTTCAGCTCCGTTTTTCTAAATATATCCACAATAAAGGCCTGAAATAATGACAAAAACATCGTGAAGGTCTCAATAAATTAAATATATAATGATATATGGTTATATAAAATTATATATATTTACGTATATATTTATAACAGTACCGGTAATTATACATAAAGTAAAGTAAAAGTGTTCCCTATATAGGCCACGGAGGGCCAGAGGATTCCAGGAGGTTGAGGCCCCCAGCTTTTAGACAATCGGCACGTGAAGGTGGTCAGGTTTGTCAGCCTTACGCACCGGTTGCCTTGAATATAGTTATATATAATTATATATACATATATATATTATAATTGGGCGCAAGGTGGACTGGTAACTTGGTACGTTCTGGCTCGAAACGCATGATTAGCAATTTAAGCAAAACTTTAAAAAAAAAGAGTTGTGACCTTAATTTTCAACGAAGGTATTAAGTGTGGGTACTCATTTTATTCAGAATTTCAAGCTCTACAAAATTTGTATGGTCAATGGTTTTGATAGCGTTGATTGTTTTTGAGATATTGTTAGGTTAGTTTAAAAAACTTGTTTTCCGACTGTAAACCACTACGCCACAGCTAAAGCTCACCTAGCAGGAGGGGGAAAACTTAGTATGTTCATTACAGACCTAAACTGAATGGATTAAAACAATTTCCAGCTTTCCCCTAATTAATTCCGAATTCAACACCCCAACCACTGGGCTAATACTCTCAGGGAAACTTAAATTTTATGGAATGATAATTCTTTAACACTGGCCGTGTGTAGGCTAAGATGGACACGTGAAGTCAGAATGAAAAATTCAATGCCATAGCCGGGATTTGAACCAGGATCTTCAAATTTTATGGTTTGAATATAGTGCACATTTTATAAAATCGTATCTATTTAACAGACATAAATCTGTCCATATAAATGGTATGGCTTCTATATAGATGGATTCAAAATGGCGTCCACCTTGCAATATACGTGCTGAATGCAAACCACGAGGAATAGTTCCTCTTGCAGGAGGGTCATATTTTTCTACCCGATTGTTCTACCCTAGCAAAAGAAATAATGAATCACTCCCTTGTATTCTTGCTATTCTTCAGAAACTACAATTAATGCATTAGTATACTGGGTTTATTGTTTAATGCGGATAATACTGCATAATGCAGCATGCAAAAAAATTCGGCCATCTTCGTTTTCAAGCAAACGCAAGATTTAACGCAAGGAATATGTCTTTTACTAACCAGGCTCGATTGCACGTAAATATGATACAAGCAGGAGAAAACTACACGTTTTAGCAGTAACGGAGGTCGATGTACCTGGCCATTGGACTATCTTTATATAAAGAAAAACGTTTATATGTACTTACATCTGTCACGGTTGAACTACGTATTCAGACTGAAGTCACCAACCGTTAGACAAAATGGGACATCTGATAGGGCGCGTTGTTAAACTCACCAAAGGAATTTGTTTCAGTCCATCGGGACATATTACATGTTATGGGACACATCAATATAATTACAAATAAGAATATGAATTTACAGTTACAAGCAATCGGTAAAATGTGAAAATTTTACATAATATACATTGGAAATAAGAATGATTACTATCGGACCGTTTTCAGAAAGTCATCGGTACCGAAGACCGATGTAAACGATTGAACAACGTGTTTAATGCGGCGAGTTAAAAAATTTACCGATATCGAAACTATCCCTGTTTATTCCTTATACGATATTATATTTAGTCTCTACCAATTGTTATTATACAGATGGCTGTATATCGGAAGTGGGAACTGGAGCAACTTGATATTAAAAGTACAACTAGAACAGAAGGTGTGTTCAGTTTACCAAAAGATGCATCTACAGTGTGCATCATTCGGGCATCAGTTTATGTTTACAGTTTGCTTCACGTACGCGTTGGCTTAATCAAGCGGGTTTCTGCGTCGCGGCAGCCACATTTCTAACTCCCGAGCAATCGGGTAAAATATCTACGCCCCCCCCCCCAAAATAAATAAATAAACGCTAACGGTGTAATTGATTTGATTTGATTCAGTCCATCGGAACATATTACATGTTATGGGACACGTCAATATAATTACAAATAAGAATATGAATTTACAGTTTTAAGGAATAGGTACAATGCGAAAATTTTACATAATATACAAATAAACATTAACAAATTATCACAATAATTTACAACACAAATACAAAATTTATAATACAATTATGTACAAAAATAAAAAACCCCTTTAGGCAGGCCTACAGGCTGAGGTAGATTTCAAAGTGCTTTTGGTTTAATTTGTTATCGCTGCGCAGCACTCTTCTTTTTTAGCCTTGGCATGGCAAACCCGCAGTAATAAGAACTGAATTCGGTAAAGAGGAAGAGCCTACAATCATTTGTTTTGACAACAAGAATAGGATATAATATTCTGGGAGGCCGTGCGCAAGATCAGCAATGAATTAAATTAGCAAAGCCGCTAAACAAGACAAAATTATGATATTATAATAATTCTTTTAAGTGTTATTATTTTCAAACATTAAAATCTCGCGTCATATGAGAGCTATCAAGAAACTAGTTATTGATTTGTAGAGTACTCATCAAGAGCTTTTCAACGATACCCCACAAGACGTGGTTTCAAGAGTTTCGAATTTTCATCCCCCACCCCCACTCCCACCCTCACTCGAACCCCCGAATCGTTGGTGTCACTGTGAACCCCATAGGGAGTACTCTAATTTATTCAAACAAAGTTTCCCTCTATACTTCATAGGGGCCGAGATATACATCTTTAAAAATTTCAACCCCCTCCCCCGACCACCCCCTTGGGCCAATTTTGCTCATTAACGAACTTGTCCGAACTATTGGGCCTAGAAATAACATATTAAAATATGGTTCAAATATCTTCAAAATTACGGCCGCTATCGTGTAAAGATATAAATAACGGGCGGTGGTTTCGTACTTAGGGAGCATGAAACGTAAAGATATGAAAGAATTTTTCGAAAATCATGACATGGTATCCATTGCAATAGGTAGATTTTTCTTCGAAATCTACCTAAAATTCAAACACAAAAGTGCTGAGTTATCCTGTTGTGTAAGTAGCTATATTGATAATGTTCTGAAATTATAAACACAGATAGATTTCTTCTAGCAATAAAAATGAACTTATAGGAAGATGTTAATGAAGTATTGAAATAGTAAGTAATAATAATATTACAAGGTAACAGAATCAAGGTTAAATAAATAAATATAAAATTTAGAACAGGAAAAGAGATGAAGGTTCCTCCAGCCTTAGCGAGCCTGCTCCATTTTCTGAACCCTAGCAACAGGGAACCAGAGTCAACCAAGCCGCTGTCCGAAAGGTTGTGCCAGTCCTAACTGTTGCATACCCTATTACCAGGATAGTTCAACACCTGTCCTAATTGTACAGTACATGGAAATTTTAATGAATTCAGTCAATGATTTAGGTTCTCACGATTACAGTTAAAATTACCATAAAAATAACCACTTACCTCATCGCAAGAGAAGTTGGAAATGTCCTCCTCTTGCATCCACACAACACTGGCATTTTTCAGGAAATTTTCTTTCTCGTGCATAAGTTCTGCTTCCAAGATAGAGTTAATTTCTCCTCTAATGTATGGTGATTTGACCTATACACTTTATTTTTCAACTTCAAGTTCGGGTGAAATATCTAGCCTACGTAACTGAAAGATAACTTAACGTATATACACAGCGGAAGCATTCCCAATCAGACAGGCACTTTAGAAGATGTTAGCCAACCAGGTATACCCAAGAGGACATTATAGTGTGACAATGTGAAGCATGATGTGGATCAAATGGCCTGATGTAGTGCACCAGTGATGTCTTATGGAAAAAATGGCTGAATTCATTAAAATTTCCATGTGCTGTACAATTAGGACAGGTGCTGAATTATTCTGGTAATAGGGGCATGCAACAGTTAGGACTGGCTCGATCTTTCGGAGAGCGGTTTGGTTGACTCTGGTTCCCTGTTGCTAGGGTTTAGAAGATGGAGCGGGCTTGCTAAGGCTGGAGGAACCTTCATATGCTTTTCCTGTTCTAAATTTTATATTTATTTATTTAACCTTGATTCTGTAAGAGGACTAGGTATACTTTGCACTGAATGGGAAGCAAGTATACACCACTTTAATATTTGTAGTCACCTCATTCCTCTTACAGATATTCATTTACATCATGTATGGAATCTCCTTGATGAACAAAATGTGGCTCGTCACAAACTGAATAACCGGAAAGACACACTTCCGCCTAAGTTAACGGAAGAAAACTTAGAGAGATAATGTGTACTCGATCCTTTGAGTCTTGGAGTCTCCTACCCCATAAAGGAGTGAACATGTATGCTGAGTGCCCTAAGGCTAATTCATGGATGTCCAGTAAGTCACCTCTCTCTTCTTCGGAATATATCAATGCAGTGAAAATGTCATGTAACGTGACTGCAGTAAGATTGGTTCCCGGAAGAACATTCAGCACAACCTGCTGCCGCCAAATAGGATGCAGCGAGACAGAAACACTTGGCCATGTGTTGGGATTCTGCCGGAGAACTGAACTTTTGCGTAACAACTGTCATAACAGAGTTAGAACATCTATAGCTCAAATCCTGCAACAACGAGGATGGGAGGTACATGAGGAAGGTCATTGTGTTTCTGAAGATGATTCTAACAGGAGAGCAGACATCATAGCTATTGATAGGGCGAATATTAAGGCAATGATATTAGAGATCCCACTGTTTGCTAGGATCGCCTAAGAGATCAAAAGCAAGCAGAGGAGGTAAACTTAGAAAAACAAACCATTTATAACCCATGTATTCCTTTCCTGTCTGAGAAGTTCAGTATCTCAAAAGATAGATGGGTCGTCAGAGGTCTCCTGTTCGGGGCAAGAGGTACCCTTCCCAGATAAACCAAAAACATTCTTGAAAATACTGCACTGCACTTCAATTTCCATGAGATCAGGGAAATTGTCATATGGATACTAAGAGACTCTCTACAGATACTCCATGTCCACCTTTACTTGAAGCAGAACTAGTCTTCTTTTTTTTTTTTTCTTTCTTTCTTCTTTTTTTCTTTCTTTCTTCTTTTTTTCTTTCTTTTCTTTTACAATTCTTGCAATGTTGAACTGTTAAATTTTAAGGTTAATTGTAAATATTCTTTCATGATTTTTGTTGTATTCTGGATCCTTAGTGGTCATCCTCATTGGAGGTCAGACGAATTAATTACTTTTATAATAAATCTTAGTACTGCTTGTAGAATTACTACTTACTATTTCATTAACGTGTATTTATTCTGTTCCTAGAAGTTCATTTTTATTGCTAGAAGAAATAATTCTGTATTTATAACATCAGAACATTGTTGATATAACTACTTACATAAAGAAGAAGGTGGACGTCATGGGGAACATAGGTTATGTAAATCTCTTCTTTAAGATGTTGAGGGTCGGTTTCCAAGTCTCGCTGAGAGGAAGGCCTTTGTCTTTGTTTATGGTGTTGGTGCTAAGACTGATTACAATAGCCTCCTTAACCAACCGGCCCATATACTCGTTTGTCTTGTCCAGAATCTCGGTCTGGTCATAGAGCATTCTGTGATCTTGCTTGATGCTATGTTGCGCTACTGCAGACTTGTCTGTATAGAAAAGTCTAGTACACCTATGATGTTCCTTGCATCTGTCTGCCACAGTGAGTCCAGTCTGGCCAATATATACCATCCCACACTTACGTGGGATGCTGTCAGCTCCAGGAGATTTCAGGCCTAAGTCGTCTTTCACTGATCTAAGGTGATTTTGGATTTTTGGTGGTGGAAACAACACCGTTTGGATCTTGTGTCAAATCCTCCCGCTCTGATAGGCGATCCTCCCGATCCGATCCTTTGACTAGGCGAATGTTGACAGTTTTTTTCTACCTACCATTGGCTGGAACTCACCAACTGCTCCGCCTTCTCTACCAGTTTCCCAGAAGATGGACTCAGAGATGGAGTCCGAAAGCTTGGAGTTTTTTAAAACCTTGACTCTCCTCTTAGCCCATGATGAACTTTTACATTATCGACATAGCTACTTACACAACAGGATAATTCAGCACCTTTGTATTTGAATTTTATTTTTTACATAATTGTATTATAAATTTTGTATTTGTGTTGTAAAATATTATAATAATTTGTTAATGTTTATGTTGTATATTATGTAAAGAAATTTTCACATTGTACATAATATGGATGCCACTTCTGAAAGACTCCCTTCCCAAGAACTGCCTCTATCTGCTGCCACCCTAATCCTCTTCTGATCTGTCAGTCAGTGAATAGAAAGGTAATTACACGTACTCGCTCTTGTCTGCAGTTCAGTACAATGTTGTGAAATACGTACCACAGCATTTACTTCACTTAAGAAGTAGTGAATAATAAGTGAATGACAGCGGCAACACTGGGGAAACCCAAGCAACTAGAAGAGCACCTGTTCTTTGTCGGTGTCGATATTGGTGAGGATTTTTGGATTAAGAACAATGCTATTATATTCTTTTGTAAATAGACGATGGTTTGGGATGGACCAACAATATTGCTTATAACTGTAAATTCATATTCTTAATTGTAATTATATTGACGTGTCCCATAACATGTAATATGTTCCGATGGACTGAATAAAATAAAATCAAACCAAATATATTAAATCAACTCATGCAGTCAGGGCAATCATTTTGACATACTCTCAAAGCGTGCTACGAGCCTTAAAAATGCATACTCATTTACCGGAAAATTGGTATATCTAAAGTATCGGACAGCTAGGAAAGTCTATGGAAAACAACTCCCTCTTCTTCATCTGGAATAGATGGAATTGAACAAGCTGACAGACTAGCAAAAATGGTTAAAAATCTCAAGAACAAATCCATAACATACTAATTCCTGCATCCGTTATCAAAACATCTATCCTAACCACTAGATATGAAGACTAGGGTGACCATATGCCCGGTATTTCGCCGGATAGTCCGGATTTTGAGCTAACTGTCCGACATCCACCACCAACTCATGCCAGATGTTAATTTGTCCTCCTTTTTTGACGTTGAACCATAAATACCACCCACAGATAGAGTTGCTTTAAACAAAGCCTAGGGCCATTCACAGGATAGCAGGGAATGTATTGAAATTTGTTCTAGTGTCAACTGTTGACTTAGCCCATTTCGAAACCCATTAGACTGGTGTTAAACCTATGTTGGTGTTGGTGTTAAATGTATATCAATGGAGACGCAGGTTAATGCATGCCATTTTCAAATTCCTCACTCAAACTACACAAAATGATACTTTCTTAATTCATGTTTCTTTGTTCATTGGTGCACGTCAGCATGAACTCAAAGCAAAATAGCAATGAAATATAATTTACACAATGGACAATATGTACTGAACAATTACTTTTGTGATATTGCATTAGCTTATGATGACTTCCAAAGAGACAGTGTCATTCCTGGAAAATGATAAGACTCTACTTCATAAGCAATAATTGTCAAAGCTTTCATACCTGGCGCTGTGAATTGAACTCTGGAGTAGCTCAGTTACTAAGAGCATTGGCACGGATAGCCAAAGGTCCTGGGTTCAAGTCCCAGTGTCAGAGGAATTTTTCTCCTATAATATTATAATTTCATGCCTAAGTTAATGAATTTCGTTTTAGCCAATGACGGTGGGATAGAGTATAATGAGGGTATAAGGTGGTTCAAAAGTATATTTTCATACCTAAACCTACCTTGAAGTTATGTGGCTGACGGAAACATCAGAGGCGAAACCAACAACGTTTTTCTATTTTTAAAGGCAAAATTAAATACAATGTTAGGGCTCCTCCGCAAATCCTATACTTGATTTCAACGTTTAAATTCCTTCAAAACAGTGGTTCTTATGTTTCAACATATCAGGTAATTCACAACCCAGGTCCAACTCTTTCCACCGGTTATGGATGTACAATTGATTAAAACGGTTATTAAAACTTATATACAGTGGATAAAATTTTACCTTTAAAACGGTCACTACGTTTCAGTCTGACCTCCAGGCCTTCCTCAGGTTCACTGTATATAAGTTTTAATAACTGTTTTAATCAATTGTACAGTGGTTCTTAACCTGGGTTCGGTGAGTCAGTCTCGTGGGTTCGGCGGAGGTCAAAACACACCCGACTCATATGATTCGTGATGACATGCTCTGCTTGTCCATCATTGGCTGCAGGTGATCACGCAACATTTTTTTTTTTTGGCAATTAAGAAGTGTTCGGTGAACGTGCATATGTAACTGGTGGGGTTCAGTACCTTTAACAAAGTTAAGAACCACTGCTTTGAAACAACTAACCACCTTTGCTCTTACTGTTAATTCAATCAGTTGTCGGTACTTGAAAATGATGTTTTAAGTCAGATAATATTAAGAAATGTTACTCAGCTTAAAACTATTTAGATGTAAGATGCTGTATATAAACTTAATGAGCAGAGTAAAAATAAAAAAAATAAAAAATACAGGGCCCTTCCTTAGCCTTTACTACAACAGTAGAATAGTAACAATGAATTTATATCCATAATATGGAATAAAAAGGGGATTTGAAATTTTTTAACATAATGCATGTGCGCAGATGCATCTTCTGTCTATAACATTTGAATCACGGTCAGGGAGCGAGTTCACCAAGTTTTCGTACTACCACAAAACTTATATCATTCTCTGCACTATATTGTTTATTTTTTTGCAATGTTACATCTGTTTTGGCAACCTTACTTAAGGGAAATAGCATTTTTAATACAAAAAATAGAAAATGCCTATTTTAACCAATTTTGGTCAATATTTCACCCACTGTCCCATTAAAAATTTATTTTATTAATAATAATAATAATAATAATAATAATAATAACAATAACAGAAATAACAATAATAATAATATTTTATTTGGTGGAAGGATATGGTACCCATGGCTTCGTAATTAATTTTAGAAAAACACACACATACAAAATGTACACATAAACACAAGTTACAATTTGTTCACAAGAAATTCAGTTTGGCAGTCTTTTATTGTCATAGACAGTATTCCTGGGTAGCATGCTGCATGGGCATATGGTGGGGGAGGGTTGAGGGGGTTGAAACCCCTCCCGAAATATCTGCGATGTACAATAATTTAAAAAAAAAAAAACATTGGTTTAGTTATTTTATTATATTTTCTTACATAACACTGCATTATTACAAAACTTATAAATCTTAATTTCTCATTAATGATTCTATACTCTTGTAATTTATTTAATAATAATGCACAGACTTAATCTCATTGAGCAAATTATCTGAAATAACTTCTAATGTAGAGGATAGCATAGGCCTGAAACACCGAGTCATGTACTCGGGTCCTGTCCATTCAACTCTCTACTTATTACCCGCAGGCATCATAAGATCAAACATATCCTCACTGATTTGTTGCATGATAAGACCTTTGACTGTTTCGAAGAAGTTCATGCTATTGATGAAGCGGGATTCAGTCGATTTGCAGATATAGTGGCATTCAAAAAAACACGATAAAAAGGCCTACATCCTGGACCCCACTGTGCGGTACGAAAATAATGATATAGACCATGCTAAACAAGTTGATCAGGAGAAGAAAGCAATTTACAACAGCTGCATACCATTCTTTCAGCAAAAATATACATCTAGATATGGAAGCTCTCCACCATTATTATGAATCGGATTGGAAAATTTGCAGAAAATATATTAGAAGAATTCCAATGTGGCTTTAGACAGGGTAGAAGCACTGTTGAACAAATATTTGTTCTGCGAAAGATAATGGAGAAATGTATTGAATATAACACTGCCCTTCATATACTATTTATAGATTTTAAACAAGCTTTCGACAGTATTAATAGGACACAACTTTTGAATTCTATGGAAAGCTATGGCATACCCAAGAAACTTATTAGATTAGCACAAATGACTCAAAAAAACAGTAATGCCAAAGTAACGGTAGCAGGAATGATAAGCAATAAATTTGATGTGACAACAGGAGTACGACAAGGGGATGGATTATCTGCAGTGCTATTTAATCTAGCCTTAGATGCAGTCTTAAAAGAACTGAACCTAAAAGGCAATATCTTATATAAGTCCAAACAAGCATGTGCATACGCAGATGATGTGGTATTAATAGCAAGAAATGAAACAGCACTTCAAGAAATGTTTATCACCGTAGAAGAGTTAGGGAAAACATCAGGTTTAATAGTTAACCAAAATAAGACAAAATACATGAAGATGGAAATTAATCAATGTGGGAACATGCCGCAAAACATACAAATTGGAACATACATATTTTATACAGTAACAAACTACACATATTTGGGAGTGGAAATTAATAGCAAAGGAACAGTGTCCGAAGAAATTAATAAAAGAATAATAGCCGGAAATAGAGCATACTACGCAAACTTGAGTTTAATAAAGTCAAGCTTGTTATCTAAAGCATCCAAAATGAAGCTATTGATAAGACCTGTAGTATCATATGCTGCTGAAAGCTGGACACTAAATACAAACGATGAGAATGCTCTAAGAATTTTTGAAAGAAAAATCATTAGACGCATATATGGTCCGATTAATGAAGCAGGAATATGGAGAATAAGGTCAAACCTAGAAATAAATAAGATATTACATGGAGAGGACATTGTTAGGCATGTGAAATCATTAAGGTCATGTAGAAAGAATGGGAAAAGAAAGAACACCAAAAAATCTACTGCATGGAGACATAATGGGGACCAGAAGAAAGGGTAGACCAAGAAAAAGATGGATACAGGATGTAGAACAGGACTTAAAAAAGATGGGTGTAAAGAATTGGAAAAGACAGGCTCGGGAAAGAGATTCATGGAAGAAGATTGTGAAGGAGGCCAAAGCACATCAAGGGCTGTAGTGCCGAGAAAGAAGAAGATATGGAAGCCGCAATTACATCGTGCAAGGACTTCTATTTGGAGCACGGGGTACCGTCTATCAGTTTGTAGCTGACTTCCTAATACAACTTGGAATTGATAAGCGCCACCTGATAACTATCTCAGAAATTATAATATCTGACTCTGTTGGAATAATACATCATATTTATGGGAACATGCATTGAATCTCTGCTTATCTCTACTTGTCAATTTAACTCAAAACAAAAACAAAAATTGTGTTTGAATTGTTATCCATTGGCCTTCATGGCTTGAATGGTAAGCTGTGTCTTAGGGCAATTTGTGTATTCAAGCAGCTTCATTTATTTTTTATAATAAATGATTTCTTCTTCTTCTAATTTAGTGATACTGGTAGGTTTTTATTTTTTTATATTAACATAAGAATAAAATAAAATAGCTTCCAGTGGATATTTATTTGTCTTTACAACAAAACACACAACGTTTCGGTCATAACCATAAGACCTTCATCAGGTGACTGTTTATTAAAAATCAAGAGAAGAGAAGAGATTCTCAATTGTCTGTGCCATAACAACCACTTCAATTTAATTTTTTACTTATAACAGTGACGTGTTACTGATAAACAAAATTTCCTTCAAAATTTCTCATAAATGATTCGATATCCTGGATATTTATGTAGTGTGATCAACTTTCAATACGTAAAACCAAATTTTCTGGAATGGACTTAGCTCCAGAAATCAGCATGAGTAGTTAAACGAAATTACTACGTCTGCAATCAACTTTCCGATACAGAAACAACAGAACATAGATACAATGATTCATGATTCGAGCTGAGACTACATTATATTCAACCCCCTCCAAACAGAATTTCACCATACGCCCATGGCATGCTGATAGGATTTATAATGATGAAGAGAGATGATCGTTGACAAATATATAAACTGTATATGTGACAAGAAAAAAGGCAGTAATTACATGAATTTGGAGATTAATCAATTTCTCTTTACTTTCTAATTTATGGATGGTATTGAAATTTACATTAACTCTCTCTCTGTAGTCATCAGTTTTACAACTGGTTTGATGCAATTCTCCAGTTCTTCCTATCTTGAGCCAGTCTCTTCATGTCTTCATATTTTTTACATCCAAAATCGCCAATAATCTGTTTTGCATATTCTAATCGTGGTCTTCCCTTACAATTTTTCCCCTCTATTGTTCCTTCTAATATAGTGTTGACCAAGCCTGGATGCCTCATAATGTGCCCCACTAGTCTGGCCCTTCTTCTAATGAGTGTCGTCCATAGACTTCTTTGCTCCTCTATTCTTTCTAAGACCTCTTCGTTAGATATTCTGTCAGTCCACCTGATTTTCAACATTCGTCTATAGCACCACATTTCAAAAGCTTCTATTTTATGCCTTTCACTTTTTCCTAAAGTCCACGTCTCACTTACATTAACATTACATTAACTATAAATCACGAAAATTTATATATGGCATAAAAAAATTATTGAATTATGACAAATCTGCCTTTTTACAAAGTGTATATGCCTTTTGGCTTAGATTGCCTAGGTAGTAAGTGGAGATTACTGTTTTTTCTTACTTTGTAGCCAGTATTTACTGCTTTCTGTCCAATGGTGAGTTGTTACAGTGTGGGATGTAAGATCAACCTTAAAAAGCAGTACTTTTGCAGTTACTGCTTTCTTACAGCACAGCTTCTGCTTAATGCTTTCTGTCACTGTAGATGTTGAAAAAATTGCTGAGGCAGTAACCAATTTTTACTTATATTTTGAACAAAAATTATGTTACTGCTTTTTAAGGTTGTATTACGATGTAGAACATCGAAACGATTCAAACGATACCAAAATCTCAATATTTCAAATTTCTGCAATTACTGCCTTCTTCCTTGGCATGGCAGTTGAGTACAATTAATTATTTATACCAATAAAACTTTGAAGGTTCTCCCGATGAATACATTGTAGAAACTGTTCTCGTGTTTCCAGTCGGGTAGTTATAGAAGTATATTCTGAGCTTTTGGTGACTGTCTGCATCGTCATCTTCAGAGAAGTGAGATCCAGAGGTTATGGTGTTGTATATATACCCATGGTAGGACTAGTCAGATGCAGTCGTGGATCCTGATTGGTCGGTGGAAGTAAACGATCTCTCCCTCCGCGATTGGAGCAGAGAAATAGCAGGTTGCCAGGAAGCGGCCAATTAGAACCCTCCGTCTCTATTGATGTTATTAGGGTTAAGTCTGATGTGAAAGGCTTCTTTGATGAGACGGTCCCATAAGCCCGTGGTAGAAGCCAGTACCGCTGTGTTGAGGTAGTCCATCTCGTGGCCCATGTTGAGACAACGTTCAGCGATGGTGGACTTTTCAGGTTGCCCCAGACGGTAGTGTCGTTTGTGCTTCTCAATCCTGGTGGAACTGTATTTCCCAAAATTTTTTCCTCACAACATTAGCATTCCGTAAATATGTGTAAGTGTTCTGAAATGTCTCAGTGATCTTGGTTGCATTATAATCATTGAAATTCCTTCTAGAAACAGATGTTTAGTTTTTATTGGGAACCAACCATTTCATTCTAACAAACATTACATGTTATAGCTACAGTCAAACCTCTGCATAACAAAGATCGATATATCGATAAACCCGCATATAGCTAGGGTTGCCATATGCCCGGTTTTTGCCAGACATGTCCTCTTTTTTAGGGTTATAATTTCTGTCCGGGTTTTCTGAATGGATGCCATTATCAAACTATAAATTCAATGATTTTTTTTTTTTATTTTTTTTTTTATTTTTTTTTTTTTATTTTTTTTTTTATTTTTATTTTTTTTTTACATGAGCCAACACTCCTCGACCCTAACGAGCCGAGCAGAGCATACTGCTAGTTCAATATAATTAAAAGCATTTCACTTGTAAGGCATGCCTATGTCTTAAATGAGAAACCTTTGCTGAACAAGATAAAACGTACACAGAAATATCTTGGTCCAAGGAAGGTCAAAGTGCATTAAAAGTGAAAAATCTTGAGGCAACTGTATTTCCACTTGTACTTACAATTGCATGTAGAATAGGCCTACTGAATGTATTGAAACATAGTAAATACTTATTCTTTTTTCTTTTGAGTCAACATACCAGTACTTGAATATTATAATTACTTGTTATATGTAAACTAAATCTTTTCAGTTACATAATTATATATAATTGAAAATTTGAATGCTGTTACCAACACATTATATTTCCTTTGCTCTGTGAATAATAGGGGCTATAAAATAACCTCATTTATCTATTGTGTAGATAGGTATCGACAAATATGTCCTCTTTTTTACTCTTGGAGATATGGCAACCCTAATATAGCAATATTTTTGTTTTGTCCCAGCGAACGATTAAGCTATTTTAGAAACACCATTTTATAACAATATTTGCAGGTTGAATTGTTATTGCAAACCAGTAGCTTAGCCCTATGGATGGTAGCTGCTATCAGATCAGTATCCTTCCCAGTCATTAATATTGTTTCCTGGGTGCCTGATATCTGATACATTTTTTTAGAAATTCAAAAAAGGGAAAATGGGTGGAAAATAGGATCATTGAGGCTAAAATCATTCCTTATGTGTGAAAAACATACTGTGAGTTAGGTTGTTACTTCAACACCAATTAAAACAACATAAGGAGCAACTGTTTTAGTTTCATATTTCATATTTCATATTATTTAATCCATTTTGACCGCAGTTATGCGGTATAGGATACAATATAACAAACTATTATAGTACAAGGGTACAAGAATAATATTAGAAATACATACAGTGAAATACAAAGATATACAAAGAAATACAGGATCAATACAACACTACAAAACAATAAATAAATAAATAAATAAAAAGTGCAATGTGTAGGTCAAATAGTAGGTACTGAAAGATTATTTAAAGTTTTTGGCTACCTCTAAAAATTCATCATTTTTGTAGAAGCAGATTTGTTTTAGTTTCATCAGTACTAAGCCTTTAAAGTGTTTAAAAGTTAAATTTCTAGTAGCAACCGGAAGAGAATTAAACATTTTCACTGACATGTACCTAAAATTATGTTTGGTTGTTGCAAACAAGCATTGATCCTGTAAAATGTTATTGCAATTTCTGGTGCCAAAGGTATGTACATCAGAATAAGTTTTAAAGTTATCAGAATTACTCTTAACATATAACAAACACTGTAAAATATATATAGATGGTAGGCTGAGAATACCAGATGAGATGAAAAGAGGTTTACAGTGGGCTTTCCAATCAGCACCAAAGATTATCCTTAAACCCTTCTTCTGTAATTTGAAGATGTTAAGTGCAGAACTACAATTACCCCAAAGTAGAGTACCATAAGTTAAATGGCTATGAACATAAGCATAGTATGCAGAAATTAATACCTCTCTAGTCACATATTTTTGCAGTCTGCGAAGCACAAATATACCTCTGGCAATCTTATTAGAGATTAATACAACATGAGATGACCAATTTAAACCTCCTTGGAGGACAATGCCAAGAAATTTAGCATCCTTATAGAAGTACTGATGTTTCCTATCAAAAGTGAATTTCAAGTCAGTAACTTTAGAGTCATTAACATATAAAGAATTAGCTGCAGTCCAATCTAGAACAATATCATCACTAACTTTTAAGAGATTTAAGGTGTTGAGGTCACAGTCAGTTACAGCAGTTTTGTCTTAGCTATGTGCTGAATTTGCTTGACTTTCTCTTCCCACCAACTATCTGTTTGAAATTTCTGACACATGACTAGGCTCAAAGCTATGGTTACAATTCAACAGAAGTCAATAAGTTAAGTAACAAAATTAGCGTTCTACTTCTTTGCATGTCCGTTCCATGAGCGCAGCAAATCATATAACAGTTTTTAGATTATTTGCAGGTCCTCCTTCCCATTGTTTTGCAGAAATCTTGAGATTTGTTGAAATACAGTTGTCTTTCTGAGGAATGTCTCCGTTTGTTCTGAAGTACTGGTAGTCAACTTGCTGGGCCTGTGGAATTACAAAACAGTTTATTAGTTTGCCATTAATTGCAAAGTGTTAATGGACTACTCTTATTAATGTGTTATAGTGGTCTCAGGCAGATTATGTGAGATTGGAAAACTTTAATCTGCAACCTCCAATATTATGCCCCCCCCCCCCAAGAAAAAAAAAAGGACATGCATAACGTCTCATTGCTGTGAACAGATGAACCCACCCTCTTCAGAACTCAAATCTTCCGCATTATCTACTAGACTGCTAGGTCAGACCAGGTCCTGTTTCGAAGAACTTTACATAGATATTATTAGCAAATACATAATCATATTGCTTGAGTATCCTGTTTCATACGAATATTAGCGAATATTATTGCATTCATTGTTATGACAGCTTGCATTGAAGGGTTTGTGTTCCCCTTCTATTACTGTCAACTAATAAGTCAGCTCTGGTGCATATGGAAGCCTTCTCAAAACTGAAATTAATAGATGTGAACAAATAAACGTTTGAAAAAAAGTTGAACTCTCAGCACACATTCATGTAAATCTGCAAACTTTATCTTCAAACTGATTGTGTGATAAGTCTCTAACTTTCCCCATTTTCACTTTGAGTTTTAGCTTGAAATATTTCTACTCCAAGTGGATGACACAATTCATCTGGCACCTCTTGTCCGACTATTACAGAAACATCAAAGTTATTTTCATTATATTTAATTAGAAAGTCATAGTTGGTAATATGGTTAATTGTGATGTGATATCTGCAACTTTGGCTTGTGACCTTCACTGGCCTATCAGAATTTTAAGATTTTTTATATGGATTGCATTAAAAAAAAAAAAGCACACACACCATAACATTCAGTCAGCAACAATTCAAACATTGAAAAAAAAAAAATTGAAAATAGGCATTTGATATTACAAATAAGATTCACTAAAGTCAGATTGAAATTATTAGATGAGATATTAATTTTAATAATTATCGATTAAATGTAAAAGAAAATTATCATCAGTACCTTGTTATTATAGAATTCGCGTAAAAGATGAAAAGCCAGCTCTTCCACTTCAACCAACTCCAGCTGAAATTATAGGAAATATTGTACCGTGAATGTACAACATACTGAAGATCACAGTATCCACAGGTAATAGGCTTCAAACACAAAAAGAAGTAGGCTACTTCGTGATGCAGTAATTCAGAAATAGAGAAAAGTCTTACATGAATAATTAATACAAATAGAGACCCAGAAAACCTCCCCCACTGAAATATACGGCAGAGATACTGCATATGGGTTATTCTTCAAATATGGGAAAATTTGGAGTGTCTAAAATCCAATTTTTTTAGTTTGTTTTTTTATTTATTAAATGAGAAATTTCCTCAAAACAGAGGTTTGTCTCCAACCAAACAAATACAACAGTCAAACACTATCACATAAGTCATCCTGACACACAAAATATGATACCACCATTCAGAACTCTACACTGCTCACTACATTTCGCCACTTATTCCTGTCTTGTACATCTTCCTCCACTAAACCAAATCTTTCCATTGACATGTGTACATTCTGTATCCAGGTAGTAGCAGGTCGTCCTCTTCCTCTTCTTCTCTTACTTTCCCATTCCTGTACGATTCTAGGTATTCTTTCTTCTCCCATTCTACGTACATGTCCATACCATCAAAGTCGTTTCCTTTCAATTGGGACTGTACTCTCTTCTTCTACTTCCATAATACGTCGTATTTCCATATTCCTAATCTTATCTTTCCTAGATTTCCTGGCAGACCGTCTCCAGAAGTCCATTTCCAGTGCGTTCAATCTGTTAACCTGTTTTTTATTTAATGTCCATGTTTCTGCTCCGTAGAAGACTATACTCTGTAGTATGGTTTTGAATATTTTCGTTTTTGTACTATTGATTATATTTCTACTCCATAAAATTGAATTTAACATTCCTATTATTTTCTTTCCACTAGTAATCTTTTGATTAATATCCATATGTTTGTTTTTAAAATCTCAAAAAAATTACTAAAATACTTCAGGGGTTACTTGATTATAATAAGACACCAGCAGAGTTAAAATGTATATACTGTATTTTTATTTATTTTAAATTTTTTTCAAGCCATGTGAATGACATCCGTGTACATGTGGATGGCAGAAGGCCACAATTAATTACAAACTTTGGCAACAATCTGCTGTTCTTTATGTGGTTTCATATTTTTCTCAGTTTGCTTCAGTTGATTTTGCACCAAATTTGTGAATTTGTGCGCATACTCCGGAATCAATGTAATTTTAACTAGAGTGTGTTTTTATGGTTTGGGGGGGGGGGGAATCAAGTAGAAATTCATTTAATCAGTTTTAAGATTTTAAGTACAGGTCACAGACACCACAAACACAATAGTACCCTACATTTATCATCTATATGACTTGAGAGTCATCCACATACCCCTTCATGAGGGATGTGGATGACACAAAAATTAGGCATGTGGATGACAAAAAAGGAGTTTAAGTGGTCTCAACAAGCCATTCCTAAACCTCTGTAGGCTCAACTTCAGTCAGGTACTTTGAATTGGAAGGTTTGTCATAGTGCATAATCAAAATTAATTAATATTCACTTTCTGCCTACATTCTAGAAGTCATGTTAATGATGGGGAATAAAAACGCTTTCCTTGAAAATGATGCAAAGTTCTTTGCTAATCCCAAACTGTTTGTAAGCAAGCAAAATTCAACCTTACATTTCAACCACAATCTGCCCTATTGGCTTTCTAACACTGTTGCCAGTTGAATCGGCACATGCTAAAAGGGCCTCAGTCACAAAAAATGGCAAACTGAGTTACGCATGAAAATTGCTTTTTATACGCTAAAAGGTTCTCATGTAAAAATGTTAATATAGTAAAAAAGGATAACGTTGAGGTAAGTAATACCTTCCAGTAAAGTTAATTAGTTTTAAAATAAAATTAGGGTTCCATACAAACAGTTCTTTTTGGACTTCTCCAAACTGGGTTGCTTGGACTGAGGCCCTTTTAGCATATGCCGATTCAGTTATACAAATTTCTCATTCCTGCAGAAAAAATTCCATTCTTTTCAGCCACATGGATGACCAAAAACCCTTGGGACATACTTTATGTTCATTAGGTGGGGTGACAATTTTATTTCAAATTATTTTTTATTGGTTAATATTCTTCACAAATACATACTGATTGACAGGAAAAAAGGTGAAAAAGAAATAACATTTTGTTTTGTGGATAAATGCATTAGAATATTTATTTATTTATTGTACTAAGAATATTATAGGCTAATGCCCAATTACAATATTCTCGCTTACAGTAATACACCAGATTCAAAAATTCAAGTGATATTCAAAATAATTAAGCTAATGCTACAACAATAAGAAAAAAAACACACAGAAAAGAAAAACAGAAACACAAACAATATGACAATTACACAAGGGAACATAATATTAAAGAACAAATAATAAAGATTCAAGTAAAGAAAATGACATGGATCAAAATTTAATAATTGTTGTTTTAAAATTTTCAAATTTTGTTCACATATATTTTTAAACAGCTTTTTGTTAGTATTAAACATATCTATATTGTCCATTTTGTGCAACATATTGTATAGTCGGAGTACATTATAAAGAGGAGAATTATTATGAGAGTCAGTGTTTACTTTTGGGATGAAAAAAAGATTATGCAATTTATGAGACCGGGGGTATGGGATAGGGCATGTGAATGACATTTAATTTAATTAAATCTAGTTTTGGAATCTCAGAATTTAAAGTTAGTGATATTTCATAGTGATAGTTGTGGTGGGAGTACTAGAAAAAAAACTTTTATTATATTATTTTTTTAAAGTTGAATTTGAAGGGAAATATCACTCCGGAACACAAATTTTCCCGTATATAAAGAATGACCCATATATACCCAGGAAGCGAAGGTCACATCAAGATATCGATCGGGGAAGAAAGAAGGTCAATGTCCTTGATAAGTCACGTCAAGATATCGATCGGGGAAGAAAGCAGGTCAATGTCCTTGATAAGACGACAGTGAAGACATCAAACAGAAAACACGCTATTAATAAACCAGCAATACGCTATCACCATACCCATTAAGCAAAAACATGCCCGAAGAGAGGGAGGGGCAGCCGAGGCTGCAGCCCCCGGGGCCCGGGCCCAAAAGGGGGCCCTGCCGACCAGGTTTTATTTTTTACTTTCTAAATTTACTCTATAATAAAATTGGTTATAAGTCAATAAAAAGCTTAAGTTATGTTTTATGTGTTTATTTTATCTGCATTGTCCTGTCGTATAACGGTGAAACGGAATTAATTAGTTAATCTGAGTAGGATCATTTTTTAAGAAAAATTTCTGTTTTTGAATAGTAGAAGCAGAAATCCTTTTAGACTCAACAGTAACGTTCGTCATTTAAAATCATAATTTTCAAAAGATTAAACTGGTACATACAGATAAAATTGTTCTAATTATAACATTTTAATGTATTTTCTGTTTCGTCCCCGGCATCAGTTAAGCGATTTCGTCCAAAATCAATAGGCTTCGTTCCATGGGCGTTATAAATGGTACACCATGTTTTATGAAAATCCGATAAAGCGTATTTGAGTTATCGCGCTTACAGACACACGGACAGACAGACAGACATATATTTTCCTGTCTACCAGGCAATCTCATAAAGTATCGATACCATTCTGGCACTAATTATGTAATATCATTACATAATCTTTTTGTTGCATAAATTAAAGGGCGAGTTGGGTAGTGAATTCAAAATTTGACAGGGGCCCGGGAAAATTTGTTCGTAGGGCCCTTGCTTTCTTTCAACGGCCCTGAGCAAGAAATGCATAAAAAAAGATAAAAAATGCGTAAATTACAATAGCAAATAGTACGATAAGGCACTGAATTGGTATAGAAATTTAAATAGCGTATATTACGTTGCGATGCCACGAAATGAACATTTGAGGCACGTAAGCTCAGTGGCGTAGCAAGCTTAGGTGGTACGCGGTGCGGAAAATTTCTTCTCCCCCCCCCCAATTTAAATTATGAAAAGATGGAAGAGTTCCAAGTATTATTTTTTGGATAGTCAAAGGTAATCCCACGAGAGTTTAAGAGTTTATCGGTAGATGCAACGAATTTATCGTAAACTCAACGGATTATACAAAATTAGTAACAATTACTTTGCTATATCAAAACAAAACTAAGCTCCGAAATCATGGTATACTATGAATCAACCATTCATAAAGCGATTCGAGTTACCATGTTGTCGCCATGTTCTAACCAGTGCTACCAATGGTGCATATAAGACATAGTTAACCTAATTCAGCCAATTTTTTTAGGATTAAGGAGACGTACATATAAAGCACATTATGCTGTACATTGTACATTGTACTGTTAATCGACTATAAATGCTATTATTATTATTATTATTATTATTATTATTATTATTATTACTATTATTATTATTAATCTAAAGTACGTTATAGACAGACAGATATACATTGCTTTCGTGAGCGACAGATTCACGAATTGCGGGTGTTACCATTAATAAAGCTAACATCTTTTGTTTCACACATTTCTAGGCCAAAATACACTCTCGAAATTGTGCAAAGTTTTATTTTTGGAGTCATTTTTTTTAATATTTCGTTTTCAAAGCGAAATCTCGAATTTTGGAAAGATGAATTTTGATAAAAGGACAACATTTTGTATTTATGTCAGGTACCTTTCAAAATGTGAACCGATGATTGGAGACGAGTTTTTTTATTTTTACATAAAGAAAGTTTTCTCGAAAACGGCTCTAGCGTTTTTCTTCAAAATTTTGCCCGTGGGTTGCTTATACTAAAAGCTAAAACTCTTATTTGAAACACTTTTTCGAGATAATTCTCTGAAGGGTAGTTATAAGCCACACACTCTGAATACGCACTCTTTACAATACGGCCTCTTGCAACGGAAAATCGTACGAAAACAATTTTTTTTTGTTATGTACTTTTTGGGGATGTGACACGAAGATTGGCGACGACTTTCTCTTATTTTTAAGGGGAGGCTAACTTTTATTTGGGCAGAGGAAGTTATGTGAATTCTACATCAGATTTTTTATAGGTTGATCATAATAAATTTCATAAACAAGTAATGTAACTATTTTACGGAACTGTATTATTAATAATCTATTCTTAAATATGCGCACATAATTATCAGTTCCAAATCTAGATTGCCGGAGACTTCAGAGTCAACTCACATTCGAAGTTTATCTTCGTCAAAATCATGACTGCCGCAACGGGTAGAATTGGTTGCGGCTTGAGTGATATAAAATATCACCGATTGTTAAAGTCTAATTTAAATTAATAAAACTGCAGAGACAAGCATCGGCAGAAATAAACACCCCCCCAACCATAATATTATTGTTCGTATTAACATAGCGGCCAGTTCAGCCGCGTTTTATTACCTCTATTGACTGAATTTAAAACTAAAAGAAGTTTCAATAAGCATGTTGACTTGTAGAAAGTTGTTAAGCTTATTTAATTGTTTAAAATAATATTATTTTCTTTAAATTCCCTTGAGCAATTTTTTACTTACAAAGAAACATTTTTTTTTGGGGGGGGGGGGTGATGGCATCCGTGGCGGCCCGCACTGATCAATATTCTTTATAGAATGCCCATCATCCTATATCATTGTAATTTAATCCACAGGATGTAAATAAATTGAAATTGAAATTGAAAAACAACATGTGGAACTAGGTGTTTAGAGCAGTTTTTAAGACATTACTATTTGGATTACCATCAGTAATATTGCTATTTGGTTTTAGATTTTTTATAATATTACTGACTTCATTATAATGTAGTTGGGGTCAGGAACATAAAGTTTATATTTCTATGAATTAAGTTAACATTTCCATCACCTTCATGTACCATTCCCATGCCTCTGTTAAATAGCAGTTAAAATACTAGCTAAAAACGGTCAGCCTAGAAGCACTAGTACATATATTTTTAACTATTTTATTCAGATTAGTACTAGCGGAATGAAATTTATTTTTGTATTCTATTCGTTTTGCCAGCAGTAAGGAAACAATCGATTTATTACGGTCGGCAACTTTTTATCGACTAACTTCGCAGTGTTTCTCCTTTCAACCAAGAGATGTCTCTACATGGCTGCTTTCGCCGACATGGAGCTGCCAACTTAAATATTTATTGTTACTTTACATTAGGCTTTAGTTTAGGAATACTCTTACCTTATCAAACATAATTCGTCGTCCGTTATTCATTTTAAACACTTCCATACGTTAAATGTTAAATGAAAATTACTTATCTTTTAATAACCCAGTACCTTTGGATTTTTCATGTTGGTCACAATATGTGCCGGTATGGCGTTATGTCAGTGTTTTTTGCCGCATGGTTTAAATTTTTAATAGAAATGTGTTCTATCTATCCGCAGTGCATGTTTTTGGCTCTCGTGAAGGCCCTATTTGAGTAAAAGCCCAAATTTTCTCTAAGAACATTTCTCATTAGTAAGTTTCCCAATCTTCACTACCAAGCTATTAGCAGTTCTAATAAAACTGCTCATTTTCTCACAGCAATGATTCCAGTTATTACCTACATTTTAATATTTAATATAATGTAGTCTCTTAAAGTAGCTAATAGCAATAATAGTAAGTATTTCAAGAGAGAAAGAGAGAGAGAGAGAGAGAGAGAGAGAGAGAGAGAGAGAGAGAGAGAGAGAGAGAGAGAGAGAGAGAGAGAGAGAGAGAGAGAGAGAGAGCGGGACAGTGATGATAGTAATGAAACCATCAGTACCTAGGCTATTTCCAGGATCAGAAAAAAAAACTCCCTTCTTTTGCCTGTAGAAATTAGATGTTAGAACTTTTTTTGTATTATTATTCTCACTCTAAAGCTCTATCTACAATGTGCAGTTGGTAGTTGGAAGTTGGCAGTTGCAGTCTGCTGCTTGGGATCGGCACTTGAGCTACCCACAGTATGCAGTTGACATTGAGGTTAGGGAAACATTTTACAGTACAAAAAATTTGGAGGAACCGATTTATAATTAGGAGGAGTAATCGCCTTAATTATATCAATTGCCATTTTATTTATTTTACCCCTATACAAATCCAATTTCCGCAGAATACAATTTTATCCACTTAATCAATCTATATTCTGAATAATAGTTAGAATCGGTATTTTATTAACATGAATTGGAGCCATTATTAACATAATGTAATGGCAAAAACCAAGAACAGGTTGCCCCTTAAGCTTCGACTGTTGCGTTGCTTGGTGATGGCCAGTAACATAGATGCTAAGTCACTCTTGCTAGTGTATCATGCCCATATACACAGCCATCTCAGTTATGGAGTCCTATTGTGGGGAGGACATCCTTATGCCAACAAAATATTAATCTTGCAAAAAAGAGCAATAAGAATTATCTCTAGAGCATCGCCTACAACATCCTGCAAACCACTCTTTACAGAACTTAATATAGGTCTACTTACATTACCATCAGTGTTTGTTTTGAGCTGTCTTCTCTATATAAAAAAGAATGCACACTTGTATAATAAATGCTCTACTATCCACAGCCACTCTACCAGAAACAAAGAAAACTTATATATAAATAAATGTAAATTCAGCACCACCCAGAAAAGTTTTGAATATGTTGCCCTCAGAATATTTAATTCATTGCCGAACAAAATTAAGGAGTTATCATATGTTCCTTTTAAAAGGACAATTAAATCTAACCTGATGTCAAACACCCTGTACAGTGTCAAGGACTTCAATGACATTATCTGGTGAAATGTGTACTTGTATATTCTATCTCATTTGTGTTTATTGTTATTGCTAATACATTGTACAATGTCTGTGGCAAATAAATCTAATCTAATCTAATCTAACCACCCACTTGCCCTGCTTCCCCTAGCTGTGAACCTTTTCCTGTAAGAAAATAACCCTTGTACCAAATAATAAAAATACAAAAATAAAAAATAAGAAAATAACCCTTGTACCAAGTAATAAAAATTCAAGGGTTATTTTTGTACTGTAGTAATTAGTGCAAATGCTTTGGTACAAGGGTCAGGGTGCTCTCTAAACTTAAATAGGTGAATTCTTGCTTCACATCACAACGATGAATAGGTGAATTCTTGCTTCACATCACAACGATCACTCGAAGACGTAGTGATTAAGACAACTGGCTAGCAGTCTGGTTAAGACATGCTAGCGGTCCCATGTTCGAATCCCATTAGGTTGAAAATTTATAGGATAGGAATAGATCTCAAATAGGTAGGTAGGGAGAAGGGAAGGGAGAAAGAGGAAAAGAAGAGGAGAAAGGAACAAAAAAATAAAATTTTCTAAATTTACAAAGGTGCTAGTAGTTTCACCATTCACACCTGGATGTCTCTCATTATTTAAAATAGCGAGTCAAGTGGGAGGAGCTTAAGGGGCGACTTATTCTTGTTTTCTCCGTACGTAATAAACACATCTTGCCCTTTCATAGTAAGCTAATCTGTTTATTTCCACTAGTTCAGATTGCCGATAAAGAAAACGAAAACATCAGTAAGTAAAAAATATTTATTGTAATTATTATAGAGATTCACTGGCTACTTCTCTACATAGTCACCACCGTTACTGAGGCATTTATCATAGCGGTAAACCAACATTTGTATGCCCATGTCATAGGACTCTGCCGCCAACATCTGGAGCCATGAAATCACTGCATTCAGCATTCCACGTCTCTTGTTTTGAATTGTCCTCCTCAGACTTTTCAATGTTTGACAATACCAATCAGCATTTATGGTCTGCCATCGCAGTAAAAAACTGCACAGGAGGACACCAAATCGATCGCAGATTTTTGAAGTGAAACTTCTTTAGCCGCGATAGGGGTATATCGAGATCTTGTGTAATGCTTTAAAATCGTCACAAAATTAGTGTAACGCTCAAAATCGTCACAAAATTAGTGAGGTGTGATGGAACAAACTGCACAGAAAACAATCAACTCAATAATTAGGCTTATCCAACATTTAAAAAATCAAAAAATTCAAAATAAAAAAATCGAAAATGCAAAATTTAAAACATTGTAAAATCCAAAATTAAAAAATAGAAAATCCAAAAAATAAAAACTTAAAGATCTAAAATTTAAAAAATCCAAAATTAAAAAATCCAAAATTTCAAAATGAAAAAATTAAAAGATCATTAATTTAAAAAAATCCAAAATCCAAAATTAAAAAAGTCCAAAAACTAGATATTAAAAGTCCAACAATCCGAAATTTAAAAAAATCCAATAATCTAAAATTGAAAAAATCCAAATATTAAAACAAGTTTCATTTCTGTCGCGTGGCATTCCATGCACACTTTATTTTTGACAGAGATTGTGTACTTGAATTTGATCTTCACAGGTAACCACTATGCTGCCTAGGCATTGATTGATGTTTTGTTTCTGGTGTGGCATGCGACACCCATGTTTCATCCCCAGTGACAACATTGTCGAGAAACTCATTACCATTCTCTGCTTACCGCTCGTGGCATAGTCCTATGACACAGGCATACAACTGTTGGTACACCGCTAACATAAATGCCTCAATAATGGTGCTGATTATGTAGAGAAGTAGCCATTGAATCTCTGTAAATATTGCAATAAATATTTCTTACTTATTAATGTTTTTGTTTTCTTTATCGGCAACCTGAACTTGCTTTCTGGATGACCTTGTACGGTATACTTAGTTTATTGGCTACCCTTAAGTTAGGGAAGTTATATTTTATTCAACGATGAAATTTCAATAGTTTTTAAATGTAATTTACCTTACATTAAAACTGTGATTCAGCAGAAAAATCATGCCTCTGAATCTTTGGTGTTTCATTTTGGGTATACTGTAATTGTTTATTAATAGGGTTCGCCTATTTATGACCTAAAAAAGTGGAAAATATAGGCTAACTGCAAATATGCCCTAAAAATGACCAAATATGACTAAAAAATCCTAAATACCGGTATGACCTAATAAAAAATTTATATTCTAGAAATACAGTGAAATCTCTGTATAATGATATTTATGGTCCTCCGCAGATTGTATTGTTATTGCACCGACTTGTGACACTCAGCCAAGAGCAGCACATTATATGAGGGTTATTGTTATATTGAGGGGTTGTGATTTACCACACATTAGAAAGAATGCATGAAGAAAACTGTGTAATCTAGGCCTACAGGATAATTCATGGAACGGATGTGTGAAGAAGTTACTTAACTTACTGACTTTAGTTAAATTATAATCATATCTACTTGAGATCAGCAAACTAAAAAAATTACTATTCAGATTGGTTTAACATCACGGATCATGGTACACTTTGAGCCAAGCCATGTGTCAGAAATTTCAAACGCATAGTCGGTGGGAAGAAAAAGACAAGCAAATTCACCACATGTCTAAGACAAAACTAAAACAGATGCTCCTTATGGTGTTTTAATTCCATGTTATGTACATGATGAAGTAACAACCTAACTCACAGGGATACACAAGGGATGATTTTAGCCTCTAAACTAAACTCCATGGTGCTACGTCCCTGAAGGGACAAGGCCTACCACCCGACTGCTGCGTCATCTACCATAGGTATATGGCAGGATTGGGGGCATGTGGTCAGCATGCCTACACCCATGGTCGTTAATGGTGGTTTTCATGACCGGAGCCGCTACTTCTCTGTAAAGTAGCTCCTCAGTTTGAATCACGAGGCTTAATGCACCCTGTTCCAGACCTCCCTACCTCAGAAAAATCCTAAGAGCTACCAAGGATCAAACCCGGGCTGACCTTTCCAGCAGTCAATTTTAGCTTCATAAATGTTTATTTTCTGGAATTTCTAAAAAAAACAATATTGGTGGCCGGGAAGAATACTGATCATATAGGTCTACCAGCTACCATCCATAGGTCAAAGCTACTGGTTTGCAGTAACAATTCAACCTCCAAATATCGTTATAAAAGGGTGTTTCCAAAATAGCTTCATCTCTATAGAGAGTTACATTTGTGTTATTAAGATAGGAAATTCGCCAGGACAAAAGAAAAATATCGCTGTATGCTGGTTTATTGTTATATTGATCTTCGTTATACAGAGGTTTGACTGTATTACTTCTCAGTGCCTCGGAAACATCAAGTCATATGCCATTCAGTATGTTTAATTTGTGCTGAAGTGAAACAGATTAAATTTGTGAACAAATCAGTTGCTCATCCAGCCTCTTGAGGAATGATTAATGCTGCATCCAGTCCCCCAGCTTATTTCTTGTTACTGTGTAACAAGAAATAAGCTGCATTAAGCCTCATAGAGGACGGGTATCACCAGATGCCTCTGGCTCATTGTCGCTGGGTTTGCATTAATAATTTTTGCAAACTCAGCTGTTAAAGTGGTAATAGACAATAATAATAATAATAATAATACATATTACTTACATTCAGACTGAAATGCAGTCTTTGTATTCTCTTCTGAGTCTTCATAGGGACGGACATTTTCTTCTTTCAGCAACAAGTTGAATAAACCAAAATGCAAACCAAATAAGTAAACTAAACAAATGTGAAGTAAACTGGAGCATCGATCTGAATATAACAGGCACCTCGAGGTATGCCGGACACTTGGTTGCATACCTAGGTAGCTATGCAACCATGTATGCGACATGGTACTCAAGTTTCCTGCTATATTTAGAAAGTGTAGAGCAGGTAGGACTCACCAAGCTGAACTGGAGCGTTGATCTGAATATAACAGGTTCCTCAAGGTATGCGGGACACCTGGTTGCATACCTAAATAGCTATGCAACCGCGTATGCGACATAGTACTCGAGTTTCCCATTATATTCAGAGAGTGTAGAGCAGGTAGAAGTCTTGAAGTAGAACTGGAGTGTTGATCTGAATATAACAGGCACCTCGAGGTATGCCAGACACCTGGTTGCATACCTAAATAGCTATGCAACCACGTGTGCGACATAGCACTCAAGTTTCCTGCTGTATTTAGAGAGTTGATGAAAATCTCAGCAATTGCAGAATAAATACTTCCATGGAGTTAGCTGGGTATCCATGGAAACTGTATAGTTAATTGTTATGTCTTACTGTGAATAAGAGTGGTACATGATTTTTTATTTCCTTTGATGTGATGATGATGAGTGCCTGAAGGCAGGTCCAGACCTGGGATGGAGCCGTGGGATGATGACCACGACTCGTCCGAGGTGATTCAGGCAAGGCGGAAATTTGCCATTGGACATGCGAAGAAGTAGAACGCTAATTTTTTTACTTAAATTACTGACTTCCGTTGAATTGTAACCATAGCTACTTTACACCTGCACACTAAATAAAATTACCATTCAGGTTGGTTTAACGTCACGGATCATGGAGCCTAGCCATGTGTCAGAAATGTCAAACTCATAGTTGGTGGGAAGAGAGAAGAAAAAGTCAAGCAAATTCAACATGTAGCTAAGGCAAAACCACATCAGTTGCTCCTTGTGGTGTTTTACTTGCACATTATGTACATGTGTATGAACCTAACTCACAGTATGTTTTTGCACACATATAAGGGATGTTTTTAGCCTCAGTGATCCTATTTGCCTTCCCTCCTGAAGCTTTTTTCCTTGGAATTTCTAAGAAATGTAACAGATATTAGGCACCCAAAAAACAATATTGGTGGGTGGGAAGGATACTGATCTGATACCAGCTACCATCCATAGGGCTAAGCTACTGTTTTGCAGTAACAATTCATCCTCCAAATATTGTTATAAAAGGGTGTTCTAAAATAACTTCATCTTTAGACTTGAGGCTTTCTCGGCGTTGATTACTAATGATGGTTTCACAGGCTGAATAAAAGGATATATTGCATCTAAGCTTTTGGTCGCTGATATCTCTGCGGCCTTCCTCAGGGAAATGAGTGTAGAAAAGGGGGAAGAGAGAGCTTATATATGTTTTTTAGTGAAAAAGAAATTCAGTGATTGGAGGAAATGGGTTGGAATGTATCGGCCAATCAGAATGGAGGAATTTTCTTTATTGTAAAAACATTGAAGATGCAATCGGTCCATATCAGGAGGACCAGTGGGAGAAAAATAAAGGTTAATAATGTCGGTCGAATCATGTTCGACAAAACCACAATCATGCACAGCTCTACAGCAAGTGTTCTGCTGTTTTTCAACATATTCACCATTGGAATTGAAACATTTGTCATACTGTAAAACCAAATTTTAAATACCTGTGTCGTACAAGTCTGCCGCCAGCAATTTGAACCACTGTGTGACAAACATTCTCACCTCTCTGTTATTCTTTGTCATTTCTTGAGGTGTAGGAAAAGATGGAAATCACTGGGAGTGAGGTCCAGGTTGTAGGGTGGATGTTTAAACACTTCTGTTCCGTTATGTTTTAGTTTAGTAGGTCATGCTTCTGTAATTCGTTTTAGCAGACCTTGCCTGCTATCTTGTTTTTTATTTATTGAACAAATGAATTTCAAACAGTTGTTATGTATGGGTATTGTAATATCAAAATTATTCTTTTTATGTCTTGCATCCAATCAGAGACTGGAGATTTTTATTATATTGTTTTGATAGCCAATAAGGTTTATCTTTAGCTTCATTCTCCTTCTTCATCGATTCAAGTTAACTGTGTCTCATAAAGACATTAGTTTTTCTAGGCTTTAAATGCCTATTCTTCGTTGTAATCAATTCAACTACTACTCATAAGGACATGAGTTTTCTTCTTGGCTTATCAATGCCATTCTTTACCTATCAGATAGATCTGGTGGTTTACTTTCAATAGCTGAAGCAATCAGCTCTTCAATTCACATTTAGGTTTCATATGCCTTATTGATTCTGAAGACTTCGAACGATTTAAGGACTATTATCATCCATCGTGTGATTCATCGGGTCTTCTTCATTTTGGTGTTGGCGTTGCAAGATCTCAGGCTAACATCTGTATCAACTATCAAAAGGTGGTATTAATCAATTCAAAGGTACGTCATTTACTACCTAATTTATTTGAGGAACAATTTTGACGTAATTCATCATTGAACTAATATATTTGTGGTTTTGATCAAACTGATTAAGCCATCTCAAAGATATTTATGACCTTTAACAAAGGAATTTGTATTAAACATTGTGATATTTACAAGTTCATCAGTGTTTATGAATAATAATATTATATACGTCCAAGGAATCCAGAATTTATGAACTGAGCATGATGTATGTATTGTTGTTGTGACAATAAATTGTTACATACCAGAGATATTTATCTAAAATGTATTGGGCAAGTTTGGCTTATCTATTTATAGTTTAAGTCTCAATTTCAAGAAGTGTTACGTCCTATGAGTCTTGTTATACAGTCCGCTTGCTCTCAGCTTGCCCGTACATTTTAATGGTCCTCCTATTGCCGGATAGTTGAATCATATCTCGACTGTTATCTGGTGAATTGAACTGTAATATATACCAGAATTTGTTCTCATCATAACAATAACCAAACAATAATTGACATTGTTACTACCTCCATGTCTTCTGCATGTTTGAGGTGAAGGCTGGAGGATCTATTGTTAAACTAGTGTTATAAGTTTATATGTATGTAAAACCTACACAGACAGCAACACTTACACTAGTACACATATCACACCTGTTATTGTATTGTTTCAACGTCCATTGCATTGGACGTTTATGTACTGATTTGTCTTAACCCGTAATCGGGCATTGTATTTATTGTCATTTGGGCCCTAAGAGCGGGCAATTATTGATATTCATTGTAATCTGTGCTGTAAATCTAAAGAGATGGCTAATCAGGAGTTGAACATTAATGCTCTTAAAGCCAAGAGAACTCCTATAAAGGCTCAGATCACTCGCCACGTCAATACCTTTCTATCATTTACAGATCTTGATGATAAATCGCATAAAGAAATTATAGCCCGTAAGGCTAAGTTTAATGAAGTCCTGATCAAATATGAAGATATTCAGTCTCTGATTGACCAAGTCGAGTATTCAGAAGCTGAAGCAGATTATAGAGAAGATATTGAGCAATCTGTCTTTTCAGCCATATCTCATGTAGACTCTTTAATTGTAGCCTATGAGGCTAAAACTAGTCAAGAAGCTGCTCAAGCTGAATCTTTGGATAAACTAGCTTCTATTGATATTGTAGCAACTCAATTCTTTGATTATATTGAAGCTATTCAAACGTTAGTTATACGAGATGAAGCTTCATATTTCAAGGCTGTCAGTATCCGTAATGCATTTGAAGCTACATTTAATAAATATAAGGTTAATTTCTCTCAAATAAGATCACAAGAAGTGACTGAAGTTATTAAACTTCAAGGTCGAGAAGTCGAAGCGGCTTTTCATGAGGCAATAGGTCATCTAAATGGTGCTATTGCTAAAAATAAACAGTTCTATGACCCTGATCAGGTCTCAGCTTCTGTAGTCCAGCAGTCATCTACAGAATTGACTCCTTCACTCCCAAAACTTCCCGAGATCCGTCTTCCTCAATTCACAGGCGATCCTGCCTTGTGGATTGAATTCAGGGATACATTCTATTCCCTTGTCATTCAACATAAGCATATTTCTAACATGGACAAGTTCCAATATCTCAAATCATGCTTATCGCCAGAAGTCATGACTGTAATACAGAATATTCCTGTATCCTCAGCTACATTTGATGTAGCCTGGGAAACGTTGTCAGAAAGATTTGACAACAATCGTCTGATTGCTAATAGTCACATTGACAAATTATTTTCACCACCTTCTCTTGAAAAGAATTCTGCAGATTCTCTGCAAAGATTTATAGATCATTTCATAAGCACGGTGCATGCATTGCACTCTTTAAATACTAATGTCGATTTATCCGACTTAATTATTTCTAAAATGATCTTAGACAAACTCCCAGTTCATATTATTAGAGAATGGGAATCATCGCTGAAATCAGACAGACTGCCTGAACTCAAGGAACTACTTAAGTTTCTGGAGACTAGAGTCCGAGTCTTGCAAATGACGGATTCAGCTCTAAAAAATCAGCCTTCAACTTCACAGAATTCGCAACCTATATCGGCTAAGAGCAAATCGGCTCAGTTTGTCAACAAATGTATTTGTTGCAAAAAGGATTCACATCAAGTCTACCAATGTGATGTTTTCAAAGCAATGAGTCTTGCAAGCCGTAGCAATTTTGTCAGGACTAACCATTTATGTCGTGTATGTTACTCTTCAAGAGGACATACCAAGGCTTGCAGCTCGTTCTCTTGCAGAGTGTGTGGAGAGAAACATAGTACTCTTCTTCACGATTATAGTGCTCAGAACGAGTCACAAATAGCTAATACTGCAGGGATTATGTCAGCCTCTCATAATCATCAAAGCTGCTTACTTCCTACTGCAAATGTGTTTGTGATAAACAAGTATGGTCAACCCGTAGAGGCCACTGCGCTCTTAGATAGCGGCTCTGATTGTAATTTAATCAGTGAAAGGCTATTTAAACATTTAAAACTATCTCCTTGTCAGCAGCAAGCAAGGCTGACTGGAATATTGTCGTCTAAAGTAAGCACACATAAGCTTGCTTCTCTAGAAATCAGGTCCCGAACAACTCGTTGGGTTTGTAATACTGTTGCTCTTGTTGTTCCGGAGATTTCAGAATCAAAACTTCCAAGATCTCCTATTAATGTCACTAACTGGAACATTCCGCCTAACCTTCAACTGGCCAATCCCGACTTCAACACACCTAATTCTGTAGATTTGGTGTTGGGTGTTGAGGTTTTCTCGCAAATCGATTGTGTGGGTAACATTTCTGCTCCTAACCTACCCATCATTCATAACTCTCAACTGGGTTGGTACTTTGCGGGCAAGCTGCTCCAACCTTCTTCTCCTAGGTTGTCTGTTCGTAGGTCCAACAAACTTACACTTCATAAATCTAAGGATCTTAGCAATGGACTTCCTAATGATTTATCCTGCCAATCTAATACCTTAGATATGCATTATTCAGCCTTAGTAAATTCAAACCTGCAAAGGGTTTCTAATGCATCTCGCCAAGCGAGTTCAAGATTGACGTCTCTTAAGAGACATTCTCTTTCTAATCCTGTATTAGCTAAGGCTTACAGGAATTCTATGTCCAAACACTTGAAATTGGGACATATGGAATCCGTTGGTCAGGTTTCCAACGAGAATTCCGACTACATCAAAACTTACCACCCAGCGTTAAGGACTTCAAACACCATGACAAATTCACCCTGGCGGGGTCAGTCTGGTTCAAGTTGCAAAGGTTCGTACTGCCACGAATCTTTATGTGCAACCAATTGTCAATTTGGCACCAATGCCATTCTCAGAAGATGACAAATAGTTTAGTCATTCTCTGCATTTGTTCATATATTTTTCAATTCATTTTAATTATTTGTTCTCATGTTTGTTTTATTTTTTATTTCTTTTTCCTCTCTTCTTTATTTATTTTTTAAACATAACTCCACATGTAATTTTAAATTATGCCTCAAGTGTCATAATTTGCGGGCAATATGTTCCGTTATGTTTTAGTTTAGTAGGTCATGCTTCTGTAATTCGTTTTAGCAGACCTTGCCTGCTATCTTGTTTTTTATTTATTGAACAAATGAATTTCAAACAGTTGTTATGTATGGGTATTGTAATATCAAAATTATTCTTTTTATGTCTTGCATCCAATCAGAGACTGGAGATTTTTATTATATTGTTTTGATAGCCAATAAGGTTTATCTTTAGCTTCATTCTCCTTCTTCATCGATTCAAGTTAACTGTGTCTCATAAAGACATTAGTTTTTCTAGGCTTTAAATGCCTATTCTTCGTTGTAATCAATTCAACTACTACTCATAAGGACATGAGTTTTCTTCTTGGCTTATCAATGCCATTCTTTACCTATCAGATAGATCTGGTGGTTTACTTTCAATAGCTGAAGCAATCAGCTCTTCAATTCACATTTAGGTTTCATATGCCTTATTGATTCTGAAGACTTCGAACGATTTAAGGACTATTATCATCCATCGTGTGATTCATCGGGTCTTCTTCATTTTGGTGTTGGCGTTGCAAGATCTCAGGCTAACATCTGTATCAACTATCAAAGGGTGGTATTAATCAATTCAAAGGTACGTCATTTACTACCTAATTTATTTGAGGAACAATTTTGACGTAATTCATCATTGAACTAATATATTTGTGGTTTTGATCAAACTGATTAAGCCATCTCAAAGATATTTATGACCTTTAACAAAGGAATTTGTATTAAACATTGTGATATCTACAAGTTCATCAGTGTTTATGAATAATAATATTATATACGTCCAAGGAATCCAGAATTTATGAACTGAGCATGATGTATGTATTGTTGTTGTGACAATAAATTGTTACATACCAGAGATATTTATCTAATATGTATTGGGCAAGTTTGGCTTATCTATTTATAGTTTAAGTCTCAATTTCAAGAAGTGTTACGTCCTATGAGTCTTGTTATACAGTCCGCTTGCTCTCAGCTTGCCCGTACAACTTCCTAGCCGAACTTCTCCAGGAGGCTTGCTAGAAGGTGATTAAACATCCATCTTAATGCCCGGACTTTGCTCCCAGTGATTTTAATCTTTTTCTAAATCTCATGAAATGACAAATAATGACAGAGAGGTGAAGATGGTTGTCACACGGTGGTTCAAATTCTAGGCGGCAGACTTCTACGACACAGATATTCAAATGTTGGTACCACGGTAGGATAAATGTCTCCATTCCAATGGTGAATATGTTGAAATATGTTTAAAAACTGGCTGTGTCTGTTGTAATAACTATTTACTTGAAATTGTGTTTCGTTTTGGTAAACGAACCCAGGGAAAGTTAACTTTATGGACGCACCTCGTATTATTATGCTTATTTGTGTACCCAAATGGTTGATACCAGTCAAACAACTTGAATAGTCTAGTGAAGGAAAGTATACTGAAGGAAGTTATGTTACTTTCACATCATATTTTTTAAGTGAAACTTCTTTAGCCGCGGTAGGGGTAAATCGGGAGCTTGTGTAACGCTCAAAATCGTCACGAAATTAGTGTCACGCTCAAAACCGTCACGAAATTAGTGAGGTGTGACGGAACGGACTGCACAGAAAGCAATCAACTCAATGATTAGGCTTATCCAAAATTTTAAAAGATTAAAAAATTAAAAATTCGAAAACCAAAATAAAAAAATAAAAATCCAAACTCTAAAATTGAAAAAAATCCAAAATTCCAAAATTAAAAAAATTCAAACATCCAAAATTAAAAAATCCAAAACTCCAAAATTTAAAAAATTAAAAATCTAAAAATAAAAAAATCTAAAAATAAAAAATCTAAAAATAAAAAATCTAAAATTAAAAATTAAAAAGTCTAAAAATCCAAAATTTAAAAATAAAAGAATACAAAATTAAAAAAACCATAATCCAAAATTTAAAAATAAAAAATCCAATTAGAAAATTAAAAAATAGAAAATCCAAAAATTAAAAATTCAAAAAATAACAATACAAAGATCTAAAAGAAAAAAAATAATTAAAAGAGCAAAAATAAAAAATTCAAAATCCAAAATAAAAAAGTCCAAAAACCCTATAATAAAAAGTCCAACAATCCACAATTGAAAAAATCCAATAATCAAAAATTGAAAAAATTAAAAATTAAAACAAGTTTCACTTCTGTCGCGTGGCGTTCCACGCACACTTTTTTTTTTAATACAGTTAGTACATTCAAAATATTTCTCTATTTTTGCAGATTTTGCCGAACCCATCATGAAGATACCGAGTTCTACTTTTGTGGTGTTTACCGGTGTGTACAAACTTTGCTATATCAAGAAACAAGAAGGCTAGAAGACAGTGTTTGTGTTTTTATTTAGTGTTTGTGACATCAAGAAAAAAAACTTTTCTATATCAAGAACAAGCTGAGGAAGACAACACTAAGATTCAGATCTTCACTTCATAATCCTGTGCTCTCGCATGGAATTTTGAAGTGTAGTCGGTGTATGCTCCATTTCTAATACTGCTGGACACCTCAAGGTATTAACGAAAGTAGTACTTAGAAAGGAGCAAAGATAGGGGCCTCTTTTTAGAGGTGAAGAGCGGTCTTGGTGCAAACCGAGGCCACCCAACACCAGAAGACCAGCAATTCTCTCATCGAAAAAAGGTAAAGAATACATTATAATAGCTTAAAAGGCCTGGCGTCGAAAGGGTTTTGTATTATGTAATTTGAAATTAACGTATCAAGGACTTTCGATTTTCAAACTCTAGGTCCTTATATACGTACTGTATGTAGAATTTTAAATGAGAAGAACGACTTATCACTAGACTTCGGACTTTTAGGTCGTTAAAAATGCTGTTTTAGGTACCTAAAATAGGCTCTAAAAATTGGAAAATAGGTTCTAAAAATCGTAAAAAAGTCTCTTATAAAATCATGAAGTTGCAAATTTTTCTGAAATATCTCAATTGCAATGCAGAATATTATATTTATTGAAGTCACCATTAATCAATATCATGATAAAACACAGATATAGGCCAATGGTACACAGAATTGTACTAAGGCCTGTATTACTACCATAACAGTGAAAACCTAATTCCTGCGCCCAGAAGCTACAAACGCTAGCATAATCAACCCCTTGTATCCCTCAGTGATTCAGAGTGCTATTTTTTTATTTATTCAGAGAGCTATTTTTTGATTCAGAGAGCTTTTTTCATTACTCGATGTGGGAGTCGGGAGAAAAACACTACATTTTCTTGGGAATTCCAAGGAAGTTTTCTACTGAAGACGAAACATTCTTTACTATTTAACCACGTCTCAAATGTGTAATGTACTGCACATTTCGAGCTAAAAATTTAATACGAACTGGAGTCAGGAGTCTGAAGAATACCAATCCGATGGAGGTGTTTAGCCAAGCAGTCATGTCCAGTTGCTAGACGGAATTTTGCAACTGCCTCTTTTCTTGGCCAATCTGGGACTGAATTGAGAGCTTCTCTCCAGTGACTCGCCTTTGTCAGATCTTCCAATGTTTTGTTATGCTCGTCTTGCACTTTATGATGGATCACTGTTTTTGCTCTGTTATAATTTAATTTGCAGCAGAAAGTTGGAATGTTTGTGCCCTTTTTAGCCAGTTGATCTGCAATCTCATTGCCAGCTATTCCACAATGGGATGAAATCCATTGTAAAATCACAAGTTTCTGATGCGAAAGAAGTGTTTTTATTAATTTTCTGGACTCTGAGACGTCTGGAGAAGTAGGCTGTCTTGTGTAGTTTGATATTGCTGCAATTGCTGCTTTAGAGTCACACAGGATGACTGCGTTTGAGAATGTAAATGTAAATATCTCGTCCTGTAGATTCTGTGATGAGCGGGGCTCAAGGATATAGAACATGTCAGATAAAAAAAATACATGCATGTTATAACATTAATATACACTAACTGCAAGCTGCCAAATTTATTCAAGCTGGAAATATTCCTCCAAATTGTAGAAGGTTGTGAGTTAATAAAAATTTATTGACATGTTTTGAAAGGTTTGCTCTTTCTTTGAATACATAATTTAATGTTGTTTGGAAGCTTGTTGTATATCTGCATTGCAGAATAATAAGCACCCTTCTGAAAGAGTTTTAACGAGTTATTTGGTCTGTAATTAGTTTGGAATTTATCAATATTGTCTACTATATAACACATAGCGGAATATATATACTCCCCTGTAAGAGTGAGAACTTTTAATTTTTCAAATAGCGGTTTACAAGATTCCATTTTTTCTTTCCACATATTATTCTTATTGCTATTCCATAATCGGTAACTATGTAGTTATACCATCAGAATGGTAAACATTTGTCAAAATTGCTATCATATCGTATTTAACTAAAACAATCCCTTTAGGCAGGCCTACAGGCGGAGGTAGATTTCGAAGTGCTTTTGGTTTAATTTATTGTCGCTGCATAGCACTCCTCTTCGGTTATCCTGTATTTGGACGTTACTTATTATTCATAGGAGTTTGGTGTAACCTAGTATTCAAGGGGCAGTGATATAATGCCAACCTAAAGGGAAAATGCACATGCACTACAATTAAAAGTAATGTTTTACTAGTAATGAAACGAGACTGTTGCTCTGTTAAAAATTGGGGAAAATTCAAATATAAGTCGCACCTTGGGATGAATGTGTCCCGCCTATCCCACCCTCAGCGATGCAGTTTGTTATATACTGCGGTCAAATGGATAAATAAATATGCAATATGAAATATACCACGATCTAGCGAATTCTTCTGTCCTCGTATTATGAAGAAAGTCATGATTTGACGTTGGACGTGTGACGTCATACCGCCAGACGAGAGGTGACAGGCTGACAAACCACGCGGGAGATATAATATGCCACATTTTCGAACCCTACAAACAGTGTATCGTACGTTATTCGAAAATGCAAGGGCGCTTCGCTACGGCTGCCGCCTCCGCTTCGCGCACTTAACTAAGTGGATAGTGTTATGCATTATTTAGCTATATGTTAGGTAATTCTCGCCTTGTCGGGAGATATAATATGCCACATTTTCGAACCCTACAAACAGTGTATCGTACGTTATTCGAAAATGCAAGGGCGCTTCGCTACGGCTGCCGCCTCCGCTTCGCGCACTTAACTAAGTGGATAGTGTTATGCATTATTTAGCTATATGTTAGGTAATTCTCGCCTTGTCGGGAGATATAATATGCCACATTTTCGAACCCTACAAACAGTGTATCGTATGTTATTCGAAAATGCAAGGGCGCTTCGCTACGGCTGCCGCCTCCGCTCGCGCACTTAACTATGTGGTTAGTGGTATGCATTATTTAGACTATATGCAGAAGTGGGTACAAGGCACTTGCGACAATACACAAAGAAAGTGGGTACAATTTTATTACAACACCAATTTCGTTTATACAGGGTAATTCTCGCTCAGAGTATTTAAGAACTCTTCCAAAATATTTCTGCCTCTAAGAGAATTTCTGTACAGAAACTGGTGCAGATAAGAAGCAAATAGTTCTTCTGAAGTGCCAAATTGCTGCCTCAACTGTCTTTTAGCACGCATCCACGTGTTTTCAATGTTTTGCGTGTGTACTTCAGGGTCGTCTGGGTCAACAAAATTTCGGTCATGTATAATAACATCATGTGTGTAGATCCCATTTCCAATTGTGTCCAGATTTCTGTAGGATCGCCAACCATCTGATATGATGTGTGTTCCTGGCAATATCTTCTGGAGAATTATGTCCTCCAGCGTTGCAGCTTCTCGATTTTCTACCTCCACCAAAAAGCATTTTCCACTATCTCGCTCTATGCCACCAAAAACCCAGTGGCCATCTCTCCAATGGCCTCTGTGATATTTCCTATGGAAATATTTAGTTTCGTCTATTTCCACGACGATTTGATTTCCATGTTCATCAAATCCCCCAATTTCTCCAGGGGCGCTCTTCCAGGTAGACCTCGCACTCTTCTCTACAGAAATTGAACCAGTCCACAATGGTGTGGTCTTGGGAAATATTTGCTTCATGTTTCGTGTAGGCTTGGGGAAATTCGTATGCCCAACAGTACACGATTATAATTATTTGTTTAAGCGACAAATGGCTTCCGCTAAAAAAGGAGCCCTCTCTGATGCTTCTGGTCCGTTTGCATGGCCTACAGAACCATCTCTTGCCGTTCAATCCTTCTCGGTACCCGACAAGAGTACATGGTGCGAAGCAATTGACACAGGCCATACTATTTTTCAATAAACGTCTGCGCGCCAACCACTTAATTGCATTGTCTGCATTATTTATATGCTCACCAAGTTTTGTTAGCGTCCATTTTTCATCTATCACTTCTGCTGGAGCCAATATCTCGTTGTTTTCAACAATATTAATAGCTCCTCTCGGTCTTCCCGCCATATTGTTTAAATATTGTTGCTTGTTATATTTGTAACGTTGGCTACGTGATGTACCAATGCATATTGGATACTAGGTTACTCCAAACTCCTATGAATAATAAGTAACGTCCAAATACAGGATTACCCTCTTCTTCTTTAGCCTTGGCATGGTAAACCTGCAGTAATAAGAACTGAATTCGGTAAAGAGGAAGAGCCTACAATCATTTGTTTTGACAACAAGAATAGGATATAATATTCTGGGAGGCCGTGCGCAAGATCAGCAATGAATAAAATTAGCAAAGCCGCTAAACAAGACAAAATTATGATATTATAATAATTCTTTTAAGTGTTATTATTTTCAAACATTAAAATCTCGCGTCATATGAGAACTATCAAGAAACTATTGATTTGTAGAGTACTCATCAAGAGCTTTTCAACGATACCCCACAAGACGTGGTTTCAAAAGTTTCGAATTTTCATCCCCCACCCCCACCTCCACCCCCACCCTCACTCGAACCCCCGAATCGTTGGTGTCACTGTGAACTCCATAGGGAGTACTCTAATTTATTCAAACAAAGTTTCCCTCTATACTTCATAGGGGCCGAGATATACATTTTTAAAAATTTCAACCCCCTCCCCCGACCACCCCCTTGGGCCAATTTTGCTCATTAACGAACTTGTCCGAACTATTGGGCCTAGAAATAACATATTAAAATTTGGTTCAAATATCTTCAAAATTACGGCCGCTATCGTGTAAAGATATATATATATATATAAATATCACAAAATTTTTTTTGAACGGGCGGTGGTTTCGTACTTAGGGGAGCATGAAACGTAAAGATATGAAAGAATTTTTCGAAAATCATGACATGGTATCCATTGCAATAGGTAGATTTTTCTTCGAAATCTACCTAAAAACAACAGATGTCGCTGTCTGCAGGGTTACAAAACACAGTAGGCCGTGACGGCAGTGTCAGCCATGCCGTGGTTATGAGCGTGTAGTGAAGTGGAAGGGTGCTTAAGTACGTCTTTTCTTGTGATAAGTGTTCAGATATGAAGTCTTTAGTGCATTCCAGTTTGAAATACAGAACCTGTATATCATTTTGTGCATGTTTTTACCTCAGTTCCGTTAAGGGCAGCGAATAGTGGTATAGAAGTGGCCCACCAGAATAATAGCTACGTGGTGAAGTACATTTATAACCTTAAGGCATCCCACCAGGGCAAAAGATAGATTTATGCTGCACCCCAGCCAAGCTCCGCCGTTTTGTTAGGTTAGGAACGTTTATGTTAGTTTAGGAGCAATATACTGAATAGCACGAGGTTTATTATGTCTCATATTGAATTTCTTCTGTGACCTTAAACCCCACCTTCCCAGGCAGACCTCATTAGAGAGGAGCCTAAGGTGCAGCATAAAACTATTTTTTCCCCCAACGAGTCATTCCAAAATGGTATGTATGAAGTTCTGTTGGAGTCAAGGTAAGGTTTCACAAACTTTTATTCTAATATGATCAGTAGAATTGCAGCTGTCTTAACCACAAATTATTAGGTTTTGAATTCTTGCTCATATTTCAGCAATACAGTCAACCCTCGATATAATGCCACCCTCGCACTTCGCCAATAAATGGGCAAAAGATAGATTTATTCTGCACCCCAGCCAAGCTCCGACGTTTTGTTAGGTTAGGAACGTTTATGTTAGTTTAGGAGCAATATAGATAGATAGATAGATATATTTATTGTCGTTAAGCTCAAATACAGGCAATAGACAGTGTCGAAGAAATATAAATACGTTGCTTATTTACTATGCTTATAACCCAACAATTATGGTAAAATTATTTCACTTAACATAAATTCGTTCACAGAATAAAAAGGGTTTAAGACTAACCATCTATGCAATTTGCTTTTAAAAGCATTCAAATGAAGACATTTAAAGTTGTAGGGTAGCTTGTTATATAGCTTAGGTCCAATATAAACATGACTATTTTGAGTTTTGGATAGTCTGTAGAGTGGTAAATTGATCATATTTTTAGATCTAGTATGATGAGTGTGTATGTCACTTCTTAGACCAAAATTGTTTGCATTTGTATGCAAAAGAACTAAATTGCTATAAATATACAAATTAAAAATAGTTAAAATTCCTAGGTCTTTGAAGATTGGCCTACATGGGGTTCTGCTATCACATTTTCTTATTATTCTAACAATCTTTTTCTGAAGTATTAGAATATCCTTAGTACCACTACTACCTCCATACAGAATGATACCATATCTGATGATTGATTCGCAAAAAGCAAAATACATACTTCTTAAATAGCTTTGAGGTATTTGGTCTCTTAAATTCCTGAGGAGGAATATTGCTTTCGATAATCTTAACTTTATGAACTCAATATGATTGTGCCAGGTCAATGTGCATGCCCAAATATTTAACATTTGTACAGTTAATGTTAGGTTTCAATTCCAATGTGTGTTTTAAACTGAAAACCATGTGAACTGTTTTTTCATCATCTAGTAATAAGCTATTCGATTTAAACCATACACCTGCATTTTCCTTGATATTTTCCATATTCACCAACAGATTTTCGAAGTTCTTCTCAGTGGAAATAAAGGTTGTATCGTCAGCATATACAACAGAGTTGCAAGGCACATTGCATGGCAAGTCATTGACTGCAATAAGGAACAACAAGGGACCCAAAATGGAGCCCTGAGGAACCCCACGTTTTATATTCTGGGTTGCAGAAATTTCATTGTTGACACTAGCAATCTGCTTGCGTTCTTTCAAATATGAAATTAAGAGTTCCAGTATACTGAATAGCACGAGGTTTATTATGTCTCACATTGAATTTCTTCTGTGACGAAACCCTAAACCCCACCTTCCCAGGCGGGCCTCATTAGAGAGGAGCCTAGGGTGCAGCATAAAACTATTTTTTCCCAATAAATGCAAGTGAACGGATCTTCTCCCATATAAAATACATAAGAAACCTCGTTACTGTGCCAATTCATTTAGGGTCAGTTAATATAAGACAAAATTTTTACAAAATATAGCTTGCAGTTATTCTTTTTCAGTTGTAGAATTATTTTAAAACTGGCGTGAATATTAGGAAGATTATTTAAGAACATACTGTACTGTATTTCCAAGAAGTGTGTGTTCCCCTGCCACTAACTGTTTTTGTAGTGCGGTGGAATGGGGAAGCCATGTTAAGAAGTCGGATACACAGCTATTTTATTTTGTGCTAAAATTGTCTATTCGCCTTCTATTTAATTTTTATTTCATAACACGGTAGAGTAAATTAATACAGCACTGTATTATGCCATTTAGTTTTAGTGCCACCCTCGCTTTGTGCCACTAAATGTTACAGAACGGGTGGTGGCATTATATTGAGGGTTGACTGTATTAAACTCTGAAATGTCTGAAATGAAACTCTCATCTGAACGAGTACGACATTCCAGGCATACAATTCGTTCTTCGTATTTCCTCATTAATTTTACATATGATAGCCACTTAATGAAAGCAAGGTAATTTTCCATAAAAGTGTGTTATTTACTATAGCCATTACTTAAGAATAACCGACCTCTTTAATGAGCTGTTCCGAAATATTCACCGATCGTTATCGAAATTAGATTACCGTCGTCTGTTAGCAATAGGCCTACTGATCCATACATGTTTTCTTATTGTAAATTATGTTCATTACGGAAGACATTGATTTGCCTGTAATATTTTGATCATATAGTTTTCATAATTGATCGACATTTAAGATGGGACAAGTACATAGAATATTTATGCAATAGGCTACGTAAAGTCATTTATAAATTCGTTATTCTCCGTTAATGTTTACCAGCTCATGGTTTACGTACGATTTATTTAGCCCTAGTTCATTCTATTATTCAATATGGCATAATTGGGTGGGGAGGAGTTGCAAAAACGATCCTCAGCCCTTTGCTTTGTCTTCAAAAACGCATCATAAAGATTTGTTTATCTAAGCCTCCTGACTATTCTTCCAAATTATTATTTTCTGAATTTAACGTTTTCACCATAGACCAAATTTACAAGTACGTCATACTGAATTATTTTCATAAACATCGTGACAATTACAAGTCAGAATCTCACGTATATAACACGCGAAGGAATCAATCAATTTAGTTTATTACTTGAACCAAAAAATGTTACAACTGCTGGAGCTAAGCACTGTTCAAGTTTTGGCCCAAGACTATTCAATTCATTTATTACCAACCATACTGATCTAAATAGCTTAAACAACAAACAATTTAGGTCTAAAATTAGAAAATTTATATAATTATTACTTCAATTATCTACTATTACTGTTATAACATTTTTCATATTAAACTTTAAAATTTGGATAGAACTTAATTTCTTTGTTTTTTACTAAAATTTGAACAAATAAATTATTATATATTATTATTGTATTACCTCGTACCTTTGTATTGTAAATAGAACATGTTCTAACCTTTTATACATAATATTTTGTCATACTTCTCCAAATTATATATTGTTTTAAGTAAGTGCTTAGTATAGGTTTTTCTAATATATTGAACTGAACCACCCCGAACACAAGCTCTGCTTCTTCGGCTGGTGTATCAACTTTTGTATGTATTTTTCGTGTAATTTGGAACAATAAATTGTAAAAAAAAATGTTATTTTAACAAAGAACGCTTGTAGACTAATCTATCTTCTACAAACTATTAAGATTTTAGCCCTGTTATTGGTTAGGCCCAAGTCATGCTAGACTCAAACTTATGTCTAAAAATGTTGCCAGTACTGCTGTAAAAAGTCTACTTTTTTATGTAGAGGTCAAGGGGTCCGGACCTCCCCCGAAATCAAAACCTAAAATTCTAGTTAAGTTATTCAAGCTCTATTTTTTTTTCAAATATTTAATTATTCTATTTAATAATATCTAGGTACAATACTGAACTTGTAAATGTGGGCGTATTATTTCCACTGTTCCATGTGTTATTTTCTTACGAATAGTATAATATTTATATTTATACGAGGAGTCCCTGGTAATAATTGTGCTATTAATGGATCATCCCTTTGCAGAAGGTGTGCAAAGGAGTTAGAAACACCGAGTCACGTACTCGGATCATGTCCATTTAATTCACTGATTGTTAATAAGAGACATCATGGGGTAAAAACACTCATTGTCCGGCCTCCTGACAAATAAAGGATATGAATGCTTTGAGGAAGTGCATACTGTAGATGGATTAGGATCTAATCGCTTCATAGATATTATAGCGTTCAAAAAAGGGGCTAAAACAGCTTTCATCCTAGATCCAACTATTCGTTATGAATCTAACGACAATGATCAAGCCGAAAATGTTGACATGGAGAAAAAGAGCATCTATGAGAGCTACATTCCATTTCTTAAAGAAAAATATCACGCAAGATTTGGTGGCTGTCATTTTTCAGTACATGGTCTTTTGTTTGGTTCCAGAGGTACGATCTATCGCTCTGTTGCACAACAACTGCAAAAACTAGGGATAACCAAAGAAGAAACAAAACACCTTACTGAAAGCATAATTGTTGATTCAATATCAATCTTGAATCACCATATTTACTCCCAAAAGTAAAAGTGAGCTTCTGCTTACGTTAGAAGAATAATGTAAAACTGTATATATTTATGTACGCCATGTACTTAATAATTGTCTTGTCAGATGGAATTGTTAAGCTGTGTCTTAATGGCAACTTGCGTAGAGGCAAGCAGCTTCATTTATGTTTATAATAAATGATTTTCTTCTTAGTAATGAGTGTTATAACTTAGGTATCGATTTCTTCTTTAAGTATTATAAAGAAATTTGTTAACTGAGTATGCAATGCTAAAATAGCGTAAAATGTGATTTTCAGTAGTTCAATATTTACAAATTTTCCGGGGGTAAACCCCCAAACCCCCCATCACGTCCGACCCTCCCCGAAATTACTTTCTGGCTTTGCCACTGCATCAGGTAACTTCTTTTGTTTACTGTACTTAACGCTTTTGATAAGGTACATTAAATTCGCTTTGGTAGTTGGGGGCTCTAGGGAAAAGCCTTTTTCATTAACTGACCCTGTACCGGAGAGAGTACAGTTCAGTATTTATGCTGTCATTAATGTGAATGTACTTACGGCTATCCAGTCTTCATACATTCTTTTAGTTTTTCCATACTTATAGTAAGCTGTAACTATCAAATTTCATATGCCTATGGCAGTTGGATGTGCCAGTAAGCCTGAAAAACGTTATGATAACTGCCCCATAAGTGTAAAAAAAATAGCCTAACTTTATCTAATTTTTAACCGATGGATTTACAATAGAAAGTTGTAGATTACCCAAAATTCGTTATTGCTGGTGCCATTAGTTTTTTTATATGACCCACTGTTTTTCCACAGTAAACCTCAAAGAAAAATATCCATAAAGTTGCGTCCATGATAGTTTATGTACTTGGTGATTACTTTATTTAACATCACAGTATAAGATTAGGCTAATTATTATTTACTTAACCCTTTCACTGCTACTGACGTATAAATTCGTCGCCTTAAAAATTGTATAAAAGCCGAGATATATTAAAAGCCTAATTATTTATGCTAAAATGTAAGGATTTTATCCACGCATTATGGTTGTCATTCATGGAAACCACCTAAAAAAACTTAACTCCGTGGCGCTACATCCTTGTAGGGAAGTCGCCTACCACCCGATCGCTGCGTCATCTACCACAGGCAGATGGCAGGATTGGGGGCATGTGGTCAGCATGCCGACATCCACGGCCGTTAATGGTGGTTTCCATGACCGGAGCCGCTACTTCTCTATCAAGTAGCTCCTCAATTTGAATAACGAGGCTGAGAGCACCCCTTCCAGAGTCCCGACCTCAGAAAAATCCGAGGATGGAAACCACCTACTCCAATTAAAATTTTCTCACCAGTTTAAATCTAGATCCCACTGATGATTTTCTTATTGTCAGTGCATTTAATGACCATAAAATAGTGAAAAAATGCTAATTATGACCTAAAAACAGTGAAAAAATGACACAATTTTTTTAAATGCCCAATAAATTTACCATTATTACTTATAATTAGATTTTAATTAATGAATTGCTCAAATCAATTTATGACAGTGCGTTATATATGAATTTGCATTATAAAACACACTTATTTTGTTACTAAAGTGGATTTATGCTACTTGGACACCCTTAGCAAAAAATAAATTCTTTCTGAACTGGAGTGCTCATCAAATTGCCCCTAGAAAAAATGTGCCATTTAAAAAGAAAGAAAAAATATTTATTGCCACAAGACAAACTGTGGTGTTTACTATAAACCTGAATTAAAATTAACTAACAACACTTGGCGGATATTCTCAAATAAAAACGATTATCTGTTGTCTGAAAGTAACGATTTGTATATGGAAAAATCTCCTCTGAACATGATATAAAAATGCCGAAAATTACCTAAAAATCCCAAAAATTACCTAAAAATGCCGAAAATTACCTTTAAATTGCCAAAAAAAGACCTATCTCTAGAAAATGAGGAAAAATACGAAATAAAGCAAAATAATGCAAAAACAAATTGCCCTTATTTCATCAATTATTTCATTATATACATTTATATATATATATTCGAGCTATCTTTTAACCTTCATATAAAAAAGATGCAAAATCATAAAATGCCTTGCCCTATTAATGTATATCCGATGTATTTAAGGCGAAACGTCGTTTGACCGAACTTGTAGATTTTTCAAAATCCTTTATTGCTGATGCAACCTATTTTTAACACGATTTACCGACAACCACAATAAGCCTAAAAAAAGGCTGCACTGGCCTAAAGTTGCGTTTTATAAAATCCGAAATTACTTATATAACTTCATAATATAACATTAACTACTCACTTGAAAAATTATTTCTAAAATACACTGGCGGACCTAAAATTCCGTCTATGTTCGGAATTTTTTGTCCACCAGGGTATTAATAAAGAAAATTAGAGCAATGTATAGTTGAGATCCCTCCACCGGGTTCAGAGATGATGACTTCCTAGACTCATAGTAGCTTTTAGCTATATTTCAAACTAACTAAATTAATTGCCGCTACGTCCCTGAAGGGATGGCATGAAAAACTACTTTTTTGGGAATTTGAATTTAAAAAAGGCATGAATTTCATATTTAAATAAAATAGATGATTGTCAATTACGAGGCGTGTCCGTAAAATAAGGTCACCAAGGCGCTGGAACAGTTGGGAACACTTTTACGCGACATCCGGCAACACTGGCGTGTAGCTTGGCTCCTCCCTTCAAGTTTCCAACAATCCGAGCCCGCTGCAACGCTCATTGTTGACTGGGCAGCCGTTCTCGATGGAGCTTCCCATTGCTTCTCCCGCCAGGTGGGAGTTGCGTTCAGTGATCCGTTTTTTGAGTGTCAAGGGCACTAACCCCATTGGCATTCATCGTCAGTTATGCGAAGTCTATGGGCCACAGTGTATGGACGACAAAATTGTGCGAAAGTGGGTCAGAGAGTTCAAGGACGGACGCACAGATGCCCATGATGAACAGCGTTCTGGGCGGCCTTCAGTTTCGGCCGAAACAGTTGCAAAAGTCGAAGAAGAAATGCTTGAAGATCGGCATGTGACAGTTCGAGAGCTGTACGAACGGATCCCTGAAGTCAGTAAGAGTACTATTGATGAGATTTTGGTCGAACATTTGCATTATCACAAGGTGTGTGCGAGGTGGGTCCCGAAAATGCTCACTGAAGACCATAAATGGCAACGTGTTGAAGCGGCCCGCGAATTCCTGGAGCGCTATGCAGAACAGGGCGAGGAATTTTTGGATTCAATTGTCACTGGCGACGAAACCTGGGTACACTACACAACACCTGAAACTAAGGAAAAGTCTCGTCAGTGGCGGCATTCGAATTCTCCGAAGCCGCGCAAGTTCAAACAATCATTGTCTGTCAGCAAGGTGATGACCAGTGTGTTCTGGGGCAGAAAAGGGGTGTATTGTTGTGCGAGTTTATGCCTACCGGCACAACAATAAACGCTGATCGTTATTGTGAGACCTTAAGAAAACTGCGTCGTGCCATTCAAAATCGGAGAAGGGGAATGCTGACAAAGGGAGTGTGTTTTTATCACGACAACGCTCGTCCCCATACTGCCCATCTAACGGCCGATCTCCTGGCCCAATTCGGATGGGACATCATTACCCATCCCCCCTACAGCCCAGACTTAGCACCTAGTGACTTCCATCTGTTTCCTGAGTTGAAGTCCCACCTGGGTGGAACACATTTCCAGACCGACGACGAGTTGAAAACCGAGGTCGAGCGCTACCTGTGCTACGTGGCGGGAGAGTACTATGACAATGGTATATGAAAAATGCCTCGTATTCTGTTTGATAATGTTTGATAATGTATTATCTATCTGTTCGTCATGAACACCTTGAGACTTATAAGTTTGCAGATGACTTGGCTTCCTGTTTAACTTATCCGGATACTGAATCACTAAATACAGAGCTTAGTGCGCTAACTAATAAAGTTCAGAATTGGTGCAATGCTAATAACTTAGTAATTAATAATAATAAAACAGAAACATTACATTTTAATTTAAGAGTTAATTGTACAAACACCAAATCAGTCAAGTTTTTGGGTGTACATGTTGAATCAGGACTGGGATGGCAAACTCATGTAGATTGTGTTGCCAAGAAAATAAGTAATGGTTTATTTATGCTTAGGGTACTCAAGGCTAATGTAACAATTGAATCCTTGATCACTGTGTACTATGCCTATATACATAGTCATTTAAATTATGGACTGTTGTTATGGGGAAACCATACGTCTTCTTGTAGACTCTTTATTTTACAAAAGAGAGTAATCAGAATAATCTTTGGAGCTTCATCTAGGACTCATTGTAAACCACTTTTTATTCAGTCAGGGATACTTACTTTACCGTCAATGTACATCCTGGCCTCCCTCCTTTATGTAAAGAGAAACATAAGAAACTTTAATACATGTAATACCGCACATAGTCATGAAACACGAAATAATTCTAATGTATATATACACAAATGTAAGTATGCTTTAACGCAGAGTAGTTTCGAATTTACATCATTGAAACTCTATAACAGTCTCCCAGACAATGTCAGAAACTTGTCGCATGAAACATTTAAGAGGAAGGTCAGGTCAGCATTGATAAACAACCCCATGTATAACATTGAGGAATTTAATAATGTTATTGTATGAATTTATTTTATTTGACGATGCCATACATTAACAGTATGTGAAAGGCTGAAATTATTATCTATCTATCTATCTATCTAAATAAAAAATAGAACTGAAACTTGTTTAGAAAGGCATGAATTTAAATGTTTCATTAAATACTTAAGGGAATTAGGACAAATTACATATTAAAAAGTCAAAATGGCATCTTGTCATTGCGATAAAACAATTAAAAGCTTTAAAAAGTTTTATTAAAAACTAAAACTGATAATAAACATGCCGTTTTAATGTTTAAGTGTTAATACCTGTATAAGCCTGTATAGCAAGATGCCCTGAAGATGATACAGGATTATTGAAAGTAAATGTTGTGATTTGATTGCATCACTTATCCATTAACTTATTTTATTTCTCGCTATATAGATGTTTGTACATCTAGAGAATGTTTTATAAAAGTTTGCTATAGTATATACTAATGAATCTTTTTTTTTTTTACCAATCTAGTTTACTAAACTATGTTTCATATCTACTAGAGTAATAAGAAATAGTTACTATCAACTTAGTAATTTTAATTCCATTATATAGTAAATGCTAGGCCATGGCAAATTTAAATTTTATTTCGATCCATTTAACATCAATGTCCCAGATGATTACTTATGCTTCTGTCGCTCCTCTCAAACAGTGCAGCACTTGCTTTTTGGCTGTCCTGACTTTGGAAGATCACGATATACTCTGCAGTATCACCTGAATTTTTGTGACAATGAACTGGCAAAACCTCTGTTTCACATATTAAAAAAAACAATGTGGCTATTCTAATTTTCTAACATTCATACACTACTTCTTTAATAAGCCTCAATCATAATGTTCAATCTGTTGTAAATTGAATGTAATTGTTAAACTATAACCCTGATATGATAAATAAAAAAATGAATTAAAAATAAAAAAAAACAAAAAATAAAAAAGAATACAAATAAAAAAGAAAAATTAAAAAATTATTTTCTGAAATTTAATAGTAAATACCAAGACTTGGTTCTGAATAACTGCCATAGTAGTTACTATAGCAATTACTTTTACTAAGAGAAATATGAATTTACTTTAGTTTTAGTCGGATTAAGAGTATCTGGAATGTAATTTTTTTTAAAATAAGTTTTATTTTTTATGTGTTATAAAATCACATAATAATCTCATCTGTACCTTGCTTATAAGAATTTTAAGATCATTTCCAATGTTTACGCATTGTTCCTCAATTCATGTAATTATTTCTTTTCTTGTACTAGGAACATCTTTTCTTAACTAGAGACTTCAAACGATATCATTTTATATTTTTACCGTGTAGTAATTTCCATATTTCATTCATTAAAAGTGGAACAATGCAAAATATAGTCTAGCTACCTGAAAAAAAAAACTTCACTATACAAAATGATAACTTTATGAAAAATACAAGTACACTGAAATCGAAAAGGTACAAGGAGTCTAAAACAGGCAACAATATACAATAACAAAATGAATGTTCTGGTTCTGATATTTTAAGAAAACGTTTAAGGATTCCACTAAAAATACAGAGAAAAAATTGTAAAATATTCTTCAGTCACAAAAAAGAAGTATAAGGATAAAGAAAACACACAAAATTTCCTACAGTTTAATATATAAAAATATGTAATAACATACATTAAAAATTCAGGTCCCCAATGCTACTAGTGTAAGAAAAGATGTTCCTTCCATTAGCATTACAGGTAGAGGACATTCGGGATGCCGAAAATGTTTCATATATATTTTATTGTTGGTATATGACTTGAGTAAAATTCTTAGGTTTTTTACTCTGGTCTATGGTAGGGTAGAATCATTTACCGTATACTTCCGCAGGTAAGACGACCTTCAGATGAGACGAGGTATAAATTTTCGGTAAAGTTTTATAGTTTTAGCATATAGTTGTCCTATAAAACGATCGCCGTACTATCAACGGCCTATGAATTTACGTTTACGAAACAACTTCAAAAAGTTTAGTTTTTGTTTCAGTTTTCTGGTTGAAAAAAAAAATGTTGCCAACTATCGCAGAACGATACTTGCATTGATCGTGATACACGTGCCAGTATACAGGGGAAAATAATAAAAAAAAAATATATAAATAAAAACTTTGATTTCGCGGATTATGGTGTTTATGGTTTTTATTTACGAAATTCGCGTTATTTCGTGGCATACTTTACCCGAAAACGGTACCTAACATCTAATATATCAAGTTAATCTTGATATCAAATACATCATATTATAATGGTTTTAAATTATATAAATTTCAGTCTAATTTTTTTAAATCTGTTCTATAAGACGACCCCAGATTTTCGGTGCCTTTTTTATGTTTCAATATTTTGCGGAAATATACGGTGCTAGTATTGTTTATTTAAGCTCAAGTGACAACAAAGAAGAAATTGTACATAATAAAAGGCAACGAATGTTTATGCAAAAGGCAGAATTTGTTATTTAAAAAACTTACTAATTCAAAGAAATAAAAAAATAAGAAAAATAAAAAATTGAATGAGCATTTTTTGTTAATGTTCAATTAATTTCATATTGTATTAGATGCCATTGCTAAAAGAAATTGTGTTTTAACATTGATGTAACAAGAAGTAACAAATAACTCTGTATTGGTTAAAACAATGGGTCCAGTTTCATGCAATTGGTGACGGTGCTTGGGGTTCCTAAAGCTGTTGTTTGCCATCCTGTTCGAAATATTGATGATAACCAATAGGTATAGCCAAGTCTTGAAGTTTCCTGATCATGTTTCTTCCGCGTATGTCTACAAAACATTATTTTGGGCACATACACCTTGAGTATGGAACCTTACTGCGGGTCACCTATTGCATTATCTTCAAGGTCCGGATTATGATGACCTAAAAATACTTTAGAAATGAGCTATAAAATGACCCAAAAACTGAAAAAAAGTCATGTAATGTCATGAACAATGCCCGGATTTTGATGACCTAAAATATTTAAAAAATTGAGCTATAAAATGACTGCAAAAATACTAAAAATGACACAAAAACTAAAAAAAAAATCCAAAAAATTGTATGAAAGTAATAGTTTTCTTCAGATTTGTTTCTATTCTACATTCATATTGTTGACCAAATTATATAGGCTTTTAATTAGTTAATTGGTACATACAGTTAAATGCAAACAGCAAACGCCGTTTTTTTGTATCCAAATTAAAATTATACGAGTAAGAAGCTATATTTAATTATGTTTATTTAGAGTTCCGATAATTATTATAATAGTCAACGTAAGTAAGTGAATGCACAAAACTCTATATAATGCGGGAAACAACACTTAATAAGAAAATAATTACTCTATACTTAAAAAAAAGACCTAAAAATATGAAACGTGGAAAAAATACCGTAAAATAACCAAAAAAATGACAAAATAATTACATTACATTCTAGAAATAACTTAAAAATAAAAAATGCGAAAATGGCCAAAAAAAACCTTAAAATTACCATTTTTATAATCTAGGAGTCATGATAATCTATCTGCACTAGGAAGCAACGTCCATGATGTACCAGTTAAAAGATATGTCATCAAAATCCGGGCTCTGATTATCATTAAACTGAAAAAAGGCCATCTCAAGTGGAGTTCCTCCAAGAATCCACCATTTAGAATCTTAATTTTTAGTATTCATCTTGGACTGTCTGGCTAGTGTTAAGAGAAATGTCAATGGTTAAAAACTGTTTGCAGCAATTCACTACGTCACACGTGTCTGTTCAAATATGTTATTTATTGACAGACGGAAATGAAGTAAAACATAAAATAGTTATGTAATGTTAGCATTAATTGTATGTGTTCCCTATGTATTATAAATATTTCATATCTTGTATTTAAAAGGACAGTCAGATTAATGCTGATATAAACTCTCTTTACAATCTTGATTTCTCTTTGATAGTAGACTATTTTAATTTGGCTATGTTAGTAATACATTTTTACCTTGTATTTTAACTTGCATTTATTTTACACTGATACTGTTGTTGTACATTATAAAGATGTATTGAAAAGTGGAGATGATTACATGTCATAATCACTAACCATAGCCTTCTGTAATACAGTGCCATCAAGGAATGGCTTCTTAGCTCTTGTACAGGCGAGAATCCGCTAAGAAATTGAATTCAGTTAGCTTATGGTTATAATGTTCTGCTACAATAATTTATAAAGTAAGAAGTCCAATTGTCATAAAATTTGCCTGTTCTTTTCAATTTTTTGCTACAAAATATAATATAAAATAGGCTATTTTACAAATGTGATTTCGAACGCCGCCCGAAGAAGCAAAGCTTGTGCTCGGGGACGGTTCTGTTCGACACAACAAAGTAACAGACTAAAATAATGATTTACACAGTTCAAAAATTGATTTACAAAACATAGAACAGTTTAAAGATGGTGTTTAAAAATCTTTACCGTTTGCTTGGAGAGACAAATTCAACTCGCTTTAACTTTTTTTCTAAAACTTTAATTAAAGATGTAATGTTATTACTTATTCCAAATTTCAACGCATCAACAATAACAAATAGATGCACAGCAATAGCTAACATGCATTACTCTGGTCTTACCTTCTACGAGTCTGAAAGGAACCTTCGCATGGAAGCGAATATAACCAGAGCAGCGTCGGAGAAACTTCTTAATGGCACTGTAGGGTTTTTGTTTTTTACCAGACAATCTACCAGAGTAAAATATTTACTTTGCCAATGGGCATTGTAGTATAATTGTTTTGTAGACCGTTTCTAGATAGTAAGCTTTGTCTTTTCGTCAGTCTTGTAATCTAAGAAGCATTTTAAAATTTAAAACAAAAACTTAGGTTTTAAAAATATTAATTTACTGAGGTTATGAAAATTACATGAAACAAAAAATTACTCTGGTAGAAATCTGAAATTGTTATAGGTCTAGTAAGCTACTATATTATTTTACTACAGTTTTCTGAAACAGGCCCCAGGAGTGTGGCGAGGAAGCATCTGACTCTGGTGCTTATTTCAGTTAGTTTTTAAGTTAACCAAACATTCATCAAGCCCGGATGAAGAAGGAGGAGATCGAGGAGTAACACCTCGTTAAAAAAAAACCTTGGTCCATCTGGCTCCGGATGGTAGTACCTTGTAAGGGCCCCTTGACAGGGTAACGTCGAAGACCACAACGGCAAGAGGAGACCTTTGGAACTTGGCGGAAGAGACAACCCGATCTCTCTCGAGCTTACAAATGGAAATGGACAGAAGAGGATCATCTGCATGAGGAATCCATCTTTTATGGGGAGAACAGCTCAAAATCAAATCAAGGAACAAGTTGAGCTCCAGAGCAGAGGAAGGAAACCCCCGAATAATAAACCAGCCTTGAAAATGAACTAGCAGTAACCCACTTCAAGGTATACTCTATAACAGTGTCTCTCAACCTTTTTGAACCTGAGGACCTCTAAAATGTCTAAAAAATTTTACGGACCCCTAATTTTACATCCCATTTTTAAAAGTAGGCTATATATAAGCCTATATTCTTAATATTTGTTGCATTAATTATAGGTCATTATAATGAAATAAATGTAAATACATTTTTTTTATTCGACGGTACCACAGTTATTGAATTGAATTAGAAGCAAACTATTGAATGAAAGAGGGAACCATAGATTCAGTGCATCAGGGGTTTCAAACTGTGGTTCGTAACTGCAAAAGTAAGGAATCTTGCAATAGGACGTATATTTTCGAAGATTTTAAAAACTTGGATATCTAGTGTCCATTTTATGTGAAAATTTTTTACTTCTTTACTTTCCACTTGCTTTATGACTTTTTTAATTATGTCTGCGGACCATCTGCACCATATTCGCGGACCACCAGTGGTCCGAGGACTATAGGTTGAGAAACTCTGCTCTATGATATAGGCCTATAGATCACCGATCCTCAAGATCAAGTCTCGGAAGAAGCTTGAACGGGGAAAGGAACAGAATATATCGATGGCTTAGTGCAATACATGTGTTATGTACATTTCTATAGCTTTTAGTAAATCCATGTTAATACTTAATCATCATAAATGTGAACCCAGGAAAAGTACTTACCACATTTTGCCCCTGCAGAAAATATGGGCTTCTAAGTTTCCGTTCTTCAGCTTGTTGCATTTTTAGAGTAAAGATGAGCCTCAAGAGTTTACAAATTTGCACTTAACACATTTAATCCCAAAATAAATACGGTACTTAACATATGAGTGCACTAAGCCATCGAAATTTTATTGTAATTTTATATATTAGTCATTTTTTGTAGTTCCTTTTTAGTGTTTCTTAACACTGTCTTTAGCTTGTGCAGTTAAACGACAGTATTATTATTATTATTATTATTATTATTATTATTATTATTATTATTAATATTATTATTATTCGACTTTCTTTAAAGGGAAAACAACCGAGATACTTATCCTACAATTAAAGAAGTAGTAGGTAACTTGTAAACAACAGGAGGGCAAATGGTTGTATAAGAGATAAAATCAAAACTGTTGATAAAATTAAGAATATTGATGCCCTTTCAAATGTCATTAAATTAAATGTTTGGTTGTATTGACAATGAAAAATAGATTGATGTTTTAAAAATATCATGAATTTAAATAGCAGCAGGGCAAATGGTTGTATAAGAGATAAAATCAAAACTGTTGATAAAATTAAGAATATTGACACCCTTTCAAAACTCGTTAAATTAAATGTTTGGTTATATTGATAATGAAAAATAGATTGAGTGTTTTATAAGAACATGAATTTAATAATTGTTTATCTATTACTGTTGCAAAAGTAGTTATTTAATTCACAATTTTCCATAGCAAAAGTTTGATTTATCACCACCAAACATAGATGCTGAATCATTAATAGTTTAAAAGAAAAGCCAAGCAGGATTTACGAAAGAACGCAAGACAAAAGCTCAAGTAAAGAAGGAAGATTTGTATTGCCAAAGAAGTTAGCTGAACCTTTCACCACGCCTACAGCTACGGGAAGAACTGCTAATTCATTTGCTCATCTACATCTACATCTACACCTACATCTGATTCAACATCAATTCAAAACTGATACAGAAGCCATCCAGCATGAATTGCAGCCTATTTTAAAAGACCTCTTATAAAAACCTGTTTTACCAGTAATAATAAAACAGAAAACCAAAACCTATCATTGTAACATCGAAAGTTAGATATTTTAGGCTACGAGAACTATTTAAACAGTTTGTATCAGTAACGCCAACATGTCAGTTCTGCCCAAAAGGAACAAATACTCTCCAGAAAACGAAGTGGACATGATAAAAGACTTTCTGCTCATTCAAAAAAAGAGTTTTATACGTTTGTTATTGGAGAACATAAGAAAATAAAGATTGTCTTGAGAGGATTACCTGTAGACACTCCTACCGAGGAAATTGACAGACAGCTAAGAGATCTTCAGTACCCTATAGAAAGCGTAAGCCAGTTAAAACAACAAATTAGAGATAACCAGTCTGGGGTAAAGAAGTTGGAAGCTATGTCACTGTGGGGTCATAGCACTTTACGATACTCCCAACACCCCGAATATCAGAAATTTAACAAGATTGTACGACTATCGAGGCTACCATATACCTGTACAATGCTACAAATGCCAAGGTTTCGGCGATAAAGCAGTTGGATGTTACATTTCAACAAAAACTCGTGCGCGACCTGTTCTACCGTTTTCCCCCATATTTCCTTATTACACAAACATCTATGATTTAGCACAAACATCACATGGGTATAAGGTTTCCCGAAGCGAGGCTCGAACCCACAGTCTTTTTCACCACGGATACATTACACCACGCCTTAGATACCGCGGCTAAGGAAACTTGCATGTGTTCCAATTTGTGCCTCCGTCAGAGTAGTTTGAACGAATATATACTCATTCACTCTGGAGAGAAACCCTTCTCGGTTGATCTCTGGTGGATTTTCATGAATGCAATGTTCGATTTTAGTAGACATGTAAAGGCTCACTCACAAGAAAATAAATTTGGGTGTACCGAAATTTGCATGTGAGATTTGTTTTAGGGAATTTATAATGAGAGGAAATACCTTTGAAAATACACCAAAGAAACCATATTCGTGGGAGGTATGAAAGAAGTCCTTCTCTAGAAAAGCTGCTTAAATATAGCCTACATAATCTTCTTATTCATTGGACTTTATATGTACTGCATACATTAGAAGCAAAATCACATTCTGAATGGTCGTCACCATTACAATCACACGTGTACAGTGTTTACATAGTCTTAAAACATTTATAGTGCAAACTGACACTCTTAAAAATATCACTAAACAAGTACAAGTACTTGCATGTAAGCACAAACGAGTACTTCATGCTTAATAAAGAATCAAGGGGGACAAATTTCATTCAATACTGTAGAAATTACGATAGAATATACAAGAAAGTTATTTAAAAAACCAAAACAAATTGAGATAAATAATTATATTCTTAATTCAGATAATAATATTTAAAATATATATAGGTCTATAGCCTACTTGATACCAGCAGCTCAACAATATTTTATTTTATTTTATTTTATTTGTAGTTGCTGGTATCAAGTATCTATTTTATTGATTGAGCTCAACTTCAACTTCTGTAAAGACATGTCCATTCTTTGTCACCCATTACACACTTATTGAATAGGTCAGTCAGTTTCACTGAATTTCCCACCGAAATTATTATTGTTCACCTGACATTTGAATCGGTTTGTAAGGTTACCTTTTCTGAATAACTGAATATTATTTATCACTTCAGACTAACAAAAAGGGAGGGTGTTGAAACAGCAGATTAAAAATCAAGTATTATTGAGAAACTGCCACTTATTTGAACCACAAGCTGGTTACCTAGCATCACCCACGACACAACATGAGGAGGTGGCCGTTCTTAGTTTCTCATTTTTTTAATATATTTTTTACTTGTTGTATTCTTTTATTGGAACAATATGTGAACAACATAGCCTAATGTAATATTAACAGTGGTCAATTGTAAATAAGAAAAGAAAATCAAGACTGGTACAGAATTTGTAGATACATATAAGTAAGTTTAACCTAGAATGTCAAAGCTGGTGCAAGCATCTGTTGTTATTAGTGGTATTAATAACTTAAATTATACTTTAGGTCAGGAAAAGTAAGTTTAATCCAATAATAAATAGACATTCTAAATTTTAATAACTATTCAGTATTGTCACACAACAAATATTAAGTACTTTATGTTCTGTAATATAAATTAATTTGTTGATATTTTAAATATGAACCATCTACCATCCCTACCATTTAGAGATTGATATGCTAATTAAAAATCTGTTTTCGCTCTTTCCTAACACATAGTATAGTTTTCTATTTATTCGTTATCTATTTATTATCCTCTCCGTTTGATGATTATCCTCAGATGGCTATTTTTAAATAGCACTGAATTGTCACGCTTCCTTTTAGCAGTTAATCAATAATTGCTTAAAAGCAGAAATCACCTTAGCATTATCTACTGATTGAAACATGCAAGATATATATATAGCCTAACTTATAACATATCTTTTAGCAAAAAGAAAGAAGAAGGTTTTCCAAATGTATACTAAAAAATCACAAATCTCTTTTATCACATATCTCTCGCTTATAGTGTGCATTGCAGTATAATAACTATATAATACAGATCAACATTAGCATTGCGTCTTCCTTGCCAGATGACGCAATGTTGCCGGGATATTTTCGGGGTTAGAGAGGATCAGGATGCTTTTGGTATCGAAATGGGAGGGCCCAGGTAAAATTAGCGGTGATTGGCACGCCTGAAGGATGGCGGGAGAAGTAGCCTCTCGGATATAGGATATTTTGCACTTTAGTATATCATAAAAAGAAGTATCCATTACATTTTTCTTGATGCAAAATGTTTAAACAGATTCTTTCTCAAAACTATACTTTTGTAATTTCAAATGTCCCTTGCGGCTTCCATTTACTTTAATTTAAATGAGAATTTGAATAAATATAAATCGTACACTAATACACAAGGTGGTGTATGGAATATTGTTGGTTGGTATGTCGCGATGACTCAGAAAAGAGCATAAAAGACAAATAATCTGCTAAGCACTTCCGGTTCTGTCCACAAAAGTAGGCTATTTCATTTTACTTTCTCGCATATACGTAGTATAGAGAAAGTATTGTGATCGTGACAAAAATTCGAAATCGAGATAACATCGGGAAAGCATGTTTCACGATGCCTAGAAACCGAAAAAAATTTATTTGGAATGACGTCTGTCCGTCTGTCTGTGGACAAGCACAGCGGGTAAACGGTTCATTGTATTTACTTTATTTTTTGAATTAAGGACTATTTCGAAATTTTATCGAACCGCCCAGAAATTGAGTTTTATAACTGAAATATTAAGGGGACTTTTCATGAAAGATTTTTATATATGCCTACAAGTAAAGTAAAGTAAAGTAAAGGGCTCCCTATTACAGGCAATGGAGGTCCAGAGGGTTCCAGGAGGTTGAGGCTCCCTGATTTTTAGATATAGGCACATGAAGGTGGTAAGGTTGTCAGCCTTACGCACCGACCTCCTTTACCCCCAGGATTGCTTCTGGCACTCATTTCTGTTAGAGGCTGAGTCGGCCCCAGGGCCATAGTGCCACCAGAAGGATTAGCCAAATTGAAAAACTCCAGCGACCTCATCGGGGATCGAACCCGCGACCTTACCCGATCCAGATAATCCGAATAATTGGATAAATAATGAAAAAGGTAATTTCTTTAAAAATCTAAATTGTGCAGTACTCTACTTACATGAAGTGTCACATTTTGATCATATCAGTTGTTTTTGCTGATAAACTGTAGAGTTTAACGGCTTAAAGTTTTGTTCTTTCGCAAATAATCGGCCCTGAATACCATCGTTTGAAATGGTTAATATTCCTTTAATCCAAGTTATACACATTATATACAGCCTTGCATATCATTATAGGTGATCAATTTTCAATCAAGAGAGCGATGTCATCCCATAACAGCCCGTCAATATTGTAGGGTTAAACAAAAAAGCCTTTCCTTCTCGCTCGTGAAATACACAAACACCAGGTGCTGGCAGTTGTTTCCCCAAACATGTGGTTCAACGACCTGGATTGGCCCCGTCCTTGACTAATAGGGCACGAGGTTTGTATCAATCGATATAGAGTACTATCTGTTCCGCCATGCTTGTCGCACACCCTCCCACCCTTCACAACACTAATAATAATAATAATAATTATTATTATTATTATTTTTGCGTCCTGGGGGTGCTGCAAATTTTAAGCTGCTGTACCTGCCCCATCTAATATCATTAACTTACTTTATAAGTAGACCTGGGATTTTAAGGCAAATGCCTATTTTGTTCCTTATGAAATAACATGAAAATTTTTAAATATGTTGACACTTCAAGATAAATCACTTATATTTATAGAGTAGTTTAAGTGTCCTAAAATGCAAATTTGAACCTTTGGAGCCTATTTTTACTATTTTAGTGCCTAAAATACCTATTTTGTACATTTAAAATAAAATTCAACGAATGTGACTTTTATAATCATTTAATTGACATCCCTGAATGAAGAGCAGAACAGCAGAGGGTGGGATTTTCACAAAAACTTGATTTTCCCAAGCAGTTGTCGCCAAAGGAATGCTAACTGACGGGGAGGATTAGCTCAAAACAACAAGTAGCAGGTAGGCCTATATAGTAAGAAGGGGCATACTGTGTCAATTTTTCATATAACTCAAAACTATTTTGATAAATGTATTTTTAATTCTGTCTTAATTTTGCAATTATTTCTGTTAAGAATAAGCCTACCACGTTTCTTATAGTAAAAAAGATCACGTTACAGTTTAAGAGCATATTGTAGTATTTTAAAGTCTATTTTCTGTCTATTTACCCATCTTTAAAGCACATTTTAAGTGCCTACTTTCTCTTTTAAAAGCCTATTTACTTTTTAAAAGCCTATTTTAGGTGCCTAAAACTAATATTTTTAGAGCCTAAAACCCCAGGTCTTTTTATAAGGTAGGTCTTATTAAATTACTAGCATTAGTGCTAGCTAAAATTTAGCTAGATCCATAATGTTTATATAATTCTTTTTTAAAATTATTTTCCAGTGTGTGATGTTGTGCATCTACGCAAACACAAATTGCATTTTGTTGGCATAAACTTAAAGTATTCTATTTAAATTACATTTACAAACTTGTTTAAAAACTATATTCATAATAGCTATAATAATATTTTTCTATATAGACCCTAAACTTGTTTTTGGAATGATTTTAGTAGATACCAGCGCAATGGTTAGAACAGCTCACATAGCTATGCTTCTTCTTAACCTTAATTTATACACATTCGTATACACTGATATAAGAAATTCTTAAAAATATTTGAAGATTTCACATAATGCACTGGCAATAATGTTAATGATGTAAGTGTATAATTCACCGACTTGTTGGTTATAGGTTTAAAGAATAGTTTAGGAATGAATTAAATTCAATTTGAAAACAGTCCGTCAGGATTAAATAGTTAAAAATGTTCATTTAAAATATCAGTCCGTCAGAAATTACATTAGGCCTATTATTTGCACATAAGTAAGGAGCGTTTAAAGTGAAAAAATACATTCAAATATAATGCAGATATCGGTAGCCGTACATTTCGATAGAATGCACAATTTATATCATTCGCAGGTACCTGCGTTTAATTATTCAACAGCTACATTTTAAAAATAATAATGTATTTATAGTTATTAATTCTGACATCGTTATAAAGAATTGAATCAAACAAAGCGGGCTAACAAAACCAAAGCGATCGACAATTCTATACTGTTCTATGTTTAGGATAGAGTGGGCTACATAATATTATAGTAGCACCATATGTTATGCCCATTAAAATAACTATTAATTAATGTTTACATGCTGTTAAGTGAACAAATAAGTTTATGTAAGGTACCAGCCGGATAGACTTCTGAAAAAGTAAGCATGCTGTTTAGTAAGTAATTTAATCTATTTTCTACTGACTAAAAGTGATACATCTGAGCTACTCTTGTTTGCCTTAGTTACGGCGGCTCGGCTGCTGATTAGCTGTCTTCAAGAGCCAATCAAAATGCTTCGGGGCATCGAACATCGGACTTTGTATAATAGATTATTAAGCCTTACAATTTAAAGTATGCATGAAAAAGGAGGCTGAAGCAATCCCTACAAAGTACAACGTAAACAGTTGAATGCTACCTACGTCTTTCTTTTGAAATCTCTAGATACACACAAACATTTCCCCTTTTTTTTTTTTTTTACAGAAGGGAAAGCAGTGATGTCTCCTACCTTGTACACTGCTACCTGGAATCCGTACGCAGAATGATCACACCAAGACATCACAAGGTAAGACCAGCAAAACACACATTTTAGTGTTAAATAAACCTTTAAAGAAAACTCACATGGCACTGACCAGTCATACCAATTTTCAAAGAGTTTTAAACAAAATACTTGGTCATAAAATAATTAAATAAGCGAACATTGTTTATTTGTGTTCATTAGTAACTTTACCGGAGGTTTTCACAAAATACGTAATCGTATAATAACATTAATTTCACATCTTCGTTCACAAGAGAAACATTGCTTACCCTGCATCAGTCTTTAAATTCAGTAGGCCTACATTTCTTTTCATATTGCTGCCGATATTGTGCTGACGAAACTGGATTAGTCCGCTAAAGCTTATTTTGCTAACTTTATTCATAAATACTATTTTAACTGGAGTTATTTTTATATATTTCTCATCAGGCTAAGGAATTTTATGGGCGCAATTTTTTTGGTCGAATTAGGGCTTCTCTGAATTAAAGTAACTATGGTACAATATTTTCAGTTGAGAATATAAGTATTTTTCAAGCAACTTTTCCCCATGGTTTGGAACCTCATCTATTTTTTAACCGATTTCTCCAAAAACCACTCTATTTAATACTTTTTCATCCCCCATTTTACGAAGGTTTCACAGTTTTTATGTGTTTTTAAATGTAATTATTATTATTATTATTATTATTATTATTATTATTATTATTAGGGTAAGAAATATATCCATGGATATATATCCATTCATGAACCACAGATTATTGTCTCTGTTGGACATTACATGTGAATATTTTAGGAGTAAAATTCCTCTGACACTGGGATTTGAACCCATGACCTTTGGCTATCCGTACCACTGCTTTACCAACTGAGTTAAGCCAGAGTTCACTTCACAGCGTCAGATGGAACATCTCTCCTATGACTGATTGCCCTTACTGGTCTATCTCACTGACAGACAAGTTATGTCATATGCAGTACTGTGAGGCGCACTATTTTTTTGTGATCGGGCTTCCACTGTTATTGTACAGTAACATTCAAAATAGATATATATGCATTCATCAACCACAGATTATTGTCTCTGTTGGACATTCCATGATAATATTTTAGGAGAAGTCCCAGTGACAGAGGAATGTTTCTAGTAAAATATGCAATGGCACGGACAGCCAAAGCTCCTGGGTTCAAATCCCAGTGTCAGAGGAAGTTTCTCCTAAAATATTCACATGTAATATCCAACAGAGACAATAATCTGTGGTTCATGAACGGATATATATACATAGGGTATGAAATGTTACATATTTTCATTGTCGCTGGATGTTTATTTAATTTATTTATTTATATTTCTTCTGATATTAATCTAGAGAGAAATTAATTTAACAACGTTATCTTTTCACTTTTTATACATTACATTATAAAAACATTACGTGATAAAAAACATGTGTAATGTTAGCTTACTTAATTTTTCTTGACAATTGATTACTTAATGGCAATAGACAATTCCTAAGCAAGTTAAAGGAATATAATCTTGACAATTACTTGAAGTTTTAATCAGTGCGTTTTGTAAAAATTATTTTGTATATTTGTCCTTCCCCATTTTCATAAATTGTCCATACAAATTTTCATAAATCTTGAATTTTTAAAGGTAAAATTTGCTATTTACTTTAAGGGCTTCCTCCAATATTTTAAGAGGTGTGGAACTTAGTTATATTTTATCTAATTAGCTCATTCTACAAGTTATTAACTGAACTATTTATTCAAAACCTGCACAAACCATGGATTGTTAAAATTTTATTTAATTTTATCGTAATGGTTACTTTTGTATTTCAAGACTGCACTGACATGTGGAATCCTAAGGGCCGACATAGCCTGTTTAGGAATCACTTTACTTTTACTTTAAATAAACATTGTTAACAGTATCATCATTATTACCACCAGTGCTGCCCTTTTAGTGGCATTTTAGTGTAAGGAATCCCGTGTTCAAATCCGGGTATGCTTAATTTCACATTTTTTTTTACTTCTTAACGACTACGATGGCAACAAATCGAGAATTAGCGCTCCATATTCTCTCCCAAGCCCACGTGCAGTGCACTGATCTGCAATGCACAGGTAGTAACTGGCCCACAGCTGACACCCTGCCATGTACCGAAATCATGTAAGCTATTCAAATTCAGAATCGCATCAATAATTTAAATCTATCTCAGAAAACTATTGACAAACAGGTATTTGTAGATTGGTCTGTCCATATACCTCTAAATTTTATTATACGCCCTTATATATATAGATCATAGAAAGAACCCTATTGATTTTGAACAAATCAGTTGACCATTAGCGGAGTAATAACCAATTAACAGTCATGCTTTAAAAAGCAAATTTGCATCCTCTTCAAATTTAGAATCACTTCAGTAAATTAAATCTATCTCAGAAAACTATTGGCAAACCAGTATTTGTGGATTTTGATCTCTCCATATACCTCCAGATTTTATGATACGCACTTATATAGAGAAAAAATATATATAGCCCATAGAAAGAACCCTATTGATTTTGGACCGAATGGTTGACCGTTAGCGAAATACTGACCAATTAATAGTCATGCTTTTTAAAAGCAAATTTGCTCAGTCGTTATAACTGAATCACTGGAGACAAGCGACTGTGTATTTGTACGCCTTCAGATGTTTTGGAAAAAGTAAATAGATATTGTTGACGTCAGGAATTTGTTGCAAATTTGTTCTGTTAATTTTCTAGTTAAAAAAACTAACTCCGTGGCGTTACATCCCTGAAGGGACTAGGCCTACCACCCGACCGCTGCGTCATTTATCATATGGAAATGGCAGGATTTGGGGGCATGTGATGAGCATGCTAACACCCACGGCCATTAATGGTGGTTTCCATGACCGGAGCCGCTACTTCTATATCAAGTAGCTCCTCAATTTGAATCACGAGACTGACTGCACCCCGTTCGAGACCTTCCCACTTCAGAAAAGTCCGAGGAGATACCGGGGATCAAACCTGGGCCGACGGATCGTAGTCAACGACGCAAAAGCACAAGACCACACCAACGGTCTAATATATTCTATAAATAGATAAGTTATCCTACTTATTCTTTCACATATGCTGATCAAACTTTCTAAAACATTCGTGGTTTAAAACTCAATAGTTTCTTAAATGTGGTCTATTATCTCCACGTGACTCTTTGTTTTATCAGTTTCTCTTATTTTATTCATATTAAATATATTTATGTGGCCCATTTTATGGAATTTATTGTATAGAAGTTGTACGTTACAGACTGGAGAGTTATATGGGAATCGGTGTTCATCATACGTGTACAGGTTTTTGCATGTTGTAAACTGTTACATGCAATAACCGAACGGGTTTTCCTCTGTACAAGTATTTAAATTATAAAGTGTATAGCAGTGTATGAGGGGAAAGCCACCCTCGCCTAGGGCGCCGGATTGTCGTGCTGCAAGCGTTCCTGTTAAAATACGTCTCATTTTGGTTCAGTGAATCAATGTATATCCCCTTCTTTCCCCCCTAAGCTGATGAATCATGAAACTTGACCTAGGTGCAATATGATGCATGTCGTACTTAGTTGACTCAGCTTGGAATGCAAGGTTATAGTTCAGCTACTACTGCTTTGTAATTAAAACAAAAGAGCGGCGAAATTATTGCACGACCATGGCTTTACTTCGTAATAGGCATCGCGAAAGGAGCGCTGAAGGAATTGTCAAGTTAACTTCTGCATGCATAGGCTATTTGTGAACAGTTTGTGTGTGGTTTTAGTAGCAGTAATGTAGCAATCAACATTATAATAAAAGTTTTAAGTTAGCCTTACTCAGCGAGCGGACTTTTGCATTGATTCCAAAACTGTTACATAAAGAAGTGTTTTTTTTAACAAGTGCTTTTCTAAGTAATGTAATGCTATTTTTGTGATATCCAGGGCACATTCTATTTTGGGTTACAACTTTTTGTTGCACCTTATTTATATCGGGTTGTATAACTTCATTATAAAAAAAGGACAATATTAGCTTGGAATTTCTGAACTCGTTATACAATGCCGGTGAATTGTTCAACTTCAGGGAAAGTTACAAAGAAGAAGAAGAACAAGATTCGCAAACTCCATCTATGGCTTCGAGGCATCTGTAAGTACAGTAGATCCATTGTGGCTGACATTATGTAAGCTAATTATTATTTCATAAAGCTTTTGTTTCTTTCCATGGTTACTTGCTGATGGTAAAGCAATAACAGACTCCGTATAAAGCTCAGTTACTTACTATCTGTTCTGACACCGTTAGATCTTTTCTGATCAGTACACATAAGTTATCCTACTAATTAATAATAATAATAAATTAATTAATAGGGCACGGATTTCTAAGCAAAATACACATTTATTTTCTGACTCCTCCCAGCTAGCTGGACGGGCATGGATCTCGTGGATGAATAATTCAGTGTCGAATTTCTCCTTATTGTACAACACTGAACACCAACTGTCCTGATTAACTTTTCTCGATCAGTCTATTGTTTTTTTCAAATGACAAGCGTTTTTTCCCGGTAATTAACATTTGAGCAAATCACCATAGCAATAGAGCAAATGAATATATTCATTTGAGCAAAGTAAAGAAATACAGAAATGGTACTTACATTCTTCCTCCAAACGAGATGTGGCAACACTGTGTGGTTTCATTGCAATATCATGGGCACGTCACTTCCTAAAGTTAGCCATTTGATGGGCACGTCCAGATGACAATGTCGAAATGATAGTGTTTGTGCTTTATATCTAGCTCCCATTAGCGTCACATATCTTAATAAATTAATCTTTCCCGAAACATAATCGTCCCAGTTCTTAATGGCAAAAAGTCGGTTAATTTCAGACTTCTTATTTTTCCTTTCCTTCGAAGAAAGATGCGATCGGATTGATGTGTCCGTTTGAATTTGTCGCTCCTTTAAAATCTGTGTTGAAATATGTATCGATGGATGTACACAGCAAAATTCCCTTTTGAAAAGTCTGTGAAAGGACTCTGCGCCGTTTGTAGTTCTGGGGCAGTTTTCATTCCTCCTCCTACTAAGGAACCATCGTACGCATAATTTAGAAGTACAGTGTGTCCCACGCAAGAGTTGGCCAATGACGCGGCTTCCTGCGGCGCGGCGGGCACAGCTCCAACTCCCGAGCGATCGGGTGAAATATCTACGCTAATAATGCCGCGATGAGTGTAACGATTCAGGTTCTCACATTTACAGTTAAAATTACAATGAAAATAAACACATACCTCATCACAAGAGATGTTGGAAATGTTCTCCTCTTGCATTTTAGGAAATTTTAGGAAGTTTTCTTTCACGCGCATTAGTTCAGCTTCCGAGATAAAGTTAATATTCTCTTGTGATATTGTCTTTAAGTTCTTCTAATGTATGGGAAATTGACCTATACACTTTATTTTTCAAGTTTCCCCGTAAATAATATTCACATACTGTTAGAAGAACTTAAAGACAATATCACATAGGCCTATCACAAGAGAAATTAACTCTGTCTCGGAAGCTGAACTCACGCGCGTGAAAGAAGATTTCCTAAAAAGGTGCCAGTATTGTGTGGATGCAAGAGGAGAACATTTCCAACATCTCTTGTGATTAGGTACATGGTTATTTTCATTGTAGTTTTAACTGTAAATGTGAGAACCTGAATCGTTTCACCCATCGCGGCATTATTAGCGTAGATATTTCACCCGATCGCTCGGGAGTTGGAGCTGTGCCCGCCGCGCCTCACGAACCCGCGTCATTGGCCAACTCTTGCGTGGGACACACTGTATAATAGCCTGGCTGTTGAATGCGTCGTTGCCAAATCGTTGGAATATTCTGACATTTTCACTGTAATTTCACTGACTGAGATGTAATGTGACACTGCATTGTTTTCCGACAAGCTGCCATAAACAATAAACTCGTTATTCCTGAAATATATCCTGAAGCTTTGCTGATTACTGTAATTAATATGAACGTATTATTTTCATAACATATTCTCCTTTCTTTCCTTCTCCCGTTATTTATTTATTTGTTCTTTACTTCCTTTGTACTTTCCTTCTAAACATAAGTAGAAATGTTATATTTCGTAAGATACTCCTAGACAAGCTATTTTAATTATATTTTATAGTGCTTATTTTGCTTATTCGGAAAGAAAAACGATTTTTTTACTTATTTTATGATTTTGAATTCAAATAGCATATTATACTAAAAACTGTCACAGTAAAAGTGCTTATTTCATCCCTAGACGCCATTATCAGAAGTTCCTTTCTTTTTTCGGCTAATAGAATTACTGAAAAATACGAGTTATAAAACACTCTGTCAGATTTGTAAAAAGCTTTCCGATGAAGAAACAGATATTGAAGAGGAATTAATCAAAGAAGAACTGTGCCTGTGACGTCTTGCGACGTTGAAAGAACTTTTTCGTTTTTACAAATCGTTTCTTCACCGACAGACGAAGGAGTTTCATACAAGAAAATTTGCAGATAACCTTCCTTATGTACTATTAACAGCCGTGAATAAGATACAATTTCTACGAAACTAATAATTTGATTTTCGTCTTTTTTTTTCTTATTTTCATGCTTATCGGAAGTGTTATAAGCAGGGCCCGGATTCTGATGACCTAAAATTGTTTGAAAAATGATCTATAAAATGACCCTGAATTTTAAAGAAAATGACTTAATAATTACAAAAAATTACCTGTAAACTATAGTCTATTTATATAAATTATTATTATGTACACAAAGATATATACTAATTTGTACATAATTCTAAAATCTGTAAATGTAGAAAGGATATTATAGGTCTAAAAACTTTGTTCTTCATTGGAACATTTGAGAAGAAAAATAATACAATTGTTTTTAAAGTTCATTCTACAAAAATCTTGCATTATACTCGTAGTAACCTAGTCATTTATTTAAAGTAAATGCATAAAAATGACAAAATAAGTAAACAAATGACACGAAAATGACAAAATAATGACGTAAAATTGAAATAAATGCCCTAAAAATATAAAATTGCATAAAATTACAACAAATGACCTAATAAAAATGCATTTTTATAATCTAGAGGCCATGATTAGGATTTATCTACAAGTTGGCAATATCTAGGCAGCATCAATAAAAAGATGACATGGCATTAGAATTCGGGCCCTGGTTATAAGCTACATTGCGTGTCAACGCGGTCCTTACAAAATGCTTCGAAGAATATTTTGAAGCAATGAATATCGAATGCTGTTGGATGTGCACAAATGGACGCGGTCCCAGTCTGGAGCTGCGATTGTCATTATTACAATCGATTGCGAGTAATTATTGTAAAAGCGTAACGAGCCTTGAACATTAAGTACTTTCTGTCCACCCATTATTTAACTCTGATCATATTAAAGCCTATGCATAACTGCAAACAATCCAATTTTTCCCCACTCCCCAATAATATAAATTCAAATATGTGTCTCTATCTTTGATAACGGACATATGAAAATATGAATCTAATGTGCATATCGGACGAAGTGTTTGTCAAAAAGTTAACGCTCTATGTCCTCTTGTCAGTAGCTTATTTTTAGGGATACATAGTTTTCATGAGTGACGGAATCACAAATGCACTCTTGATATAAGTAAGTCAATATAGATAATCTGAGAGGCGATGGGCTTACCACCTGTCCCTCTGCCCTCTCTCGGAAAATAAGCGTAACAAAATTCATATAGGTAACATAAACCTCCACTTGGAGGCCCCTTCCCTCCTACATAGGGGCTATAGGGTTCCAGACAGACAGAATATAGATAATCTATACTACGGGCAAGTGTTAATAGTCAACTGATAAGATCTACACCATTTCAACCTCAATTTCGGAAAAAGTAATTTCAATTTCGGAAAAAGTAATTTCAAATCCGGAAAAAGTAATTTCAATTTCGGAAAAAGTAATCTCAATTTCGGAAAAAGTAACTTCAATTTCGGAAATACAAGGGCTATTTTTTAAAACATTCGATGGGGCATAAAATGAAAACCACAGTGAAAATCAAAACTGTTTTATTTGGAACATTTAGGTACACCTTCTAGCTACTTCTGTACATAATCTCGCTCCGATTGAGTCATTTGTCCTAGCGTGGTACCAACTTTACTATACCCTCTTCATAGCCCTCGTATTTCCGAAATTGAAGTTACTTTTTCCGAAATTGAAATTACCTTTTCCGAAATTGAAATTACTTTTTCCGAAATTGGAATTACTTTTTCCGAAATTGAGGTTGAAAAGGTGTAGTTGACATATACAAAATGAATTTGGTACATTTGCAGAAATATGGAATATTTTGGACCATTAGAGCCGTAAATCTATTTGGTTTTAATGGGAAACGACATCGAAATCTTAGGCTTTTATACGAAATAACAGCAAAATTAACTCAACTTTTGTACAGAAATTTAACTTTTTTATTCGCCGTAAAATAGCATCCCTACTCATTCCACTGGTATTTTATGGAACGATAAAGGTGATAGAAAAACATAGATTTATTGAGTGGCAACATTTGCATCTCTTATCAGAGAATATCCATCTTATCACGCATTTAATGTAATTTAATCTCTTCTCTATATATATAAAAGGCTTTGTCCTGACTGACTGAATGAATGACTGACTGACTGATTGACTGAATGACAGGAATAAACGTACAGCCTAAACTATAACAGGTAGAGACTTGGAATTTTGACAGTACCTTCGTTGCATAATGTAGGTGCTCACTAAGAAAGGATTTTGAAAAATTCTGATTCTAAATGCCAAAAATTAAATGTTTTTGAAAATAGTTAATCCCTTTTTACATATAATTATCAATTCCAAATCACAGAATATATTGTTGCCAAATGGTATCAGGTGGGCTTGGAAAAAACAAATGAAATGCACTTTTGACAAATAAGAGAAGTTATCAAAATAATTCATGTTATAAATAAATATTACAGAATGAAATCCACTAAAATAATGGAATCACATAACTTTCTCTACCCTGGACATAGAGAAAACAAAACGAGGTATGGTAATGTGTATATTATTATATTTTATCGCAGGTTTTTGGAGAGAAAAGTATGAAAGTGATAATGCTTTCTGTTTAATTTCATCTCCAAAACGGTTTTATGGTAACATAAGAGTGGGAAATTTCCCGCCTCGATATTACAATTTTATGTTACTGGAATTTCTGTTTCTTCTTATTTAAACCTCTACCAGGCTTGCTGTGCACTGTACAAGCGATGGGATGCAAAATTCTAGATCCTCTATGAGCCATAAAAAACTATATCAAGCGTTTTCTGAGGGAATAGTTTGAGTGTAATAAGTCGTTCTTCCTATTTCAAATTATAAGTGCCTATATAAGGACCTAGAATTTAAAATTGAAAATCCTTCATAAGTTAATTTCCAATTACAAAATACAAAACCCGGGCGACGCCGGGTCTTTTAAGCTAGTAAAATATATAATGTTGCTGTGAATTATATCACAATAATAATTTCTTACGCTATATGCACTTTAACTACATGCAGCTACTTGACCAGATCACGAGCTACGGCTGTCTGTTATAATGAATTGAGTATCTAATTAATAAAAGGAAGTGTCTGTCTTTCTGTCTTCTGTACGCGATGCCCTGCAAAATCTACTGAACGCAGAGATCTGAAATTTTATACGCAGATGGATTGAAGGGTGGGCGAACGCACATCGAAGCCGGATTTCTTATTTTCGCTTTCGTCGCGAGTTAAATGTGAAAAACTGGTATAAATTGTGATTTTTTCGCTACCGAAGCAGATGGCTTAGCCTCCTTTTGTCAAACATTGATTGATTTGGACGGAACTCACTATGCAGGAGTTTCTGGGCCAGGGAACTCGAATCTGAGGTCTTTTCCCAAGCTGCGCTTTCTAATTGTGGAATGCACTTCAAAGTCAAAGTGTTAGCTGTTTCATTAATTATTAATCGTTTAGTTTAGCCCTATGAATGTTTTGCATGCAAATGTTAGTAAATATATTGCTGCTAGTTTTGAATAATTGCCAGGACCTTCCTTTCAAGCAACTTTACAGGGAAAATTCACTGCAACAAAGATAGTGTAGACATGATCAATTATTTGTTTGTTTGTCACGGCCAAACGCGTTATTCGACTTTCTTCTAATTTTGCATGAATGTTCCTTTTAACAGCCCTCACTGTGAAGGCGGAAGATGATTTTTAAATCACCGAGGAAAGTTTCAATAAAATACCTATGAATAACGGGTGATGTTTGTAACACAAGGATAATGATTTGCACTTGTCGACAGTATGTGGGCACATTTAAGCAGATTTTCCTCGCGTTCAGTACTACAATATTAATAGTTTAAAATCGACATATGTGGAAGGTTTTTAATTATTATTTTACTGAGTTTCAAGACAAAGAGCAGATCTCATATTTTTTGGACGCAGAAGTAGGCTACTGTACTAGTGTTATGAATATAAACCTCCCAAAACAAAACAAAATCATTATTGTCCTCTTAGGTAATAAAATCACGTAAACTGATGTAGTATAGTGCCAGTGTGCATTTGTTTAATCATTTATATTTGCAATTATAATATGCAGAAAATTAAGATTTTAAAAAAAATCTATTTCCGATTAAGCTCGAGATTGATTCATTAAGCAAGGCTTACGGAAGAACAAATGTCTAGTTTTAAAAAAATCAGATTAACATCGCCCAGCATCAGTAGAAGTATACAGATATGTGATATCTTGACAATCGCACAATCACATAAAATTTTAAAAAGAGTCAAACTGGCCGGCTACGGGTTTTGAACCACGGACCTCAAGAATGCGAGTTCAAGACGTTACTATTTCGACCATCTCGCTCAGTTTAACGGTTTAGTTTGATAAGCATATGTAAAAGAATAGTGTTGTTTGTCAAAGCTAACTGTATTGCAACTTCCAAAGCCATATATGATCACTGTAAAACAATATGTTATCATGATAACTGATTTGTATTTGAACAATTCTTTCTAATATAGTACCATAAAATAGGCACTAACTTGGGCTTTACTCCGGTACCGGTCAACTGATTTGGTCCAATATCAATAGGCTTCTTCCCGTGGACGTTATAAATGCGTAACCAAGTTTCATGAAAATCCGATAAAGCGTAGATAGATAGATAGATTTTTATTGCTGTAAACATTTATAATGTATAGCCACGTCACATAAGAAATTACACAATAGCTTTGTTACCAACTATTAAAATTAGGCTATAAAATTAATGTACACTGTACAGAGGGTACATTGTCAGTGCAGTTCTGACCGTCCTCCTAAATGTTTCGAAGGAAAGATCCCTAACTTGTAATGGAAGACTGTTGAATAACTCTAAGGATGTGTACTCAAAACTAGTTTTTATTGTACTATACCGGCATTTATTTATGTAAATATTTGTGTTAGAGCGTGTATGATAACTGTGAATGTCTTTGCATAAGGTATAATTGTTGTAATTCTTCTTAACATATAGGAGGGCGGCCATAACATACATTGATGGTAGAGTAATTAACCCTAATTCTATAAAAAAGTGGTGTACAGTGTGCTTTAGACGGAGCTCCGCAAATCAATCTCACTGCCCTCTTTTGCAAAATAAAAAGTTGATTTGTTGAATGATGATTCCCCCATAATAAAATTCCATAGTTCAAATGACTGTATATATGAGCATAGTAAACAGTTAGTACAGTGTGTCCCACGCAAGAGTTGGCCAATGACGCGGCTTCCTGCGGCGCGGCGGGCACAGCTCCAAAACCCGAGCGATCGGGTGAAATATCTACGCTAATAATGCCGCGATGAGTGTAACGATTCAGGTTCTCACATTTACAGTTAAAATTGCAAAGAAAATAAATACATACCTCATCACAAGAGATGTTGGAAATGTTCTCCTCTTGCATTTTAGGAAATTTTCTTTCACGCGCATAAGTTCAGCTTCCGAGATAAAGTTAATTTCACTTGTGATATTGTCTTTAAGTTCTTCTAATGTATGGGAAATTGACCTATAGGCCTACACTTTATTTTTCAAGTTTCCCCGTGAATAATATTCACATACTGTTGGAAGAACTTAAAGACAATATCACGTAGGCCTATCACAAGAGAAATGAACTCTGTCTCGGAAGCTGAACTTATCCGCGTGAAAGAAAATTTGCTAAAAAGGTGCCAGTATTGTGTGGATGCAAGAGGAGAACAATTCCAACATCTCTTGTGATGAGGTACATGGTTATTTTCATTGTAGTTTTAACTATAAATGTGAGAACCTGAATCGTTTCACCCATCGCGGCATTATTAGCGTAGATATTTCACCCGATCGCTCGGGAGTTGGAGCTGTGCCCGCCGCGCCGCACGAACCCGCGTCATTGGCCAACTCTTGCGTGGGACACACTGTAGAACTTGAGTCGTGTATTTGAGTTATCACGCGTACTGACATACGGACGGACAGACGGACATACATTTTCCCGTCCCCCACACAATATTATAAAGTATCATTCTGCCATTTAATAAGTTTACAGTACGGTGCACAGAAATCTTGTTTTTTTTTCCCCCTCCGCCGAAGTTACGTATTTGAAGTAGGCGCTGTAACTCTTTTTGCCGTGCTGTAAGGTGCTATTGTTTTCTCGTAGCCTCTATGACATTAATAATGCAGACTCCCGCCACGAGCCGTGGAATGATTTGAAAAAGCAGCAAGGGGTCATTGACATGAGAATGCTTGAACTTTGCTTCAACTTTCGGCATTTTGACGGCGCCTCCCTCACCTCGGCCTTCCCACGGCCTGGAAGACATGCAACCCCTTGTACACGTGCATACTACTGCTTTTAATTCATAAAGCGGGCTATGTCCCAGAATATATCTCGCTATTTACAACAGTAATCTAATGGTTTGATGCAAGAACCAGCTGGTTTCATTTCTTCTTATTTCGCAGGAAATGAAAGTTTGAAAAACGATGCTTCATTTTAGTGTCTTAAATCATAGACTTCACTCAGTGCCAGTGAGGGTTGGTATTACTGTATATAACAGTGAAATTGAAAAGGTTTATATTTTCTGGTACTGTCATCATTAGGCCTTTTAGCTAACAAACACCAAAGAGACCTATTTGATTTTTACCCTGAGATCTTTTAGGGCAGCGTTTATCAACCTTTTTGAACCCTAGGACCTCTAAAATGTCTAAAAAAAATTTACGGACCCCTAATTTTACATTCCATTTTTAATAGAAGGCCTATATTCTTAATATTTGGGGTATTAATTATAGGTCATTATAACGAAATGGGTGAAAAAATTTTACTTCTTTACTTTTCACTTGCTTTATGATTTTTTAAATTATGTCTGCGGACCATCTGCGCCATCTTCGCGGACCACCAGTGGTCCGCGGACCATAGGTTGAGAAACGCTGTTTTAGGGCAAACGTTTGACAAATTGACAATTATTAAAAAGAGTAATAAACAGTAGAGTGGCCCCTGTAAGGGCCATAGAAATAATTGACAATCGAAGATTCCATGGCCTACCCTACTGTATAGACACAGATTACGAACTCCGAACATGGCCTAGTAGCTAAAAGAAGTATAAACACAGCTGACTTTTAAAAAATTAAAAAAATCTAATCATGTTCTGCCATAGAAGGATGGCTTTTTTGCGAACGATGTTTAATTTGATAAGATTTGAAGCTTTCACGGCGCTTAATACCAGGGCCCGGATTCTGTTGACCTAAAATTGTTTGAAAAATGACCTAAAATGACCCTAAATCTGAAAGAAAATGACTTAATAATTATAAAAAATGACCTAAAAACTGATATTTTATTTATAAAAAAATATTATTGTACACATAAAGTTATAGACTAGTTTGTACATAATTGTAAAAACTGTAAATAACTGTAATGTTGTGAATGTTCTTTTCTCACGGAAATTTATACTGGCACTGAGGCTTCTGCCGGATTATATTGTTGTTTATTGAGGGTAAACAGTAGTTTGCACTCTCAAATCCAAGCAGGTGGCAGACTCTGGTGCCAAGTCAATCTAATAACAATAGTAGTTTAATACAAAATTTTGGGGTTTCTTTGATTCTCACTTCCGACTGAGACATGTCAACAATTTAACGCCGAATTTTTCCTTCTTGCATTAAACAAACAACACTTCAAAGACAGTACCGTTAGCGACGGAAAAAAGTTAATACACTCAATGTAACCTACATGAAAATGACTAAATAAGGAAGCAAATGACACGAAAATGACAAAATAATGACCTAAAATTGAAATAAATGCCCTAAAAATATAAAATTGCATAAAATTACAAAATAATGACCTAATAAAAATGCATTTCTATAATCTAGAGGTCATGATTAGGATTTATCCACAAGTTGGCAATGTTTATGCAGCATCAGTAAAAAGATGACATGTCATTAGAATCCGGGCCCTGCTTATTACATAAAATGGCTTCTCGGGTTATCATTGCAAATGTCTGTAATGTATCATTAGTCCGGATAAGAACTCCCCGAAGTGTTCGGCTATAGGCCTATTGCACAGTATCGTAACTCAGTGTCGCCAGTTCATCTCAAGTATAAAGCAGTTGCGAACCCAAATGTCATCGTGTAAACTAGCCTTAATACATCATCATGAAAGAGCCTAGATTGGGGTTGTCCATTCGTCCCGTTTTTCCCGGGACAGTCCCGTTTTATTCTACAAAATGTCCCGCTGTCCCGAAAGTTTTACTGAGGACACTCAACTGTCCCTTTTTTTGTGATTGTGATTGGTTAGTGTGTTTCACGCTACATTAAAAAAAGTTACAACAGTGAAGGTCTTGCTCATTATCAAAACATACTTTAATGGAGTAATATGTGCTGACTTTATAATAAATTATAAGGAAAAACGCACTTCATGATAGAATACATAAAACTGAAATGTACAGTGTCAATGAGGCATCTATTTTAGGAATAAATTATCTACACCAGTCTGCAGAAGAAATTTAAGAAGTCATTTGGGATCATTTGTGTGCACGATACAAAGGTAAATTTTGTGACTTAAGTTTTGTCCCCTTTTTTCCTTAACTGTCCCAGTTTTTTTCAAAAAATAAAAATAAAATGTTCCGTTTTTATATAAACATTATATGGACACCCTAGCTTAGACAAGAATGGACGCCGAGACTACAGGCATGGGTGTGAGTTGTGTGGTTGTTGCAGAGGTGCCAGGCGCGAGATTGAACGCCGCATTGCGTGCACGCGTGACACGTGTCGCTAAAAATAAATTCCCCGGCTTTATATGGAAAAATATCTCTTGTTTTCATCGCTCCGATACTATGAATAGCCATGCCATGGCCGTGCAAAAAGGAACCACGAATCAGTTTTGTGATATGGGTAATTATTTTGTACAATTTATGCACAAGAGCCACCATTGTAGGAAGTAAAGTGCGTACTGGCAGGAAGGTAGTCAGGATTTTGGTTCGGGTTGAGACCACCCTATTTATTTCGTAAAATTAAGCCTGAAATTCAATTATAATGTCTTTATATCAGTCACAAACAAAATAGCTTTTTTAAACATAGGCCTAATATACCACATTTTTTTTTTTACAATTTGAAAAAGAAAAGGCATTACAATGAAATTTGAAGACTTAATATTACAAATTTTTGTCTAATATAAAGTACCGTAAGGGTAATACAACTTTTTAAGGATACTAAATGAAAAGTACGTTTTAATATAGTAAAATTTTCGTAAGTTTTTCTTTCACTTCTGGGGAGGGGCCTTCGGTACTGTAGATACGAAAGCTCTTCTTTAAAAGTGAAACTTGTGCAGTGTTTTGTTCTGTTTATTCGGCTCTTGAATCAGTGCCCATTCCAGTGTAAGGGTATCGCAAGTGTCTATCGTTATAATTTATCATTTTATCTCTATCACATTCGTTTTATCGCACCTACGTGCAATTGGAAATCTAATGGTGACAAAGCGAAGGGGGTTGCTGAGAGCAGGTGTTTTGTTTCAACATGATAACGCCCGTCCTCATGCTGCTTGTGCAACCATGAAAACCATCGACGACATATGTTTCAAATGACTCCCACATCTTCCATACTTGCCAGGGTTGGCACCATCAGATTTCCACATCTTTGGTCCATTAAAGGAGCTCCTTGGAGGACAGAAGTTCAAGTCTGATGACATCCAATTGGTGGTGCATGAGTGCCTACAGTGTCAACCAGAATAATTTTTCTCATGCGGTATGGAAGCACTTCCTATCTGATGCCTAAGTGCATTGAACTGGGAGGGGGCTATGTAGAAAAATATTGTACAAGCAAACATTCTTCCTGCAGAAAAATAGTGGGGAAAACATTAATTGTGGTTTTCATTTGTTTCTCCGTCGTATATTAATATGCGGTAGCCTATATTTACAAAGAACTTTTTTAAAAACATTTTCCAATTAAATTCTCTTAAGGGTAGCTACGAGCCACACAATGCATACACAAAATTAGATTTTAGGTCTTGCCTCGCGAATGAGACTTCGAGTGAGACTGATACAAATCAATGCGTAGTACTGCAGTGCAGCCCTTTATTGCAATCATTAAGAGAAGAGGAAATTAACTTGCAGCCATATGTAATTGATTGAGACACGTACAAACAGACACGAAAGCTAAAGATCTATCCCAAATCAATTCCATTAACATTTAGCAGTTTCTAAAAAAAGGAATCAAGTACAGTAATAGACGCGAACTATTACATTCATAGCATATATTATGTTACGCTTCAATTCTCTCAGAATTTACTTATGAGTAAATGAGCTTAATTAGTTACAAATGGTCCGATGCCTGAAGCCGTGATTTAAAATATAATTGCTGGGTGCATGTCATTTTTTGTGCAAGGACTTAGTCAGTTTTTGAATGCCACTTGTAGGAAGTTTTATAACCATTATGACGTCACCACGACCAACAGGTCACCGTTCCATTTTTAAAAATAGTCTTTTAAGTGATGGCTGTACCGTGTTATAAAATTCGCATATAATCGACAAGTCATTAACCTAGAATAAGGCAGGAAAATACGGGAATTAAACCACTATCGTACGGCAATGGGTTAGCCGGGGTGTAGTTTGTTGAGGCGCTGCTATTTAAACAGGAAATTCACAGATTAGATACCCCGAGGAGGTCACTGATATTTTTAAATTTCCCTAATCCTTCCCGAGGCACTATGGCTGCAGTCCAGGGGTAAAGACGGCTAGTGCTATGACATCCTTCCCACCACCATGTGTAGTTATGTGAAAATCTGGGAGCCTCAACATCCTGGTACTCTTAGAGTCTTCACGGCCTATTTAAGAAAATCTTTAATTTATGTCGAGAGAGCAATATTAATTCGATGTCGACTTTGCAGCATATTTCATTTAGATATTGTACACCAATAGTGTAAATAACTATGTTCTTTAATGTGGTTTACGACAGTATAAGCATAGCTTGTACGGACGATGACCACCTGCATGACCCGGGTTCGATCCTCGGTATCTTCTGGGATTTTTCTTATGTAGAGAGGTCTGGAACTGGTTGCCCTCAGCCTCTAGATTCAAACTGAGGAGCTCGTTGAAGAAATAGCGGTTTTGGCACTGAAATCATCATTAACGGTACACTTGCAGTATTTTAAAATAATTGATTAATCATGACAGGTATTTGAGTAATTTGAGACGTTCAAGTTTCATTCAATATAGGCTGGTTTCCTGTTTTCTCGCATGTATGGCATATTTGTAAAGCATATTCTCCATATTATGTCATAACCAGGGCCCGGATTCTGATGACTAAAAATTGTTTGAAAAATGACCTAGGCCTATAAAATGACCCTAAATTTTAAAGAAAATGACCTAATAATTATAAAAAATGACCAAAAACTGATATTTCATTTATAAAAATTATTATTGTATTAGACTAGTTTGTAAATAATTATAAAAACTGTAAATAGCTGTAATGTTGTGAATGTTCTTTTCTCACGGAAATTTATACTGGCACTGAGGCACAGGCCAGTCAAAATTCGGCATTTCCTTTTGTGGTCTGCCGGGTTATATTTTGTTTATTGAGGGTAAACAGTAGTTTGCACTCTCAAATCCAAGCAGGTGCCAAGTCAGTCTAATAACAATAGTAATATAATACACAATTTTGGCTTTTCTATGATTCTCATTTCCGACTGAGACATGACAACACTTTTCCTTCTTGCATGTAACAAACAACACTTGAAAGAGAGAACCGCTAGCGACGAAAAAATGTTAATACACTCAATGTAAATACGTGAAAATGACTAAATAAGGAAGCAAATGACATGAAAATGACAAAATTGAAATAAATGTCTAAAAATAAAAATAAAATATGCATAAAATGACAAAAAATGACCTAATAGAAATGCATTTCTATAATCTAGAGGCCATGATTAGGATTTATCCACAAGTGGCAATGTCTATGCAGCATCAATAAAAAGATGACATGTCGTCAGAATCCGGGCCCTGTTCATAACCTTTGCGGTCTTTGTCGCGGAGGTACCGTATGCACGTCCGTATCAGAGAAGAGTGCTCGTGATGTTTTCCTTTGTCTTCTACGAGATGAATATGTGTACAGAAGGCACACCTTTGACTTGTGTGGACTTTAGGCCTAATATTTCATATTTTAAGATCATGCAGTTCCATTGAAATTGGATTTTTTAAAGTGTTTTAAACCATAGTTTCTAGCATATCTCATCTAAAAAAAAAATCTTTCTGAAGTTTGAAGAAAATAGTGAACATCTAAAATTTTTAAGAAGTAAAATAAAAAACCTACCGGTAGGCTTATATAGGCTCCAGAACTCTGGTACATGTTGTTAGGTAGCTTAACTACATAAGCATGCAGAATCTTATTACCAGGGCCTGGATTCTTTTTATTGATGCTGCCTAGACATTGCCAACTTGTAGATAAATCCTAATCATGGCCTCTAGATTACAGAAATGCATTTTTATTAGGTCATTTTTTGTCATTTTATGAAATTTTATATTTTTAGGGCATTTATTTCAGTTTTACGTCGTTATTTTGTCATTTTCATCTCATTTTCTTCCTTATTTTGTCATTTTCATGCATTTACTTTAAACAAATGACTAGGTTACTATAATGCAACATTTTTGTAGAATCTACTTTAAAAATAATTTTCTTACTTTTCTTCTCAAATGTTCCAATCAAGAACAAAGTTTTAATCCTACAACATCCTTCCTTCATTTACAGTTTTTACAATTATGTACAAAATAGTTTACATCTTTGTGTGCACAGTAATAATGTTTATAAATAAAATATCAGTTTTTAGGTCATTCTTTGTAATTATTAAGTCATTTTCTTTAAAATCTAGGGTCATTTTTCAAACAATTTAAGGTCATCAGAATCCGGGCCCTGCTTATTACGGTATCCTTTAAATCAATTTTTTAAAAAAAATCTGCTTTCTACACATACCTTCTTCTTCAGTAATCTCAAGTACCAAGCTCTGAATGTCGCAAGAAATGATCGCATTGGTCTATGAATCGTTCAGATGGTACATGATGGGTTTTTCTTGTAAGGGCGAACGGAAATTCTTGAGAAGAGGAAGTACGTCAGGAGTTCGTGCCAACTCCGTGCAAATCAATGCATTCGCACCTTGATTGCACCCCACCCTACAAGTGCCAAGCTAGCAAATTTCATTCACCCCCTCCCCCATATGAAACTCTTTATTCCATCTAGAAATGAATATAATTAATAATTGTTGTTGCTGCTGCTGTTATTATGATCAAGCCTGTCCGTCTGTCTGTGTGTCTGTAGTAACTCAAATACGCTTTATCACATTTTCACGAAACTTCGAATTCACACCTATAGCGTCCATTCGAAGAATCCTATTGATTTTGGACCAAATCGGTTGACCGGTACCGGAGTAATTCCCAATTAACGGCTACAAGCTTTTTAAATAGCAAATCATTACTTTACTACCAGGCCACGTGGCTAATTCATAATTGACATAATTGTTTGTCCACTTCCTTGCTTGCACTTTTTTTCACCTTAACGGGCTCAGCCCTTAAAATGAAACTTTACATAGACAGATAATTCTGTTAAACAATGTTTACGATTCAAAATAACGTAAAAGAAAAAAAGTGTCAGCATTAGCTTAACTTCTAACATTTCCTGTAACATTATAATAACCAGTGCCTGAGTGGTGGATAACATATGTAGAATAGGCTATATTGCTGATGAATGTAGACCGTTGAGTCTTGTACACAGGAGTGTAGCGTGCCTTGATAGTTTTATGGCTGGCTCGTAATGTGGCGAACTTCCTCCAGATAATAAAATCGATTGCCAGTAATTTCATCTTGTTCCGGCTCGTTTGTTTCTACTTGATTTGTTTCTCAGGGGAATGAATTCCGTTCAGCGTTTATCTCTGTTTGCTAAATAGTTAACTCTTAAATTTCCCTCAATCTCTCTAGACTCTCTACGTCTATTTTTCTGTTCAGAATCTTGTGATTTTATCTCTCTTTCTTTTCTACATTTACCTGAATGTCATTGATATTTGCATTTTATTATTGTGCTCTTTTCATGTTATCTTTTTTGTGGCAATCTTGTACGTGCTCTTTCTTTTTTGCGAAACGAATTTTCGACCGAATATATGAAGGGCCTAGTTCCATCAGGGTGTAAGGCACGAGGACATAGTTTCGAGAAATCTTGATGTTTTACACAATGTTACCATTCACAAGTAGGTGGTTTGAAGTTTAATTTTATAACATATTTTTGAAGGACAGGCTAAATTAGTGTTCTGCAAATTTACATTTTTTTTTCTAAACGTAACTTTGCAATGTTTTGTGTTTTTGTCCACTTTTGTTTGTTCACTGCCACATTTTAAAATTTACTGCATGTCATAATTTTAACATACTTATTCTGTAACTATAGCCCTAGCATACTTAGATAAAATAGGGCTCTTACTTGGAGATTTAATAAATAAATAAATAAATAAATTTACAAGGTAATTGTGATTTTTTACAACTAGAGGTACCTAAACATGTTAAACAAAAACTGAAGTACTTTTACAGTAGCAAAATCTTTTTAATTTGCATCATATTATTTATTTTTACTTTATTTTAGTGAAAACCTGTATTATACATTGACAATTGCATGTTTGCCAATGAATACTAGTATAGTCATTGATACAATGTGTGATAAGCAAAACAATCTATTCTGAATGAAGTTACACTTCAGAAATTCAAGTTCAGTTTTTATAAACATTTGCTTGGATGGTAGGACACCTCAAGAACAGATAGGAAGTGTGTCTTATGCCTGTATGGAACTCTAATGTTTTGCGGTAGTTGGAAGCATGAAAGCTCACATACCCACTCCATGATCTCTTAAAATTCGGTACTGATGGGCATTATTCCCCAAAACTTCCATCTTTCCCTTGTACTATTTTCTGTCATTTCTACCTCCGATAGTGACTATTTTTGACGTAAGAATGCTTTCATATCTTGTCATATTCATTCTACACGGCTGCTGACTCACAGCTAAATTACCATCGCCTCTGTTCGTATAGCCGTACTGTACATCATAATGCCATGAAATGATGTGTTCATATATTAGAGATGCCACACTCACCTGTGACATACCGGTACAACATCTCATGGTACCATCGTCTCACTTTGAGAGAAAAAAATAGTTGCCATGACTTATGCTTCATCCCTCGCATATAAATAATGGCGACAAGGAGACTACTTTTTTGAAGTAATGCACTTACATTTTCTACTTCAATTCATAAATACTAGTCGTGACACATCATATTCTATCTTAGAGGTAGAAATCTAGATAACGAAGCACGAAAGAATAATACTGGTCTCAAATAAATCCAACCTCTTCTAAAAGGAACGTTTGCTTATCGCGTTGCCCATAACTCGTGCTGTTCGCTTGATCTTGACCTGACAGGTATTTTGTTTCACTGTGGAAATGAAAAAGAAGTACTGAAAGCTCTTATCGTAGGAATTTTAAAGGCACACAATTCCCAAACAGCTTAGCTGAGTCATGGTAATATGTACAGGTTACTTACTACATGAATAAAATCAGGTAAACTGATGTAACAAAGTACCAGAATGCTTTTGTTTAATCAGTTATAATTGCAATTATGATATGCAGAAAATAAGTTTTTTTTTTAATTGATTTCCGAGTTAAGCTCAAGATTGATTCATTACAGAAGAACAAAGGTATAGTTTTTGAAAAAATCAGATTAAATTCGTCCAGCATCAGCTTCTTCCCATGGACGTATACCAAGTTTTATGAAAATCAGGTAAAGCGTATTTGACTTATCGCGCGTACAGACACACGGACGGACGGACAGACAATTTTCCGTCCCTCACACACTCTCATAAAGTACCATTCTGCTCTTAATAAAATAGAGCTTTTAGTGTGCAACCATCTGCATGTACAGACTCTGGTGCAAGAAATTGATCTAAATTGATTCTCAATAAATGTTGACTCCCATGAGGGGGGGGAAATGCATTTAACTTAAATTTTGTCATACTCATTATCTCTAAATCTGCTAGTGCTGCGGTGTGGTGGTTTCTTATAGTTTTAGCCCATAATTGCACGATACTATTTTACGAGAAAAGTTCCTTTGATACCAGGATTAGATCCCGTGACCTGTGGCTTTGCGTGCCGCCGTTATCCCAATATTGAGCTAGTCAGAGTTCAACTCATAGCGCCAGATGAAATGTATCTTATGATTGCCCTTACTGGTCAACCTCCCTGTCATTTGCCTTTATTTATTAGGCCTAAATCTATTAGTAGGCTACAAGTCCATACCAACATTATTTGTTGGGCATATTATACATACATACATACATTCTGAGTTTTCCCTCAATACAGAGGCTGTCCTCCAACCAAACAATACAAACAAATTAAAACAAAGTATCCACATATCACATTTCAACACAATCAATACACTTTTCTGAGCTTGTCATCATTTGTTAATAATCTGTCTCCATTTTTCTCTGTCCTGTGTATCTTCTTCCACTGCACCAACTCTTCCCATTGGGCATATTATAATTTTTGAAAAGATGTAGGCTACTTGAATACAATACTAGAAGAAATTCTTGTATTATCATTCTAAAATTTAGATTGAGGAAAACAGTACATTCACATTTATATTTAGGTCCCATATGTTATAACCAGAGTTAGCATTTTTCGGTGCGCATTTTTTTTTTTTTTTTTTTTTTTTTTCGTAGGACAAATTAGAGCTTGTGTGAAAGAAACCATACTAGACTATGAAACGCTGTCTCTGGTTGAGAATTAAGCAAATTTTCAAGAACCTTTCTACCCCCCTTTTTAGGGCCTTTATCCATATTTTCCCCTTCTTCATCTTTCTGAATTAAACTGTTACCGGTACTGTTACGGGTAATTGTCGTTACAAAATGGCAGCCACGTTTCATGCACTGAAATGCCGTTTCAGTGATTATTTCCACAAGTGTCAATATTTATGAGTGACGACATTTCAGTGCATGAAACGCGTGATGCTAGCGTACTTTCGGTTTCACGTGGCTGCCATTTTCTAACGATAATTAACCATAACTGTGATAGTTTGATTAATTCTGAAAATAATATTCAGTTGTAGAAGTAGTCAATCAGTGATGGGAAAAGTACAAAAAGAAAGTAATTGGGCTGAATTACAACTACCTGAGAGACATTTTACTTAATTACAATTACAAATTACTTTTTCAAAAAGTAATCAGTAAAATTACAATTACATTTACAATTACTTTACAAAATGGTAGTACCTAAAAATTCCTTGTTTTTTTGTTTGTTTTTGGCACAAACCCAAATTATTAATGAATAAATTAAAAAAAATACATCAATGAAAATGTTTCGGAAACATTAAGTAACTATTTGTTAATGTTAACTCTAATTTGAATATTAGTTGCAAAAACAGTAGTGATGATGATACAGCAAGCGAGAATGATAGTAATACTAACGACTACTAAAGTGTAACAATTACAATTTTATTTCCAGAAGTAGGCTAAATTACAAGTAGAAATTATATTTTTTAAAAAGTATCTACTCTTATACAATTCAACGGCCCTAAATAGCGTGCTTGCTCGCTCGCCCGCTTCGTGAGACATCGGGTATATTCGGCGATGTTCGTCTCTCGCAGTGTAAACTTTCATGACGACTACAAAATTAGGAAAACCGTTTCTTTATTATATAAGGCCTAAGTGAAATGAACACAATGAACAAATATTCTAATTTTATTTTTACTTACAATTTTCATAGCTCTGAACCACAAACATTTTTAATAACCTTTCAGTATAAATTTCTTAAAAATCCTGGAGTCAATTAATAATGGCGGGCGAAACCGCGGGCACATGCTGTAAAATATTGATGGTTTAACCCTTGAAATATCGCTGATAATAAAAATCCAAACAAACCATTCCTTCCCTTGAAACATTATATGATTTCTGAAAATTTCACTGAATTGATCAAATAAAATTCACATCATATTCAACTGTCAACAAACAGTTGAGAAACAATACGTATTATCAGTGTTTACAGGTGGCTTTGGGACTGCATAAAACTTACGATATAATTAATTTCTGAAATCTACGTATTGGTAGGAACGAATTATATTCTAAAGGAAAAAGCGATAGAATATGATGGGATATTTTAAATAAAAATTGATGAAGCCAGCGCTGACTTTTGTAAATGTATTGTTAGTGCCTTCAGGATTCTGGACCTGTAGTTTCGTATTTAAGCATCATTTTAACCGTGGAAAGGCCACGGGCTATTTTCTAGTTGATTACAAGTAAATGGGACCAAAAAAGGAATTGTTACTGTAATCCGATTACTTTTACTCAATAACTTCCCATCACTGTAGTCAACAAAGAACACCTATTTCTCAGTTCCCAGACCTGTATGTCTCCACTTGAACAATATTTTATGGTTCCATCAGGGAATAATGTTTTTCTTCTATGAAACATGTCCTTCAAACCCTTTTCAAATTATTGAAAACTGCAGATAACAAGCATATTGTGTAATACGAGTAGTATTGTTTGAAATTAAATCTGTTGTTATTCCTAGTAGCGTATGTTGCATGTGCACATGGTGTCAACTGTACATTCCAGACAGCAAGGGGGGTGCGTTACCCCGACAGGTAGCATCACTATCAAGTGCTACAGTGCCACAGTTTGCTCTCAAGTGCTGTGCTGTGTAGTGCTGTGTGTCTCACTCCGGTGTCGAAGTCAGGTCATCTCTCTCGGGAATACTCCGCATCTGTTGCTGTCAGGTGTGTATTATGTTAGTTGCGTTGCAAATTATCAACACGTGAAACTACTTTTTAATACGACAATGTTGATGATGATAAATAAGTTGATTTTAGGGGAGGAGGTCCGGTTTTAATTAATATTCGCTATTTAAGGACCATGCAGACTTACTAAAATTAAATTTATAATTAGGGTTCGGATGTTTATGGCCTAAAAAATGTGGAAAATATGACTGCAAGTACGCCCTTAAAAATGACTAAATATTAGGGCTGTACCGATTAATCGATTAATCGATTAAACATTTAATCGTCGATCAATTACATTTTGCGATTAATCGGTTTAGTCGAATTCTGAAAAACGTTTTTCGAGAAATGGGTCGCTTCTCCGGCCTTGGCACATCTTGTGTCATTTGGTATATTGTGTCCAAACAATTCCCGTTATTCAGAAACCTGAAGGGTAGTTTAGTCAACAAACTCGTGTGTCTCAAGTCTTGGCTGAAAAATTAACCGGAAATGTAAGTTTTGTATATATTTTTTCACTAGTTAACTAATAATGGTATTCATTAATTCAGGATTTCTTCTGATTATCTATAGTGTGGTAGTTATTAAGTGCCAGTATGGTACTTTATGAGATTGTGTGGGGGACGAAAAAATGTCTGTCCGTCTGTCTGTCTGTCTGTCCGTCCGTCCGTCTGTCCGTGCGTCTGTACGCACCATAACTCAAGTACGCTTTTTCGGATTTTCATGAAACTTCGTATAAACATTCATAATGTCGATGGGAAGAACCCTATTGATATTGAACCAAATCGGTTCACCGGTACCGGAGTAATGCCCAATTTAGTGCCTATTTTAATAGATTATGGCGCCTTTCTCATAGAAAGGCGCCATCACTCAAATACGCTGTAACGGATTTTCATGAAACTTGGTATACCCATTTATGACGTCCATGAGAAGTGCCCTATTGAATTTGAACCTAATCTGTTCACCAGTACCGGAGTAAAACCCAATTTAGTGTATATTTTAAAGACGCGGTAACTCAAATACGCTTTACCGGATTTTTATGAAACTTGGTATACACATTTACAATGTCCATGGGAAGACGTCTATTCATAATGGATAAAATCGGTTGATCTGTTTCGGAGTAATGCTCAATTTAGTGCCTATTTTATAGCAATATACGTATTCGAAAGAATTTATGAAAAAAAATGAAAATAAGTTATCTTGACAACATAGCCTATTGTTTTACTGTGATCTTATAAGGCCTTAGAAATTAAAATACAGGTAGCTATGACATGCGCTTATCCAACTAGACCGTTAAAATGACCCAGGTGCCGAGATGGTAGACCTTTATTCTTCCGTAAGCCCTGCTTAATGAATAAATCTGGAGCTTAACTTGGAAATCAATTTAAAAAAAATCATATTCTGCATATCATAATTGCAGTCATAACTGATTAAACAAAAACATACTGGTACTTTTTTACATCAGTTTACCTGATTTTATTAAACATGTAAAACAATATTAAATGTACACTTTGGTTTAGTTTAGAATACCGACCTGTTTGTCGATTAATCGATTAAAGTCAAGCGATAACTCGATTAGAAATTTTAATCGACTTTCAGCCCTACTAAATATGACCCAAAAACCCCAAATATGATCTTATAAAAGAACTTTTTTTAAATAAATTTTCCAGTTTAAAACATTTAAATACACTAAATTCTTACATCACCGGAATTCAATCAGATATACCTTTCTTAAACAATTTTGGTGAATTACAGTTTTATTTGTAATGAACTTTTATTTTTAAAGAATATTCTCCTGTTTGCTGACTCCATCGGCTACAAATAATATTTTGTAGACCTTGCATGTCCCTATAAAACATGAACTATTACGTTAATCTTAAAATGTAAGTTACGTATTAATTTAGCACCACCATTAAATTAATTAAGGGTCAGTTCATTAGAAATGAACCAGGCCAAGTTGCTCGACATTTTTTATTTTCCTAATTTTTTTACCAGTTATTTCCCAATAAAAGGCGAGTTCAAAAGTATGGTAAAAAAATTTAGGCTCATACATTTTTTGGCGGCCATTTTAAGTTTGCTTTGCAACCGTATTTCAGTCAAAAACATGTTTTGCACAAATGTATGTAACTCTGTTAATTATATAAATTAGACAAAATAAAGACCAAAATTATCAGAATGAAATGCTCTAGATTTTTGTTCTAACACAATATTACCTAAGTAGTGAGAAAAGTGAAGAAAAAAATTCAGAACTACAAATTGAAAATCGACTTAAAACGGGAGTTGTAGTGCCGCAAATTATTGAAAGGAAGAAAGACTCGCCCTTAATTTTTTCTTGTATAGATCTACTACAGGACTGCTATGCACCGAAATTTCATCACACTTCAAAGCTTTGAGGAACTTATAAATTTGTCATGCTAACTGATGAATTGTAGCCTACATATACAACTTTTTTTGTGTAAAAAACTTAGGTTCACTAAAATTTTGTATTAAAAATTACAAAGTGAATTTTTACTATTAAATTACCGTTAAATTTCGTGTGCGTATAACGCAATTTTTGGCCAAATTTGATGCAGTATAACTCTGGAACCAGTTGAGTCTCAGTCACCAAATTTTTGTCACATCTTTATATTATAAAAATATGTTATCTATATAAATTTCTTAATAAGCGGTTTTGAGATATTATATTTCAAATATTGCCAAAATACGCTTTTGGGCATTTTTGAAAAATTGTATAAAAAAAGAGCAAAGTTCTCAATCTTGAAACTTCTACAGCATTTATAGCGTCCATGGCAAAAATGCTATATATTTTGGACCAAATCGGTTGACCGGTACCGGAGTAACGACTAATTAAAGGTGACATGCTTTTTAAATGAGAAATTGTTACTATACTACAATGCCGCGTTTCTAATCATTGAGGGCCTTGACTCCAATGCAGTCAGATGTTTATTTCGTTGATCAAGTTGAAATGACAATTACATGAATACTGTTATATACAGGAGGTATATTACTGTGAAATAATTAGGCCTACATACATTAAGCGAAGTTCTTTGCCAGTGCATTTTATGAAATGTTCACATATTTTAAGAATATCATATATCAGTGTATATGAGTATGAATAAAGTTTAAGTATCGGACTTTAGAGTTTGGTTCTTCCCTGCTTAGTGAATCGATCTGGAGCTTAACTCGGAGATAGATTATAAAATTAACTTATTTTCTGCATATCATAATTGCAATTACCACTGATTAAACAGAAACATTCTGGCACTTTGGTACATCAGTTTACCTGAATTTATTTAATTTAAAATTTGAGGCATATCTTTTTGTGCTATATGATGTATTGGGCAGTTAAGGATTAAATCCTTCCCTAAAAATAATACAAAATTCTCAGTAATTGGAAAATATGTTAAACTGAAAAAAAGGATGAGAACCGGGAGAGTAAGATTTAAAGGGACAGATTGTCTAAAAAGATACAGTTGGTAAATCTGTCAGTATTGACGCCATCCTAGATAAATCAATGTCAACATCACGTTAAGACTATTTCAAGTTGTAATGACAGTCTAGGTAGGTGACGAGAAGTTTAAGTGTCGCTGTTTCCGAGCACGGAGCCCTGTTTGAACGTGTCATTTCCTCATTGTGATAATTTGCTACAGCTATAATATTCCCGTGCTTTTGCGTTTTCATCGCTTGCTGATATTCATCTTTCTCTTCTATGGCATATGAGAATTTCACACGTTCACCAGCAGCTCAAGAGTATGTTATTTCATTTTCATCAACTTTTAACTTTTTAACTTTAACCTTAGATAATATCCCCTCATATAATAACAATAACAGTAATATAATTTATAAATGAGCAACACGAATGTACGTTAAATCATGTATACCATTATTCTAGTACATCTGGTAAGTTCTGGCGTTTAAAGGCCTATTCCACACTTAACTTACTTTACTGTTTCATCTTATACATTTTACATTGTTTTTAATCGTAAGATTAATTTTAACAGGAACATTTTATTGTAATCCTAATTATTTGACGCAAAAGAGAAATAGGCTTAAATTTATCTTGACAATTTTAACTTGGGGTATCTTTGTATTATATAAGTAATCTTATGTTTAAAGAATAAACACTTGAGGAATCAAGGGCAAACCACCGAAGAATTGTTATTTTAATAATAATAATAATAATAATAATAATAATAATAATAATAATAAATATTTTATTGTCGTTAAGCCAGAAGCAATAGACAAAGTCAAAGTACAAGAATATACAACAAATGCACTAAGTGAAGCAATCATGAGAAATTATAAAAGATTTACATTAGAAATGCCCTAAACATGTAAACAAGACCAAACATCCCAACACATGCTATTATATCAATAGAAAATTACAAAAATATCTACAAAGAAAATAACATTAATGAACAGTAGTTTATAATGTACTGATATTAATTTAACATAAGCAAGTTTACAATACAGAATGTGTGACATCACATTATGGGAAATAAGGATAGAGATATGTGTGATAGGAAATTATAACTTTATATGTAATAGGGTATAAGGTGGGAAAATTATATTCAACAAATTCTTACATTGGATTGGTCGCTGATTCATGAGCTAAGTACCAATAGTCATTCAAAATAAGGTGTGCTACTTACTTTTTACACTCTCTGTATTTAAAAGAGTGCAGTGGAAGAAAGTGATAGCCCAACCGAACCAATCATTTCTTTATGATTAGTTATGCAGACCTTATTTTCCACCAGAGTCTTTGAAACGATATAATTGAGGATCCGGGAGCGGAGAAAAAAAAGTGTTAAAGAGTTGGGATGGAAGATGGGAGATAGTCCAGTTGAGTTCAACAGGTGTGCATTAAGTTTGCAGGCCACCGTGTCTGCTATTGCATCTATGTATTTGTTTCGTTTTGTTGTAAAACAAGATTTTTATTTTCTCTACCTGTACATAGGTACTATAGGTAGAGAAAGTGTTGAGTTTTACCGTGATATTCGATGGCTAGTTTTCAGTATAAATATCCTAAAAATACATTAATGAATTTCATTCCGATAGTGGGATGTATAAATAGTATATTGCGATACAAGTGCCGTAAGCGATGCATACGGATCGAGGAAATAGTTTGAAAAACTCGGCGCGAGTTTTTTCAATTTTCCGAGATCCGTTATGCGCTTACGGCACGAGTATTGCATGCTATTTTTTGCACGATGATTATTTATATCAATTTAATTATATTAATTGTGATATTACCTGATAATATTATGTATATACATTCTTGAAGATAGATGTTTATTTCAGAAAGTGATTCGCATGTGTTTGTTATTATGGGAACCGAATATTTGTCCTGGGGACCTTGTCCATAAAGGCTTGTATTATGATGTGCCGTAAGCAAATTCTTACCACACGGAAACTCTTACCGCACATAGCAACAAGATTGCGTGTGGGAATGTCAACTTACGATCCACGGCAACAACATTCGTAAGTACCACTAATTAGTTAAGTCGTGCAAAAATAAGGTATGAAGTAAGAAACCGCCTATAAACCACTATCAAAAACTAGATGAGGAAATAGTGCCTGAAAACGAAATTAATATACCGTATATCAATAGTGCAATTATATTGCGAACCAAATTAAATTGTATTGTTAATTAGGCCTATGTTATATAAGTGCCCCCTAAAACATTTATACAAAAGAATTGGGGACTTATACAATATATTTTATGTGTGTCCAGAAATTCAGTATGATAAAAGATTAAAATATTAAAACGTACACATATATCAGTCACATTAATCTAAAAGTATATACAAATCTGATTGTGTTATTTCTTCATAGGTTTGCATCAGTCAAGTTAATTTAAAAGTAATATAACACAATTTCGTACTTCATTAATTATACTATACACGTTAAAATCTAAAATTATAAAATTTTGTTGTCGTTGAAATATTCTATAACACAATGTTTACAAATGGTCATCACTGTCTATACTCGTATATAGTTTGATAAAAGTGTAAGAATGGATGGCTTCACTATTATGTTGTTGTTTGTATTCTGCTGTTGTATTTTGTTGCACCTCATTTTCAGCGACGATTTTCCTGTCCCAGTGTTTAGAAGATAAGCATTTCGACACTAGCATGTGTCATCTTCAGTCTGTCTTCTTTCTGAACTGTTTACAGATGAGAGGTATCTAAAATAATGTATACATCTGGAGTGTTTTCAGTCACTATTTCCTCATCTAGTTTTGATGGTGGTTTATAGGCGGTTTATTTACTCCATACCTTATCCCAAAAATGTTTAGAGATTCCTTGAATTTAAAAATGCAACTTTTAGGAACACATGGGACAGATAGCGATGTTTAAAATTCATTTTCGTGATCACATTCATTTTATGCTTAATTCTATGAGTACTCGATATTTCGTTGCTCGTGAAGTTATCGATAAAATCTGGATCTCTAGTTATATTACCTATCATTCATTTCGAACAGCTGTTAGAATGCAAGGATACCAGTGGAAATATCGTCATAGAAGTATAAACGTGCCATAAAGATTTTTTTCTGAATAACTACTAAATGACTGACATCTGAAAGACAGTTAAGTTCCCATTATAAGTAGGCTTGCCAGACGGTTTTCAGAGAAAATCCCGGTGTCCCGGCCGGTTTACTTCACATCCCGGTAAAAATTAAATTTGATTTTCTAGATGACCAAAAAGCCTAAAAGAAAGTCCTTGCCAATGAAATGTACATGTAAATATTGTTCAAATTTGTATTCCTCATTCAAAGTGTTTCTTCTTACTTAATTAACTTTTAACTATTAACATGTTAGAAATAAAATGTTTAAATTTATATGCTTATGTCGTTTATTAGTACCCCTGGTTTAGGTTCCTAATCAGTAACCATTTATTCATAGCATTGAGAATAAACTACCCTCTAAAACACTCTAAAAACCCGCCAAGGGTGTGTACCCTTGAATACCCGCGACGCTGGGGGGGGGGGCATTCCGGTGTCCCGGTTGAACATTTCAGAAATCTGGCAAGCCTAATTATAAGGGAAGTCATAAAATGTAAATGTTAGATGTTGAGGTTAAATAGGATCGTACGAAACAGAATATCAGAGGGCAGTGTCATAAATGGCAATTGAAATGAATTGGTGCTTTGTTATCTTTGATTCGATTAAGTTAATTCGATTGGCGGTATTCGAAATTAACACAGGATTGCAAACTAAGCCCCCTGTTGTTCACCGTTGCTATGTGAACAGTAGCGTTTGGCTCACAGAATTTTCCCGGAAATCGACAAAATTTCTCTCCCTAGAACCGCAGACATGCGTGTTTCACACGTTCTTTGGTTACATAGGCATTCAAAGTTCAGAGCTCTCTGTGTTTTGTTCACAGCAGACAAAACACGTTTACTCGGTTTGTTTATATCATAAAGAGAAGATTCACAGAGGTTATTCTGCCGCTTTTTGCAAATGTATAGGCCTATTGAATAAAAGTTGTACCCGTAAAACGAATATTTTCAACACATAAAGGATTTGAATCCCAACTCCTTTCAAATTAGAAACAATATTATAAACTGCACAAAACATCTGTGTTTGTGTTGGATATGGGGACACCAGGGAAGTGTTGATAACGAACGTGCGGATAAATTAACTAAATCAGCAGCATCTTCCGGTGTACGTTATTCATATTCCAAGAGCCCCATATCTTACGTTAAAAACAAAATGTTGCATTACATCTTTAATTTTTGGAATAACATTTGTATAAAAAGAACAAATGGTGCCTTGACTAAAGAACTTTTCTTCCCTACAGTACACTTTCGGCTTAATGTTAAAATGTTTACACCAAATTGTATTTTAACACGATTTATGACAGGCCATGGAAAATTTGGGAGTTATTTTTTACGATTTCATATTTCAGATAGTGGTTATAATTGTGTCAGGAACCCATACTAACTGTAAAACATGTTTTATTCGATTTTCCTATGTTCGAAACGAAAAGGCTCCAGCTTAATTTGCTTTTTGAAGATTGTGACGAAATGTCCATGTGTCAAAAAACAATTCACGAAGCAATGTTATTATAAGCATTTTATGCAGTATCTAACATATATTCATAACCATATGTAATTAATATTCTAGATTTTACTGTATTTATTGCTGTGTGAGCTATAGGGTTCATAAAGATTTTGGAGATACAATAAATGAATAAATAAATGATTTTTATTCTACAGGCTAAACGGAAATGTTGTATTTATACATAGGCCTAAACTAATCTCTCCGTGGTAAAGTCAGATTATCATTCCACTGTGACCTTTTAGTGGTTTACTATGAAGCTCTTACGAGTTTGTAAGTCGCCACTGGGTTGTAAGCTTATCTCATATTTATTTATTTTATTTATTTATTTATTTAACCTGGCGGAGTTAAGGCCATAAGGCCTTCTCTACCACTCAGCCAGGGCAAAAACATGAAATACATAATGATAATAATAATAATGATTAATAATAAATAAAAAAGAACTGATATACATGAATACAAGAAACGAACATTAAATACAAAGAAAAAATTAGAACATAAGTACTTGAATAATATGAAAATGTAATACAAATGACTAAAAGTAAAGAAATAAAAAAAATGATGAAAGTCCAAACAAATACATTCTTAGTTATTACAAAATATAATGAAAACTTAAAATATATTACTAACTAGCGTGTGCCCGCGGCTTCGCACGCGATAATTATTTAAAAAATTAAAAATTAGGAGCATAATAGTTAAATCATTATATTTATTAACACCTAAATAACGTGAATTACATAACTCGATTAGATAGCGTCGCCTGGTAAAAGCGACCTCAGATTCGAGATCCTTGGCCCAGAAAACCCCTGTATAGTGAGTTTCGTCCAAATCGAACAACGTTTGACCATATTTAGGCCTATATTGACTATCCCTCTAGTAATAATAATAATAATAATAATAATAATAATAATAATAATAATAATAATAATAATAATAATAATAATAATAATAATAACCCTCTTCGGTGTAGGTTGAAAATTTCATATGTCTGCGGCCTTGACATTATAAACAATTGAATCGACCAGCGTGAGCTACAACATTCAAACGATCGCGAAAGTTTAATTTCCAAGGTATGACAAAAATAGCCAAAGCCTAGTGTAATTGATTTGGCATTGAAATGTATTACTGAAAACCGATGCTTCTAAAACGCAAAAAAATACACGTTTTCTGCCCGTCTTTCACTCATAACTCGCGAACGGAAGCTAAAATTAAAAATGTAGTATGACAGAAACCTTCCCGGGAATGTACCCAACAATTTCCCAAAGTTTCATGGCGATCGGATGAATGGTGTAGTAATGCATAAAGGACACACACACACACACACATACACACATACACACATACATTCATTTTTATATATATAGATTAGCATCAATTCCTACATGTTATTGTATACTAAATTTATTAAATGGCGCTTGAACTGTTAAGTCGTTTGGCACCTCCTGAGATGGCTAGGCAGTGAATTCCAGTGACGAATAGCTGTTGTTGTAAACGAATTCGAATAATGTGTAGTTCTGTAAAGAGGCATGGATAGTTTAAGGTACGTTCACATTTACGAACGGCGCCGTTAGGAGTTTCCGAAAGGGATTAACGTGAGGTAAAAATACAATTCTTACAAAGGGTGTGTGCACATTTTTCGTGCAAAACTTTAATGACCGTTCATGCGACAGGAAACTCCGTTTGGAGTTCTCGAGGAGAAATTCTGTCATGCAAGTCCGAGAGACTCATAAACGTTAAGCCCATTGTCGGAATGTCAAGCAGGTATTGGCGGCTTCCTCCCTTGTCAATCAGCACAAAAGAAACTAATTTCTGTACCACCTCAGGCATGGAAGTCCGCAGAAATTTTGTCAAGGGGAGACAATTTAACAAATTACCGCCACCACCACCATCAATATGCTGCTGTTACAACCACTTTATTATTATTACTATTGTTATTATTAATATGATTATTACTATTACTATTATTGTAATCCACATAAACACGCTTTTAAAAGAAGAATTCTTTTCATTTATTTATTTATTCTAATCAACGAACAAGTTAAAAACACTGTGGTCGGCCAGATTTATTTAATTCTGTTAAAAGACCTTAATGACACATAATATAGGTATAGGTATAATATAGGTATATACTGTAGTATAAGTCCATTAGGACTACGCAAAGTACGAGGTATGTATTTGCCTTCCTATGCCCATATCTCTTTCATTCTTTTACTGTCTCTCTTTAGACCACGTTATTATTTTATTACTACTATTACTACTACTACTACTACTACTGCTACTGCTGCTGCTGCTGCTGCTGCTGCTGCTGCTGCTACAATCCCCCTACACATTGAAGTTCTCTTTTGAAGCATATTTTATTTGCCATTCAACAGTACACAGTTTTCTACGTCTGAAACAGCTCATTGTCTCTCGTAAAACTCCATTCCGTACTTTTATAGATTGCACTTTCTGAAATGTTTACGCAAAAGTATTTCGTTTCACGATTTTGAGGTCGCATATGCACAGAAGCTCTAATTTATTGTTTAATTTCAGTTTTATGTTATTGAGGCACCATGTTTTCTTGTAATAATTAAAGTTATATATTAAATTGATTTATTTTGTTATGTTTTATTTTCATTATTGTATTACAGTACTATACTTAGTACAATTATACATTTTATATTACTCCGTACTCCGTGGCGCTACATCCCTGGAGGGACTTGGCCTACCACCCGACCGCTGCGTCATCTCCCGCAGGCAGATGGCAGGATTGGGGGGCATGTGGTTAGCATGCGGACACCCACGGCCGTTTTTGGTGGTTTTCTTGACCGGAGCCGCTACTTCTCTATCAAGTAGCTCCTCAATTTTGAATCACGAGGCTGAGTGCACCCCTACCAGAACTCCCTACCTCAGAAAAATCCAAGGAGGTACCGGGGATCGAACCCGACGGATCTGTAATCAGCGACGCTAACCACAAGACCACGCCGGTGGTCATTAATAACACTAGATTGTGTAATAGTGTTAAATCAGAAGATAAAACAGTATAATTTCATGTTTAAATTCTGTAGTCTGTAATTTTTTACCGGAAACGGTTCATTAGGACTCGTGTGGCACTGGCAGTCGATTCGAAAAGTTTTATAGATAAATATAAACACTAGTAATGATAAATATAAACACTATTAATGAAAATAGAATATAATTAATAGAATGGTAGGTTACTAGATTATAGGCTGCAAACACCACATGACAATCCAGCTTCTGTAGTAGGTCGAAGGAGAATGACAGTTATTACCTAGGTTGACAAGGGTAGGATTAAGTTTTGCTGGTCCAAATATGAATACTCCTTTCGGAAACTCCTAACGGCGCCGTTCGTAAATGTGAATGTGGGGGTCAAGCTGAGAGCGCGTGCCCAAGTTATGGTAGGAAGAAAGGTAATGAAAGCGACTGGAAAGATAGCTAGGTGTTGAGGTATGAAGGATTCTATAGAGCAGTATGAGACAGTGAAAATATCTTCGCTCACGCAGGCGTACCCATGGTGGTATACCAGTATATGTGAGTCAGCTGGAGAATTTAATCTTGTACCGGCATGTTGCCATGGTAGCTCAAGGGGTAAGAGCAGCGGCACGGAGAGCATAAGACCTTGGTTCAAATCCCGGCTATGGCAATGAATTTTTCAATCTGGCTTCACCTTTCCACCTTAGCCTACACTCGTCCAGTGTGAAAGAATTATCATTCCAAAAGATATTGTGCTGATACAGAAGAAAGCAATTAGATTGATAACTGAGTCATCGTTATATTCACAGTGTAGGTCCTTTTTATACAAGAAGGGATTCTTACTGTATACAAATTGTATATATTTGAACTTTCAATGTTTTAAAAAAAGAATTATTCTTTCTAATTAGGCCTATGAACTTCGAGTAGTATAGAATTCATACAATACTAGACATCATAAGTTCTTCATGCACCATTTCCTAATCTAAGTAAAATAAGTATTGACGAATTTCATCTTTCTTTATTTGAGGGTAATTAACAAATTATCTCATATATATCCCATAATTACTTTCCATTTTTCAGGCATCTTTTGGTCCTTCGCTCTTAAGTTGTGAATTTTGAGGGTCTAGGCTAAAATATCTACATATATATATAAGTAAAATAAGTTCGAATTATGTTTTTAATTCAGTGAAGGTTTTTAATTTATCTTCCTGACATCTAAACTATCTAATTTAAAACTAAAATAAAAAATAAAACAACAATCCGTTTTATAACTCGCAATAATGTTTTAATAATGACTTCAACATTTAGTTTTAAGAGTAGGCTTAAGTTGTTAATTACTTAGTCTATTATATTTATTGCAGTCTTTTTCCAATTATTATGCATTCTTTGCATAACTGACTATAAATTTTACTTAAATGCTTAAATCAATTATTATTATTATTATTACTATTATTATTATTTTCATTATTTTTTCAGTATTTTCCCGAAGGGAAAAGACCACTTGAAAGACCTAGACATAGGTGGGAGGACAATATTAGGATAGATTTAAGAGAAGTAGGATTTGCGAGGGATGGTTGGATGGAGTTAGCAAAGAATAGGGTTGAATGGCGGGCTCAGGTAAGCGCGGCAATGAACCTTCGGGTTCCATAAAATGATAGTATTCCTTTAGCTTGCTTAGGAATTATCTGTTGCCATTGAGTAAGTAACTATTATTATTATTATTATTATTATTATTATTATTATTATTATTATTATTATTATTATTACTATTATTATTGTTGTTATTGTTGTTGTCAGGCATTTATAATAGGCTATTTCTCAGACGGATTTTTTGCCTCGTCCCTTCCTGGCATATAACAACATTAAATGTAACATAATTAGGATAGTCCCGGCTTCGAAAATCCTAGAGCTGCTTCTGCGAAGTATGTAAAAACCAAAGGAATGTTCTTAGCGAGCTAAGTTTCCTCCATCTGATTGCAAATACTTGTTGAGTACACCCAAGATCCAAGCATAGAAGGGGGAGTTCAGGCTTTAGCCGGGCAGTGGAGTGGAACCCTGGCTAAGATGAAACGATGCCTTGTTCTTCCAAAGTATTTTCAGCTTACGCGAGTTGTTGTAGTGTAAGATCTCCTCTTCCTATCAGTATTTTATGAAATCTTTTTATTAATAGCTGAGCAATTAAAAACAAATTAGAATCAGTCAAGACGGCTGATATAAACAAGAGAAGTACGATTTGTACTAAGATTCTGAAGTCACAGGCTTTTGCGAAAATTTGAAAGTTTTGTTTTGTGTTGTTGTTTCTGTACAGATAAAAAATTCAGTATTTTGACTTGCGAAAGAAATACAAATAAAATGACGTATAGGCTTAGTGTATGAACTGGGGGTCTCACAGACGTGCGCAAGCGCGAGTTGGCCCCTCTTGCCCGGGCACTCACTTGGGGTCCAGTCAGTCCGCTCTCTGACGCGAGAGGCGCTACTAGTGTGAACCCGCGTTCAGCTGTTTCCGTGTGCTATGTGATCGTCATCTGTTGCACAGGTTGAAGTGCTTCAATATTGTTTTATTCTAAATGGAAATAATATAAAAATGCGAAATGTCTTTTAATTTAGTGTGTTTATTTTAAATAAGCAATTTCATTAAACATTTCAGGTTAATGTAGTTTAAATAATTAATATTAAGTAACTAGAAATAAGTTGCATTAAATAATAATCCAAAATTCCCCAGTACAGAGTAAATATTAGCATGTAGAATGTGCAATGAGAAAAATGTTACAAAAATTGTATTAAATTTTACCCAAAATAAGGTTGAATGATTAATAATCTACTCTAAATATATTATTTCTTCACGTATCACCATTTAGTCTAGAATTTCCCTTATAGAATTTTATCCATTACACAACTTTTTTCTATTATATTGGGTTTTTAATTAATTTTTTATGTACTTAGCCATGACTATTTAAAATCAGATGCTGGTGACTATAAAATTTACTTGTCAACTAAATATTTAACTAAACTTAATACCAAATTTATCACTCAGGTAAATGTATTACCCGTAGAAAATAATAGTAGACTACAGAATTTTAAAATGTATAACCCGTAGAAAATAATAGTAGACTACAGAATTTTAAAATAAGTAACTTTTAAAATCCATTTGCGCTTTTTATATTAAATTATAATGATATTAATATCGTATATAATTATTTTATTTTAGTATCCTAACCTCTTGAGAAGTTTAGTGAATTACATTTTTACAGTTGCCAAGATAGGCTATAAAAATCAGTGCAGTTTATTGTGTTGAAACGATATAGTCCATACACTAAGATAAAATCTATTATACGTCTTTATGAGAAAAAACGGCAGCTGCATTACGATGTTCCAGGAATTGTCATAGTCTACTTCAGTTTTCATACATTCACTTAGCTAAAAATATGATAAAACTTTCTATCCCATTCCTTCTATTAGACTAAGAGGAAATAAAGTGAATAATTAATTACTTGTGAAGGCGATGTTCCGAGCGTATGAGCTTTGTATCATGGGCCTGCCTTTCCTTGTTTACACAATTTAAAGTCGGTAAATTTGTGCAGAAATTACAGCTGTAGTTTTATGTCAAAAAAATTTACCGTACTTTACATTACCGGCATGCATACCTAAGGGATGACAGAAGTGTTGATTTAGCCGTTTTTGGCCCAAAAAAAATGCGATTATTCGATTTTGTGTAAAAAAAGGAGCATACTCTAAAGTATTAGTATTTGCCAATAAAGTCCTCGGATTATAACTGTGCAAAATTCCATGCTGTCTGGTAGCATCTAACAGGTGCTGCTGACACTATTTTTAAACCACAGTGCGCTTCAAACTGCCAGTTCAAGCTTTAATTGTCTGTTTTCTCAGTTTCAATTTGCATGTTTCAATATAGTACCTTATGGTGAAATAGGGCTAAAATAAATTGTATATTAAATAAATAAATTAGCATTTTATTTTCTCACATTGTCTTCTCCCATAAAAATAGAGATACCGCTATGAAACTTTTCACAATGTACTTTAAAATGTGTACAATAAAATTACTAATCAGATTATCTGTTTAGGCCTTAGTTTTTTCTAAAAATATATATTTTGTATAATCATACGACAGTTTTTTTAAACTTCTCATTTCTCTGGGTAAAATATATAAACTTATATATTTTTTTTAACAAAAAATATTTACAATATCAAAAAATCCACCAATACACTTTTAAAGCAAACACCTAAGAATCTCACATAAAACACTCAGATTCATGTTTTAATATCTCTCGGTGAAGATAAGTTTCAGTTTTGATTTTAAAATTAAAATAAATGCATTAATATCTCAAAAACAAATTGAGATAGTAAGATCAAATTTTAATATTTAATTTCGGGTTACATTTTAATTAAGTATGCAAAATTACAAGTTTCTAGGAAAAATACTTTAGAAAATCACTCTCAACACTTCGGTCTTTCCGAGAAATATTACGTAGTAAAGTGTTTTGCATCATCACTATCATATACACTTTTCTACAACGAGTAGGCCTATCTGTGTAAGTTAGTAATTGAGCTACTATCAAGACTACTGGAGGGAGATAAATAGCAATTTTTTCTCACGGATTTAAATTTTTTCGCCCCCTTCTTGACCTGTCATGGAAACCACCATTAACGACCGTGGGTGTCGGCATGCTGACCACATGCCCCCATTCCTGCCATCAGCCTGTGGTAGATGAGGCAGCGGTCGGGTGGTAGGCTAAGTCCCTTCAGGGATGTAGCGTCACGGAGTTTAGTTTAGTTTGTTTTATAGGCTACTGTTATTCCTTAGGCCTATAGGCCTACAGTAAGTATTGGAATAGTTATTTATGATCCAAGTGTTAAAAACGAGATTTTATTTTGCAGGTTGGTTATGTTTGCGAAACGAGCCCTTGAGGGTGAATGTAGCAATCCTACGAGCAAAATAAAATCATTTTACCATGTGTATCGTATACTATTATTTTTAGGCAAGCCGTTAATATGATTTAGAATGATTTCATTACTTACCGTGCAGCTATTTTGGAAACTTTTCAGTTGTTCTGCCATCTTGTTTGCATATGCGCAGACACAAGTTATTGATTTTCTGGTACATGGCTGCCAACATAAAAGATGGAGTGGACAATGCTTCTCAGCCACCAAGAATGATTATTTTACGACCAGTGTGAGATATTTAACATTTAAATAGGTGTAATGTATTTCAACATTTTCAATTTTTATCAAACTGGGTCTTTTTAAAAAGCAGTATGCAGTTATTCTTAAATAGAAAGGTATTTTCCATATGACTGAAACCACAGTTGGTGACAATGGAGTGCCATAAAAGTTTTATAACTTATTACTTCGTGTGCCTTATGTTAGAAATTCTACTTTTAATTCAGTCTGTTTAAAAAATATATTTTTTCTTTTCAACTTAATGAGCCATTAAGAATGACTACAATCATAGATGATGATAAGGATTTCGAGATGATAATTTATGCCAATTAAGGATATTTTCTTTAGAATGAAGTCTTTAATAGGAATAGTTTACGTTCCATCTCAAATGTGGTATTGTATTATTTGACCGGAGATTGGCTTATTGTTATTTAATAATGTGGGTGTACTGCTATTTAAATCTGTGATTTCGCCGATGTGCTGGAATTTTGTTCCCCTGGTGTTCTTTTATATGCCTGTAAATTTATGAACATGGATCTGTCCAATTTACGCACACATAAAAATGCCATCGACCTGAACAGGAATCGAACTCGTGACTTGGAGCACAGAAAGGCAGCACCATAACGACTGCGCCACTCAAGCCGAAAATATCACCAATATAGTTGTGAAAAGTTAAAACTTTTCAACGAATTAATATTATAGAAAAAAAGATAAGACTGTTTTTATCTCCAGGATTCTACGTTTTTTATTTTTGCGTTTAGACGCGTTTGCTTCTTCTGAAAAGGGGTTTAAACTATCAAAATTAAGTATAGGCACACTACCTGTATGTGAACTTTACTGGTTTGAGAACCAACCTGTGGAAGTTGGTTTTGCACATTACTAAAATAACAACTGCGGTAATTATATTGAAATAATTCGTACTGAGTATATGTAAATTGCCTCCCAAAAGCTTATTCGTATAAAACAGACTACAATGTCATGGTAATTAGAAGATGAGATAAAATAACGTGCTATGTTCATTAAAGTATTACAGAGTATAGGCCTATTCTTCTCTAAGCATTCGTTTGGAATTCTTGGATTTTTTTTAAATAAAAAATATTATGCTACGCAGATCTCAGATCTCAGGTATAAATAAAATTAAAGTAGATAGAATGAATTTTTAGTAGCCTATGCTTGTTTCATATAAATATGAAATCATTTAAAGCAGAGATTCCCACCATTTTTATAATTCAGTGCCATCAGCGTAGCCTACCACTGGTTATGTTATAACTTCATGAGGGGTCAAATAAATCCAATAGATATTTGAACAATCTCACAGTATTTGTTTAAGTATTAATAAAACAATATACAGAAAATAAAAATAATACAAATCAGTTTATATGACAGGCTTAATCTAATATAGTATTTGAGCTGGTGTTTCCGTGTACTCATTTGTAAAAATTAATTGAAAGTGACCTTGCGAAGTTGCCAAATCAAACTGGGGAAGAAGAGCATTGCTGAAATATAGGGTGTCCCAATAAGAACGCCGGATTTAATATTGCACAAAATACATTTTGTTTTGAAGAAATGACGTATATTTATACATGAATACAAAGGGCACATGTTCCGATTTTTATGTATGAAAAATATCTGGCATATGTCCACCACGTCCTCCTCTGCAGCTAGTGACTCTATCCATGAAATTTGTGATAATTCTTGCACAGTCTTGGGTCTGGATTTGGGCGATGACACATCGAATTTCCTATTTCAGGTCTTGTATGGTTCGAGGATTGTGTTCATAAACCTGCTGTTTAAGAAACCCCGAAAGATAGAAGCCTACGAACAGTTGATTCATTAGGCGCATTATTCCGGCCTAAGAGCGCAAGAAGCCTTTGAACAGTTTGAGCATAACACTCACCATTCTTGTAATGCGTTTTGACAATTAAAACTCGTTGTTCAGCAGTGAAGCGCTCCATACCAAGTAATTGCAACGAATACAGGAAACAGAAAAGCTAACTACAGTGTTGCCAATCCCACAGCATAAAAATGTCGGCCAATTCAAATCCGGCGTTCTTATTGGGACACTCTTTATATCAATCATGATCAAAAAGTCGAGAAGGACGTTGAAAGAGAAGAAGAAGAATAAGAAGTGGCGTTGAGAATAAAGTTAATAAAGTTAATCTGGGTTAATAAAATTAGGTGGATGAAGTAAGAACATAAACTTGATTGAAGGTAGAACAGAAACATGGGTGAAGTTTGTAAAAGGGGAAATTACGGGGAATCCTAATAAAAGAGCCACGAACACTCCTCATGAAAATTCATCAAACGGACGAGAAAAGATAGTGTTGTTGTGATGATGTGGTAACATTTATTTAGAGCAAACGATCGTGAATTAGGAGGTGCATCTTTTATAAAAAAATTTTATCAAATATTTTATTAAATCGGCATTTAATCTAGAAGCCCGGAATGCTGTGCACCTGAAGTGCACGGAATGTGAAGCCCTTTGTCTGAGATAGCTGCATAATAGGCAAGACAGGTGCGAAAGTGACAGTCGCATAGAATATCGTGATTCCCTCTGAAACTTAACAAATATATCCGGGCATTGCAATTCCGTAGATATAGAAGAGGTAAGTATGGTGTTTGAGTACGGTAATGAAATAAGTGAGACTGGTTCATTGGAAGTGCTAAGTGCTGTGCTACTGCCAGAGTTAATGCAACTTGGCGGGCAGAGAAGTGGCTTGATGAATGTGATGTAGGTGTCTGCATCACCCACTCTCACAGAATACATTTTCTGGCTCGTTTGACTCAACGTTCAGGATAAAAATACGCTGCCAGGTGGTTAGTTTGAACCTTATAGACTAAGTTTTTAAAGTAAAGTTTCCTTATTTTGTAAATAATAATTATCGGTCTTTCTTATTACACCCCGGCATACTTAGGCCATTTTACTACAATGAACGTGGTTCTTTCTGTACAAATGTAGCCTAAATATTTTCTATTTCAGTGCTTAAAGTTTTAATTTAGGCACTGTCATCACCCATTCTCATTAATATTATGCAAACCTGAGTTAAATGCAGAATATGTTTAGTGACAAATCAGTACCTACATTTTCCTAATCTGATAGTTATAATAATAATAATCATAATAATAATAATAGCAATTATCTGTTTGAGCATAACAGCCACAAGATTTTAAGAAGACCTCGTCCCAAACCATCGTCTATCTACAAAAGAATATAATAGTTTTGTTCCCTAATGCGAAAATCTGCACCAACACCGATACCGACAAAGAACAGATGCTCTTGTAATCGCGTGGATTTTCCCAGTGTTGCCGCTGCCATTCACCACTTCTCAAGGGAAGTAACCGTGCTGTAGTACGTACTGTAGACAAGTGTAAATACGCCTAATTATCTTTCTATTCACGGATTGACAGGTCGAAGAAGATTAGGGTGGCAGCAGGTAGGGGAACTTCTAGGGAAAAAAAAGTCTTTAAAAAGTGGCACCCACATTACACTAAATGTAATACAGTATTACCTAAAATACCTAAAACTATACATAATTCAAACGCTGCCACCTTATATTATTCATATTGTAAGGACATAACTGATGAAGTTAATTAAAGATGGTCTTGCATGGTTGCCATAGCAAACTGGGTAAAGAACAGCAAAGGGGGGGATGTAAAATGTTCCCCATACAAACCATGGAGACACTGAGGGTTCCAGGAATTGAAGTTCCCAGACTTCAGACATTCGGTCGTGAAGCTGGTGAGGTTGTCAGCCTTACGCACCGGCCGCCTTTACCCCGAAGGATTGCTCCTGGTATTCATTTCTGTTAGGAGCTGAGTCGACTCCCCTGAAATATATAAATGATGATCAAAAAGTCGAGAAGGATGATGAAAGAGAGAAAGAAGAAGAAGTTGTATTGAGAATAAAGTTAATAAAATGAAGGAAAAAAACGTGGGAAATTACTTAAAGATTCAGAGAGGGTATTTACACGTATTGTGGTACACCATGAAATATTTCGAGATTGATTGAGTGAATTAAGAAAGCCTGTGGATGTTTTCCAAATAGGCCCGTCGGATTAAACAATACATATAGCACAGTACAGGTAGAGGAAGTAAAATTGGTTAATAACAAATGACTCAGAATTTTGCCCATTGTTTTTATGGCATTACTATCTATATTGAAGCCTTTCTGCTCAAGTTATTGATTTGTTTGGTCTGCCGTCATATGTTTGAATCTTTATTTATTCTCTCATTGCTATCTAATCGCCTCTTTATCTTATACTGTATCATCACTTCCTGAATCACATCAATCTAGGCTCTCAACTCCAAGGCTAAAACAACCAAGCTTCCCCTTTAACTCGATGAGCAATCTTTAAAGTGATCTCAGAAATGTTATTGTCTCATGTAATAATAAATAAATTTATTCATTTATTCATTTAAAAAAAATTTAATTCAAGTTACGACCATAATTCCTTCTCTACCATTCAGCTAAGTGGAAATATATGAATTACAAGAAATATGAAACGTAATTATATTTACTTAGTCAGTGGCAATTTAGACAATTCCTAAGCAAGCTAAAGGAATATTATCTATTTTATGGAACCCGAAGGTTCATTGCCGCGCTTACCTGAGTCCGCCATTCAACCCTATTCTGTGCTAACTCCATCTAATCATCCCTCTCAAATCCTACTTCCCTTAAATCTATCCTAATATTGTCCTCCCACTTACATCTAGGTCTTCCAAGTTGTCTTTTCCCTTCGGGTCTTCCAGTCAATACTTTTGAGATATGTCTTCTGAACTTCTGCAGAAGACTTGGTAGGATGTGTTTAAACATCCACCCTACAGCCCGGACTTCGCTCCCAGGAATTTCCATCTTTTCCTACACCTAAAGAAATGACAAAGAATGACAGATAATGACAGAGAGGCGGAGATGTTCGGCACACAGTGGTTCAAATACCTGGCGGCAGACTTCTACGACACATGTGTTCAAAAGTTGGTGCCATGATAAGACATGTTTCAATTCCGGTGGCAAATATGTTGAATAATACCTGAACACTGGCTGTGTCTGTTGCAATAAATATTTCGTTGAAATTGTATTTTGTTTCTGTAAACGGCCTCAGGGAAACTTACTTTATGGACGCGCCTCATAATAGTAATAATAATAAAAATGTTATAGCCATACTGACCACCTGCGTGGTGTAGTGGTTAGCGTTAGTCTGCAGGACCTGGTGCGATCCCCGGTACCTCCTCGAATTTTTCTGAGATACCCCTAAATTCATAATACATATATCATATGGGATGCAGTAGTTTGTCTTAAATTTTTAATAAGATTATTAAAAATAAATTAAGTAAAAAGATCAATATCTTGTACAATAACAGAATAAGGTACATGAAATAAACTTTTGGCCCTAGACGTGGTGTCGCCTGTTCTCTTTGCAGTCCGACATGGGTTTGTAAATTCCGTGAGAAATTTAGTATTGATAATTTAGGGGTTACGGTTTTAACTTGTGGTAACAATTTTCGAACGTTAGTAAATTGCAAAAATGAAAAAATAATACACAAATGTACAAAAATATAAATTATATTGATAATAACAAATATATTCATATAAATTAATATTAATATTTATCGATAACATGATATTAATATCAAAAAGTCAACATAACGCTCTATTAATTATTAATAATTATTGTAACATGCAGGCACATTATTGTGATGTGACTCGAAATGTCGACAATTTGGTCAGCAGCAAAACATCGCGCCACCATCTGAAGCTCTCTTAAAATAAGGTATGTAACTGTTACCATGCACATAATAACTTATTGATGTGTGGAAGTGTATCCATTTACCCGTATTCCCAAGATACAGCGTCATTGCATTCTTCATCTTTCTTTTATCCTTAGTATGTCTATTCCTCGACTTTGGAATTTGTTGCCTCATCACGTCAGAGACTGTCGAAATGTATTATAGTTTCTATTTACGGACAAATTGTTTATTAATTTTGCTAGTCATTAATTAGTAAGCATAAAATTTGTTCAGGATTTTTGGTATTATTCATTAAAAAAATGAAATATTGAAATTTCATTTATTATAAGAAACAGAATTCTTATCACATGTGGTGTAGCAGCATTGAAGTGTAGGCTTATTGTATAATGAGTTTTATTTATGCAATTTTTCTCAGACTTGAAGCACTAGTAACTTATTGGATACTAGCTTAAAAGGCCCGGCGTCGCCCGGGTTTTTTATTTTGTAATTGGAAATTAACTTATGAAGGACTTTAGATTTTTAAATTCTAGGTCCTTATATAGGTATTTATAATTTGAAGTAGGAAGAACGACTTATCACACTCAAACTATTCCCTAAGAAAATGCTTGATATAGCTTTTATGGCTCATAGAGGATGTAGAATTTTGCATCCCATCGCTTGTACAGTACACAGCAAGCCTGGTAGGGGTTCAAATAAGAAGAAACAGAAATTCCGGTAACATAAAATTGTATTATCGTGGCTGTAAATTTTGTTTCTCACTCTCATGTTACCATAAAACCGTTTTGGGAATGAAATTAAACAGAAATACAATATCATTTTGACACATCTCTTCCCAAAGCATATTACCTTACCTCGTATTGTTTTCTCTATTTCCAGGCTAGAGGAAGTTATGTGACTGCATTATTTTCGTGGATTTTATTCTGTGATATAATAATATATATATTACCATACCTCGTATTGTTTTTTCTATGTCCAGGGTAAAGAAAGTTATGTGACTGCATTATTTTAGTGGATATTGATAGTTCTCTCATTTGTCAAATTTATTCTACTTTCATTTTTTTTCCAAACCAATCTGAGACCCACTGGCAACAATATGTTTTAATGTCAAATTTGATTTGGATCGGATAATTCTGTTTAAAAAGGGTTTAAGTATTCTCAAAAACATTTTATTTTTGGCATTTAAAATAGAAATTTTTCAAAATCCTTTCTTAGTGAGCACCTACATTATGAAACGAAGGTACTGTCAAAATTCCAAGTCTCTACCTGTTATAGTTTAGGCTGTACGTGATTCTCTGTCAGTCAGTCAGTCAGTCATTCAGTCAGGACAAAGCCTCTTATATATATAGAGAATGGTAAGATAGGATGCTGACAAAGAGTCTACTAGAAGTTTTAAATTTTAACATTTTAATTTAAGAACATTTGGAAACTAGTGAAATGCTAACAGAAGAGCAAATATTGTGTATATATTGTGTACATATGGTATTTTAAAAAGTAATTTATTACTCATCTTTCTAAGATACGAAAACAAGGTAAAGAAAAAAAACTTACTAAAAGAATTGATACGTATCATTTTCTAGTGAGTAGTAATTGAATAATACAATACATGAGGTGAAAAAGTAGAAAACTCACGTAGTGCAAAGGAAGACAATAAGATATTATTGTAAAAGTTTTTAATAGTCATTAAATAACAAATAAAATAGGTGTTACTTTCGTAGACTCTATTTCTATCTTACCAATATCCAATAACTTACTAGTGGTTCAAGGCTGAAAAAAAAAAACATAAATACATTTCATAATTATGAATGAAATTCATCAATGTGTTTTAGTATGCTCGAACAAAATATTATTGGATAAGCACTTCTTCCTCATACCCATTTCCTAGATTCTGGCGACGAATCTGTGTAGCAGTATCGAAGCAAAGTGATCCCTATTACAAGTCCAGAGCATTTCAGGAGGTTGAGGCACCCAGATTTTGACATTCGGAACGTGAAAGTGTTAAGGTTGTCAGCCTTATGCACCGGCCGCCTTTATCCCAGGATTGCTTCTGTTATAAGCTAAGTCGACCCAAGGACCATAGTGCCACCAGACGAATTAGCCCACTTGAAAAGCTCCCAACGGAATCGCGACCTTCTGGTTTGTAGCGCAGCGCATCAACCACTACGCTATGACGTATTCCTGCATAGTGGTATCCAACGTTAAAAGTTGCAGCAAGGTACATCTTACTGAAAGAGTTTGTGTACTTAAAGCATGTCCTTGTGAAGTGTTAAGTTTGATGTTTAAGAGAATCTTCTATGGATAGAAAGAAGACAAAAAATATGCACATAAATTTCCTGCCAGCTATCTCGAGATCTCTCCCCTCTCACTCCGTGTTTCGCTTGTCTATGTATATTTAACTCAAGCATACAGAATCGATTTCTTTCATTCTTAAAACGTTCTCTTACTCCTCTGATAGAAATTTATTTTCCAAGGCCTTCTGCGGTATTTAAAATTAAAATGAAGAAATCTGATCATTCAGCAAAAAATATTTCCAGAATCTTGACGTCTGATATTTTATTAAGTGCCAGAACGGTAATTTATGAGATCGTGTGGGGGACGGGAAAATGTCTGTCCACCTGTCTGTCTGTCTTTTCGTCTGTCCGTGAGTCTGTAAGCGCGCGAACTCAAATGCGCTTTATCGGGTTTTCATGAAACTTGGAAAAAGCATTTATAACGTCCATAGAAAGAAGCCTATTGGTATTGGACCAAATCGGTTCACCGGTACCGGAATAATGTCCAATTAGCGCCTATTTTACGGTAATGTATTAGAAAGAATTTATCAAATGCAAATCAATTCTCATGACAGCGTATTGTTTTATAGTGTTCATATACGGCTTTGGAAGTTGCAATACAGTTAGCTGTGACAAATAACACCCACATATTCCTTCACATATGCTTATCAAACTAGACCTATCTGGCACTTTTTTACGTCAGTTTACCTAATTTTCTCTAATGTAGGCCTATATATTGCATTGTATGTCAAAGGTAGCCCTTAGATTCATAATATATTCTCTAGGATACAGTAATTTGTCTTAAATTTGTAATAAAACGGTTTAAGAGAAATTGGAAGAACATTTAAATTTCATATATTTATTTATTTATTTATTCATTCATTCATTCCTGCTTTCTTGACTTACAAGATTTCTAATTGAAACGCCTATTCTGTTTTAACTAATGAACTAATGAAAAATACATCATAAAAGAGCATGGATATTAAGCTAAATAATGAATTGAAACATATTGCAAATTCATTAATTCTGTCGATTTAAGAGGAAACAAAAGGTACGAGACATAAATCTTGGGTCTAGTCATCGTGTTAACTGTTTTCTTTGCAGTCGGGCACCGGTTTGTATAATGCGCGAGAAATTGTCTCTCGCGTATATAAGTGTTAAAGAAAATAGATCTTTTCACTGCATAACTGTACATAGTACAACTTCCTGTACATAAATTTTAAGATATATTCTTCAGTAAGTATCATTTTTCCGATTAAGCTATGTTTTTAGTTACCACTATATTGGCTTTAAATTGAAGATTGATTACTGTGGTGAAATGCATACAAATAAAACTGACTTTAATTTCTCTCTTTAAACTAAACCACCATTAGCTAAAGATGCTTTACCACAATTTTGGTGAAATTCGCCCTTAGCGCAAATAGTTTTTTCAAGGTTAAAATCGCAATTAGTTCACAATAATTGCTCGTGCACGCGTATTATAAAACACAAGTCACCTTACATGGAAAAAATATTTAAAACGAATAAAACTTAATAAAACATCATTTTAAAATCTTCTCTTATGCCGACGACATGTTTCGTACTCAATAGCCCATCCTCAGGACTGTAGTGTTCACGCTGTACGCTGCTTATCCTATTTCTATTTCGGCGGATGTCACCAGGCAAGACCGAGTTTCTTCAAACAATGTGTGGCTTAGGGCCTATAACTGAGAATTTTTGCGAAAAATATGTTTCAAGTAAAAGTTGGTATAGGCACATCTTATACAAAATTTAAACAAAATCGCGAGAACGGATTTCGTTAAGATCGCGAAAAATGGAATTTTCTTCATATAGGCCTAAGTGGCATCAAAAGTAAGAGAAAGTCGTCCTCAATCTTCGTCTCACATCCCAGAAATTATTTAACTCAAATACAATATGTTGTTTTCATACGATTTTTCGTTCAGTTCACAAAGACATGTTCCTGAAATAGCTATTTATGTCTCAAGTACGCAAAATAACGTTTTAGCGGACGAATCTAGTATAGCGGCCGAGGCGAAAGCCGAGGCTGAAATACTGGATGAGTCCGATAAAGTTTTTGCGTACGTGGTGCATACCATATTTTTTAGTAAAAGCTCTCTAAATTATATGAATTGAAACAAAAATACCGTATAAAATTAATTATAACGAAAGATAGTCAGCCATTTGTCATATTCTCACCGCCCCTTGAATCGGGAACAACAATGAACCGTACTTACCAATATGAAATGCGATATGGATGCAATAGAGTCGCTTTTTGTAAACAATAATGCATACGAACTAGTATAAAAAGCTTGTGAAAATATGAGTGATAATCCCAAGGAAATTTCAGTCCAAGCCAGAAATATTGAATTGGAGCTGGTGCCTGCATCATCACGGCAGCAGTTGTAGACTATGAGAAGGTATATATTACAATTAAATGCTGGTGCATTCATGTTTTTCATGTGAACGAAAATGAGAAAAGTTGTTGGCTTATATTTGTTGTTATATGATGAAGTGTGCTACCGTGTTTTGCGAAAAATCCTGGTAAAGTTTCTGATTATCATAAAGAAATGTGTTGGCTTAAATTTGTTGTTTTATGACCAATTATATGCATAAATCCATGTTAAAGTCGGTGTGACTGGTCATTGCCATCTGGGTTTTGTTTATAGATTGCCATGACGACTTTAAAGGACAAGGCCGATAAAAGTGCATTTTGAATGCAGTTTGAATGCACTTTTATGCAATTTTAGCGGCCTGGTTGCTGAAATTCAATTTTTCGGCGTGTTACCAGTCCGATAAGCAGTTGTTTTAGAGAGCGTGTACTAAAAATAATATTTTTGGATTCAGGGACTTCAAACCGTGTAAGATAAATATATATTCCTTCATGAACCACAGATTGTCTCTGTTGGATATCCTCGTGTAAGATAAAAACTCAACTTCAAATTACGCGGTCGAACACAATACTTCCTCTACCTATATTAGTACTGTATCTCTGGTAAAGCAGAGGAAGCTATAAGCATATAGGGGTCTTTGCCCTCTCTGGTATGATTTGTTGACCGGGAAGGGAAGCCGTGGCTACCCACAAACCCGGACATGATGCAGTCTGCAATTATTACACAGCCCTGTCGTCATGGAAACCAGTGTTGTACTAATTACACCCTCCTTCAGGCCATGGCCTTTAGAGATAATTATAGTCACCAGGGCAACCGTAACACATCTCATTTTTGCCCGAAGGGGTAGACTTATATATGACTCAGAAAGAAAAAAAAAATATTCCTAAACTTTGGATATGCCGATAAGTAGACTATTATACTGTTCTAATTTTTCAGATCAGCAGAAGAAAGAATAAGGAATAAATTTTCCCTTTTCCTTTTTCAATAAAGTTAGCGGTTTTCGTGCAAATTACATAACTATTATGTGGTCCACATATTATATCCGCGACACAAGGCAGCTTCGGAACTAGAGTCACTGAAGAAATTCCCCGCAGCTGGCAACGAAACGTATGGAAATAAATCCATTAAACACGATCCACGTTCCGGAAAATATGCTTATTATTTAGTGAATATTTGATTATGTAAATGTACACGGGTATTTAATAAACTGCTTAAATGTTAAGTCAGCAGGCATGCCATTGATATAATATAAGTGTGAAGGCCAAGAAAAGTACTTATTTCGATTCAAAATAAAAATAATAATAATATGTGCAGAATTATTAATCAAATTGAAGTTCGCTTTATCATATTACTTATTCATTTAGCAATAAACACCAATCCTTGAGAATGTATTTTATGATTTTTCACCGTAAAAATAGCTGTATTTTTGTGTACAGTAGTTATATCCTTGGTATATAGGTCAAGTTCATCAGTTTATTTACACTACAAGTAATTGGCAGAAATAAGGTTGTGAAAACCTACAAAAAAGCCTAAAATCCCCTTGATTTTATTTAATTGATAGAACTCAATAAATTGGTACGAAATGTGATATTCAACACCTTTACAGTAAAAACTGGATAAGTATTCAGCCTAAAGCACTAATAAAAAAACCTGACAAAACGTATAAAAAAATCTGTTGCAGGAGACGTAGAAATTACAGTTTCACTTCATATTTTATTGATACTATCACAATATGTGAACTCTAAAAGTTACAACTGATTTAACCAGTATCAATAGAATTCTTAGATACCGGTACATAAAAATTTAAGTAGGCCTATACTACAACATTGAACATATATATTTCTAATTTTCTTGGTGGAACTACAATTTCATATTGTATAATTGTATAATTTTATAATTTATTCTTTTTGTATAATTCTACAATTGTATAATTTAGCCAATTGTTACTTAGTCACTAGAATAAATAACGTATAATATAAAATTAATTAAAATAAAGTTGAATAACATCTTGTCCTGGAAGCAAAATTAATTAATATAATTAGTAGTATTGTTTACATTAAAATTAAGACAGTTGTAGAATTAACATAGATTAATATAAAATGGTGATTATGTAGAGTCGCTTAAGTCTTCGAATTCTGTACAATAATCGCTAAGCTTAACTGCTTTTGGTTTTGTGAGAGTTAATGTGTTCAGTAGCAGTAAATTATAGTTTCACCAAGGGAAATTAATAATTATTAATTTTTATATTATTTGAGTCAAGCCTTTACTCCCAGCTTTTGTCTTTTTCTTTAGTACTATTTAATAATATTTTGTCTATTTCCTTTTAAGGTAATTTTTTGTTTTATATTTCAATAATGTAAAACATGTAAATGTAAGCATGGAACTGCCCCCGAGCACAAGCTTCTGCTCTTTCTGGCTCTCAGGACCTTACATATTTTGTATTGTATTTATGTAATTTTAAAATAAAAATAATATATTTATGTTCAATGTTATAATATAGGCCTACTTACATTTTTATGTATCTTGTAGCTTGTAGCTTGTATCAAGGAATTCTATTGATACTGGTTAATTCACTTGTAACTTTTATAGTATTCACATATTGTGAATAAATAATACGTTAAGTGAACCTGTAATTTCTACGTGTCCAGCAATCAGATCATTGATAAGTTCTGTTAGGTTTTTATACTAGGGCTTTAGGCTGAATATTTATCCAGTTTTCTTAGACAAGCACTAGTGGAGTGAAATTCATTAATTACCTTTACAGTGGTTAATTATTGCGTAGGCCCGTGCACTTTCCATTAATGTAGAACAACGAGTTTTCTAATAGATTAGGGTGACGTAATGCATTTTATTTTTTATTTTAATTACTGGAGCTCCAAGCCAGCAAAACGTGCCCTTAAGATGGAGTGGTAACACCGAAAAGCCTAGGCGACACAATATCTTGTTGAGCATCTGGTATCTTATTTATTTTATTATTATTGCATAGATTAGCTGATGTAAAATTTTCTGAATCGCCCTATACTTAGAGAATTTACAATTAGTTGTGACAGCTCTGCTAACAGCCTGGATCCAGTTAACGTCATCCCGTGTTAGCGGGGCTATTAAGCAGTTGCATTTGTTTGTACACATCTGTACGTGTTGAAAATGTCTTTCTCTGCACACTTAATCTCATCTGCTCTAGCTTCATCTCTTTAGCAGGCATTTGTTCTCTTTGTCTGAGTTAATACTATTCTTAAGTGCTTAGCTTCCTGCTCTTAAGAATACGAGCCCCCTAGCTTTAGCCATAAGAATAGCGTACAACCGATATAACCACCAACCAAATTACGTTAATAGAAATTCAAGCTTTATATCTCATCCACATTCCTATACATACGATACAAGACGAAACCAAACAAATCCTTCAATTGAACCTAAACGATTCCCTAGCTTTTCTTCAAATTACCCAATTCCAGATGAACTTTACAAATAACGAAATCTAATTAATCAATAATAATGTCATAATCAGGGTCCGGATTTTTATTACCTAAAAATACTTTTAAAAAATGAGCTGTAAAATGATTTCAAAAATACAAAAAATGACCCAAAAATGGAAAAAAAAAACCCCAAAAATTTGTATGAAAATACTAGTTTATTAATCAGATGTGTGTTTATTCTACATCTGTGTTGTTGACCCAATTTGACTTGTAATTAGTTTTTTGCACACGCTTCAATGCAAACATCAAAACCGTCTTTCAGTATCCAAATTAAAATTACAAGATCTATTTATTTATGCTTATTTCTAGTTCCGAGAATATTCAATGTAAGTACATGCACAAAACTCTATATAATTCGAGAAACAAAACTGAATAAGAAAATAATAACTTTATATTTTTAAAAATTACCCAAAATATGAAATGTGGAAAAATGACCAAAACATGACCAAATATTGACGTTAAATTCTAAAAGTGATCTAAAAATTAAAGATGGGGGAAATGACCAAAAATGACCCTAAAATTACTACGAGGCGGGTCCAGAAAGTAAGTTTCCCTGGGACCGTTTACAGAAACAATGGAAATATTTATTGCAACAGATACAGCAAGTGTTCAGCTATTTTTCAACATATTCGCCACCGGAAATGAGACATTTGCCATACCGTGTGACCAACATTTTAATGCTTGTGTCGTAGAAGTCTGCCGCCTGGGATTTGAACCACTGTGTGACAACCTTCTCTGCCTCTTTCATTCTCTGGCATTTCTTGAGGTGTAGGAAAAGATGGATATCACTGGGAGCGAGGTCCGGGCTGTAGGGTGGATGTTTAAACTCTTCGCAGCCGAACTTCTGCGGGAGACTTGCTGGGAGGTGTCTAAAAATCCACTCATGATTTTATTAAAACTTACACATGAAAACAAATTCTTAGTATCAATCATAATCTGATGAATTTCAGAGTGTACCTGTAGCGTTTCGAAATGGAGACCTCCTGCGGTCTTTTAATGGTTACGATTATGGGTTATATTTTCATGGTGCATGCTGTTTTATGTCTAGTCTTCCAGATGCCATTAACTTTTTAACTGCATCCTGTTTGTAAAAGCCAATAAATTATATTTCCGAACCGGAAGAAAATCCGCATTATTGCAAATATTTTGTTTAAGAGGATGGGCTAGTCAAGGGCGCCTATATGATATTTTCTAGAGGGGAAATTGTTTTAATTTATTTATTTCTTCGTCGCTTTAACTTCTTGGGCCACTTTGTAACATTATATTAATAATATAATAAGTGCAACAACGACGTAGTCAGAAAATAACTTCGGGGAGGGCGAAAGTGCATGGGGGTATAGAATACCCCTCAAGAATGGAGGGTCGGGAATATTTTTAAATATTGAAATAATGAAAATTACATTTTGTGCTTTTTCACACTGAAAAACTAGTTAGCAAATTTATTTACCATACTCTTAAGACATGCCAACGTAAACAGGAAATCGTTACCTAAGTTACAATACTTATTACTATTTATATGAAAAGTTAAAATAACACATGGAACAATGGAAATAATAGGCCTACTCATTATCTTGTGAAAACAAAATAACTGCTATATCATATTTGACACACCAACAAAACTTGTTTAATTTAATAAATATGTTTTTAAAAATACAAAAATAGAATTTTAGAATTCGATTTCGGGGCATCAGGACCCCCTTGACCCCCCTTTCTTAATCCACTATGGATTTTGCTTCCATGTTGTCGATTTGGTAAAACTTCTGCAAAATTTTTGTATCTCTACTAACTTTAAAATAATTGTAATACAAGAAAAACACCTGACCATAATTATTAATATGCATTTTTCCTTTCTCTGAGAGTTGAGGGCGCTGCCCCCCTTCTCCCGGGTATGGGGCCCATGAGGCTAGTCAAAATTTGATGAATTTTATTAACCTTTTTTTTTTTCATTGTGAAGAGGCGTCTTATACCTACGTTTTAATTCGTGTGTCTATGTTACAGGTTTGTTTAGCATTGTCTTTGTGAATGAACCTGTAGGCCTAGAGTAACAGTATAATCCTGGTATTAAAATGCTTTGTAGAGAGGAGGTCAGTTTTAATATAAATTGCCAGGTTTCCACTCGTGCGAGCGCTGCAAATCCCATTTTCTGCGACAAAGTATTCCCCTTTTCAGGTAATGGCGGAATACCCTTTACAACGGCCTGTAAAACTCCCTCCTAAAATAAATTACGTTTCGCCTATCAAATTCTTATTATCGCGTTGTATAAAAAAAGACCGAGAGGGTTTTCATGTGTTTAAACGGCAGTGGTACACACAGATTCACAAGAAGGTCAATTATTTTTTTTAGCCATGTATATAGGTATAATTCGCTGAATGTATTATCTTATGTCATGCATATATAGCCTACATCCTGTCGTTCCGCTGGGAGCATAAGGCTTCCGAAGGTTTCAATACCTAGGACTAATTTAGTTCTTTTTTTTTCTAAAGGAGAGCAGAGGGGCAACTGGTAAGAACATCGCCTCACATCCTCGAGAGTAAACTAAGGTATTACTTAGACGTAAAAGGGTAATGGAGTTTTGTCCTGAGTAATTTAGGTTTGGAGTTCTTTAACCTTCCGTAAATTTGCGACAGGGGTCCTCCAGCATAAGGTCTCTCCTCCAGTTTAAGGTCTCTCACGGAGGACTCCATATCCAGGATTTCTACGTCCTACTCAATTTTCTTGCCTTTTTCCGTGGTCTTTTAGATTTTTATGATGGTATAATGCGAAAAAGTCGATTTTCTATACTTCTGGAATACCTTCTTAATATAATACCTTGAAATTTATTATTAAAGTGCTCAGTTTTTATCAGACCTGTTCTAACTTGAAAACGTGGAATTGAAGCTAGTGATACTTAATTTTACTTTGCATTATTATTATTATTTTGATTATAATTATTATTATGATTATTATTATTATTATCATTATTATTTTATTATTATTATTATTATTATTATTATTATTATTATTATTATTATTATTATTATTATTATTATTATTATTATTGCCTGTTTCTGTTTCTTGATGGACTTCTGTATTAATTATGTAACACATAATCTGCAATATGATGTGACGCTACATGACCTTTTGGAAAGAAGTTATACTTGAATCTTTATTTTGGAACACCCTGTGATAGTGTAGAGATGAGGAGCAAAGCGATCACTTGACTGAGAAGCGTCACTTCCATTACTCCAAGTGACAGCAAATCATCTCCCATAACCTCTGGTATTTCATGGAGTAACAACAAAGATTCCACCTACTACATCTAACCTTAAAATGGAATACCGAATGGCTTTTACCAAGAGCTGACTCTATACTTACGGATTCTCTTTCCACTTTGAGGGCAGGTTTTACCGAGAAGTAAGTTTCATTTTACTCAGTTGGCATTAATGTTCCAAATCAACAGTTTACCTCTTCTATCTCTCTCTCTCTCTCTTCCTCTCTCTCTCTTCCTCTCTCTCTTTCTTTCCATACCGGTCCATCTTTCTCTCTCTCTTCCTTTCTTCTTTTACTTTTTTCTTTCTTTATTTTTTTCAGCTTACCTCCTCTCTCTCTCTTTTTCCATACCGGTCCATCTTTCTTTCTCTCTTCCTTTCTTCTTTGACTTTTATTCGTTCTTACACCCATTTACTCTTTATTTCTTTTTCTCCGTTTATTTTTCTTTCTTATACCGTATTGTATTCTTTCTCTCCTATTTTTGCGTATTTCTTTTTTTTTCCATTTCTCTGTCATTTTTCTTTCTGTCTTCTTTTCTTTCTTTGTCTCTTCACTTCATTTTTATCTGTTAGTATTATTTTTATGTCTTTTTAGTGCTTTTTATTCCTTTCATTACATCTTTATTCCATTAAATATTATATATTAATTTAAATCAGGTCTGTCCAACTTTAGAGCAACTGGGGGGCCAAATTTATTTAGATAAGCCGTCATCAGGGCAGCATCAAAATTACTTAATTTTTATTCATATTAACTTAAACAATTGGCTAAATACTCATAGTTAATTGAATTGATTGTTTAACTATCAGCTCTTACTTACACAGTCTTGCAAGGAATAATGTAATAGCTTGGTTGTTTAGATTGTATTGTTTACAAGGAATCTGTACTGTTTGAAATATTAGCTCTTTTTTAATATTAAAATATCTTTTGCCAACTTAGAATTTTTGTTTATTTATTTCACTGGTTACATTTCAAAGATATTGGTTTAAAAATGACGATTTTGAGTCGAACTTAGCGTAAGCCTTAAGTCTTAAGTTAAGGTGAACGCAAATATAAGTTACCCTCCTAGGAACATGCGTTTGTATTTTAATTACTTATTTATTTCCTACTAATCGTAAAATAGTCCTATTAAACACAACTCGACGATATGATTTTCTCCTGGCATTACGGTTGATATTTAACTGTATATGAAATAGTTTGCAAGATTTTCTATCAAACTTTTCTATGTAACTGAAAAAGCATTTTTTTTTTTTTTACAAATTTCGAAGCCGATATTAAAATAAGTATTTTGTTTACAAATTGGATAATTTCCGTGTAATATTTGTAAAGAATTTCCAGTTTATACGATCTTATTACATTGCAAAGTATTTGCATTGCATATTAAATTTTATTGCATAAAATATGATTTATGTTTCAGGGCCGCCTACTTGGTGGTCTGAGGGTCCGTCCCTGATGCCGGCCAGAAAGGGACTTCTTGCCCCTCAAAACACTTTCCTGGACACTATCGCCACCCGCTTCGATGGAACACGTAAGTAACATCTTGTCTATATTGCCGTGACCATGGCCTTCTCTATAAATAACTCTCAGGCTAATCAATGTGATGCTACAGGTCATAGAGTTGCCATGACGACGGTGAACAGTTGTATGTTTATGGTATAGCGACCAGCTGTTTTTCTGATTGTTTGATCTGTGACCTGTATAGCGAAGCCACTCGTTCACAAGTTCATTAGGTGTTACATAGACTCAGTGGCGGCCTGTTCTTTTTGTGCCCTGAAACTTTCAATATGATAGAACATTATTTTAAACTAGCTACAGCAGGTGAATACGTAAGCATGGTCTTGTAGCGTTATGGTATTCGAGTGGGTAGAGGTTCTTAGTTTTCGTGAATGACGGATTCACAAATTGTGGTTGTTACCAGTGATGAAATTAAATTTTTTTGTACACTTCTAAGCCGAAATATTGTCGTTTTATACTTGCGAAAGAATGCGATATTTTGCTTTAATTGTGAAAATGTTCTTGTGAATAATATTTTATTGTATTATTGTTTCTCGGGCTTCCAACCGGGTTATTGCAAACATTATGAATATTATCTAAATCTTTAGTCTGAAACAATTTTTTAAGCGACCAACACTTACTGCGAGGGGTGACCAGTATGAACGTATAGAAAGATGAGCTTTGAAATCTACCTATGCCTCTGGGCCTAGCCGAAAGGGACTCTTTTATTTATTATTATTATTATTATTATTATTATTATTATTAAATTTCTATATATCTTTTGAATTCCATATCAATTGCTTAAATGCTGCAATGACATTTTCAGTAACTTACATGATGATAAATTCATACTTCAGCTATCCTTAGTCTGAAGCATGAAATACCACAGGGTAAAGTGGAATGTTAGCTTTGTAAAGCAGAGAAAGCAACATTGAATGCTCTGCAGTAGACAGGTGTCAGCTGTACAATGCCGGTCAAGTCTGTGACCACAATCACCGGCACAAATCTCACTTTCCTTTATCTCTACCGAATCAATCCACATAAGTCGCTGTAACTTACTGTACAAATCACAAGGTCTGCTGATCAGTTGGCAGCAACATATTGAAATGAAGTAGAATTACTGAAAGTTTTGGTTGAACTTCAAAAAATCATTCTATAGGATGTTATTAAATAACACCGAAATATTTTATCTGTATATAGAGAGGCAAGCAACTTTTATTAGGAGATGCTCTATGGCGTAAAATGTTAATGCTACAGGGCATTAAAGTCATTATAATTCGGTGCTCATAAGTAAATAATTAAGCGAAATAGAGTTAAAAGTTTCATTAAATTGACTTCATACCTTTTTAGTGATCGATAAAAACCTGATTCTTAATAATTCATCTACAGCTATATCATAATTTAGAGTTTTCATAATTTGCAAAATTTACAGACTAATCACATGACTGGACACCACTGCATTGGCGTTTTTTTTTTTAATTTATTCAAACTACTGACTACAGTGTTAACAACGGAGTTCCGTTTTGCATTTTTTATAATGATAGAAGTCAGTGGCGGCAAGGTGCTAGGAGATCTTATGCTGTAACAGGAAAAATTGAATCCATGTAGCAAAAATCTTCTGATAAATGTTGCTTGTCTATGTCCCCTTTATACACAGGCAAAATTTTTCGGTGTTATTCATTAACACTGTATACACACTCAGGAGTATAATATTGGAAACTGTTTTGTACCTCTATACTTCCGGTTTGACTCCGTTACAGTTTCTAGTATAATGTTATGAAAATTCACGTTTAGCTTGAATTTATTAATATTTATCTTAACATGCAACCGACACTACAGTATGCATGAGAGGAAACGAATGAGATTTTGACATGTTTGGAAAAGAGACTGGAGATTTTCTAATGGTTTTGCTGTACAATTAATAGGCCTATCGATCTCAGAGTTAAGCTCCAGATAGATTCTTTTTATAAATAGCGAACTCGGTGTACAGTATATTCTTGAACATATTTCCAATCTAACAAAAGACATTTCTTAATAATCTAGAACATGTTTCAGGGGGCACAGTATTATGGCCTCGGACAAAAGTCTCATAATGCAGGGCGGCTTAGACCTTGATTGCCACAAGATATAGTTCTTCGATTAAGTTCATGACCATGTGTCAGATAACTTTAAAGCATAATTTTAAATGAGGGGTCAAACATTGACTCACCTATAGCGAGAATTCTACTAATGTTAAAAATCACCAATGGCCAATCTGATATAGCATGTAATGCTGAACAATTGAAAATAAATATATATATAAAAAACAGAATTTAATTTATTAACGTGAATACGAAACATTAATAGGCTAATATAATGTATACCACCCTCGTATCCTATATTGGCGGGGTAGCCTACTCAGTGGAGCGGTTGGTTGAGGCTCTACATTACAAAGCGGCAGGTCGGAATCCTATCCTCGATGACGTCATTGAGTTTTTCAATTGATTTAATCCTTCTGGTGGCACTAGGGCCCAGAGGTCGACGCAGCCTCTAGCAGAAATTAGTACCGGAGCAATCCTGGGGGTAAAGACCTACGGTGCGTAAGGCTGACAAGCTTACTACCTTCCCCGTCCGATTGTCTGAAAATTTGGCAGCCTCAATCTTCTGGAACCCTAAGGGTCTCTTCGGTCTGTATAAGAATCACTTCACTTAATTTTTATCCGATAACGGTAAAGGCAACTCGACTAAAGTCGTGCAACTTTTGCTACGTTTCGTCCTGTGCGCTACCTTGAAGTACTCCAAATAAAATATCTGTGTGCAAAAAAAAAAAAAAAAAAAAAAAATCTTCTGCAATATAGGCAATCGTGTTGTAGGGGGTATAAATTTTATTCATTAGCGTATGCTTTTTCATTTCATATATTTTCTGTTTTAGTTACTGTTGTACGTACTTCATTTGTGTATTTATTAATTTGATTATTTATTGGAACATTCTGCCATTGGCTTGAAAGGTGCATTGTTCATAAATCCAGGTATTCTATCTGTTTTCCAGCTTAAAAGTCAGAAATATTAGGCATATTTCCTGTTTATAATTTTTTTTTAAATAAATATAAGCCTGAAAAGGTAGAATCAGACTGAAAAATTCAATACCATAGCCGGTATTTGAACCAGGATCAGGATCAAGTTTCACCTCAGCGTATCCACGGCCAGTGTGAAAGAATTATAATTCCAAATTTAAAGCTGATAAATCCGTAATAACTAGGGCAAGGCATTTGATGATTTTGCATCTTTTTTATATGAAGGTTAAAATAAATATATATGTGCATCATGAAATAATTCATTAAGTAAGGGCAATTTGTTTTTGCATTATTTTGCTTTATTTTGCATTTTTCGTCATTTTCAAGAGATAGGTTATTTTTTGAAAATTTGTAGGTCATTTTCTGCATTTTAGGTAATGTTTCAGTGGAGATAGAGAGAAGCATTTCCATGTACAAATCGTTACTTTCAGACAACAGACAATCGTTCTTATTTGAGAATCTCCTCCAAGTGTTCATAGTTAATTTTAATTCAGGTTTATTGTAAACACCAGAGCAGTCTGTTTTGTAGCAATAAAGATTTTTTCTTTCTTTTTAAATGGCACATGGGTAATTTGATGGGCATGCCAGTTCAGAAAGAATTTCTTTTTCGCTATGGGTGTCCAAGTAGTATAAATTTACTTCTTTAGAAACAAAATAGCCTAAGTGTTTTATAATATAAATTCATATTAACGCACCGTCATAAACTGTTTTTAGAAATGAATTACTTAAGAAAAACTAATTGTAAGTAATAATGGTAAATTTATTGGTAATCTTTTTTTAAATTTTGGATCATTTTTTAACTATTTTTAGGTCATAAATGCATTTTATTTTTGGCCTTTTCACTATTTTATGGTCATTAAACTAATAATAACTAGTAATAACTCACATACCAGTACCATAAATAACAGGAGTTGAACACGATATTTGTATCTCTGAACGGGCTCTTCCAATATTATTTTGAAGTAACAGTATCATTTCTACCTAGGTATATACCGTAATACTGATATTAAAAAGAAAAGCATTCAGTGGTTCGTAGTCAGTAACTTTATGAGCTGGCCTCCTACAAAAAAATAATATACAGCATTTCTACAGTTTTTATTTTATTTATTTGTTTATTTATTTATTTTTTTAATAGGCCTAGGGTTAAAACAACTGAAGTATTAGCTGCAAAGCTTCACAACCTGCAACGGAAGTTTGTAGGTTACAGGAAGGACAGCTGGACAGTTTTTTTATGTTATTACATTTAAATAAGTCTTAATCAAGCCCTATTCAATCTGGATGTACTTAGCAAAGTAAAGATGCTTCTAGCTCATCGCAAAAAAGTAGCTGCTTTAAGTGCAACGCACTTCTTAAGGCGCACTGACTTAATTCGTAATTTGCTTTCCAACTTTTTCTCTTGCAATGCTTTTAGAAGAGCTTCGTATCAAAAAGCAAGCACTCCCCACTGCTTTCAAAATTAAATCCTGTCTTACTACAGGGATGTCCAACTCAGTACTTCTTAATACTTTTGAAAGTTTATTTCAAGGAACTAACTTTTCTGAAAAAAATGGCGACGTTTATTCATCAAATTGACTTATTTATTACTATCATTCTGAATTTGGTATTTAGTTATTCTTACAAATGAAATGATAGTTATTGATCCTTCTCTTGCCATCAATATTGCAAGACATCCAAATACACTTAAAAATAGGGTTCGGATGTTTATGACCTAAAGACATGGAAAATATGACTGAAAATATGCCCTTAAAATGACGTAAATATGACCCAAAAATAACGTATTGTCAAAAAATAAATGTTCCATTTTAAAACGTTTAAAGACACTAAATTCTTACATCACATGAATTCAGTCAGATAATCACTTTTTAACAATTTTGGTGATTTACCGTTTTACTTGTAATGAACTTCTATTTTTAAAGGATTTGCTCCGTTTGCTCGCTTCAACAGCTTCAAATACTTGTAATATTTTGTAGACCTTGCGTGTCCCTATAACATATGAACTGTTGCATTAATTTTAAAATTACTATTCATTTGACATAAATATTAAACTAATGAAATAAATTTCAAATTTAACTCGCCATGTAGTACACATACTGTATAATTGTGCTCTTATACCGAATTTATAACTGAAATATGACGTTAAATTACAAATATGGCTAAAATAATTAGGTCACATCCAGAAATAGTACATATGAACAACAAAAAATTCAATAAGTTTATCAAAAATCTTATTTCATAGTTCAAAAGTTACTTCACTCTGTACTTAGTAGACAATTAAGGAACGATTTTATTTGTAATAACTCAGGGTTTCAATTTTTGTTCTTACTACTTTTCCTTTTTTCTTTTTACTTTTCTGTTCTTTCTTTATTATTATAATTTTTTAGGTTTTGATTTAATTATATTTTCTTTATGTATTTTATAATTTGTATTTTGTAATGTAAATGGCTGAACTGTGCCCGAGCACGAGCGCTTGCTCATTCGGGTGGTCTTGTTTTGTTTTGTATAAATATTTTGTATAAATATAATAAAATAAAATAAAATAAATAAATAAATAAATATGACCAAGGCCACAAAAAGGACCAAAATATGATTTTATATGGTTTGGATAACAAGCGTGCAATACATGTTTAATTTGAGTTTGCGGCGAGAACGGGGGCCAGGATAAAAATATGATATTTCATAAATAGGGGGCGGATTTCTATGACATGTCATATTTTTCCCCTTTGCATTATTTCAGGTTTCCGTCTAATTTAAACCCGATTCCAAGCATCCTGGTGAAAATGGAACGGCTTTTATTGTGCATATAACTGCATATTTAGGAAATTTTCAACTATTGTAGCATATTTAGTATGGACATACATATTTAGGTCATATTTTTGGCATATTTGTGTGCATATTAAAGACATTTTGAAGTTTCATATCATATTTAGTAAATTTTGCATTATAATGGTACTTCTTGCGAGTTTACAGATATTTTAAATAATTAACACTATATTTTAATAAAATGTATTGTAATAAAACTTTATAAAAATATACACAATGTGTAAGCGGTAAAGTCATATTTTAAATTTTGTCATATTTTAGTGTGTTTTAGGTCATAAATGCATGCATATATCCTATTTTTTAGGTCATAGAAATCATAGAAATCCGCCCCCTAGTCATAAACATCCGAACCCTTCTTATAAACATTAGTAATCTGCTGCAGAAATAATAACATTAACATACGGTACTAGTAAAATAAACTTCCACATTTCCCGGAAGAGGGAATAATCCTTTCATTACAAAACGACAAAGAAATCATACATTACGTAATAACTGAAAACAATATATTATTCATTTATTCTGTGTGCATTTCTACGAAAAAGTAGCAAATACAGTATAAACATAGAGCATGAGGAATAGAATTACCACCAAGTCTCAACAACATAGTTGGTTTTATTTCATATGTTTTGTCATCCCATTCTGTTTAATATGGCTCTGTATTTACGTTAGATGAATTAAAAATCACTTGCAATTTTCCAAGTAATTTAAATTAACCTGTCGGTAGTTCTGACTTTTATACTCCCTCCTACCATTATTTAAATGATTACGCACTCTGTGTAAAGGGAGGGTTCGGAATATTTCAGCGCCGGACATTTATGCACCTCGTATAGGGAAGTTTTATTATTATTATTATTATTATTATTATCATTATTATTTCGTATAGGGAATTTTATTATTATTATTATTATTATTATTATTATTATTATTATTATTATTAAGATTACTATTATTACTTATTAAGTTATTATTATATTATTATTACATTATTTTCATTCTCCAATAAAGTGATTTCTCTCTTTCTTTTTAAGCCGAACACATTCGCGCGCTTTATACAGCCATATCTACTAAACTAAACTCCGTGGCCCTACATCCCCAAAGGGACAAGTCCTACCACCCGACCGCTGCGTCCTTTACAGTACCTTAGGCAGATGACAGGATTGGGGGGCATGTGGTCAGCATGCCGACACCCACGGCCATTAATGGTGGTTTCCACGACCGGAGCCACGACTTCTCTATCAAGTAGCTCCTCAGTTTGAATCACGAGGCTGAGTGCACCCCGTTCCAGACCTCCCTACCTCAGAAAAATCCGAGGATCGAACACGGGCCGAGGGATCTGTAGTCAGCGACGCTAACCACAAGACCACGCCGGCGGTGTCATACAGTACATACTTAATTTTAGTATGAAATTGGGCCTCTGACTGCTTACGGCGGCCCTGCTTAAACCTACCCCCACGGGTATGAAATTCATCAATCATAACATAGGCCTACGTTGTCATGAGAGTGAGAAGCTATATACACGAATTTACTGAATGCTTTGAATTTATTTGCAAACCCTCTGCTGAATTCTTCATAAAAGTAAATACAGCCTACAAATTCTATTAATTTTGTATACTTGTCAATATTTGAGGGGAATGCATGCATTATATATATAACATTTAATCAGTATAGAATGCTTGTCAGAAATACACAGCAAATTGTGTCCGCTTCATTGTTTTAACGCGAGCTTCATCTGTGTAATTGATTCAAACGAATTCCGCTTGGCAGCGTTCTAATTAATTAATACGCAGCTCGGACCAGATCCTAAATGACTACGCAACAATCAACACCAGCGATGTTCAAGCTGTCACTGTGCTATAAGGTCATGAAATTAATTAGCATGATTGCATATCAATTAGTGAAACTGAACAAATTAAAACTACGGCATAATAATAAATATAAATAGGCTTTAAGAACAGTAGATGCAGAGACCATACTTGTTTCATTAAATTTTAGGTGAGAACATAGGAGAATCGTATATTCAAGGTTGTAGTCTCGAAACTTTCACAGGGTAGGCCTATATTCTAAAGCAGACTTGTCCAATTTTAAAAGAACAGGGAGCAGCGTTTAATTAGAGTAATTTTCTTGAGGGCTGCGCCATTCTATTTTAAGACTTACGAATAAAATAAAATACTGTCATTTCTGCGTAATAAATTTGTAAAACGCTTCACTGATTTTAAAATGAGACAGTAACAGTGAACTATTATTCCATAATTTGGCATAAAATAAGTAATATTAGTATAAAGAATGCGTTTTAGGTTAAAACATGTCAATTAAATTCTACTGATTACATTGAAGCACAAAGACTAAAGTAAACAGAAAACAGTCTGTAAAATCTATTTAATCTCTTCCCATATGTCTGATCAAAAACACTTGCAAATCCAAATGTTTACGTCACTATAACTTGAGCAAATTCCTGGCGTGTCTGCGTACGTAACTTCGCTATCTAAATAATTGAAATGTAATATAGTAAACAATATCCACCTTATACCACAAAGTATATTAAATTACATAAATTTTTTGATACAAGGTTAACTACTATCGTAAATATAAAAGAGAGAAAATGTATCAAGAATTCAGAGTACAATAATTATTACACTAAAAACTTTACCTTTGGCATTAGGCCCTGCTATAGTCATGAATATATTTAAAAAAATTACCCGGTTATAAGTAAAATTAGATTATATATTAAAATATTCGTTGAATGTATCGTCATGAAGTAACACAATGTGGATATGTATATTATATCCCTGTTTTAAGCTTATGGTACAAGATAATTATTCTTCTCACATATAAATTAATGGTAATTATATATTTAATAAATTTTATGGTACAATAATGATTACAATAAAAACTTCACCTTAGACATTAGGCCCTGGTATTGTCATGAATATATAAAAAATTATTTTACACAGTTATAAGGATATTATAGACTATTACAATATTCGTTGAGCGTATCGTCATTAAGTAACACAATGTGGTCATGGAAACCACCATTAACGGCCGTGGGTGTCGACGTGCTGACCACATGCCCCCAATCCTGCCGTCTGCCTATGGTAGATGACGCAGCGTTCGGGTGGTAGGCCTTGTCCCTTCTGGGATGTTAGCGCCACGGAGTTAGTTAGTTAGCATTCTTGATACATCTTGTAATACAAGCTAATTTGCATTTGGATTTTTTTTCTCGCTTTTATATTTGCGATAGTAGTTAACCTTGTATTAAAAAATTCTGGAATTTAATATACTCTGTTGTATAAGGTGGATATTGTTTACTATATTTCGCTATGTAACTTATTGTAATGTTGGAACTCTTCATGTTATATTCCTGGTATATGCTACTTTTTATATTAAAGTTTTCTGCTGTATGTAATTTAGTACAGTGAAAAATGAAAGTACAAAGTTACATAATTGAAGAATTTTTTTCATCTGTGTCGCCTTATTTGTGCACGATACAAGCTTTTCTCCCTTCTTTTATGTGCAGTAATTTATGCAGTATCCCTGCGCTCTACTGGCAGTTCTATGAATTTCGTTTTCACAAACATTCTCTTTGCTTTAGACGCCATGCAGCATCATTCCATTTTAATTTGCTTTTTCTCTTTCCTCTTTCCTCTGTCACCTGAACGCATGAAATATTATAATACAATGTTTTTTTTTTTTTTTTTTTTTTTTTTAATTTATTTATTTAAGGTCGCTTTTTAACTGCCAGGGTCAACAGCGACCACAATAATTAATACATATATATATTGAACAAGTTCTACAAGAAGTGAAGTATGAAGAAAAACATGTGCAACTTGAAATTTAGTAAGAAGAACAACATATTAAACTTAAAACTTTAGCAACTATTGACAAACTATGAAATATAATGTTTGCCGTGTGTTTGACACCTAGTCCTGTCCATAATAAGAACGAGAGCGCAACAGTAAGAACAACATATAGACAACAGCAGTAATGACGATGTATTGTATTGAGAATTGAGATACGAGAGTGGTAAGTGCGTTGGTAAGTGCGTTATTGAGGAAGTCTTTGAAAACACGAGCCAAATTTTAAATTTGAAAGATTCTCCAATGCATGCGTATTGCATATTATTTTTATACGAAAGGGGAAAAATCGTCAAAATATGAGGTGCGTCCAGAAACTTAAGTTTCCCTGGGGCCGTTTACAGAAACAAAACACAATTTCAAGGAAATATTTATTGCAACAGACACAGCAAGTGTTCAGCTATTTTTCAACATATTCGCCATTGGAATTGAACCATGGAACCAACTTTTCAACACCTACGTCGTAGAAATCTGCCGCCAGGGATTTGAACCACTGTGTGACAACCACCTTCGCCTCTCTGTCATTCTCCGTCATTCTTTGTAATTTCGTGAGGTGTAGCAAAAGATGAAAATCACTGGGAGTGAGATCAGGGGTTAGGGTGGATGTTTCAACACCTCCCAGCCGAACTTCTGCAGCATACTTGTTAGGAGGTGTTTAAACATCCACCCTACAGCCTGTACTTCGCTCCCAATGATTTCCATCATTTCCTACACCTAAATAAATGACACGGAATGACAGAGAATGACAGAGATGGGGAGATGTTTGTCACACAGTGGTTCAAATCCCTGGTGGCAGACTTCTACAACTCAGGCGTTGAAAGGTTGGTTCCACAAATGTTTCAATTCCAGTGGCGAATATGTTGAAGAATAGCTGAACACTTGCTATGTCTGTTGCAATAAATATTTCCTTGAAATTGTGTTTTGTTTCTGTAAACGGCCCCAAGGGAACCTACTTTATGGACGTTCCTCGTACTAGGGGAATTCAATTAAATACAATCAGTTGTTCGAGATGGCCTAGTTCCATTCGTACCAACTTTGAAAAGGTTAGTGACTGCTTTAATACTCCTGATTATCGATATATCGATTACTTTTCTTTGAATTAAATGTTAACTCAATATCATCATCACGGTTTTTTTGTCTTTATATCTACATCTTCCGTATTGTCAATCTCCAAGCCTCTCTATCCTCCCATAGATTCTCAGGAATGTTCTTCTTCTTCATGTCTTCTTTGGTCTGCCTATCTTCTTTCTGCCCGGAGGATTCCATCTGAAGATCTTCTCAATATTGAGAAGTAAAATTAAAGTCAAGACACACATAAGATTGAAATTGTGAACGCCAACAAGCAAATTGTAATCCATGTCTACAATACAAAAATTGCAGGCTTTGATATAATGGCGCACATCTACTGTAAATAGGCAAAATGTCTGGTAGATTAGCTTACCGGAAGTTCAAGGTTCCACCATGATAGATTGAACGTGAAATGGATGAAAGAACACTATTGTAGAAAAAATAGTACAATCTTAACTTACTACTTATTACTAGGGGGCGGATTTCTATGACATGTCATATTTTTCCCCTTTGCATTATTTCAGGTTTCCGACTAATTTAAACCCGATTCCAAGCATCCTGGTGAAAATAGGATGGCTTTTATTGTGCATATAACTGCATATTTAGGACATTTTCAACTAATGTAGCATATTTAGTTTGAACATGCATATTTAAGTCATATTTTGGGCATATTTGTGTGCATATTAAATACATTTTGAAGTTTCATATCATATTTTGTAAATTTTGCAATTTAATGATACTTTTTGAGAATTTTTCAGACATTTTAAATAATTACATTAGGCCTATATTTTAATAAAATTAATTGTAATGAAACTTAAAAAATATATACAAAATGTGTAAGTGGTAAAGTCATATTTTGAATTTTATTGGTCATATTTTAATGCTTTTAGGTCATAAATGCTTGCATATATCCTATTTTTTAGGTCATAGAAATCCGCCCCTACTTATTACTAATGACAAATGACGTCACTATACTTTGGTGTTGTTCATTAACACCCTGTATATACATATATGTATATGTATATATATATATATATATATATATATATTATTTTATATCAGCATAAAAGATGAAGCGGAACGTGTATGACGTTATTAATAATGCAGTCCAGACGCACAGGGACTTGAAATGCTATGGTTTTTCACAGCTGCCGAGTTAGTCCCAAGGGATAATAGTGATGATAATAATAAATATTTCACTTTGTGTTACAGTCATTAAGGATTAAAAAGGAAACTGTCGCCTCTGCTGCAGCTTAATTAAAAAACATCTTCATTTAAATGCGAGAGCAGGATCCAATTTCAAACCCCATTACCTGTTACCCTTGTTACTTTGTGAGTTCGTTATCCTTCTCTATACAGTACCTTCTGTATTCTGCTGTGCGAGATTAAAAACCACTCCCTACTAATTGCTAATTCTGATAATATTATAATTAGTATTTATTTATTTATACAATCATTCTGCACAACGCAGATTGCCTTACAGACAAAGAATACATGTACAATATATACACTTATTAAAAAATTACATTAACTTTCTGTTAAATCATCAAAGATAACAGGAAAATTATAACGATCAAGTAAAACATCAAATTTAAGAAAGAAAACCTGATCAGCTTAAAATAGGACAGATACAGATACAGAATACAACGCATGCTCGTCTCATCATCGCCTGTATATACAAGATGACACATAACTAATTGACTGTATTTTGTTTAAAATCATGATATTTGTTATTAAATCGAATAGAGAGACGTTATGGTATATGAAGAATTAAATCATAATAATAATCATTAATAATAATAATAATATCTTTGAGCGACATAAAAACCATTGGATCTAATATTGAGTCATATAGCCACGTAAGTTTTTATGGTTATTACATTAGCAAGCCAAGTGGCTACAGACGTTAAATAGCAGACCTGAGAAACGTGTGGGGAATACTAGGTCCAATCTCAAACGATCATTAATTCTGTTAATTACGAGTATCTGGTACTGTATATATATATAGCAAGAGAACAAGATACAAATGTCAGCAACACGCATAGGCTATCTATCGTTTTGCTTATGGCATTTGTCTGTTTTTGTATTCAAAACAAAATAAAATTTGCTCTTTTTAGGAAGTTCGAACTAACGTAACATTTTTTTTTATTAAGTGCCAGAATGGTTCGAATTTTCATGAAACTTGGTATACGCATTTATAACGTCCATGCGAAGAAGCCTATTGATATTGGACCAAATTGGTTGACCGGTACCGGAGTAAATCCCAATGTAGTGCCTATTTTATGCTATATATTATAAAGAATTCATCGAATGCAAATCAGTTATCATGACAACATACTGTTGTACAGTGTTCATATATGGCCCAGCGAAATATACTGCATGAAGAGATCTGAAATTTTAAACATAGATGAACTGAAGGGTGGCCGAATGCACCTCAAAGCCGGATTTTTAATTTTAGCTTTCGTTCGAGAGTTATGAGTGAAAAACGGGCAGAGAATGTGCATCTTTTTTGTGCTTTCGAAGCATCAGTTTTCAGTAATAACATTTCAATTGTCAAATCAATTGCAGGTAGCTTTGGCTATTTTTGTCATAACTTGGAAATAAAAGCATCTCGATTTGTTCAATATATCGCATGGAATTATCGATCGTTTCGATTCTGTGAACTCACCCTGGTCGATTCGATTGTTTGTAATGTCAAATACATTAGGAGCGCTTTCTAATCGTGGTATGCACTCCAAAGCCGGATTTTTAGCTGTTTCGTTATGTATTATTAATCGTTTAGTTTATGAATGATTCGCGTGTAAGTGTCAACGGATATAATGTTTTAATTAAGTGCCAGTATGGTACTTTATGAGATTGTGTGGGGGACGAAAAATGTCTGTCCGTCTGTCTGTCTGTCTGTCCGTCCGTCCGTCCGTGTGTCTGTACGCGCTCTAACTCAAATACGCTTTTTCGGATTTTCATGAAACTTGGAAAACACATTTATAATGTCAATGGGAAGAACCCTATTGATATTGAACCAAATCTGTTCACCGGTACCGGAGTAATGCCCAATTTAGTGTCTATTTTAATAGATTATGGCGCAAATACGCTGTATCGGATTTCCATTAAACTTGGTATACGCATTTATGACATCCATGAAAAGTACTCTGTTAAATTTGAACCTAATCTGTTGACCGGTACCGGAGTAAAACCCAATTTAGTGTATATTTTAAAGGCGCAATAGCTCAAATACGCCATATCGGATATTTATGAAACTTCGTATACGCATTTATACTATCCATGGAAAGACGTCTGTTGATGTTCAACCAAATCGGTTGGCCAGTACCGGAATAATGCCCAATTTATTGCCTTTTATGTTAATATATGAGAAGTCGCGATAACTCAAATATGCTTTATTGGATTTTCCTGAAACTTTGTATACCCATTTATAATGTGCATGGGAAGACGTCTACCGATATTGGACCAAATCGGTTGTCCGGTACCGGAGTAAAACCCAATTTAGTGTCTATTTTAAAAACGCGGTAACTCAAATACGCTTTACCGGATTTTTATGGAATTTGGTATACACATTTATAGTTTTCATGGGAAGAGGTCTACTGATACTGGATGAAATCGGTTGACCTGTTTCGGAGTAATGCTCAATTTGGTGCCTATTTTATGATAATATACGTATTCGAAAGAATTTATATAAAATAAATGGTGCAAAAATATATTGCACAAACTTTCTCCCATATACGTGTTAAAGGCTAGCACAGAGAAAAGTAAATTAAAGAGATAATTAAATTTTACTTATTAAATTTTCATAAAAACTAACAAATATCTAGAACGGAAAGCATCAGGGTCGATCTTTATGTTCAATGCTTTTACTGTGAAATAATAATAATAATAATAATAATAATAATAATAATAAAAATATAATAATAATAATAATAATAATAATAATAATAATAATAATAATAATAATAATAATAATATCAATGGCAGTAAAACTTCATATTATTAGTAGGCCTACTAATATACGGGAAAATTCAAATATAAATTGCACCATGGGATGAATCGGTCCCACCCAACCCACCATCACCGATGCAGTTTCTTTTATACCATGATCTAGCAAATTCTTCTGTCCTCGTATTATGAAGAAACTCGTGATCGGACGTTGGAGGTGTGACGTCATACCGCTAGACGAGAGGTGACAGGCTGACAAACCTCGCGGGAGATATAATATGCCACATTTTCGAAACCTACAAACAGTGTATCGTCCTTTTTCGAAAATGCAAGGGCGCTTCGCAACGGCTTCCGCCTCCGCTTCGCGCACTTTAACTATGTGGTTAGTGTTATGCATTATTTAGTTATATGTAGAGGGGGATACAAGGCACTTGCGACAAAAATACAAGGACAGTTGGTCACCCTGCTTCGCTCAGAAACAAAATACATCACACAGTCCATGCATATGTGAATATCGAATGGGCGGAGCTTATGGAGCGACTTATATTTGAATTTCGCCACTACTGCTACTACTTAGGTTATATTGCACGCTTTAACTGCATGTAGGTCATATAACGTGTTTAGTATGTTTGCGTAAACCATTAGTCTATAGTAACAGCTCATTCGCGTCATCTGCATCGACTGCATCTATTGTTTAGTGATGTCTTCTTATGTAATATTCAGTTTAAACGATTATAATATCCACTGACATAGCGGCGATGAGTTATGGAAAATAAACAAGTCCTACAAACCCGGCGTTTGCCTTTGCGAACGAGGAAACCATGAAAAACCCAAGTCAATTTGGGCAGCCACGAGGTTTGATTTGAACTCAGGACCTCTTGTCTGTTAGCCTATACCACCTCGCTGTAATTGGTTTTGGCGTGTTCATTACGACTGAGCAAAACTGACTGCATTTGCAACAATAAGTACATTAGGCCTATAGTTTTCTTGTTGCTAGGGGCAACAAAATGTCATTCATATTTCAATTGACATGTATGTTCTGAAATTCGCATTTAAGCCGTCCTTATTTCGTTTTTATCTTGATATCTATTAAATGTATAAAGAAATGTGTTAAACAAAAAATGTTCATTTTAAATTTCTCTACAACTTTACTGTGGTAGGTTTTCATGTATCGCCTACACTAATGGATATAATCTACAAAAATTGAAAATGGATACGAGTAAAGTACCCCTTAAGTCATTTTTGCAGAAATACGGATATAGCCATTTTATTGGTCATAGATAAGAGTTTCCAATTTTAATTTTTTATTAAAATCGTTAGAGCCATTTTTTCAAAAATCAAAAATTTTAAAAAAGTTTTCATGAAAAGTCTCCTTAATATTTCAGTTGTAAAGCTAAATTTCTGGGCGGTTCGACAAAATTTCGGAAAAGTCCTTATTTCAAAAAATGAAGTAAATACAACGAGCCGTTTACCCGCTGTGCTTGTCCACAGACGGACAGACGGACAGACAGACGGACAGACGTCATTCCAAAAATACTTTTTTCGGTTTCTAGGCTTCATGAAACATGCTCTCCCGGTGTTATCTCGACTTCGATTTTTTGTCACGATCACAATACTTTCTCTATACTACGTATATGGGAGAAAGTAAAAAAAAAGCAAATCATTTATCATGACAACATAGTCAATTGTTTTACTGTGATATTTTACGGCTTTGGAAATTAAAATAGAGATAGCTATGACCAAAAACACTATTGTTTTACATGCGCTTATAACTTACAACTAGACCGTTAAACTGACCCAGGTGACCGAGATGGTAACGTTTTGGCCTCACGTTATGGAGTTCCATGGTTCAAATCCCGAAACCAGCCAATTTCACTTTCTTTTTCGTATTTTTATGTGAGTGTGCGATTGTCAAGATATCAAAAATCTGTACAGTTCAGCTGATGCTGGAAGATTTTAATCTGATTAAAAAGAAAACTAGACCTTTGTTCTTCCCTAAGCCCTGCTTAATGAATAAATCTGGGGCTTAACTTGTAAATCAATTAAAAAAACATATTCTGCATATCATAATTGCAGTCATAACTTATTAAAAAAACATACTGGCACTTTTTTACATCAGTTTACCTGATTTTATTTTGCTGTTAATTTTTATTCTTGGGATTAATTATCGAGGGCAAAGTCACGGGCATCTGCTAGTTCCCCATAAAAGGAAGCAAACAATGTTCTAGGCTAACTACGCTATGCGTTGAAGAAAATAACAGAGAACTTTTGGCTGTCACACTTTGGTTATAACACGACAAACACTAGATTAAGGATGCCAATTTCCTGTATTTGTCAGCCAATCAGGCATTTCGCCAGATATAATATTTTGGTTATGGAAATATCTTGGAGTGTGTCCATACTTTTAAAGTATCTATTTGTAACTTTCATCAAGGGGGAAAAAAAGGTGGCTTAAAAGCCGGTCTGAATTAATTTCTCGACAAATTAGCTGGCATTGTGAAAGACTTTAATAAATTCCCTGCTTTACTATAGTAATAAACATACTGATCTAGAAACCAAAATGTGTAAATAAAGCTTGCATTTTATTGCAGCTCTTCCCTACTTTGCAGCGGGGGGTTTAAGTAATTGAATCCAAATAATGATTAACTGTTTCTCAGTTACTTAGATAATAAGAAGTGTCTATGTTTATTAAGTGCCAGTATGGTATTTTATGAGATTGTGTGCGTCCGTGTGTCTGTATGCGCGATAACTAAAATACACTTTATCGGATTTTCATAAAACTTGGTACACGCATTTATAACGTCCATGGGAAGAAGCCTATTGATAATGGACCAAATCGGTTGACCGGTACCGGAGTAGAACCCAATGTAGGGCCTATTTCATGGTAATATTTTAGAATGAATTTATCAAATGCAAATCCGTTCTCATGACAACATATTGTTTTAGAGTGTTCATATACGGCTTTGGAAGTGCAATACAGTTAGCTATGAGAAATAACACTAGCCTTCACATACGCTTATTAAAGTAGGCTGTTAAACTGAGCGAGGTTACTTATGAATTTACAACATAAAGCACGCTTATTTTGTTACTAAAGAAGTAAGTAAATTTATACTACTTTGACACCCTTAGCGAAAAAGAAATTCGTTCATAGCTGGCTTGCCCATCAAATTGCACCCAGCAAATATGAGCCATTTAAGAAGAAAGACAAAAAATTATTGCTACAAGACAAACTGCTATGGTGTTTATTAACCTGAATTAAAATGAACTGTGAACACTTGGCGGAGATTCTCAAATAAAAACGATTGTCTATTGTCTGAAAGTAACTATTTATACAAGGAAAAGCTCCTCTGTACCTCCACTAAAACATGACCTAAAATGCAAAAAAAAAAAGCTAAAATGCCGAAAATGATCTAAAAATTGCCAAAACACAATGACCTCTTGGATGAAAATGACGAAAATGCAAATAAAGCAAAAAATGCAAAAGCAAATTGCCCTTATTTGATCAGTTATTTCATGATATACATTTATATACAGTATATTCGAGCTATCTTTTAACCTTCATATAAAAAAGAAGCAAAATCATCAAACGCCTTGCCCTACTAATAACCATAAAAACTTACGTGGGTATATAACTCAATATTGGCTCCAGTGGATTTTATGTTGCTCAAAGATATTAACATATTATTATTATTATTATTATTATTATTATTATTATTATTATTATTATTATTATTTAATCCTTCAGATAACCTATCGTCTTTCTATTAGATTTAATAACAAATATCTTGATTTTAAACAAAATACAGGCAATTTCAATGATTTTAGTTATATTGTATATGGTATGCTGGTGATGACGAGACAAGTTTGCGCAGATTCTGTATCTGTCCAATTTTAAGAGTGACATAGAGACACAGACTGCCATTAAATAAAAAAAAAATTAATAACAAACAAAAGTAAAAACAAAATATTAAAGTATTTTCCAAATAAAGTACTGTATGATCAATGCAAAAATATTAAAAGAAGACAATATAACATTTAGGAAACTGGGGAGCGGGATAGATTATATTTAATTTATTTAATCATAAAATATTATAAAAATGATTACGTAAAATGCTCAATAAACGATAATGGACCCGGTTTCCAAAGTGTGAGATATCCTGTTGAATTCCATGCATTTTGTAACTTATGAAGAATAAATTATGAGTGGAAATTGCAAATTGTACAGGAGAGGAAATAGACTTCGCAATGTACTTACGTCTGAGTCCGTAGTACTCTTAATCTGTTCATGGGTATAGCAACTACTGTAACAATGAACAGCACATAGAACTTACGTTGGCGTAAGCACAGGGAACAACATGGTGCAAAAAATATTTTTCCAAAAAAATGACAGTTAGAACCTTTCGCAATTTCAACTCCTCAGATAGGTGATTTTTTTTTTTTTTTTTTTTTTAACGAAGCAGACATTTTAATATGGGGCTAAATACAGGAATATTGTAATGCTGACATTTAGCTCCAGTACCTTGCATAAAGGTGATCGCGCATGCTCAATGCATTTGTTTATGCATTCGTTGCAATAAATTTGAATGCACGTGGGTAAATGAGAAAGCTGTCTTGCCGACAATGAGGAGCAATCAATAAGGAAGTGTTGTCATGGCAACGGAAGCTGCCTCCGGTCCACGCCAAGTTCAAATTTCAACCTCGGACACTCAAACCTTTTAAGATCCTCGTTGGCTACCTCAATCGTTACCCAGGAATTGAAAATTATGAGATGAAATATTATGAAGTCAATACAAGTCATATGAGAAAATGGGTTTCAAATCTTAACCCTTAACGCCTAGTTTCATCGAAAGGGTTTATCATTTAACCTCGAGTTTGGTTATTAAAATACATGTCGGATACTTTTCAATGAAATAAAATAGATGTGATCAGTTGCTCAACGATAATTTATTTTATAATTCACCGCCTAGGCCTTTCGGCGCGCTTGCACCATCTTCAGGGCATCTTTTTGCTGGTTTGGAGTTCCAACAATTAAAACCAATTTTGCATTTTGTCACATTTATAAAAATAAGATAAAATTCAAAAATGCTCACAAGAGCACTTTCACCGAATTGTCTTCTGTGGCCTCTTTGCCGCGTGTCCGTTGACTAACTGTTGGACTTCCAGAGCAGCAAAAACATGCCCTGAAGATGACACAAGCGCGCCGTAAAGCCTAGGCGGCGAATTATAAAATAAGTATCGTGAGCAGGTGGTATCACGTCTATTTTATTTCCTCAAGTTAGGTGTCCTAAACTCTTGATTTGACGAACGTTTTTTTTTTTTCGTCGAGAAAAATCAATTTTAAAAACTTGGGGTTAAATTAAAACCTACTTATTCTTGAGTTAAATCAGGGGCTGATCCAGAACTTATTGAAGGAAGGGTGACATAAACGAAAATGTGCAATTACTGGGAGTATGGGGGTATAGAATATCCCCCAAAATAGGGGGTCGAAAGCTTTGTCGATATCGGAGAAATTAGAAATTCTCCGTAAACATGTTGAAAACACCAGTGTGAATCAGAAACAGTTGGCGGAATCGTTACGAATCCCTTCTTCGATTGCTTAGAACAATAGTGAAAAATCGTAAAGCGGTGTATTTTTTCTTACCTTTTTCTGAAAGGAAAGAATATGAAATACCCCTCAACATAATTACTGTATTTCATCCTTAATTTTATTCAGCAAATGTTTATTTTGATTCATATCTTGGTGTTAAAATTTTTAAAACCTAAAAATTGACCCACTCTCGCTAATACGCGGTCCCGTGTAATAACTTACGTTATTTTTACACGGCCCCTTGAAGAGTGCCTTGCCGAAGTTTCACTGTATTTGGTATTAGACCCATGGGCAAGTCCTTGAACATGGTCTGGATATTTTTTTCTCTATCTCTTTCTATCCTTGGCTTCTTTTTTCAGTAGCCGGTATTTTCTTTTCTCCTTTAAATTATTTACCAGCTGTATTGTTTTTCTTCCAAGACCTGGAGTTCCCTCCAACTTTCATTCAATGACGTCATGCAGTAGACAATTTCTTCTCAAGATGTGGCCTATCCAGTTTCCTTTTCTACGAAGAACTGTGTTCAGGATCGATCTCTTCTCGTTCACTCTTCTCAATTGTAATTACTCTGAAAAACAACGAAAACTCAGATGAAGCCATTAAACTTCTTGGAATCTGGTTAGACTGTAAGCTTTCCTGGAAACAACACACTGCAGCAATTTGTAAGAAACTGTCTGAAGTTTTTTTTTCTCTTGAGAAAATTAAAACACTGTGTGTCTATTGGCACTTTAATTAATGTGTATTACAGCTTTTTACAGAGCCATTTGAACTACGGTGTAGCCTATTGTTATCCTGGGGAAACAGTATAGAAGCCAAAGTGTTTTACTATTACAGAAGAAAAGCTGTCAGATTAATGAAAAATTGTGATTCTCGTCAAAACTGTCGACCCATTTTTAATGAATTTGGAATTTAGCGTCTCTATATGTTTTAGCAAGTTTACTTTTTGTACATGTGCATCATAGAAATTAGCTTTTCTCTGATATACACTTCTACGATACACAGGGAAGAAATAATTTTGTGCCTCCAAAATTCCGATTGCAGAAATCTCTTGATTCCCACTTATATTTTGGTGTGAAACTGTATAATAAATTGCCTTTAGATTTAAGACGAATTGACAATTTGAATGATTTTAAATACAGAGTTAAAAAGATTATCAGTCAACTAACTTTTATACTGTACAGCAGGAATGTTTGGAGACGGATTTTATTTAATGACTAACTGACGAAACGTATTGCATTGTACGCTTAATGGTTAAATATTATTATTATTATTATTATTATTATTATTATTATTATTATTATTATTATTATTATTATTATTATTACTACTACTACTACTACTACTACTTCATTTGTTACTTTGTCCTTTGTAATTTTGATTTCATTCTTCTCCAGCATCACATTTAAAATAGTTTCTTTACGTTTTTCTTAGTATCCATGTTTCCAATCCATATAAAGAAATATTTCAAGTAGCAGTTTGTCAAGTTCTTCCTAACAAAATGATAATTAACGCAGGGAAAGATAAATATTTTTATATTAGGGTTTTCCCACAGCCTTTTTTGGGTGATTTATCGTAACATTTTTATTTATGTTTCCAACTATCAGTTTTTTATTTTCCATTGCTGGTATTGAGTTCCCCATCCATGTCTTTCTAGTCCCCTTCGTTTCCCCTCTCCTGGTATTCAATTCCTCACCTTATTAGAGAGCCTATTTTGAGTCATTCTTCTCCTATTACCTTGCCATAATAACTGCTTCGTTTCTGTTCGATCGGATAATGTTGCATTTTCTTCCGTGCTATATCTGATGTTTTCATTTGTCACTCGATCCAACGAAGTGAGTCTGCATTATCTTCTTAGAAGAAAATTACATCTATACCTTCTAGCTGTTAGTTCTCCCTCTCTCTCCCTAATATATATATAGGCCGCGGCTGGATTTGAACCAGCGATCATTGATCTAGAGGCGGGCACGCTACCTCTACACTACCGCGGCCGACATATCCTGTTTTTCCTAATCCAATTTAATATCTAAATAAAAATATTTATGTCACTATTTCTGAACTCGGTCACGGAAACCATCATCAACAGCCGTGCGTGTCGGCATGCTGACTACGTGCCCCTAATCCTGCCGTCTGCCTATGGAGATCCCTCCAGGGATGAAGCGCTACGGAGTTTAGTTTTTTTTATTACTGAACTCCTTCCAGCATGAGCTTTGTTCATTCGAGTACTGCGTATCATGTGTAGGTGTGTGCATTTATGTGCATGTGTTACATAAAATGTAATTTGAAATTTAATTTAAATTTAAGAATATTATCAACCATCATAAACCTACAATCCAATCTCTGAAACATCCACAAAATATTTCCATACACACTACGTAAATGGTGCCCAACTTTTTTCTAACGATCACGAAAACCTTGAAATAATATGAAGATGAAGAAAAAAGATCTAGATAACTGTCAAAGACCTATGTAGGGATCGAACCCAGGAATTTGTGTTACATAAAATTTAATTTAAATTTAAGAATATTATAAACCATCATACAATCCAATCATTGAAACATCCACAAAATATTTCCAATCGCTACGTAAATGGCGGCCAGCTTTTTTTCTAACGATCACGAAAACCTCTAAATAAGATGAAGATGAAGAAAAAATAACTAGATAACTGTCTAAGACCTATGTAGGGACCGAACCCATGAATTTGATTAAAAGCCAACACCTTACACCGAGGGGAGATTCAGAGCGATTCTCACGGTGTCATTGAGGAAAATGAACAGTTTAGTTAACTTCAAAGGCGAGGCTACGTCATCATGTGTCTAAGGTGTTACATATGAACCTCGTGTGGGACCTCTGCCCGCAATAATCACGTGGCCTGTGCTGACACCTGTTGCTCTCTGACCTCAAGACTCGAGGTTCAACAGTTTGTTGTCTTGAGTGCAACTTTTGCAACTCCTATACATCATCTCAATGAGAGATAACCAAGACGTAGTAGCTACAGCCTGAAACATAAGTAACTTCCGATCATTGTTTGGATCAATATAATTTCTACGTCGCTCTTGGCGGCGCAGTTGGTTTGAGCCCTGGATTCTGAGTCACAGGTTCAAACCCAGCCAAGGGTCAAGTTCTGGGGCGATAAACCCTCTGGCACAAGTCTTCCGAGAGGGACTTCAAGGTATGAGTCCAGGGTCGAGAATTCAGGCTCATTAAATACCGATTCATTGTAAAACTAAGCATTGAATACAAAACCATTTGAGTTCCTCTTTAATATGATACTATAACATATTTGAAATCTGTGCCACATGTAGTTTTTTAGTGATAAATTAAGAAAATTATTACCGGACTTTAGGGATACAGTACCGCCTCGCAATAAACTTTCAGATACGTAGCTTCCAGGTAGCCTACGTGGAATAGCTCTTGTACTAGAGTACTAGAGTGCGGTACAACTAGGAATAAGTATGGCACCGGTGAGGGGGAGAGTGAATGGAAAGGAAGTCTGCCATTGCATTGCATTGCACGGTAAAAGAGCGCGTTCCGGAACAAACGTCTTTCTAGCTGGTCAGTTATCTACCACCGTAGATTTGCTATCGGGAAGAGTGCATTAAAATTCCCTAGCTTGGATAGTAGAATCGTAAGCGCCGGAATATGTTTCTTCCAGTTTGCGAAGCCTCCGCTAGGTGTGTCAACTTGATCAGAGGCGTAACGAGGGGGAGGGTTTGGGGGTTTAAACTCCCCTCATTGATTAAAAAAAGGAAAATTTTACAATTTTTATAAGTCTGCTTATAAATTACCTAATACGAGTAGGCCTATAAAGCGTGAGAAGCTTAAAACTCGTTACTGTGCATCTTAATTTTTTTAATTTTCCGGGGGAGGACCCCCGAGCCCGCCTCTCCCGGGGGGTATTCCATACCCCCCAGACCCCCCGGATATTATACCCCCCCATATGGTCGGCCTGGTTACGCCTGTGAACTTGATTGTAGTATTTCTCTCAATTTGTAAGTTAAATTACGCCATAATATGACATATCAAGCACATTAACCAGTTCGTGCAACTCCGCATCAATCAAATATCAGTCTAAAACAGTATTATTGTATAAACTACACCTTCCAATATCAACTCTGCAATTCATGTGGCTACGGAGCTCCAGTGAGCTGCCATATTGTTTCTACCAAATCTATCTATCTAGCAGTTGCTGGTTTATCGGCCACTCCATCCTCCGATAGCCAAACTAGAGGATGTTTTTCCAGATTGCATTTATATGGAGGTCAAGTACATATTTCGAATCTAATTTCCCGATAAATGTGCATACCTGTGTAAGTACAACTGAACGGAAACGAATTAATTCCCGTGGTCGTGCAATGGGGGAGGGAAGAGAGTCGGCAATTCCAGAGCCTAATCCGCCTAAGTCAGTCAAATGCTAATTGTGTCATTAAAATCAAATGAAGCTGATAATCGTAACTGCCAAACCGGAAACTGATTTACGTTAATCCGATCACCGGCAGAACTAGTTTGGGATGTGTAAAATAAATATATGCGTTAGTTGATTTTAAAATCCCAATATTATCTGTGTCTTCATTTCCGTTTTATTCTTGTTAATATTAATATTAATATTAACTAACTTAACTAAAGATGATGAGACTACTTGCGCCTGCGCGTAAGTAATCATACCGATCGCCTAGAAGATTAAAATATAACACTTTTTCAACGTTAGTACCCTTAGTAACGTCAGAACAGCTGTTGTTAGCGATTAAATTATTTTCTTCGTATTATTCGCTGAATCGCTATCATAAAAAAAATTGTAGCCTATGCAATACCTACGGACTTGCGTTAGGTGCATTGGAGAATCTTAGAAATTTATAAAAACCCACCTAAGGCTCCTCTTTTACACTATTTATCGATTCTCCAATGAGGCATTTACCACTTTTGTATTGCAATATACTACTGTTTAACATAACTTTGCAAGCAGTTATTTCCAGCAGTAGAAATAAGTTCATTAAAAAATCGCTTAAAAAATCTAATTATAACATACTGCATACTAATCGTGTTCTTTAAATCCGGCCTATCAATTTTAACTATCCTTAAACTATTTCAATAAGTGTCTCTTTTATGTTAGAACATAGTAGGCCTACAGAATTTATGGACTTTTAAAAAATAATTATTTGGTTTGTATAGTGTCGTTGGAGTCTTTCGAACCAATTCAGTCAACATAATAAAGTTACAATTACAATCTTTTAAGCATCATATACCCAAGACTATATGATGGAAGGAAGACCTGTCATGACATGAGCCCACTGGACGCGAACTAAGGTATTACGGGAGCGATAAATATTCAAGCAAATTTTGCCCAGAGCTCCAATTTAGACTTCAGTTCATTTAGAAACACGTGTAACTCGACCATACTCTTTGGAGCATAACCTCAGTTATAGTGGTGGCAACTTCTTCAATATTACGCTTCAGTTTTTCTAGATTATGTGGTAAAGGTGGTACGTACACACAATCTTTTATATATCCCAATAGGAAGAAGTCACAAGGAGTAATATCCGGTGATCTAGGAGCCATTTTCCGAAACAGTTACCATCATTGCCTGCTCCTCCAATCCAGATCCCCGGACATTACTTCCTATGACTGATTTTGCCTGCAAGGCCATCTGCAAGTTATTTTACAATTGACATGTATAAGCGAAAACTGTTGCTTCGGTAGAGCAAAAAGTCACGTAAGTGAGCATTCACACCGAAGTAGCATAGCATGCTAATCGCACCACGTGGATGCAGGCTGCACATCGAGTTGCATGGTTCACAGTTTTGCATTCATACCGAAGTAGCGAATGCGATCTGCAGTTTAACGTACATTATATATTTTCACTTGAACAATTGAGAAACCCATTTAAAATAATGTAATTTACCTAAAGATGATATAGTTTCAGCAATTTTAATCCAGGCTTTTTTCCTACTAGTTTCGATTGCCATATCTTATTCTACGCATGTACAAATTTTATGTTAAATAGCTCTCTTTCTAGCAGTTTTCATTACATCTTTGCCATAATCTACCGCTACACAAGGGGATATGTGTTGAATTTTCTTAACAATTAGAAAACAGCTGAAAAGGCAACTGTACGCATGCGTCATCCCGAGTAGCGTCGCATGAAATAAGTCCAGATCTATCTGAAGAAATGAATGTCGCACTCTGCGAGCTGCACTATTGCCACGCTACTTCGGTGTGAAGACTTGAACTTGTTTCTTTGGAATTTAAAATGAGTAACGTGCAGGTAGCACGTCGCAAGTGGCATGCTACTTCGGTGTGAATGCTCCCTAAGTAATTCGGAGGGATTACACTGCTATAGCGCCTAACCCCTCCTCTATAAAATTCAAGTCCGTTCTATAAACCTGGCCGGTATTGCTTTTAGTTTTCCACTCTTACTAAAAACCATAATGAAGTAAGCTACCTTCATTACCCGCGCATGAAAATAATTCTGCGAGATCCAAATAACCGGATTATAAGGAATACTATTATGGTCGCATCTAACCTTCATAAATCAAGTTGTAATTGCACTTTACTCCATGTTTTAATGAGCTTAATTACAGTTACCTCGCTGTTGGTGCTTGGTGCGATATTTTACGGTGTCGTTCAATTATTCCCTTCGTATCTGTGTCGCGGTGTAATTACTGAAATTATATTTTCCACAAAAAAGTGGCAGAGTAAATGAACGTATTAAATTGCTATGTATAGGGAGAGGACGTAAAAAGTAATACAAATATATTTCAGCTTCTATTTCATGGACGTGGTTCTAAATGGAAAGGCTGGAAATATATTATTACAGATAAATTATTTTGCAGGTTTATCGTGCGCCCATTGGGCAGGAATTGAGTGATTTTGTAGTTCCTTCATTCTCACAAGGCTCGTACATATAGGATGTAGCCTATCGCGTCAGAAAGACTTCTGAAGAGGATGCAACCAAATCCTGCATGGTTTAAATATTTGAACGGTATTTAAGTAATTTACTGTATTCAGTACGTTTTTTTAATATACTCTTAAAAGCCATATTGAGCAGCTTTGTTGTAAATTATCTTCTTAATTACCGTCGGAATCAGACATGGCTTATGTTGACAACTGATTCTATATATGAGATCATATTCTTTTCCAAGTTCTGTTTTATTGTATTTAATCTTTAATTTTAGCAGGTTTCATTAGGTTGTGATCAGGCCTAGTTATCAGGCCTACAACGCTACATCCATTCGAAAAAAAGGACACCTGCAAGCTTTATTTTTAGGTACAAAAATTATGAATCACTGTACATAAAATAATGACAAAGAACATTTAATTTTCTTGTACGGTTTATAGTGATGAAAGAAAATAGAAATAAACCTATTATATTGTTACCTACAAAAAGACTGATAATATGTTTAGAATTAGTTTTATTCTTCCGAACTTTCGCATTTAAATTTGTGACTGATTAGGGCTTGTCCACGTTGGGACGCTATATGCGTCTGATTTGCCCTCAGTTGGGAACCAGTATGAGGCTGATTACCCCGATGCGGCAGTTTTCGTTGCGGTCTTAATCACAACGAAACTGCTCCCCAGCAATTCGGTTTGTTAATACAAATTCACCGGTCCACAGGGCGCCAACCTGTTAATAAACAGATAGATTTATATAGCGGACCAGTTCCGAATCGCCAGAGGTAGTTGATGTGCCTGGTTAGTCAGTCGGTAGAGATGGTCGTCTTCTCTCCGTGGTTAATTCGAATTAAAGGAAAATACGAGAAACAACACAACATCGTTCTATTAATTCAATATTTAATGTTCTCTTATTATTTTGATTTTGATAGGAGGCTTTCAACGTGTGTTGCACAGAGTGTCACTCTCTATACACGATATTTCTTTCGGCGCACTTCAATAAAATTTACTTTCTACTTTCAACGTTATTCTTTTCTTACGTGTATAAAATCTCACTTGTATAGCGCGGATAAAATATATATTTAATTTATAATCACTTGAAAAATACTTCCCTTCACAATTAACGCGCTTCAAATAAACTATACGTCTTCCTAACGCGCTTCTAATAAAATATACTTCGGACTTGCTAATATTTCTTATAATCTCACTTTTATAGCGCGGATGCTAAATACAACCTCTTCCTACGAAGTTCCGTGATGCAAGACGCCTTCGTTATCTTCCTTCGTTCCTACTTTTGCTCTCGTAATGACTTTCTCCCCTACTTTTATGTAATTCTATTGGCTCATTATATTTCCTATATGTCCTTTTTGATCACACATGTGTCCTTATTGGTCCACTCAAAATTGTTCCTAAAGCTTCCTTTTCAGCATTTTACAGTTAAAAGATGCTGTGTTCTACTAACGCAACCTGTCAAAAGTGATGTTTTATGTCTGGAGACAGTGAGACTGGAATATGGTTCGACCCATTTCCTGTTTAAGATCAATCACTCTATAAGTCGTGTAATCTAAGTCTTGTTGTCCTTTAATGATCGTAAAAATTTGGCCTTATTTTTAGAAGTCATTTGATATAAGTCTGCCTTATATCGGATAATTATTACTGTTTATAGATAGATTTTTATATCAAAGGGTACTTTAATTAAATAGCGAAATGAACTGCAATATGTCATCTTGTAGGCCTTAATGTCCTCCGTCTAAAGGTGTAATTTGTTTTATTATGCAATATGTCGTTTTGGCGTAATAAGTCCTGAATAGTCACCGGTGTAATGCATTTTGCTTGCCTTTAGGAGTCGAAATGTCGTGGGTGGTCTGGTCAGTCGTGAAACAGTTGCAAATTGTTACAGATGTTTATTTTGATCATTCAAAATACAGGCAATGGCCTTACTCTATCATTATTTAAACAGGTGACTGAAAATTGTAAATGCTCATTCAATCAGACTTCCGTATAGTGATATAATGAATTTTACTAGCAGGTACCTTCATGATGGTGATGGGAAACGTATCTTTCGTTTACAAGGGAAATTAATTCGCACTATTTCTTTAAAAAAAAAAAAAAAACACACACACACACAACTCTTACGGAAAAAGTTATATCTGCAAATAATTGCTACAATAGATCATAGTGTTCCATATTCGCAAGAAATCTACAGCATGTGAATCCTTTCCACTCACTTGAGATCAAAAGTTGCAGCTGGCAGTAATATTGCATCGAAGCAGGTTGGCTTTCGTAACAGCTGACCGACATCAGCTGAATCCCGACCTACAATAGATAGTGCAAGGTTGTGAAATACGTGTTATAGTCGACGTGGAAGAGTGTTAACTGTTTACAGATTTTATTGTTTCAGAACAAGTGTTTGGGTACTGGCCAGTTCTCACAACACTTGCAAACATCTTGTTTCTGCGCGGAGTGTACAATGTGTCAGACTTTGCACTTGCCGCCAATAAATTGTGAAAACGTTTCAGGATTATTTCCGTTCAGTTGGCAGCACACACGGGCTTGCCCTAGTCGCTGCTATGACCGTAAACATCACTGATGACGTTATATCCCAGCAGTTGATAGCTGGGTTGCGTTGCAGTGCTGCAAACCGACGGACATTGGTTCAAATCTGATCATTCATAGTGCGTAGCTGTAATGAAAGCCCCTATATGCCCGTTTTCAGGACATTGCATGAATCAGTTCTCCACAGTCTTTCTTGTTATATCCACATAGGCCTTCTGTCATGGAGAAATTTTGTACCGTAATGGTGAAAGCACCTATATGCCAGTTTTCAGGACAATGCATAAATCAGTTCCCCACAGTCTTTCTTGTTATATCCACATAGGCCTTCTGTCATGGAGAAATTTTGTACCGTAATGGTCACTACATTTATTTGAAACATGCTCATTACTGCATAGGCTTTTCATGCAATTTTAAAATTATCTTTAACATTACAATCTGTTGAAGCACGTATTTAGAATATGGGGGGATCCTAAACTGATTGACGTCTTCCTTCCCTGAGTGACATAAAACATCCATTTTTCTAATTATTGCTTTAAAATATCTTACATTTTGGGGGGTCCGGACCCCTAGAACCCCCTTAAATACGTCCTTGAATCTGTTCGTCAATAAGTAATAACTAATAAATAGGGTGCGGATTTCTATGACCTAAAAAATAGGATATATGCATGTATTTATAACCTAAAAAACATTAAAATATGACCAATAAACTTTAAAATATGACTTGACCACTGATACATTCTGTATATTTTTTTAAGTTTCATTACATTTTATTAAAATAGAGTGTTAATTATTTAAAATATCTGTCTATACTGAAAATATTTGCAGTTTATCACATTTCATCTCAGCTGGTTATGGGTTGAATAAATGCATTTTCATATTAGAATTTCTCAAAAAGTATCATTATAATGCAAAATTTACAAAATATGATGTGAAACTTCAAAATTTCTGTAATATGCACACAAATATGCAAAAAAAAAGTACCTAAATATGCATATTCATACTAAATATGCTACAATCGTTGAAAATGTCCTAAATATGCAGTTATATGCACAATAAAAGCCGGTCCATTTTCACCAGGATGCTCGGGATCGGGTTTAAATTAGTCGGAAACCTGAATAAGGCAAAGGGGAAAAATATGACATGTCATAGAAATCCGCCCCCTACTAATAACCAGGCTTTAAAACTTAGTGCCCGAACCCACAGAGGGAGATGATTCCGGTTACCAACAACCTGAGTATAGGGGGTGGGGGTGATTGCGTATGCTGATAAGACAGTCATTGATAGTAGTACTGAGAAGGCAATGCGCTGGTAGTACGGTGCCTCTCAAATTGGTCAACAGTGTTCCTTGTCATCATGCGTGTTTATAAATGTATATTACGTGTTCGGAATACCCAAAGTAAAGTGTTCTAAAACGCAAACATATATTGAAACATTTGGGAGGGACTATTACACAAAAACAGGAGAACGTATCGTTTTGCATGCTTGTAATGTGAGTTTAGAGAATGAGAAGTTATTTTGTGGTCTTCCTATACATGTAATCCGGTTTGTTTACTATCACGTGAACTAGTATATAGTAGCTAGCGCATACGCCGAGCAAAGTCTGTACAGTACAGTTGCTGTTAACATATTCGATCGGGCACTAAGTTTTAAAGCCTGCTAACAACCAATAAAATTGTGAATATCTTCCAACCTTCCCCAGAATTTTAATTTCAAGAACCCAATAAAAATCGCACATTATGTAACGAGTCTATATTGGGATTTATGAAGGCAGGACTATGTTTATGAAACAAGCTTAGAGAGTTTCATAATTTCGTACGAGTGTCTTAATTACCATTATCGACAAGTTACATACGACTGTTTTTGTTCGACCCAGGTACTTTTGAAGGGAGGGACCGACATAAGCCAAAGTTTGCAACTACTGGGAGTTTAGAAGGTATTCAATATCCCCAAGGAGAAGGGGGTCCGTGGATCATCCCCTGAAAATTAAAAATATTAAGTGCAAAATGATGACTCTTTAGGTCCTCTGGGCGATACTTCCGAATTTCTGGGCAGACTTTTTTGCTCAAAGTTTTAGTTGTGTCGATAAATTTGTCGTTTTTACATATTTATAAAAATTAAATTCATTATTCAATTATCAAACTTTTTACCTTTAACTTGGTCTGAAATAATTCTAAGAAATCAATAATTTATATCATAATTATAATTATATATAATATATTTATATATAAGGAGCTCGCGCAACTGCTGTCTTGTGGGCTGTTACAAGGCGTCTAGAATATAAATACTATTGAACTTGTATTTTCCAATCCTCGAATAGAAATTGGTTAAGTAGGCCTACATAAATGCTTTTATTGTGTTTTGTATTTAATTAAATTTAAATATTATTTATATTACTCGAGTTCATTTCGAATAAGAAGTCAAATCAAATGGAAAAAAAAAAAACAAAGAGGGAGGCCGCGGCTCCTACGGCCCCTCCCCTGGATCCGACACTGGTTCATGGTTCAACCATAATTGGATCCGCCACTGGTTCATGGTTCAACCATAATTAAATGTCTAAGTTTAGGGTTTTAGAATAATTCTTAACTGATAAAGGAAACTACTCTCAGCAATCAGCTGTTAGTAGTCATCATCTACTGCGATAGACCACTTCTCTTGATGTTTTAACCTCAAACAACGAGCTTTAAAAACACACGAAATTAACTCAATTTAGTATAATATTAAAATTAATATGAAAAGAATTGATTTTATTTAAATACAGGTTGTTTATTATGCAGTTTGAATTGTTGCTTCCAATGCTTGATTCATTGTTCCGTTTACGATATTAATCGATAGTTCGAAAACAGTGTTATAATGAAATTCTGCACTTTAATGTTACGTCAAAAATAATAAGCGTATTATACCAGGCGCGTCCATAAAATTCCCTGGGGCCGTTTACAGAAACAAATCACAATTTCATGGAAATATTTATTGCAACAGACACAGCCAGTGTTCAGCTATTTTTCAACATATTCGACACCAGAATTGAAACATTTGTCTTAACATGTCACCAACTTTTGAATACCTGTGTCGTAGAAGTATGCCGCCTGGGATTTGAACCACTGAAGGTGCCAACCACCTTCGCCTCTCTGTCATTCTTTGTCATTTCATGAGGCGTAGGTAAAGATGGAAATCACTGGGAGCGAGGTCCGGGCTTTAGGGTGAATGTTTGAACACCTCCCAGCCGAACTTCTGCAAGTGACTTGCTAGGAGGTGTTTAAACATCCACCCTACAGCTCAGACTTCGCTCCCAGTGATTTCCATCTTTTCCTACATCTAACGAACTATCAGGGAATGACAGAGAATGACAAAGAGGCGAAGATGGCTGTCACACAGTGGTTCAAATCCCAGGCGGCAGACTTCTACTACACAGGTATTCAAAAGTTGGTGCCACGGTAAGACAAATGTTTCAATTCCGGTGGCGAACATGTTGAAAAATAGCTAAACACTTCCTGTATCTGTTGAAATATATATGTCCATGAAATTGTGTTTTGTTTCTGTAAACGGCCCCAGGGAAACTTATTTTATGGACGCGCCTCGTAGTATGGTTGAATAAATAGTGATTTTTTGGGGGATAGAGAGATTGAATGTGCATATTTTTTCACGAATTTCCTGGCAGTATATAATTTAATAGAAATATTTGGAGGTATCTTGTTATCGAGTTCGGTAACCGTATTGCTGTATGTGAGATATCAAATTATTATGTCATCTACGCAACTGCATTATTACTCTGATAAGGTTTTAATTAAATCGGAACGGATTAATCGCACGAGTAGATCCTCACTACAACACATGATAATTATGTTCCTATTTTTTTCTGTTTTATTTATTAACGTATATATAATAACGTTATATATTAACGCCTCTGTGTAACGTATTTTTATTAAAACAAAAAGTATAAACAATATAAAAAATCTGATGTGAAAGTCACATAACTTCCTCTGCCCAAATAAAAGTTAGCAGTATTCACATATCCTTTTACAGAATCGCAAGACACAATTTTACGCTAATTATCCTATCTCTTCTTTCAATGATGCGACTAAAAGCGCAAGGCTATATAACAAACTTAAAAAAAAAGAACAAGTGACTGCAGACTTTCCGTCGTAAAGAATAATTTCCGAAATTTATCGAATATTTCCCTCAGATACTTCTTTACTCTATGCATGGCTAACAATACATCTTTCTCACTTCACATTGTTATATAGAATAAGAGGCCGTGAAAGAGCGCTATTCAGTTGTTCATCACACAAGACAAAATTTCTACAAATAGTGGGTGAACAGTGGGTGGCTTGTAACTACCCTCAGAGAATTTTTTCGAAAAAAAGTTTCAAATAAAAGTTTTAGCTCTCAATAAAAGGAACACATGTGCAACTTTTAAAGAAAATCGTTAGAGCCGTTTTCGATAAAATCGCGAAAAACGAAAATTTCTTCATGTAAAGTCCCCTTAAAAATAAGATAAATTTGTCGCCAATCTTCGAATCACATCTTCAGAAGGTACCTGACCCAAATACGAAATTTTGTTTTCATACGATTCTCCGTTTCGGAGCTAGCCTGTTCACAAACTTCCACACAGACACACAGACACACAGACATGTTTCCAAAAATACTATTTTTGGATTCAGGGGGCCTTGAAACGTGTATATATGCTAAAAACTCAACTTCGAATTTTAGGGTCGAAAACAATACTTCCTCTACCTATAGTAACTATGGTACGGGCAGAGGAAGTAAAAATATATCGGTGACATTTGTGAAGCAATCATTAGAGAATCGCACATAGAAAATGAGGTAGTTAGTGTAATGTCTGTCGGAGGAGATAGATTTTGATTAAAATTAATATATATAACAAATCGAAATATTAAAACGAAATTTGGAACTTCAATATTAATTACGTGTGCGAAAAGTTCTAGGACAATGTCTCTGTATAATCGATAAGAAAGAGTTAATGTTGCCTTTCCCAATTGTGTTTGTCGGTTGCAATTTGTACATTATTGGGGAAATTCCATAAGCGAGTTTTGTGGTATCTGCTCGTGCAGCTAATTTCTGTTTTTAAATTTTGAAAAGCTACATTTTCCTAAATTTAGTATAATAATTTGTCACCATTTAATATAAGATCAAAATTAAATATTTAAAAACGTACATACATAATCAATTGTAATGGAAGAAAAAATACTTCGTGGGTCCGTCACAGAATTCCGGGCTTCTACATAAAATGCCAATTTGTGAAAAATTAAACTGAGACATCTGCTTTACAATATCCTTGCTACGACGTAGTTCTTTTCTCATCAGTTTTGATGAATTGCCATCAGAAGTTATCGTTGCTCTTTTATTTGGATTCACCTTATTACCACTTTTACTTACTTCACCCATGTTTCTGGTTTAGCTTCAGTCAAGTTCTTATTCCTACTTCACCCACGCTTTGTTCTTACTTCACTCACAAAACAACACTTCTTCTTCTTCTTCTTCTTCTCCTTCTTCTTCTTCTCCTTCTTCTTCTTCTCCTTCTTCTTCTTCTCCTCTCTCTTTCAACGTCATTTTCGACTTCTTTTATCTTGATTTATGTTTCAGCTATGCTCTTCTTACCCAGTTTGCTATGGCAGCCAAATAAGGCCACCTTAAATTAATTTCACAATTGAATACGGTCTACCGGAAACACCAGCAAATATTATATTAGATTCTTTCTTCCCTGAAATTTCTTTACCCTAGGAAAAAATAACAATTTTTGATAGCCTACAGTTTGAAAACTGCAAGAACAGGTAGGTTTTAATTAAATTACAACATCAGTGTTAGAATCGATTGTGCGCATGCGGATATTTATGACCTAAAAAGTGGAAAATATGACTGGAAATCTGCAAATATGACCTTAAAAATGACTGTTCTATGAGATATACCATAAAGGGTAATCAGTCATAGGAGAGAGGTTCCATCTGGCGCTGTGAAGTGAACTCTGACTTAGCCCAGTTGGTAGAGCAGTGGCACGGTTAGCCGAAGGTCCTGGGTTCAAATCTCAGTGTCAGAGGAATTTTTCTCCTATAATATTCTCATGTAATGTCCAACAGAGACAATAATCTGTAGTTCATGAATGCTTACGTTGGCTGCAGTGGTCTGGAGGTAGCGTGCCCGCCTCTAGATTTGAAGGTCGCGGGATCAAACCTGGCCGCAGTCGATGGGTTTTTCAGGGCGTAAAAATCCTGGGCACGGAGTCCTCCGGGAGGGACTTTAAGCTAGGGGGCCCGTGTCGTAGATTTACGGCACGTAAAAGAACTCTAAACCTAGATTAGAGCCTCTGGACAAAATTTCTCGGCCCTTTCACGTCCAAGTAATAGTAATAGTTTTCCGGAGGGGGGTTAAGGGGCGATGGGCTTACCACCTGTCCCTCTGCCCTCTCTAGGAAAATAAGCGTAACAAAATTCACATCGGTAAGCAGAAACCTCCATTTTGAGACCCTTCGCCTCAACATGGGGGCATAGGATTCGAGATGAGAGAGATGAATGCTTATATATTTATAAAATGCTAGCTTGTACATATATCTCAGTTTTTAGGTAGATTTCGAAGAAAAATCTATCTATTGCAATCGATACCATGTCATGACTTTCGAAAAATTCTTTCATATCCTTACGTTTCATGCCTCCCTAAGCACGAAACCACCGCCTGTTAAAAAAATTGATATATATATATATATCTTTACACGCTAGCGGCCGTAATTTTGAAGATATTTAAACCAAATTTTATTATGTTATTTCTACGCCCAACTTCAACATCTGTTCATGTTTAAATTAAGTGTACAAAATTACATGTTTCTAGTCCAAATAGTTTACAATATATTACATGTTTCTAGTCCAAATCTACTCTTATACAATTCAACGGCCCTAAATAGCGTGCTTGCTCGCCCGCTTCGTGAGACATCGGGTATACTCGGCGATGTTCGTCTCTCGCAGTGTAAACTTTCATGACGACTACAAAATTAGGAAGGAAAACCGTTTCTTTATTATATAAGGCCTAAGTGAAATGAACACAATGAACAAATATTCTAATTTTATTTTTACTTACAATTTTCATAGCTCTGAACCACAAACATTTTTAATAATCTACGAGTGTAATTTTCTTAAAAATCCTGGAGTCAATGAATAATGGCGGGCGAAGCCGGGGGCAACAGCTGTAAAATATTGATTGTTTTATCTCTTGAAATATCGCTGATAATAATCCAAACAAACCATTCCTTCCCTTGAAACATATAATTTCTGAAAATTACACTGAATTGATAAAATAAAATTCACATCATATTCATGTCAATAAACAGCTGAGAAACAATACGTATTATGTGTTCACAGGTTTTTTGGAACTGCATAATTGATTCTGATATAGTTTTCCCAGGGGGCGCTTTCATGTCGTGGAATGTACTCTAAAGCAGGAATTTTAGCTGTTTCATTAATTATTAATGGCTTAGTTTATGAATGATTCGCGTGCAAGTGTTAATAAATATAATGCTTTAATAATTATTATACTCTTAATTTTTAATTTTTAAAAGAATTATCGTGGCGAAGCCACGGGCACCTCCTAGTAGTTTACAAAATCACTCTCAACACTTCGGAATAGAATAAACTTGAATTATCAGTGCACACGCGCCTGAGAACCTCATCTAGGCTACACGCAGTACACGTATGTCGGAGAAGTTGTCGGGCAATGGCGATCCAGGGGCTATATAATAGATACACGCTAGCGGCCGTAATTTTGAAGATATTTGAACCAAATTTTATTATGTTATTTCGATGCCCAATGGTTCAGACAGGTTCGTTAATGAGCTAAATTGGCCCAAGGGCGTGGTCGGGGGAGGGGGTTGAAATTTTGAAAATATTATATCTCGGCCCCTATGAAGTATAGAGGGAAACTTTGTTTGAATAAATTAGAGTACTCCCTACGGAGTCACAGTGATACCAACGATTCGGGGGTTTTGGGGGTACGAGTGGGGGTGGGGGATGAAATTTCGAAATTTTTGAAACTACGTCTTGTTAGGTACCTATAGTTGAAAAGCTCTTGATGAGTACTCTACAAATCAATAACTCGTTTCTTGATAGTTCTCATATAAGGCGAGATTTGAATGTTTGAAAAAGTGCTCTTTCCTCTTTTTTGCAGTTATTATTGCGGGTTTGTCATGCCAAGGCTAAAGAAGAAGAGTGCTACGCAGCGACAGTAAATTAAAACAAAAGCACTTCGAAATCTACCTCAGCCCGTAGGCTTGCCTAAAGGGATTTTTAAATCATGAATACCATTTCCTTGTTCCTTATTACAATTTTCCGTACCGCACAATGTAATCCGGCGCTTCTGTTTAGCTTCCTGTATTCTCTGCGCCACAGCCCACAAGATCGCTTGCACTAATGTACTGGGTAAATTAATAAGCACGGCCTGGATAATAGCATAACAGTCGAGTGAATTTCAATTGGATTACCTCATAATAATTTAAGCGAGGTTTAACATATTATGCGTCTTGCGCCTGAGAATGGAATTGTTTTGCTGTGATATGGTCGGCAAGGTATGCATTAGATTATTATTTTGTCATCCACAATGAAGAAAACTGTCCTCACCCTGTGTATTGTTTGAGTATTTGTATTGTCATGGGTATAGTTGAGAGTTATGTTAGGAATTATGAGATATGGGAAGCAAAATTTGTTTCCCGCTTCAAAGCAACATATAGGCCTAGGAATACTAGCAGGTGCCCGCGGCTTCGCCCACGATTATTTACTCAACTGCTAGTTGTTTTGTTTAAATCATTTATTTAACAGAAAATTAATTAAAACATTATATTTTTATTAAGTGCCAGTATGGTACTTTATGAGATTGTGTGGGGGACGAAAAATGTCTGTCCGTCTGTCTGTCTGTCCGTCCGTGTGTCTGTACGCGCTCTAACTCAAATACGCTTTTTCGGATTTTCATGAAACTTGGAAAACACATTTATAATGTCAATGGGAAGAACCCTATTGATATTGAACCAAATCGGTTCACCGGTACCGGAGTAATGCCCAATTTAGTGCCTATTTTAATAGATTATGGCGCATTTCTAATAGAAAGGCGCCATAATTCAAATACGCTGTATCGGATTTCCATTAAACTTGGTATACGCATTTATGACATCCATGAAAAGTACTCTGTTAAATTTGAACCTAATCTGTTGACCGGTACTGGAGTAAAACCCAATTTAGTGTATATTTTAAAGGCGCAATAGCTCAAATACGCCTTATCGGATATTTATGAAACTTCGTATACGCATTTATACTATCCATGGAAAGACGTCTGTTGATGTTCAACCAAATCGGTTGGCCAGTACCGGAATAATGCCCAATTTATTGCCTTTTATGTTAATATATGAGAAGTCGCGATAACTCAAATATGCTTTATTGGATTTTCCTGAAACTTTGTATACCCATTTATAATGTACATGGGAAGACGTCTACCGATATTGGACCAAATCGGTTGTCCGGTACTGGAGTAAAACCCAATTTAGTGTCTATTTTAAAAACGCGGTAACTCAAATACGCTTTACCGGATTTTTATGGAATTTGGTATACACATTTATAGTGTTCATGGGAAGAGGTCTACTGATACTGGATGAAATCGGTTCACCTGTTTCGGAGTAATGCTCAATTTGGTGCCTATTTTATGATAATATACGTATTCGAAAGAATTTATATAAAAAAAAAAAGCAAATCATTTATCATGACAACATAGTCAATTGTTTTACTGTGATATTTTACGGCTTTGGAAATTAAAATAGAGATAGCTATGACCAAAAACACTATTGTTTTACATGCGCTTATAACTTACAACTAGACCGTTAAACTGACCCAGGTGTCCGAGATGGTAACGTTTTGGCCTCACGTTATGGAGTTCCATGGTTCAAATCCCGAAACCAGCCAATTTCACTTTCTTTTTCGTATTTTTATGTGAGTGTGCGATTGTCAAGATATAAAAAATCTGTACAGTTCAGCTGATGCTGGAAGATTTTAATCTGATTAAAAAGAAAACTAGACCTTTGTTCTTCCCTAAGCCCTGCTTAATGAATAAATCTGGAGCTTAACTTGTAAATCAATTAAAACAACATATTCTGCATATCATAATTGCAGTCATAACTGATTAAAAAAAACATACTGGCACTTTTTTACATCAGTTTACCTGATTTTATTAACACTGATATCGTTTTTATATAAATTTCAGGAATTATATGATTTTATTCTTAATTATATTTTTGAACGTTAAAAATGTAAATAATTAAACAGACAAAACGAATCTTATGCTGTCATATGGGCATACAAATTGGAAGTGAAGCGATTAAAATGAACCATAGATTCATGAGCCTTACACAAATCATGCATAAACAAATTTATTATAACGATTGATAATTAGAAAAACTAAAACCCCACTTCGAGGTGCATTCCACGAATAAACTGCGACGCCCCGAGGAAAAAAGTCATCCGATTCGAGTTCCCTAGCCCAAACGAACCCGCATAGTGAGTTTCGTCCAAATCATTCAATGTTTTCCCATTTATGCCTGCTTTCATGATCCCCTTCTCAGTAAATCAGTGGTAAATCAGATCTCTGCGAATCGTAAACAAATGAATCAAGATAGCAATGGCAAGAAGATAAGAATATCTTATGATTCTGCTCTTAGCTCTTAGTATAAGCATCCCACGTGTAAACTTTAAACAAAATCGAGGATTCCAGTGACGAACACGTCAGTGTCACTGAATATACTTGTAGGCCTAAAACTGGCAGTTAAATTTAATGGTAATTTCAAATGTTTACGCGGTTGTTCATTATTCCCTTAATACTATGACAAAATTCCAAATAAAATACCTATCCTACCATTGATGCGCATTACATTCGCCAACAAACTCTTTTTGAAGTAAAACTTCTTTAGTGGCGGTAGAGGGTAAATCTGGATAATCAGTCACACTAAAACCGTCACGAAATCAGTCACAATCAGTCACACTCTTACTTGTTTCGGTGCGAACTGCACAGAAAACAATCAACTCAATGATTAGGAGTAATCAAAGGAAATTTTTCAGACCTTAATTCCTCAATGGCAATAGACAATTCCTAAGCAATCTAAAGGTATCTATTTTATGGAACCCGGAGGTTAATCAAAAATTAAAACATACAAATTTCCAAAATTTAAAAAAAAAACAAAATTAAAAATTATAACATCCAAAAATCCAAAATTTAATAAATAATAAAATAAAAAATTTAAAAATAAGAAAATAAAAATTTAAAAAAATCTAAAAATAAACAATTCAAAGATCGAAAATTTAAAAAATCCAAAATTCAAAATTCAAAGATCCAAAATTTGAAAAGTCCAAAATCCAAAATTAAAAATTCCAAAAACCCAATATTAAATAGTCCAATAATGCAAAATTGAAAAAATCCAATAATCAAAAATTGAAAAAAAAAAATTAAATTAAGTTTTACTTCTGTCGCATGGCGTTCCACGCACTCTTTTTTTTATGACTTCAAGTTTCAAAATCGGGGTGCGCATTAAATTCGAGTAAATACGGATTCTTTCTTATCGACAGGCGATAAGAAGCGTTTCAGTATAAATGTTGGGATGAACTTGCTGAACGTGTGTAGAAACACTTTGCAGTGTAATTTGTTTGGAAATCCCGGATTTATCGCTCATACCGCTTAAATAGCGACCCCCAGGGAGTTTGTAATTAATAAGAGATGCCCCTGGAGGGGGGCGTTATCAGCTCGTCAGCGGTGTGATGGATCCAAGCAATTACCCTCTCCTCGGAAACAAACAAATCACTCTGCCCAACCACGAACCCGGAAATAACTTAAGGGTAATAAAAAAGTTTGGGCTCGACATATCTTTATATCCAATAATTCGGCCAGTATGATATTTTGTCTCCAGACTCAAAATCTGTTATTTACGTACTTCCGGTTCAATTTCCGTTTCCGGTCAATTTCATTTGAGGTTTTTCATGGTTTCCTGTCGTAAAGGCAAATGCCGAATTGGATATTTACTTAACATGAATCACCCCGCTATTTTCATCCTGTAATTATATTCATTAAAATTAGTATAAGTTGAAATTTAACAGACATTATAAGCACCTCAACAATAGAAAGTAGCTGCAACTCAACGGTTACATGGCCTACTGGTATATACACACAAAACTGATCTCCTGACATGATCTTGATCTTGATGTACGTAAAAAAATAGAACCTTACACACTGATCTCACACAACAAAAAATAAGATCATGCTCTGAATGCGTATCCTTTTATGTTTAAAGGGGGAGGATGCACATATTCCAAATCCGAAGAGTATTCGAAAACAGGGGGCTTAGAAAAATATATGGGCCTAACAGAGATGAAAATGGGGACTGGAGAAAACTGCATAACGACGAGCTTCATAACCTGTACTCTTCACCGGATGGAGTAAGGGTAATTAAATAATGGAGGATGAAATGGGCTGGACATGTTGCGCGCATGGGGGAGGAAAGACATATCTAAAAAATATTGACTGGGAGACCCGAAGAGAAAAGACCACTTGGAAGACCTAGACGTAGGTGGGAGGACAATATTAGGATAGATTTAAGAGAAGTAGGATTTGCGAGGGATGGTTGGATGGCGGGCTCAGGTAAGCGCGGCAATGAATCTTCGGGTCCCATAAAATAGATAGTATTCCTTTACCTTGCTTAAGAATTGTCTATTGCCATTGGGTAAGTGAGTTATTAAAACCGATACAAATGTTAGTCAAGTGGTTTTCTGTATCTCCCAAACTGAAACGTGTGAATGCACTCAGAGGGACGCCTTTCCCTTAATGACTTGATTGATTGTTGGTTATCCAGCAAACACTTCGAGTCAAATCAGGAGGGTTAGCAACTGTGTGGCAACGGTTACAGAAAAAGGAATCTATTCCTACAGTACGTTCAAGTATCGATATAACCTGCATAATACAAATTAAATTTTTGGCGTATTTTTGGTAAAATAAAATGACGGATTTCGTTGTTAACTTCTTTATATTGTACACTCTTGGAATTATAATTTGTTCATTTGAATCTGTCCTATAGTTCGGTGATTGTCTTAGACCAATACAGGACACTTTGCGATATATCGGGGGACAATATTTTGAGCACCATCTAGCGGCCCAACCTGCTACTACTGAATACAATTGCAGTATCTAGATACATATATGTTAAACAGTTTTTAATAGAAGAGCCGAAATAGCCAGACTCGGCATGTTATGTATAAGGGGTATCTACCTATTGGCTCAGAATAGCATATTACAGTTTATATATGTTTTGAATATATTAATTTTGCCCCAAGTTTCTAGGTTGTGCCACCAGGAGCGCTGCAAAATCTGTCCCCCATTTCTCTACCAGTAAGTGTCCGGTATTGTCTCTATAGTATTTGTTGTCTTCTTTACTGATATTCAGTTTAGATCATTGCGATATTAGGGTAACATCTTATCTTTGGTTCACAAGTTAACATGACGTATTCCTAGGTCTCGATATATTGATTAATTTATTTTAACCACTGCGTTCTAATCAAGAAGTGTATTAAGACATATTTATTAAAAACTCACGTTCGTCGTAGGGAATCATACAGAACTAAGTGCTATATGAGCATCTATAAACTCTATAAAGGGTCCCTTTAAAATTTCATCAATTTTACTTTTATGGCTGTAACACTCATAGGCCCAGTTGCATAAAACATTAATCGAAGTTTAAGCGCTGAAACTAATCTACAGTCAAGTTAAACTTAGAATTTTGGTTGTATAAAAGCTAATCCAAGATTAATTCAACTTGATCTAAGATCAGATTTAACCGGCAAACCTTCTAAGGTTAATCTATGTGAACTTAGATTAGCAAAGATACGAAATTGCTTTTATATATTTTTAAAATATATAAAACTGAAATGGTAAGTCGTTATGTATTTAATTACTTCTATAGAGAATTTGTATGGAAATTTCGCATTTCAACTATTCGCTAAACGCATTGTTTCGAGCTTATAAGCTACACATAGGATGTATTTTTAGGTTATGTTATTTTTAGATTTCAGATTACACGGATGGTTCATCCGAAAATTAAGATTTTGAGTTTCACCGGGCCCAATCAGTGTGTCTCTGTCTTCCTTTTTAAAATTTGCTGTACGGGATTGCTTCTTTTTTTCGTTATCCATTTTACTTTTACTAATTAGCTGTAACAACAGCAGACAATTACGTAACATTAACTGAGACAAAAGAAAATCGAACAGCGTAGACAACTGACATTCTATGCGATAATATTATGTATTTCCCTCGCATTTCCCTCGAACTTGGCGCTGTTGTCAAACGTCTTTCTGTGTTCTTCGATTAGCACTAAACCAAATTCGTGTGATCTACGATTAGCGTGATCTATGATTGTACAACTCGAGCAGCAAATTAAACTAGGTACAGTTCTGAACTTCGATTAAAACTGAACTAGAGTTAGAGATTTTTATGCACCTGGGCCTTAGTATATCAATAAAACATTTTATTTATATGAAATCCAATTCATGCGCACGGCTTTCTTGATCTTGCAACAGTATTGAGGTTTCATGCAGTGGTAAAAACAAATATCCATGGCCGTGATGTAAGTAGAGGCAATGCCGGCGCTAATAAATCTGGCGACTGTTTGTTTCTGCGAGTGAAAGAACATAAACATCGGCCAATTGGTTTCAGGGCAACCTTCGCACGTTTCAAAGTTAATACGGCTGGATTCTGGACAAGATCCAAGTAGATCCCGCTGTCATTTTCATAACTTCTCGACCGACCATTAGCATTAGTATCTATTGCAACCGGATAACAACTGATGACACGTGACATTAACAGGCAGCTCTGCTGATATATGAACGATTTATACGTGTTGATCACAGCCAACTACATTAAAATGCAATATAACCTGCCCATTTGATTCTAGTTCCAATACAATAGAGTTTACATTCACAGATGTGCCGAAGTAATAGGCTAGGATTATCCGTAATTTTTTTTACAAATTTTCTAAAATAGTCTAAATTATTTTACTAACCCCAGTATTGAGCCAGAGATAATATGCCATTATGTAATGTTACATACAGAGTGTTAATGAATAACACCGGGATATTTTACCCGTGTATAGAGATGACATAGACAAGCAACTTTCATTAGGAGATTTTTGCTCCAGGATTCAATTTTTCCTGTTATAGCATAAAATCTCCCAGGGCATGGCCGCCACTGACTTTTAATGAATGATTAAGAATCACGTTTTTATCGATCACTTTGAAGGCATTAAGTCAATTTAATGAAAATTTTAATCCTATTTCGCTTCACTATTGACTTATTAGCACCTAATTGTAATGACTTTATGCCCTGTACAATTTACGTCATAGAGCAAAAATCTCCTAATAAAAGTTGCTTCTCTATGTCCCCTCTATACACAGGTAAAATATTTCGGTGTTATTCACTAACATTCTGTATGTAACAATGCTTCACTCATAATATAATTCTAGAGTGATAGAGAAAACGCGAATAAGTCAAAATTCCAAAATTTCAGGAATGACAAAAAAACAATTAATTTCCACAGTAATGTTACACTATTTACTTCAGTCCACCAGATATTTTTACACAGTATCTTATTCTAACTTTATGTAAATATATCTGGGTGGACTGATCTAAATATTGTAAAAATGCTAAGGTAATTAATCGTCATTTCTCTCTCCTAAAACTTTGGTATTTTGACTTATTCGCTTTTTCCCTATTACTCTAGAATTACTCGTATATTATGAGCTCTAGGCCTCGCCATACACTGAACAATTTGAATAAATTTATATTGCAATCTTAATAATTTACCATAATAAAAATAAAACTTTCTATATGACTTTTTGTCTTGTAGCATGATTGTACTGAGGTTCAAGTCCCGTGCATTGGTTCGCATGCACTTTCCTTCTGAAAGTAAGTGGGTAAAGGTCATTCACGATCCTCTTTCGTATCATTATAATTCAGGCATGCCTGTCTTTATTGTCAGTAAAGGGCTGTCTTAGTAGAGTTGGTAATGAACTGGTCTCACGTACACGCACGCTGGGAACCGAAAACTGGCACATTGAGATCATCCTCTCATGTACGAGATAATTCTCGTAATATTCTGCCGAGCATCGCAGAGAGATCGTAATCTTCATGTTAGCTGCTATCCTCATGACGAAGTTACCTGAATCCTCATTCCCTCAAACACACTCTTAGATAATTAGCTCTTTATTAATCAAATTCAGGGATAAAATAACATCATGTAAACTGATGTAACAAAATGCCAGAATGCTTTCGTTTAATCACTTATAATTGCAATTATGATGTGCAGAAAATAATCTTTTTAAATCGATTTCCGAGTTAAGCTCCATATTGATTCATTAAGCAGGGCCTATGGAAGAACAAACGTCTAGTTTTTTTCTTAATCAGATTAAAATCGTCCAGCATCAGCAGAACTATACAGATTTGTGATATCTTGACAATCGCACACTAACATGCAAATACAAAAATAACATATCAAATTGACCGGCTACTTGATTTGAACCATGGGCCTCCAAAATGCGAGTCGAAGACATTACCACCTCTGGCACCTCGCTCGGTTTAAGGGTCTAGTTTGATAAGCGTATGTGAAATAATAGTGTTATTTGTCATAGCTAACAGTATTGCAACTTCCAAAGCCGTATATGAACACTGTAAAACAATATGTTGTCATGATAACTGATTTGCATTTGATAAATCCTTTCTAATATATTACCATAAAATAGGCACTACATTGGGCTTTACTCCGGTACCGGTCAACCGATTTGGTCCAATATCAATAGGTTTCTTCCCATGGACGTTATAAATGCGTATACCAAGTTTTATGAAAATCCGATACAGCGTATTTGAGTTATCGCACGAGCAGGCACGCGGACGGACAGGCATTTTCCCATCCACCACATTATCTCTTAAAGTACCGTTCTGGCACTTAATAAACTGATGTGAAACACTCACATAATTTTCTCTACCCTAAAGCACCGGTAGGCCTAACACAAGTTTCTCACTTCATATAATATGCTCTAGATTCTAGGATAAGAGGTCGTATTGCAGGGAGCGAAGTCTGTTCAGGTTGTTTCAGCCTTATGTAAAGATGTGGCCTACAGCTCGCCATGCAAGACAATATTTGACTTATACCTGACCTTTAGTGAACTTATACGAAAAAAATGTTCAAACAAAATTTTAACCCTCAAGTACAAATTTAAAGAAAAGCTAAAAATGAAATTTCCTTCGTGTAAGGAGGCAGTAAGATAAAGCTTTCGCCAATCTTCGTGACAATCCCCAAAATTTAGCCTATATAATCCAAATATAAAATACTGTTTTTATATTACTATATTATTAGTAGACTTACTATATATATTTCACAAAGATGACATCTGTCTGACACTTCAGGTGACCATAAAGATCCAGAATACAAAACATGATAAATTCTTAATATTATTTAGGCATGATTTTGACTGTAATTTAATGAAATAATTTTCTTCTCTTTTCAGGTAAGTTTGAACATATGCACTTGGTAACGTAATCCGATAATCAAGTGTTCTGCCATCAGTTCTGTGAGTAAATATTTTTACGTATTTACTTATTTTTTATAGATGATACTTTCAAAATAATTTTCTTTGCGCATATGCTGATTCATGTGAGAAATAAATACACACGTAATTGAAATAATAATAAAAAATCTAAGGTAATGCATTCATTTTTGAAGCTATATATTTGCTTCGTAGGCATACCCTGAAGCAAAACAACTATCTTCCTTCAATTTATTCTGGTGCAAAATAAAGAGGCCCTATTGCAGGAAGCGTACATCTATTTAGTTGTTTAGAGACGCAAGTCTTAAAGCCTGATTTTATACAAAATGATGCCCGGTTTATATCTACCCTTCGGAGAAATTATACGAAAAAAAAGTTTACAAAATATAAACAACGTCGTTAGAGCAGTATTCGAAAAAATTGGGGAAAATGAAATTTTCTTCATTTTACTTGAAGAAAATTTCATAATGGTAAAGAAGTAAGAGAAAATTATTACCAACCTTCGTTTCACACCCCCAAAAAGATGTCTAATTCAGACAAATCGGGAAAAATGAAATTTTCTTCATGTAAAGGGGTAATAAAAGTAAGAGAAAATTATTACCAATCTTCGTTTCACATCCCCAAAAAGATGTCTAACTCAAACATAAAGTTTTGTTTCTATATACCACTTTTCGTTTTCGAGACACACATATACATATACACACAGACATGTTGGAGAAAATAGTATTTTTTTTTTTTTATTCTGGGGGTAGGTGAGTTAAGTACTGAATGTTGCGGCGATCGGCTGCCCGATTCTCGGTGAAGGCCGCCCACGGTAAAAGCCCGGTGGTTTCGTGTTTGATTCGCACTGCAATAAATTTTATCGTTTGTTTGTTATGATGATTTAAAAACGGTTTTGTGCTTTTAAATTGGTCTCTAACCATGTCTGGTTTCTCGGAATTTTGTCACACGGGAGTTCTTCTATATACGCCTGTAACTTAAGTGTTTAAGCAAATATACGCGAACTTGCGAACTTGGGAACAGAAAGTCAACCTACTTCCACCCCGGCTGACAGAAGTTAGAATTAAGCTGGAAGCTTCATATTTCCACCAAATTCAAGTTAAGGGTAGAAGGTACCTTCTATCTCCAACATGTTAAATTTGTCATTTTTAATATACCTTTTCTCAAGAACCGTAAATAGACAAATGAAATTTTCTTTCTAGAGTTTTGTCCATTTTGTAGTGATGTAGGCTAAATCTTAATGATTTATACAGAGCATAAAGCTTTTCCACTGGATCTCACTACTGTGGTATTTTTTTACACTCCTTAGCATCGAAGTGTTTTTTTGTTTGTTTGTTTCTTTTAGAGAAGTCTCTTAAAGATGAGTATCTAGATTTTTTAAAATAAATACCCTTTTTTTTAATTTAAGACTTATAAATCTTATAATTAATCTTAATATTGGCACCATGATGTTAAAAAGAATTGTCAAATTGCACTCATATAACTTATAAATAGATTGAAATAATTTCAATGTTCTGGTATGAATATTTTCACAGAAAAGGTACATAAGACTACAAAAAATAAAAGTTACGGGAAAACGTGCAGAAATATATCTCTGTAATAATAAATGTCACTGCTTAAACATGAAAGCTGAGAAATTCTGTAACAAAAAGTTTAGTCAAAGAAGACGGTATTGGAAGGAAGAATATTGAATTTTCTCTGCCTAAACTAAATTTGTGTCGAGTTCAATTTGACATCCTGAGTCCTCGTGTGCGAGAACCACACGTGTAGGCCTATAGCGTGAATGAGGACGTGCTAGATATCTTGGAAATAAGACAAACTCACTTTTCCAGTAACACCATTTCCTACATACGCGAATACAACCTGATGTTGTAATCCTTCTTCCACAGTTGCGAAATGTGCACTAGAAGAGAAAAATATGGCTCATGGTCTTTTGTTTCGAGCTATGCTGTTCACAAAAAATCAAGACAAAAGGCACCTACGATCGGAAAGTTATGCATTTTTTCTTCTAAAAATTGTATTTTTGTACTCAGAGAACCTCGAAATATGTATCCCTGGCGAAAACCGTTATTTACATTCAGAATCATGACCTATTGTGTTATTTCTGTTCTCAGCATCCCATTTTATTAACTAATATGAAGCCTTTAGCCATGGACAATGATTGGGAGTTTTTACCGACGTCTGACGTACTCAATTTTTGCTAAAAAAGATTGTTGAAAATTTCTATATATATATTTCGGCATTGCATGAATTTAAGAAGGACTGAAGATGGCATAAATAGCAATGCCGAAATGCATATCCAGTAGCAACTACAATTGCAGAAATCCAATTTGATATGTGGATGAACTACTCCATATGTTAGAAAAATTAAAACTAAAAGTTTATCCTCAGTATTCAGCATTGTACCAGTACATATGAACAAATGTGTAAACCAGTGACCTGTTAAATGACGAGGCCATATAATAGCAATCTATTGACCAAGGGTAATATTAATTTTGAATTGTGTATCAATGTGTTATTTTAATCTGTCTTTTAAAGCAGTTGATAATATATATTTCTGCCATCAATTTTATATTTTAAAAAAACGAAAGCTATCTACTTTGTATCATAACCTGCAAACTTAAGGATATAATTTTACTTATCCATATGACAATACACCCAACAACGGTGAATTATAATATAACAACTGTTGTATTTAACAATTGACATTTGATACATATTATAATACTAAGTAATTGAAATTTGAATGTTTTATTTTCTCTCTATTCTATTTTAAGATATTAGTTACCCTCGTATCAAATAATTTCTGCATTATAATATACTTTGTAGTATAAGGTGGAAAAAGTTGTTTGCCATAATATTCACATGTGTTGGTTGTTATGGGGACTGAATAATTGTCCTGTTAAAGCCGCCACAGCAGGGGGTCCTTGGTTCCGGTTTTCGATAAAGGCTTGTATTATGATGGTTTTACTTACGGCACGTGTGCTTTTTGTAATTTTTACAGCACCGAGATTTCTTTTGTTTTCATAGGAACCAGATTGCGTGCGGGAATGTCGAGTTACGATCCAAGGCAACAATATTCGTAAGTACCACTAATTAGTTACGTCGTGCAAAAAATTATAACTCTCCAGGGTTACGAACTTTGATTGCTTCCCATTGAAAATACTATTTTAGTTTTAAAAAATTGCATATGGTTATTAAGTAGACTCAGTTTGATAAAAATAGAAAAATGTAAAATTCACTACGCCTTTTTAAATGTGAAATTTCTCACGACGATTGCAAAAATCATCGTACTTTGTGGATTAAAAGCCGTTGTCCTTCAGTTGATAGCCGTATATCATAAAATCAATAACAGCTGTCGTCGCGATCCAATATGACTGGGTCTATGGTGCGTAATTAATTACAATAAATCTAACTTTTATTACTATTTCAGAAATCTTTATGGCTGTCTAAAAATAGCGTATGAAAAACGTGATAAAGTAATTTTATTTTGCTCGTACGATTGCTACATGCCTACCCAAAAATAAAATCCCGTTTTTACCACTTGGACCACAAATAGCCTATTTTTTGTATGCATGGAGGTAGTAAAAGTAAGAGAAAGTCGAATTCTATCTTCGTGCAACATCCCCAGACAATATCTAGCCCAATTCTAACTAATTTCTTTGGACGGAGAACTTATGCCTAATATTTACTTACTTAATGGCAATAGACAATTCCACAGCAAGCTAAAGGAATATCTATTTTATGGAGCCCGAAGGTTCATTGCCGCGCTTACCTGAGTCCGCCATTCAACCCTATTCTGTTCTAACTTTATCCAATCATCCATCGCAAATCCTACTTCTCTTAAATCTATCCTAATATTGTCCTCCCACCTACGTCTAGGTCTTCCAGGTGGTCTTTTCCCTTTGGGTCTCCCAGTCAATACTTTTGAGATATGTCTTTCCTCCCCCATGCGCGCAACATGTCCAGCCCATTACATCGTCCGTGATTTAATTACCCTTACTATATCTGGTGAAAAGTTCAGGTCAAGAAGCTCGTCGTTATTCAGTTTTCTCCAGTCCCCATTTTCATCTCTCTTAGGCTCAGATCTTTTCCTAAGCCCCGTTTTCGAACACTCTCAGATTATGTTCTTCCCGAAGAGTAAGCGACCATGTCTCACCTTATGTTTATTTATGCCTAATGCAGTTGAGAAAATTTCTTCTAACGAGTATCAATGAATGATAACTAGAGACCGGATTTTAATGGGAATTCCTTTTTTTATATTTCATCACAAAACGTGATAAAATTGAACAGGACATTACTGAGTAAGTTTCAACTGCAAATGACCTGGTTTTAACTTCCCTTTTTTAGGCTCATCTCCCTTTCTTTTAGTAACTTTCCCTTTCCAGTACCTTTTTTGCTAATTTATTTTGAAAAAATCGTAAATTACCCAGTATTTGGTAATATGAAAGCATTAAAAATAGTTTTCACTGATTTTACCATTGAAAAAATAATTCCTCCCAGCAGAATAGAGCGTTACAGGGAAATCACAGGCTTGCCATTGCCTAAGTTTCCCATTATAACAAGGTGGGGAACATGGATTTCGTGTGCTGTTTTCCTCTGTGAGAATTTCAACAAGATCAAAAAATTTCTTCAGTAATTTGATGTTACAGAATCAGGAGCTGTAGAGCAAGCAAAGGCTTTACATAAAACAAACGTGTATCTCTCTTTGAATTTTTACACTCTCTTACTTTTATATCCCTTTTTTCCCCACCTTTTTTTGGCAATAATTTTCCCTTTTTTCGTCCTTTTTCGGGTGAAAATTTTCCCCTTAAAATCAGGTCTCTAATGATAACAAACAACTTATTGCCCTGCCAGAATACACCTGGCTTATCATTTCTCATCACCTGCGTCATCTGTAAATATTGAACGGAAATAATCCTCAATATTCAGAGAATACAAACACTCTATCATTTGAACCATCATCTGAATGGAAGAGCGTCAACTCTGATCCTCAAACAGGGAATACGAAGTGAGAAAACAAATGAAGCAATAGGGATTGTGACGTATTCTCGTGGAATAAACCCAAGGGATGGGAACAGCCATATGTGATCTGGAGAAAGAAATTCGCGCTTCACTTATTTCAAAGCCGTCATTCATACTTAATAACATTTTTATTATATATCGGAGTCGATTTATCGAGACTTGATTGAGAGCAGATTTATTGTTCAGTGACCTTTAATATAGTATGTCTTGATATTAAAAAGTCCCTTTAGGCAGGCCTACAGGCTGAGGTAGATTTCGAAGTGATTTTGGTTTAATTTATTGTCGCTGCGCAGCACACTTCTTCTTTAGCCTTGGCATGACAAACCCGCAATAATAACTGAAAAAAAAAGGAAAAAGCACTTTTTCGAACATTCAAATCTCGCCTTATAAGTTGTGAGAGCTATCGAGAAACTAGTTATTGATTTGTAGAGTACTCACCAAGAGCTTTACAACGATACCTCACAAGACGTGGTTTAAAAAAATTAGAATTACCATCCCCCCACCCCCACTCTTACCCCCAAAACCCCCGAATCGTTTTTGTCACTGTGAACTCCATAGGGAGTATTCTAATTTATTCAAGTAAAGTTTCCCTCTATACTTCATAGGGGCCGAGATATAAATTTTTCAAAATTTCAACCCCTTCCCCCGACACCCTTTGGTCCAATTTTGCTCATTAACGAACTTCTTCGAACTATTGGGCCTAGAAATAACATAAAATTTGGTTCAAACACCTTCAAAATTACGGCCGAAAGCATGTAAAGATATATATATATATAACTTATATATACATATATACATATATATATATATATATATATATATATATATATATATATATAGGCCTTTATATTACAAAAACAATTTTGAACGGGCGTTGGTTTCGTACTTAGGGAGGCATGAAACGTAAAGATATAAAAGAATTTTTCGAAAGTCATGACATGGTATCGATTGCAATAGGTAGATTTTTCTTCGAAATCTACCTAAAAGAATATTTCTTCATGGTTCAACTAATTTGTATAGGTCTGTCTTAGAATTTGGGCTGAGCATTAACAGAGGAAAAACCATCCTAAATTAACTTGAATAATAACAGTAAGTAATATTGGCAGTCATTTTGAAGTAAAATTCCTAGTAGAAAATACCATTAGGAGGCTTAACGGAAAAGGAAAAATTTATGATTGTCGGCAGCAGGGGGAGCGAGATGGGTTGCTTGAAGCTAAAAAAATATTATAAAGTGTTGCTTTTTTACTGAAACAATTTAAACATCTTTTCATTGTTATAAAAAAAAAGACTCAGTAATATTACTTATGCATGATCTAATTTTTAAAAAATAAATTATATAACTTACAATAAGCTTGAATCATAAGTGTGAATAGTAACAGCAACAATAATATTGTTATTAATAATAATACCGGTATTTCTGAAATTTGAAACTCATAATAAATTTAAGCTCACACTTAACCAGTACGTAGCTATAATAATAATAATAAGAAGAATAATATAAATAAATAAAGCCAAATTTTAATTAATTTCCATAAATTGTTCTAGTTTCTTGTAAATTTCTGGGTTTTAGTACAATAATTATATTCTTTCATTTAATCTTTGTCTTTTATTTCGATTTCTGAGAACATAATATAGCACATTTTTTACCGTTCATGCAAGATACATTTTAATTAAATTTTTGTATTTGCTATACAAATTATGGGAATTTACATTTGGAGTTTATAGATGTTGGGTACCTGAATAAACTTGTGTGTTAGTGTAAAGCGCGTTAGTCTATAACTAGGGCAGAGTGCATTAGGCTATATGTTGGGGATTTATCCATCAACTTATTTTCACTCAATGACGCAGAAACCGTCCCTCTCCCCAGGGCCTCGTGAGGGCTAAAGGGATATTACCCTCACTCGTGTGACACTGTTTCACCATCTCTATTCCCAGGGGACTCCAAACTTTATCTTCTATCAGGAACATTGCCTGTATATACCGGCTAGAGTTTTATTATTATTATTATTATTATTATTATTATTATTATTATTATTGATATTATTACTATTTACAAAATTTTTAGATTCACAGCGTTGAGGCTGGATTTAAGATTCTGCTCCAGGATGCCTCCAGCCCCCTCAGGAGCAGATTCTTCACGGGTCTGCTCCTTATAACACCTTCCTCAAAATGTGAGCAGTTCCGAGCAAGGCGATCTCTTGAATTTTGCAAACCTGTGCTTCTCCAAATTATCTGTGATAGATTGTTTTCCAGGTTTTTTGGTATCGTACCCAGTGGTCCAACTATAATAGGTATGACTTCAGTTTTCACGTTCCTCATCCAACTTATTTCTATCTGAAGGTCTCTATATTTCAACCTTTTTTTCAGCTTGCTTTAAAACCACATTCTGGCAGTTTGGGATTGCAACATCAATTAATTGGCAGGTCCTATTCTTAGTGTTTCGTATTACTATGTATGGCTTGTTTGCAGCGACTGTTCGCTCTGTATTTATTTGGCGATCATATAGTACTGTATCGTGTCCCATACATTCAACATTATTATTATTATTATTATTATTATCATCATCATCATCGTCATCATTAGTAGGCTCAGAGATAGGTCGATAGTAGTAGAGATAAGTTTTTTGTACTAGATAAAAATTGTTTCAACCGTATACTCGATTTTCCGATACTTTTGTTCTTGAAAAAAAATACAATACGTTTGTAATAATAACAAATTTTCTTCTTGCATATTTTTCAGATAGCTTTTCTCTTGAAGATATATTTACTATTGCTACCACGGCTGGTGTTGTAACCATCCATAAATTCTTGAGCTTCCTTCTCGTCTTCATAGTCCATAATTCAGAACGACTAAATATTAAAACGTTAATCACACAAAATGTCGAACAAACTGAATAGATATATGTCGCAGGCAAGTTGTGAATTCAGTCTCTTTATGAAATGCCAGCAAATTATTAGTGAAACATCCATTCTGCAATATGACTGGTTGCCCTTCAGGCATATTAAAAAAGCCGGAATGGTGTCAGATTGTGATAATGTTGTTGTGGCTGTTCCAAAGATTTGATCGTGGCCCACTGGACCATGAAAACATTTTCAAAAGAATTGATTATGTGGTTCCTTAATCCTTGTTAGCTTATACGTTTGAAAATTAAAGTAATCTTTTATAATAAGTTGAGATTTGGGATGCTGCAGAACCAAAGAGGGGTGGCAGCCCCCACAGTTCACCGCTAGATTTGCCAATATTCTAAGAATTCCTTGATCGCTTATATCTGCAGCACCGCCTGCTAGTAACGACTAGAAAACCCGCAATACACAACGACAGAGCATGCTTCAGAATCCCTTGGTTGCTTATCTTTGCAGTACCGCCTGCTAACAACGACTAGAAAACCCGCAATACACAGCCGAGAGAGAATGTTTCTAAGACAGTGGCGGATCCAGTATTTTTTAAAGGGAGGGATTGTGTCAGGTGAATCACCTGGATGACTGATGAAATAATTAATAATAAAATAAAATAAAAATATATTATACAAAAGTTTCACACAATTCAAATAATAGCCTATTGGCTCATTTAGTGCGTCCCAAATTCAAATAATAAATCATTTTTAACCAGGCAATACACCCTTCAATTAAAGCTAAGTTATGTTTTGCGAAAAGGCTTAAATGGGTTGAGGAATCACTGGTATGGGATCAGCACAAGGTAAATGTTTCATGACCCCCTGCTGACCAACTAAGTAAAAAACAAAATCGAAGGGATCGACAAATTGAAGTGTTTTATGCCTAAAAATCGATTTCAACATTGCTCTTTTTTCCCGGTTGCTATGGCAATCGAGCAAGGCTTCCTTTATTGAATTGAATAGGTCCTTTTAATAGATGACGTTGGATCTAAACGGAAGCATGTGCTCAAATATCATATTAGACTATTCCATTCATACTCCGCGTGTTTGATATTGACCAACAACGTTTAGCAATTCCTCGGATATAGACCAATCACGATCGTTTATATTATAAAATGCTTGCATTAATGAGGAAGGAATTTTACCTGATAAAATGGTCAGCTTGTTACTGGACACGTAATCATCAATGTGTCGTGATTAATAAGTCACATGTTGCCATTAAGCAGCACGAAAAGAGATTATTTTATACAACACAACTTGCTTGGAAATTGAAATAATATAAATGTATATTGATTAAAAACACAATTTCGATTCGATGCAAGCCAGTTCGTGTGCTTTTATTCTGTTTTGCTATTAGCTTACCTGAATTAGGTTAACTATATATGCACCACTGGTAGCACTGGTCACAACATGGCAACTCGAATCGATTCATGGATGGTTGATTCATAGTATGCTGTGATCTCGCAGCTGTTAGTTTTGTTTTTATATAATAAAGCACGAAAGTAATTATTTTTGCATAATCCGTTACATTTTTATTCATGGAATAGTCTTAATAAATCCAACTCGAGTTGACGAGTTTCATCAGATAAATTTGCGACTGCGACTGCGACTCGTCAACTCTCGTGGGATTACCTATGATATTATTTTCCTAGAAAAAATAGTACAATTGGAGCTCGACTGCAGATGAATGCCCGTATGAATGCAATGCCCGTACAACATACTTAGTAGGCCTGCTCTTGATATTGTCTCGTCAGTTGTAGGCCTACTACACTTACAACAACAAAGAAAAGAATAATAGTTATGACAAAAATAATAATACTTCCTTTGGAGTGCGTAGGCGTTATTCCACCATGGCGATAATGACTATCTTGTCTTCTTAATGAATCCATTTCACAGGGAATTTTATTCGCGTCACGGGGGATATTTTCCTGCTCCCAGAACAGCACTGCAGGGATTCTAGGAAATAGAAACGCTTCTCGCCATTCATTTGTTTTCTTGCCTACAGGAATGCTCTGCTCTTGTGTTTCTGAGCGACGCACGACTATTCTTCATGTAGCAGACATGTATCATAAATTGTGTTACTCATATATTGCGAAAGGGGTTCATTAAACTAGCAATAACATTATTAATAATAATAATAATAATAATAGTAATAATAATAATAATAATAATAATAATAAGGGGCGGATTTATATGACATGTCATATTTTTCCCCTTTGCATTATTTCAGGTTTCCGACTAATTTAAACCCAATTCCAAGCATCCTGGTGAAAATAGAACGGATTTTATTGTGCATATAACTGCATATTTAGGAAATGTTCAACCATTGTAACATATTTAGTATTAATATGCATATTTAGGTCATATTTTTCGCATATTTGTGTGCATATTAAAGAAATTTTGAAGTTTCATATAGTATTTTGTAAATTTTACATTATAATGATCCTTTTTGAGAATTTACAGATATTTTAAATAATTAACACTACATTTTAATAAAATGAATTGTAATGAAACTAAAAAAAATATACATAATGTGTAAGTGGTAAAGTCATATTTTAAATTTTATTGGTCATATTTTAATGTTTTTTAGGTCATAAATGCATGCATATATACTATTTTGAGGTCATAGAAATCCGTCCCCTAATAATAATAATAATAATAATAATAATAATAATAATAATAACAATAATAATAACAATAATAATAACAATAATAATAAACAGGACCTGAAGTTAACTTACCTTAACTTTATTCCATAATTAAGTAACCCTAATTTACAAAGGGTCGGCTGCGGTGTTCGGTGGTCTATAGGTAGCGTGCCCACCTCTAGATCCGAAGGTCGCGGGATCAGACCCGGCCGCAGTCGATCGGTTTTTCAGGACGTAAAAATCCTGGGCACGGAGTCTTCCAGGAAGGACTTTAGGCTGCGGGGGGCCGTGTCGTAGATTTACGGCACGTAAAAGAACGCCAACCCTAAATTAGAGCCTTTGGACAAAATTTCTCGGCCCTTTCACGTCCAAGTAATACCTTAGTTTCGGTTAAGGGGCGATGGGCTTACCACCTGTGCCTCTGCCCTCTCTAGGAAAATAAGCGTAGCAAAATTCACATCGGTAAATAGAAACCTCCACTAGGAGGCCCTTCGTCTCAACATGGGGGCATAGGATTCGAGAGAGAGATTACAAAGTATATTAGGGTTATATGTGTGCTTCATAAACATGTTAATTTACCTACTACAGTTTTTTTTTTATGCATGTTGTGAATGGAATTAACAAAATTGTAGGAACAACACTTTTTCTTAAATAATGAATGTAGTGGTTTCCAGTATTGTGGATTGCAATATAAAACATATGCTCTGAAATGATATCTATCTTGCTTAAAAACTGGACAGTCAGATATTATTTATTTATTTATTTATTTAACCTGGCGGAGTAAAGGCCATAAGGCCTTCTCTACCACTCAGTCAGGGCAAAAACATGAAATAAATAATAATAATAATAATAATAATAATAATAATAATAATAAATTAAAACAAGAAATGATATACCTGAATACAAGAAACGTACATTAAATAACGTACATTAAATTCGAACATAAGTACTTGAATAATATATAATACAAATGATTAAAATAAAGAAATGAAAAAAAGAGATGAATTAAATGTTCAGCAGTCTGACAGTCTTGACAGGAGCACAGGCGCTTTTATTTTAAATTTGTCAAAATAACACCCAATATCCTGAAGTTAATGCTCTATCAGAAAACAAAATAAGCATGCAAATATGCTCTATGAGAAGATACACGAACTTGCGTAGACTCCAGCTTTATCAGATTTGAACTACTGTTACCGTACCTTTCCTATATCTTATTTCAGGATAACTATCAACAAAGAAACCATAAATTAATGGAACATGTTGTTTATCAACAGTGGAAAAGTAACCATCACAAGAAATCTGTTCTTTCCAACAATAGACGACAGGAAACAATGTAAATTTTTCTATATGAACTTATACAATTTGTAACAGGACATGGAAAATTCTCTCGATTCCATATACCATCAACTTCTGCAGCTTTTTTCTTTTTTTAAAAAAAAAAAAAAAAAAAAAAGGAAACAACACTTCATCATCTTTTCGACTCTACTATTTGTCAGCAGAAGCGAATCTCCTTGACCTTCCATCTAGATTTCTGCGGGCTTCAAGACACCACTAAATGGGATATTTGAACAGAAATGTTGCAAATCTTCCATTCTCAGTTTCATCCTTTCGAACTTTCACAACTCTTTGACTGAGACTGTAACAAACATAATATTTTTATTATTTTGCATTACAAACCTGACAGTTTAATTATCCATGTGTACAATAGTTATTAAACTAATCTACCGGTACAACATACAGCCTTAGCATACCTACACATGTGAAATATGACCCCTCGTATTTGATAATAACAGTAATAATATCGTATTGTTAAATACTAGCAGGTGCCCGCGGCTTCGCCCACGATAATTAATTGAAAAATTAAAAATTAATAGTATAATAATTATCAAAGCATTATATTTATTAACACTTGCACGCGAATCATTCATAAACTAAGCCATTAATAATTAATGAAACAGCTAAACATCCGGCTTAGTACATTCCACGATTAGAAAGCGCCGCCTGGGAAAACGATCTCAGATTCGATTATACAGTTCCAAAGCGACCTGTTAACAATAATAGTACGTATTGTTTCTCAACTGTTTGTTGACAGATGAATATGATGTGAATTTTATTTGATAAATTCAGTGTAATTTTCAGAAATTATATAATTTTTCAAGGGAAGGAGTTATTTTGTTTGGATTTTTATTGTCCGTGATACTGCCCGCGGCTTCGCCCGCCATTATTAATTGACTCCAGGATTTATAAGAAATTTACACTGTCAGTTTATTAAAAATGTTTGTGGTTCAGAGCTATGAAAATTGTAAGTAAAAATAAAATTAGAATATTTGTTCATTGTGTTCATTTCACTTATGCCTTATATAATGAAGAAACAGTTTTCCTAATTTTGTACTCTTCGTGAAAGTTTAGACTGCGAGAGACGAACATCGCCGAGTATATCCGATGTTTCACGAAGCGGGTGAGCGAGTGAGCACGCTATTTAGGGCCGTTGAATTGTATAAGAGTAGATTGCCCAGATCCAATAAAATATGCTTCATCATTAATTTTCTCACTTCTGCCGACGTATAAATGCGTCGCCTCAAAGCTGTATAAAAGCAAAGATCAAACATTAGTAAAATTAATTTTTACGCAAAATTATGGGGATTTTTATTCGCGTGTTGTATTTGTTATTTATAACAATCAGCTATTCCACCGTAATTTTCCTAATCGATTTAAAACTTAGAACCCACTGATGGCTTCACTTCAAAACTGCCTTATTTCCTGTGTATAAACTCAACTTTTAAACGGTTAAAAATAATTACAGGGAGTTTACCTTCGGGAAGACGCGTAATTTAATCGATGTATACCATGCGACGGTTCAAACCATTCCCGCATATAAATCTCACACTGATATTTATTAAAAATCGTTTTTAAAAAAATTATCTCAATGCAATAAGATTTGCACAAATTGAAAAGTACTTTTCATGGTACTTAAAAAACTATATAGCGGAGAATATTTAAGGAGATTTTATTAATTAATTAAATACAGTTGTTTCTGAAAACATTCACGTAGCCAATTGTTTGAATTGCTAGAGATATTCATAATATTTAAACCTCTATGAAAAAATATGCTGTCAAAGAGATGACAAACTACATACAATATTATAGAATATTTTAAAATACCGGGAGTGGGAAAATTAAGTGGGAAGTGGGATAAGTGCACCATGACTTTACGGACACACGGTATGAATAAATATGATGCATTATGACAGAGTTCACAAAATATGCAACAATATGAAAAATAAACCCATACATTTTCTGTTCTTCCGTCTTGGAAATATTTTAACATTAGCAAGTTATAGAGTGTATATATATGATATTTTATAAACTTTTGGGACTTGATGATGACGATGCTAATGATCGTGATAATAATATATTTTACAAAGATAATAAGAAGAATAAACGGAACATATTTAATTTTTATTATAACATATTTATGGTAAAATTTATGGTAAAATTCCAGTCTCTAGCTCTTTCTGTCTTTAGCTGCTGCTCTATAGCTTATTTTCTTTTTGATGTCATCCATATTTCAATTCTTCTTCTACCATGTTTCCTTGTTCCTTCAGTTACGTCCAGCAGTCTCCTCTCCATATCAAAAAGTACCTTAACCAGTTAGTTTTTCTTTTCCTTACATCTTCCAAGATACATCTCATCTCATCCATTTTTATTCAAACTTTTTCATTCATTATTCTGGTATTTTGTCCGAATCTTCTCCATTTTCCTCCAACACCACATCCCAAAGCTCTCTAAATACGAGGGCTGTCCAGAAAGTTAAAAAAAATTATTACATACATTTTTTAGGCTATTTTTCTACATAATCGCCATTCAAATTAAGGCATTTATAAGACCGTGGCACAAACTTTTCGATACCCTCTCTGTAGAATTCGCCAGCTGCGACTACGGTTTCATGAACTAAACTCCGTGAAATTTGGGGGAAATGTTCAGAGAGTTCCGAAATCGTGAAACGACTATTTTCACGGATTTTGTCGTTGATTTTCGCCACCAGTTCATCAGTCACAACACTAGGCCTACCACTGCGGTCCTCATCGTGAACATTGGTTCGGTCATTTTTAAAATCAATACACCACTGCCTTACTCGTCTTTCACTCATTATTCCTTTGCCGTACATATCACAAATCTGGCGATAAATTTCAATTGGTTTGTGATTTTTCGCGAACAAAAACCTTATCACTAGGGGGCGGATTTCTATGACCTAAAAAATAGGATATATGCATGCATTTATGACCTAAGAAAAACATTAAAATATGACCAATAAAATTTAAAATATGACTTTACCACTTACACATTATGTATATTTTTTTAGTTTCAATACAATTCATTTGATTAAAATATAATGTTAATTATTTAAAATATCTGTAAATTCTCAAAAAGTATCAGTATAATGCAAAATTTACAAAATATGATTCGAAACTTCAAAATTTCTTTAATATGCACACAAAAATGCCGAAAATATGACCTAAAATTGCATATTCATACTAAATATGCTACAATAGTTGAAAATTTCCTAAATATACAGATATATGCACAATAAAAGTCGTTCCATTTTCACCCGGATGCTTGGACTCGGGTTTAAATTAGTCGGAAACCTGAAATAATGCAAAGGGGAAAAATATGACATGTCATAGAAATCCGCCCCTACTTATCACAGACCGCACTTCACAACTGGCGGGATTGTCAATTGCAGCGCTCATTTTAACACTCCACTGCAGACAAATTTCGAAAGGCACGGTGCTCAAGCTAACACAGCTGGATGCGTACTGAGTGTAGGAACGCTCTGACGCTAAAATGGCGGCGCTAGCCTCGCCCACTGCCGGGCCAAGCCAACACGTCTGTTACTTTCTGGACAGCCCTCGTATTCCCTTTCCATTTTACTCAGCGCCCGTGTTTCAGCTCCGAAGCAACACGCCATACTAGCATTTCATAATAGAAATATGAGAATATGCTGTCTGTTCAGCTATATACATATGAAATCCGCGGATGTAACAAAGATTGTATTGGAAGTTGCGTACTCTTCCTACTTGAATGCGTGGGAAGGTAAGTTTAATACTTGGTATGAGGAAAACGAAACCCGAGTGGAGTTCTTTATAAATCAGAACATGAAATGTCACGGGTTACCTCAGCGTCTTGACACGCTTTTGATGTCGATATTGTGCGATGTATCGTAATTAATACACAAAAACTTCAATGTCTTACACAACGGCGTGGGTGTTGAGCAATAAACTCCATCTCTCTAAGAGCTTTGTATCACAAAACTGCTTTGTTGTAAGCAAGGTTAGGAAGTTTATGCTCTATAGCCCTTGTCATATATTATTATTATTATTATTTATTTATTTATTATTATGCTGAGAATATAAAAGCTCATTACAATTACAATTTTCTCTTACACTAATTACACCAGTTTTACAACACTAATATTAGATATTTTATGTTATACTAAAAATATTTAAACTAACATTACAACAACAAAAAACCAGAATAAAGAATCAAGAAACATATACAATATGAAAATTACACAATGAAGGGAACAGATCAAAAATATAAATAATAAAATACATATATATATATATATATATATACATATAAATAAGAAAGATTTATATAAAGAAAATGACATGGGGCATATTTTAATAATTACTATTTTAAAGTTTTCAAATTTTGATCACAGAAATTTCTGAACGACTTTTTGTTAATATTAAATGTAATATAATATTATTTATATATTGTCCATTTTGTGCAATTGATTGTACAGACAGTGCACATTATTTACTGTGTAAGTCAGTGTTTGCTTTTGGGATAAAAATAAAGATTATGCAATTTATAAGATGTATAACGTGGAATACAGAAAGATATTTCTTTGAGAATATTAATAATCATCTATTTCGTTATTAAGTAATTTGTATAAAAACAATGCATGGCAATTTCGTCTGTGTGATAATTCAGGGATATTGAATACTGTAACATAGTTTTAATGTGATTAAAATTTAGGGTAATGGTTAAACTGTTTGCACTACGTATATTTAAGAAATTTATTTTGAATGGACTTTATTAATTTACTGTAATTATTGGTAGAAAGATTCAAATTAATGAGCAATATTCTAATTTTGGTCTGACAGTGTTTCTATATAGTCTAAGTAGGCCTATGCATGCAACTGTACCTTTGAAATTTGTGAAATATGAACGAAAATATGCGTGAAATAAAAGCAAAATTGTTACCTGACGACGCAGGAAGTGAAAGTTGCATACAATCTTTATGCCATTTCATTCGTACAAACTTTTATTTTCGTCAGACGGAAATCTCTCTTTTAGTTTAAAATATCTGCATAGGTCTATGATTAAATAGAGTCTTTCTTTCTTTCTTTGTCGTAGTTTTACCTCTCCCTTTTAGGATTTAAGCGACCCAAGCCGCCCGGGCCTTACAGGGCCGCAACCTGTCGGGAGAGGGATTATCTTTGGGTCACATAGCCTACATACTTTTATGACCAGACAAGGACATGGAGGGCCTCCCTGGATGAGTGATCAGCCCAATGCCGGGGCCACCTCCGAGACAACACGAACACATAGGACGATACACACCATTCACACACACATACACTCACTCAGAACAAGGCGAGGATGAGGATGAAGATGATAATGACGGCCAGATGATATCCGGGGACCACAAGGGCCTAAAGTTACCTGACATTTGTCTCACAGGTGAGGGAAGACCCCCTGAAAAACCTCACCTAGGTAACTTGTCCCGATCAGGAATCGAACCCGGGCCCGCTGCGTGAGAGGATTGAACGCATCCCCTGAGCCACAGCGGTGGACTTAAGTACAGTCAATCTTATTAATTAATGATTGAAAATGTTAAAATTCATTACGCCTTTCAAAAAAAATCACAGGAAATGAGCCTATCTATCAACAACGTAACATAATAACAACTACAACCAAGAATACACAAAGCAAACCATGTGTATCACCTTGAAGGGTATTTCATGGTCTCCGCCGTCGTCAAGGCAAATGCCGAATTTGATATTTACTTACCATGATCTATAACCGTTGTTTCTTCTTGTATCATATGCATTACAAATTTAATATCCGTTGAAATTAACACACCTCATAAACTCATCAAAAATAGAAAAACTGGAACATCAATAATTACATGAATATGGGATACTGATATACACACATAACTTGACTCCTGATTATAACCTCGATGTCAAACAAGTATAAATAAAGCCGAATGATACCTAAGTATGAATATATCTTATATTTATTATATTCATGGTTCTCTAAAAATAATTTATGATTTTTTATCATACCGTGTAGATAAAATCATTTTATTTTTTGTAATTTTGCTTCGCTCACCCTTACGGGCTCATTTCGCAAGCATACCTGCTCGAAAAGTTAAATTCCTCTTTTACCACTTGTATCACAAATAACTATTATTGTTGAGTAGATATACCTTTCTCAATCTCTCTATATAAGAGGCTTTGTCCTGACTGACTTAATGACTGACAGAATCAACGCAGAGCCTAAACTATAGCCTAACAGGCATAACGTAAGTGCTCAATAAGAAAGAATTTTGATTTTAAATGCCAAAAACCAATTGTTTCTAGGATACTTAATACCTTTTTACACAAAACTATCAAATCCAAAACAAATTCCATGTGCAGTTCTCATGACAACAGTGTATTGTTGGCAGTGTTCACAGGTAGCTGTGATACGGGACTTCGACAAATTAGAGATGCTATCGATATAATTCATTGGTGTAAATAAATATTGTTGAATGAAATACACGAAAATAATGCACAATACCCTAGGTATGATGTAAAAGGAGACAAAATAAGGTGGGATGGAACATTTTAGTCCTATAAATTAAACTAAACTCCGTGGCGCTACATCCCTGAAAGTTATCAAGTAGCTCCTCAATTTGAATCACGAGGCTGAGTGCACCCCGTTCCAGACCTGCACCTACCTCAGAAAAATCAGAGAAGGTACCGGGGATCGAACCCGGGTCGACGGATCTGCAGTCACCACAAGACCACGCCGGCGGTCATTTTAATCCTATGCGCGCAGTATATTATTATGTCCCAGGTTTTGTGGAGGAAAGTATGAAAGTGGTATTGAATTTATTTTCGATTTAAGCCCCGAAACGGTAGTGTGGTAACATGAGAGTGAGAAATAAAACATGCCATAAAGATAATACAATTTTATGCTACCGGAAATTCTGTTTCTTCTTATTTGAACCCCTACCAGACATGGTATGTAGAAGCAATGAGGGGCAAAATTCTACATCCTCTATGAGCCATAAAAAGCTATATCAATCGTTTTCTGAGGGAATAGTTTGAGTGTGATAAGTCGTTTTCCCTCATTTAAAATTCTACATACCTATTTAAGGACCTTGAGTTTGAAAAACGAAAGTCCTTTTAAGTTAATTTCGAATGTCAAAATACAAAACCCGTGCGACGCAGAGTCCTTTAAGCTAGTTGAAATTTAAGACGCGTAAAATACAGAATGAACTAACACCCAGCTGGACAGAATAGAGGAAAAGCTTACGAATTCATCCAGGTCGAAATGTCTCATTTCACAACAACATACTGATTGCAATTCTGTGTTAATTACAGGCCTATTGATATGGGTCTACATATTTAAGTATAATGTTATGTGGTAGTAATTGTTACATTATGTTTGGTAATCGTATAACTGTTTTTGCTTAAACAATAAATTAGTTACAGAAATATAATACTAAAACACTCACGAACGAAATTCTCCGAAATAATGTATAAATTGATCAGTCATACTAGTACTAAAGCAATAGGAAAGTAGTTGTTCCAAAATTCGGTTGCTTGGGCTATTTACAAGAATACTGTTCATAATCAATGTGTTTTCCAAGTTTCATGAAAATCCGATAAAGCGTATTTGAGTTATGGTGCGTACAGACAGACGGACACACACAATCTCATAAAGTACCATACTGGCACTTAATAAATATAACGTTTTAATTATTTTGATATTAGTTTTTTTTATATTTTCTTGGGCTAGGGAACTCGATCCGGAGATTTTTTTCGCCCGGGTGGCGTGCTTTCTTCGTGTAATGAACCTTGAAACCGGGTTTTTAGCGTTTTAATTATCAGTCATTTAAATTGTTTATGTATGATTTGGGTAAGGTCATGAATCTATGGTACGTTTTAATAATTTTATTTCAAATCTGTATGCCCATAGGCTATGGCAGCACAAGATTTGTTTTATTTTATTATTACAAATTTAAGATAATTGACTGCATCCTATTATTTTTTAATTTATTTAATCTTCCCATAGTTATGGGTTGCCTACACAGACAAAGAGTACCAGAAAAGAAAAAACAAAAAGGTAATTGAACATAGAACATTGAAAAGAAAAAGAGAATAAAATTAATGAAAAATTAATACAAAATAGAAAATCATTAACAGTTACGATTAGGATTTATATATGTGATTCCTCAGTATTGAAACAGATCCTCTGAGGGTTGCTAAAGCAACTTCAGTTATAACTGATGGAGGAAGTCCCAATCTCTTGAAGGAGTTTAACATGAAAGTTGTAACAGTTCCTCTTGCTCCTACCATGAGTCCAATTACTTCAAGTTCTTTGAGATTGTATTTATCACGATAGTAAGGGATGGTAGGATTATAAATGTCTTGCTTTTCCTTGTTAACATCTTGCGGCTGTGCCTCATTCACTTCGAAACGCACAGTAGGATCAATTATAAATCCGGATCGTGTGTTTCTTTGGAAAGCAATGATATCAATTCGCCTCGTAGTCCCGGTGGTAGAGAGACCATGCACCTCTTCAAAAGTAGTATAATCAGCATCTTTAAGGGCATTTGCAACAATTGACCGTACTGTATGGTGTCTGATGTTTCGAAGGATCTCGCCATGCGGACAGGAACCCAGAACATGTGCAAGAGTTTCTACCTCGTTGTGGCAACGCCGACAACGGTTGTCCTGAGCTCTACCCGGCAAAGCGCGCACTGCAGCAACATTTCCCACCATTTTCAAACAGTCACGCCATTCGCTGCAAGAGAGACCAACATGATTCCATATCCACCTGTTTGTAGGCGTGTGCTGTTTAAATAAGATGACACCCTTCCCTTTTTGTGGGCGATTACACCATATATCAAATTCTTTAGTTCTGAGATGGTCTCGAACCTTTTTAGCATTAAGGAAACTGCCGTCTTTATAAAATAGACTGTCGTCTGACTCTACATTAATCTGCTTAAGGCACTGTAAACTTTCATGTTGGAGATTACGAGTTTGCAGAATATAAGAATTCTGAGTCTTATATAGGCATCTCAGTGCATTGATTTGCTGCAATATTACTTCCCATTTTGTTCTGAATATCCCTAATCCTTTATATTTCCTAGGGCTGTAGATCATTGCATCTGGGATATCCATGGGAAGGCTTAGCATTTCCTTCAGCGCACTTCTGATTAGTCTGTCTGCATCGTCCAGGAATTTTTTTGGGATTAGCTCAGGAGGAGTAGTCTGAAACTTATAGATTAGGGAAGGACAGACAGAAGAATTAAGGATGTGATATTTTTGATCTGCATGCAGGAATGGTGAAGATGCTAGATTGTCCAGTTTATTATTTAGGTCATTTAACGTAGAACTACAATTGAATACAATGGAATCCGAAAAATTAACTCCGAGGTATCGGATAGATTCATTTTTACTGATGGAGTGTATCTCAAAATCAGGATATATAGAAAGGTTTCTTTCAATGAAACGGCCTTTGTCAATATTAATGACAACAGACTTTGTTGGATTTAGCTTCAATCCAATTTCTGAGAATCTCTTGATGGCCAACTTAGCGAGTTCAGTTGCAGAAGCTTCATCGTTACCAATAAGCACAGTATCATCCGCAAATCCTAGTACAGTCATGGGAGTTAATCCAGCAACAAGTTCAAAACCAAATTTTGATGCAATAGTTGGTTCACACAACTCATTCAAAATGTGATCGGTAGCCAGGTTGTACAAGGCAGGTGACAATGGAGAACCTTGCATAACACCTTTACGCAGTTGAATAATTTTAGTTCTTTTATTATTTGATTGAATTTGTGTAGTGTTTGCTTCTTGTAAAGCTCCAATGAGATTGACCAGTTGCGAAGGAGCTGGAGAATTCAATAACGTAGCCCTGAGGTGATTATGGCCAATGTTGTCAAAGGCTTTAGCTATATCAAGGAAAACGATTGTTAATTTAGTCTTTTTAGTTTTTGCTGAGTGAAGAATAGATTGAAGGATGTTTGTATTTATTAGTGTTCCAGGATATTTAGAAAAACCAGTCTGGAAGTCATTAAAAGAAATATATTGGCGCAATCTGCTATCAAGTATGCGATCAATCACTCGACGAACAACAGAACAGATTGTTATTGGACGCCAACTAGAAATGTCCATACCATCACCAGATTTAGGTACTAGAACTGTTCTCGCTTCTTGTAGACAGGGTGGAATTATTCCGGATTTCAGCATTCTTGTGGTTATTAAGCTAATCACTTCGTATGCGAGATCATCCTTTATAGCTCTAACTAAGACATGGTCAGGACCTGGTGAAGTGTCCACTGCAATGCCGTTAACTGCGTAAGCGACCTCCTGCCTTGTCACTATAGGATCAAATGTATCATTGTTCATTTGCCTTTCGACCTCATTAGTATTGTTTGGATACTCAGGTAAAACACAATCATTCGGACTGGAAAAGAGGTTAGTGAAATGATCAGAAATAGTATCAATATCGATGTTACATGATTCACTTTTGTCGTTCAAGACTGATCTGATTGCTTTTCTTCTTTGGTTGTAGTACTGAAATTGTATTAATTTATATTGATATTTACTACGTCTTCTTTCCCTTTCTCGTTTCGTTGCTCTTTGAGGATTAGATGAATTGGAATAGCTTTTCTGAATTCCAGAATTTTTCTTGTTTTTCCTTGCTTCTATATATCTCTTAGCAGGGTGTTTAGGGCCAGGTAGAAGATCTATTGAATCAGCTAAGAACAAAGTGAAATCTTTGACAGCATTAAAAAATTCTTTTTCATTTAATTCACTTTTAAAAGTTCTAATCCAAGATTCCAGCTTGGCTTTATAAAGTTCAATAGCTGGTTTAGGGGAAAAATCAGACACAGAATTTTTCTTGTTTTTCCTTGCTTCTATATATCTCTTAGCAGGGTGTTTAGGGCCAGGTAGAAGATCTATTGAATCAATTTAAGGTTTAAACCATACAAGTAAGAAAGTAATTATTATTTATTATCCTGATACATTTTATTCATGGAACACTTAATAAATCTAACATGGGATTACGTTTGACAAAATGACCTAAATCCTTTAAATTATTTTAAAAAATATGGTTAATTATTATTATTATTATTACGCCATTAAGTAAAATAACAATAGGCTACGTCGATATATAAAAACACAAAAATTACATAATTATATAAAAACACATAACTTACATACTAGACAAATCAACATTAAAAAACTCTTTAACTTCATACAATATAGGATTATTGAGAAGCCACGTTCTAAGTTTGTTCTTGAATACAATATTGGCCTGAGCTATATGGTGTGGTGGCAAACAATTATAAAGCTTACAGCCGATATACATAAAATTCTGAGCAGTCTTGTGCAATCTAACCTGAGGTATCTGTAGCAAATGGGCATTTCTGGTTCTATAAGAGTGGATAACATTCCTTTCATCAAACAGATTAAGATTTTGTCTCATGTATAAAATTAATTAAAACATGTATAGATTAATAACAGTGATAATCTGTAAGTTCTTAAAAAGCTGTCTACAATGAGCTGTCTGTTCTGAGTTTGTGATTGATCTTATGGCTCTCTTTTGTAAAATTAAAATCTTGGAAATTTGGCAACTGTTTCCCCAGAAAATAATACCGTAAGCTATTACACTCTGAAAGAAGGCAAAGCAAGTACTTCGCAAGTGATAAGCTGGTAACACATACTTAAGATTTCTTAATAAACAAACCTTAATGTTATCCATTAAATCCAAACAAAGGAATTATTACAATTTAGGTCTAAAATTAACAATTTAGGTCTAAAATTAGAAAATTTATATAATTATTACTTCTGTTATCAACTATTACTGTTATAACATTTTTCATATTAAACTTTAAAATTTGGATAGAACTTAATTTCTTTGTTTTTTACTAAAATTTGAACAAATAAATTGTTATGTATTTTTATTGTATTACCTCGTACCTTTGTATTGTAAATAGAACATGTTCTAACCTTTTATACATAATATTTTGTCATACTTCTCGAAATTATGTATTGTTTTAAGTAATTATTTAGTATAAGTTTTTCTAATATATTGAACTGAACCACCCCCGAACACAAGCTCTGCTTCTTCGGGTGGTGTATCAACTTTTGTATGTATTTGTCGTGTAATTTGGAACAATAAATTTTAATTGTAATTGTAATTTCGAGGAGACTGCGATAAAAGGTTGGGAACCACTGCTCCAAATAGAAAGTGAGCGTTAAACACGCGCTAGCTGGTCAGCCCATCCTGGGATGGATTAGAAGAGTTAAACGCAGGGAAGGAAGGGGTAGGCAAACAATCGATGAGCGCCTGGATCACATCTGGGGTTGTAGCCTGGGAGCATGAGCTCCATCCCCATGCGATTTGAAAGGGCGCAGAACCCATATCAAACTTCACAGTCCATGGGGTCAAGCCACTGTTTGTTATTCCCTTGTGGTATAGCGCTAACCACTGCCAGATAAACCTCCGTTTTAAATTTATCTTGCAGATTAGAAAGTTATTCGGAAACTGCGGATACTCTTGAAGGGAGTCACGTACACCTACTGTTGTAAAGTTATGTTCTATAAACCGCAATTCCTCTTCTGTAAAACCTATTAAGATGAAATTTACTCTGCTTAATTTTTATTACTTTTTCGTTGATCTAAATAAAACATAGGCCTACTTTAGTATAGCTTTTTAAAAACCTTCAGTGGAAGATTTTCACCAAACTGTGATTTAAAATTTCTTCCCAAAATTTGTTGAATATAACAACCCTAACAAGCTGTAGAAAAATTGTTAAAATATCTCCATTATAGGACGAAGACTGTCTTTAGCTATTTGAAATTTTTAGGAAGGTCCTGATAATTGTTTTTAGAAAATTTATTTGTAATAAACAGGTAAAATGATTTAACAAAGTGCCAGAATGCTTTTGTTTAATCAGTGATAATTGCAATTATGATTTGTAGAAAATAAGTTATTTTTTAAACCGATTTCCGAGTTAAGCTCCAGATCGATTAATTAAGCAGGGCTTACGGAAGAACAAAGGTCTAGTTTGATACGCATATGTTCATATGTAAACGTATATGAACACTGTAAAACAATATGTTGTCATGAGAACTGATTTGCATTTGATAAATTCTTTCTAATATAATATTACCATAGAATAGGCACTAAATTCAGCATTACTCCGGTACCGGTCAACCGAATTGGTCCAATGTCAATAGACTTCTTCCCATAGACGTTATTAATGAGTATACCAAGTTTCATTAAAATCCAATTAAGCGTATTTGAGCTATCGAGCGTACAGACACACAGACAGACACGGTCAGACAATTTACCGTCCACCACATAATCTTAGATCGTTGAGATTTTTCAATTGGCCTAATCCTTCTGGTGGCATTATGGCCCTGGTGTCGACTCAGCCTCTAACAGAAATGAGTACCAGGAGCAATCCTGGGGGTAAAGGCGGCCGGTGCGTAAGGCTGACAACCTTACCACCATCATGTGCCGAATATCCAAAATCTTGGAGCCTCAACCTCCTGGAACCCTCTGGGCCTCCATGGCCTGTATAGGGATCACTTTACTTTTTACATAATCTTAGAAAGCACTATTCTGGCACTTAATAAAGTTTCTCGGGGCTCGGGTGAGAAAGTTGAAGGTGTCCGATCTTTTGGTTGCTTGCTCTACAGCCATAGGCCTATTCTGGAAAGATGTGAGCAAAACTTGAGGAGCGATGTTTATATACAGCGTGTCCCATTTATCAAGTTCACCTAAAAAAAAAATTGCATTTGGATTGGTAACCTATAGAAAACATTTTCTTGTTCGACCATACTGTAATACGCCTATTATATCTGACGTAACGGTATGACAATGATATCTATTACGATATAGATTTTCATTATAACACAGGTATGATATGATTATTATCGAACACGGAACGATCAGGAAACCTTGAGAGCAGCAAATAGAACTGCGTACTTAAAATAAAATCTTCTCTTTGTATTATTTTAATATGTTAAATTGAGTTCATTTCACGTATTTTAATGTGCGTTGCTTCACGTTAAAGTTTAAGAGCAGCCCTGGGGCCTACTTGCTTTGTAGCCTGCCATCTATCGGAAAATACGAAAGCTACTAAGTTAACTGCTGTTGACCGAGCGAGAATCGTTTGCTTTATCAATTACTTGTTGCAATAATGTACTCTCCTTGCAAGTACCGGTAACTTATATATAGGAGCTAAACAGATATTAAAAACAATTTGTTTTTTCATTTAAAAAAATAATTTGGCGATAATAAAGAATCCGTGTATATTGTAGTGAAAATATTGAATATACATATAAACTATTTGATATTTCTTCTATCAACAATCTTTAAGCCTTAACATTTTGGAACGAAAATAAATCCTATTACATTTACTTCATACTATTAAAATAAATTCTATCTTATTTTATTTATAAATGTAATGGAGACTTTATGAAGGAGTAAAGTCATTCTGTATATAGCCACTTTACTGCAGGCTAGCGAATGGACCATTCTTCCCTAAACGCTCATGGAACAACAGGTCGTGGCCATAAAGTTGTGCTGGTGAGGGATTTAAATGGAGCAGTCAGCTGGGAGGGTTGCTAACCCCATTGACCTGGATCAGAGTGGACCAGCCTGCAGTACCATAGTCCTGCTTCCTTATTCCCTCATTCTATGCATCGTGACTTTTCCTTATTCTCTATTCCTACAATTCCCTCTTCTATGCAGCGGGGTTCGAACTTATATGGCTTCCTGGTTCATTAAGTGACACAAAAAACTTCCAGTGCACTGAGATAGTTAAGTTTTGAGTGTGTCAGTAAACAGTGATCGGAAGTAATTTAGTAAAAGTAATCAGATTACAGAAACAATTCCTTTTTTGGTCCCATTTACTTGTAATCAATACTTTTTTAAAAAAATGTAATTTCTACTTGTAATTTACTTCTGGAAATAAAATTGTAACTGTTACAATTTAGTAGTTGTTAGTCTTAGTATCATTCTCGCTTGCTTTATCGTCATCATTAGGCCTACTGTTTTTGCGACTAATATTCAAATTAGAGTTAATATTAACAAAACGTTACTCAATGTTTCCGAAAATATTCTCATTGGCATGTTTTTTGTTTGTTCATTAATAATTTTGGCTTGTGCTCAAATCAAACAAAAATCAAGGAATTTATAGTTACTTCCATTTTGTAAAGTAATTGTAATTGTAATTTTACTGATTACTTTTTGAAAAAGTAATTTGTAATTGTAATTAAGTAAAATGTCTCTCAGGTAATTGTAATTCAGCCCAATCACTTTCTTTTTGTACTTTTCCCATCACTGTCAGTAAGTGATAGAATGTTTCTTCCTCCTCTTCTTTCTCCGAGTTTTATCTCTCCGTTGTAGGGATGTTTTACGCGGCCGAAGTCGCTCGGGCCTTACAAGACCGCGACCTGTCGGGGGAGATATTTTCTATTGTTCACATACCGGTACATATCTTTGTGACCAGACAAGGACATGGACGTCCTTCCCGGTTGAACGATCAGCCCAATACCGGACCACCTCGGAGACAAGACGAACACTAAGAATGAATAATACCGGTCATACGCACACTCATTCCGAACTAGGCGTGAATGGGATGAAGGTGATAATGACTGGCAAATGATAACCGGAGACCACAAGGACCTAAAGTTTCCCAACATTCGTTTCATAGGTGAGGCAAATTCATGCAAAAACCCCATCGAACCCGAGACCACTGTAATGAGAGCGATCCCATTCCCTAGTACAGCTGTTACGCATAATTTTGTTACACTATGAAAGTTTGTAGTTTTTACAATTGATATAACGATTTAGCACCTTTTTCTTTACTCATATCTTGCTCAGCCCCATGAAATGGAACTTTACATAGACGGATAGAGTTCTGTTAAACATTGTGTACGATTCAAAATGTCATAAAACAAAGAATACTGCTTAATTGAGTGCCATTGCCTCTTCAAAACAAAAGTCTTCTACTGCCTGGCAGTAGTTTCAAACTTTGCCCATACTGGATATTTGTAGTTTTAATGGAGTGTCAATAGAGGGCGGTACAGCAGTGAAATATGGCGACATCTGTAAACGATGCTTTGTGACGTTCAAAAAGACAATTGAATAGCGGAATGAAACAAAGGACTGGTGTTTCCAAACAAGTTTCTATCGCAGGGAAATCTCTCTTTGAATTTCCCTCCGGGGAAGTTAATGAGCATCTCTTTATATGGATTTAATTAAAAAGCAAACTTTGTTTTTTTTAAAGCACACGCACGCCATATGATTGACAGTTTGTTTTGTTTAAGGAGTCGTATCCATTGTGTTGGCGTTTGAATTTAAACTAACATTACGCTTTACTTGTTAAATATAAAACTGTCTGATGTGAGATTCCCTTGACATTTCATCGGGTTTTTCTCTTAGTCTATAAATATCAGAAAGTCAGTGCTCTAAAATGTTATTCTTTAAAATCAAATAGTAACCTAGTGTGTATATTTATTTATCCTGGTAGAGAGGAAGAAAAAGCCTGATGGATTTATCTCGGCCAGGTCAAAAAATAAAAATATTTTTTATCATTACTAATTAAATTAATATTTTGTAAATGGAGTTTCCAAAAGGAGGCCCTGTATTTGATTTGAATTTTAATATCGTTACCACTCCGAAATGCTAACGTTTTCCGATCGCATAATTTTTTCATCAATTCAATAGTGTAATTGGTAAGAATTAGGGCAAGGCATTTGATGGCCGAAAGTAACGAAAAATGCATTCATGATCTAAAAGAGTTAAAAAAAAGACACAGTATTGTTTAAAAATAACACAAAAAATTCCATCATTTCTTCCAATTAGTTTTTTTCGGAAATAACGAGTTTGTTGTAGAGATCAATTTAATGGATGGCAGTTCATTATTTTTAAATTTACAATATAACACAATCTTATTTTGTTATGAACGAATTAAGTAAATTAATTATACTTTAAACCCTTTGTGAAAAAAACAGTAATTCAGAACTGATATGCCCTTCAAATTGGCTCTAGCAAACATGTGCCATTTAAAATGAAATATCTTATAAAGTTATTTTAGGAAAACATTAATAACAAAAATAATAGTGAAAAATTCGAAATTTAACTTAATGTAATGTCTTGTGTGTGTGATTCCTGGATACCATGGAGGCCCAGAGGGTTCCAGGAGGTTGAAGCTCCCAGATTTTGGACATTCTGGCACGTGAAGGTGGTAAGGTTGTCAGCCTTACGCACCGGCCGCATTTATCCCCAGGATTGCTCCTGGCACTCATTTCTGTTAGTCTCTGAGTCGACCCCAGGGTCATAGTGCCACCAGAAAGATTGGGCCAGTTGAAAAACTCCAACGCCCTCATCGGGAATCGAACCCGCGACCAACCGGTTTGTAGTGCAGCGCCTCGACCGCTACGCTACCCCGTATAACATATAACAATTACCATTATTTAATCGATTAATTGATGTTATAATTTATATATATAGGAACAACCTTTCAATCTCAATATAAATGCCTTGGCCTATTAATGCCCGGTTTCTATAAACTCGTGAAATACCTATGGGTATATTATCCATGGGCAAATTAGTTCCTAATCACCCACAATGATATAATGAGAAAAGCCTTGGAGTTGTACAGTTAATTTAATTCTGAAGGCTTTGATTCTCATTGTTATTGATCCTATGAGAGGTTAAATTTTATCCAGCCATGCATGAAAGGATAAATTAACCCGACGATTTACCCTTGGAAAGATCTAGCCCGAGTTTGTAGGAACATTTTTTCTGGCATTTTCATAATACCCAGAGGACATTTATCTAGAAACTCCACACAAGTGTATGTGATTGTTAGTTTTAAATTATTTGAGTTTGTAAAAGTTATTCTTGTGTAAATTCTGTCAATTGGATAATTTACCCATAGGTATTTCGCGAGTTTATAGAAACCGGACATAAGAATGCTAGACTGGTTTTCCGCAAAACTAAGAAATATAAATTAGGAGGGATGCAATAATGTATTGTAATTATTTGAAAATTCACTGTATCTTATTGAATCTGGAAGGTCAGATGGAGGAATGCGAAGAGAAAGATGGGAAGTTGGAATGGATGCCTGTGTTGAGGTAGTGTAGGAGTGTGAAGTATTGATGAATACGTCTTGACGGGAGCGCATTTGATCTTTCCAAGTACGAGATCTTTGTGGGTGTCAAGTATATACATGCAGGGATGTACAATATAAAACTACAGTGTAAGTCTCCACATCATAAAAACAAAAAGATAATAAATCTGATGTGAAACACATAACTTCTTCTGCTCAAATAATAGGTTTTTCTCTTACTATAATGTAATATGTAAATTGGTTGCAAAAATAATGAGAATGTCGGTACCACATCGCATCCCCGAAGGATTAAAAGTAAAGTGATCCCTATCAGAGGTATCCAGGAGGTTGAGGCTCCCAGATTTTGGACATTCGACACGTGAAGATGGTAAGGTTGTCAGCCTTACGCACCAGCGGCCTTTACCCCTGGATTGCTCCTGGTACTCATTTCTGTTAGAGTCTGAGTCGACCCCAGGGCCATAGTGCTACCAGAAGGATTAGGCCAATTGAAAAACTCCAACGACCTCATCGGGGATCGTATTCGCGACCTTCCGGTTTGTAGCGCAGCGCCTCGACCACTACGCTACGGCGTACCCCATCCCAGAAGGATATACAACCGAAATAAAACCTGTTTAATGCACTCACGTAACTTCTCATCTTTCTGCCTTTACATCCTACACGGAATAAGCGGCTGTATTGCAAAGAGCGCAAATTTGGTTGTTTCAACCTGATGCAAAGGTATATTGTTCACCAGACAAGACTCAGTTTCTATAAACAGTGGGCGGCTTCAGGAAAATTTTGCTCAAAAATGTTTCAAATAAAAGTTTTAATGTTAGTATAAACATCTTATGTACAAAGTTTAAACAAAATCGTTAGATGTGTATATAAATTTCATGCTGTATTCTCCTACGAGGGATTTGTATGTCGTGTATAAAATAATTCCACCTATTCCCTCGTATAAAATGTTTTGGTTAAAATGAGCTGATATTTTAACCAAAACATTTTATACGAGGGAATAGGTGGAGTTATTTTATACACGAAAATCGTTAGAGCCGTTTTCGAGAAAATCGTAAAAAATAAAATTTTCTTCGTGCAAAGTGGCATTAAAATTAAGAGACAGTTGTCGCCAATCTTCGTGTCACATCCACAGAAGGTATGTAAAACAAATAAGTTACAGAATTTTATTTTCAACTATTTTTCTTTCTGGAGCTAGGCTGTTCACAGACATACACACACACAGACATGCTTTTGAAAATATTATTAATGAATTCTGTCTAATATATTACCATAAAATAGGCACTAAATTCGGCATTACTCCGGTACCGGTCAACCGATTTGGTCTAATATCAATATTCTTCTTCCCATGGACGTTATAAAAGCGCAAACCAAATTTCATTAGAATGCTATAAAGCGTATTTGAGTTACCACGCGTACAGACACACGGGCAGACAGACAGACGGACAAACATTTTCCCGTCCCTCACACAATCTCATAAAATACCATTCTGGCACTTAAAAAATCTATATTCTATTATTTACATAACTAAGAGTATTCACATACGTAACCCGCCACCCCCCAGCAAGTAAAAGTTATCATAGAAACATAAATAAAATAAATAAATAAATAAATAAATAAAATAAAAAAAATAGGTATCTCCAAACCGAAACTTTCTATCACATATTTAACTTTAACTTTCTGCAAGACATAACTGAAAAAATAACACTTCTCCAATTCTCGAAACCGAGGCTGTCTGTCACACATCTAACTTTCTGAAAAAATTTATATATCCCGTGCCAATTGTGTTCATCCAGCAACAGGTTTATATTTGTCTCCCTACTTCTTTGATAGCTTAAAAATTTGACCTGTAGCATCAAAACTCTCCAGCGTTCTATAACTTCACATTCCAACAATATATGAACCGAGATTTCATTTTCTCTGCACATTGGGCCGATTCTCACCCCTCTTTCATCCGAAATCCTCTTAGATTTCCATATTCCCAGGCGTATGCAAGCCATTGCTGCTCTATCTTTCGCACCCAGTCTTTCTAGGTTTATATTACGATCCTTTCCACATACGTGTTAGGTGAGGGCATACATTTACACTAAAGAACATGATTGGATGTATCTGGCATTGACCTCGTGACCTACGCAATGTTTACACTCCCCTCACTGTTTACTTTTTTCTCGTTATTTTAGGTTTGAAACTGATAAAAAGGCAGCAGTCTTGTGTACAGAGCTGTTGACAAGCAAGACGCCAGCAAAATACATAAATTTACATAATCGCGTTTCGTGTGTGAACTTCATGGAGCGAAGAGATACCATCCAATTTTCTGCTGTGAAGTTATTTATACCTCCTGAGTGAACATTCATAGTAAAGAATTTCAGAACTATTAACTGTATTTGGCTTATAGCGTATATTACAGGTCGCGCCGTCACGGTGGCTCATGCTTAGCGCGTGGGCCTGGCATGCTAGAGGTCCCGGCGGGCGTGTCATTTGTGGTGGACAAAGCCGTGACCTTTGGGGGTTTTTCTCGGGGATCCTCCCGTTTCCCCCTTCATTCATTCCACCAACACTCTCCACTTCAACTTCCTTTCCCCCCTCATTATCATCCCGTTCCCCTTTACTGATTTTCGGGCCAGCTCCTGCTGCAGACTCTGCTGCGGGCCTCCCCCGTCCTGCCCCGTTGCTTGTGGTCAAGAGTTGCTGGTGGTGTCCCGTACCTTTGGGGCTCTCAGAGGGACCCTGGGTTAGTGGCGCACGTCATGGTGTGCCGCGCCTAAGGGGCTCTTGTAGGAGGGACCCTGGGTACGGTGCACGTGGAGTGGTACCTGGTCTTAGCTGGATGTAGGGGAGCTCCGTGGGGGCTGGTGGTGAAGTCTGTTGACAGGGGGGCCTTAGGGCATGCACATCATTCGTTTCCTAGGGGGTGTACAATGGGCCCGCCTATGAGGCCTACGTGCGCGAGCCCGTCAGGGCTCAGCCCCTGAGCCGATAAGATAAGATAAGATATTACAGGTCTGAATTTCCGTGTTTTTAAAATAAATTAGTAGCTTTAGTTTCGAATCATCGTATATGTTATTTCCGTTGCTATTTTATTATTTTCAAGGCGAATACTGGGTAAATAGCTACAAGTAAAGAATCAGTTCAAATATTTTTTACTCCAGTGTGACTAATTTGCTGTCTGTTGAGTTTTAATAAGTATTTTGACTAAATAATGAATTAAAATGTAATACTTTAACATTTCACATAATATTTCACTTCAATAGCCTATCTTACTATAATATATTCGATAATATTATAGGATAAAAATTCCTCTGACACTGGGATTTGAACCTAGGACACTTGACTCTACCAACTGTACTAAGCCAGAGTTCGCAACACAGAGCCAGATGGAATCTCTCTCCTAAGACTAATTACCCTTAATGGTCTAGCTCACGGACAGACAAGTTATGTCATATGCAGTACTGTAAGGCACACTAATTAGTGATTTTGTGACCAGGCCTTTACAGTTATTGTACAGTAACATTCAAGAAAGATATATGTATATGCATTCATGAACCACAGATTATTGTCTCTGTTGGACATTACATGATAACAGTGGAATGATATGTATAATATATTAGGTTATGAAATTCCCTTTATGTAAATTGCTTATAAAAATTAAGAGAATGTTGGTATCACATCACATCCCCGAAGGATACAGAACCCAAATAAAACCTGATTATTACACTCACGTAACTTTCTTTGGCCTAAACATGGGCAATACACCTTCATCACTTCACATTCTGTTACAGAATAAGATGTTGCAAAGTGTGCGTATTCAGTTGTTTCAGCCTGATGAAAAGCTTTATTGTTCACCGACAAAACTTAGAATTCCATTAAGTTTTTTTTCCCCTTTTTTTTTTCAAGACAATAAATTAAAATAATTATCACTAGATGAGCAGGAAGTAATCACCCTTATTATTTAAAATCATTGGTGCCATCCAAGCGAATTAGATTTTCCCTTTGGTTATTATAAATTTTCCACATGAGAGGAATTTTTAGCTTAAAGAAAATATTAACCAGATATTTACACTGATTCTTGAGAAAACAAATTCATATAAGCTTGAGTTGCAGCAGAATTTTTAAAATTGGCTCTTTCATGCAGACTAGTACAGAAATAGTGTAACAAATGGTGTAACATTTCTTTACAAGTAGGCATTTTTAGGGGCTATAAAACTATCGTTATTTGGCCCCCATTCATATTGCATGTAAACGGTGAATAATATGTTCTGTTTTTTCCGCCAGGCAAAAAAATATATATTCGCCTGTACAATTATAAATTATTCGCCAATTATAAAAAATAAACTAAAATTGTTCTCATTCTTATGAATATAACATAGTTCAATTATTTTATAGTAGAATGGTAAAAGAATTTAATAGATTAAAACCATGCAGCATTGTATGAGAGGACGTACGAGTGTATACTTCAGGTATCCGGAGAGCTCACATGATATGAGCAACAGGTGTTCAGATGATGCTTATCTGATAACAGAAATAAATTGTAAAGTACCACGATATCCTTTGTGTAAAGTCATTCTGGCGTTGATAAAATGGTGTAATTGATTCTATTTTATTTTGCGACTGCACAGAAATCATGCTGGTAGATGGTTACTTCCAACATTGATTTGTTTTGAGCATCTCTTTACGTTCATGTCAAGCAGAATTTAAAATAACATTTACATTGGTAATTTTCATACGATATAACTGCCCAGTACAGGTTTACAAGATGCTTGTCTTAATGTTAACAAGATTCTCTCTAAATTGTTCGTAACCAACTATATAATGCCAATGAAAAAAGCAAAAATAAAATTAATCTCCAGTGCTGATAACATAGTACCAAAAATTTTGTTTCCGTATTAAACGAAATAGGCTAATATGTATTTTTTAAATTGTTTTCTTGAATAATAATTAATAGGTTGAACCCTCAGAATTTTCCTAGTATTAGGGGAACTATCCCACATGGATTTCCTTTCAGAGTAGAAGTGAAATGCAAGTGTTCATATTTTGCAGCGAGCAAACAGGAGAAAATTATTTAAAACTAGAAGTTCTTTACAAGTACAACTGTAACTCACCTGTAAAACTGTTAAAAAGTGGTTATCTTATTGAATTCATGTAATAATTTAGTGTCATTAAACGTTTTAAATTGGAAAAAATTAGAAAACTGTTTCTTTTATTAGGTCATATTTAGGATTTTTGGGTCATATTTAGTCATTTTTAAGGGCTTATTTGTTGTCATATTTTCCATCTTTTTAGCTCATAAACATCCAAACCCTATTAATGAAAAATATTAAATAACATGTTCCTCACAATGTAGAAATATCCCGAAATCTCTGGCGTGCTAAGCATAGAGCTTGAAAACTTGCTTCCCAAGTTGAATGAAAATATTTAAATTGATAGGCCTAAATATCAAAGTCTGTGAAACTGACACTACTAGTTCATTCTCATTCTTTGCTTCGTTTGCGGTGTTCATTATTGTGTTCCTGATTTTGCTTGTTCATTAAGTACATTTGAGATTCAGAATGAGTAAATGGGGAGGTTTGCTGATTCAGATAGGTTATATTTTTATTAGATTATTAAGATGGCACAAAAAGGCTGTCATGCAGGAACCCAAAAAGTTATCATGTGAAAATGTCCTGAATTTTTGTGTTGCTGGTATGGCAATCCTATTCTATCCCAATTATATATATATTTTTTAAGTTACAACTTTTCGTTTTTGAGCTATGCTGATCATTAACACTCACACATTTACGTGTTTCTGAAAATAACATTTTTGGATTCAGGGAACCCCCAAACGTGTTGAAAACACGTCGGATTTCGGGGTCGAACACAATAACCTGTTACTATAGTCACTATGGTATCGGTAGAGAAAGTAATAATGTCCTATTAATAGTTGTATCTTTATCTTCCTTTTGTTTTTAAAAGTGAACAGTCCGACCAAAATCCTAACGTGCGTACGTGTAGAATTTTCCTATGTTAGTTGTGAATCTGTTAAAAAAAATATTTCTCACAACGAACTTAAAAAATTCTATTATACAGAAAATAATATAATTTCTTTATTTAGCCTGATATAGATAAGATCAAGGTATTTTCTTCCTCTCTATTCGAATTCCAAAGCATAATTCAAAACAACGTGAGATAAATGTAGTTTATTGCACGCATGCGTGGGATCTCACTTATAACAATGTAATACAAATGATGGCCATGATTGCAGCCAGCGAACACGGCTTACTGAATAAACCAAATGACAATCACGAAGTTGACGTTAAATATTTGCCGGTCGTTTGTTTTACTCATTTCAGTGCATTATTATAGCCAAGCAATTATTCCGCAATTGAAATCTCGTAATACGTATGCAACATGTGTGTATCCATTGTAAACTAGCATAGAGTAGCACATGAGTAACATTCCTACAATGCATTACTCGTGTTGGCATGAATGCAATAACTGTTATTCAATATTTCTACAATATTCTGTCTTCTCGTAGGATTGCCATGTGTAACGGATTTCGAGGACAGTTCGGTTGTAGTATTAGTTCAAATATTTTTACTATTGCATTAAATATCTAATATTAGTGTTTGTAAAACTGATTACCCTCAGATAAATTTACCCACAAAACTGCAGTAAAGAAAGCTCCATGACACTGCATTTGTGAATACCCTAAGCCTACCGACCACTGTTGTTCTAAGTAAATTCTTAGTAGGTTCTTGGCAAGTAGACCGAATGTGACCTACCACCCGACCACTGCGTCATCTACCACAGGCAGGCCCCATCTTTCTATCTCACCACCCTTTTTTGTCTTTTTTTATTTTTTATATCTTAAAAATATTACAATTTTACATAAATAGATAAATATTTACTCATTTATAATGTTGCCAGACAAGATTGACGTAAATATTTTGTATCTTCGGTTTTATATAAAATCAGGTACACTAATGTAACAACGTGCAATAAATCTTTTGTTTAATCAGTGATAATTGCAAATTATGATATGCAGAGAATAAGTTATTTTTGTAATCGATTTCCGAGTTAAGCTCCAGATCAATTCATTAAGCAGGGCTTACGGAAGAAAAAAAGGTCTTGTTTGATCAGCATATGTGAAAGAATATGTGGGTATTGTTGTTTGCCAAAGCTAACTGCATTGCAACTTCCAAAGCCGTATATGTACACTATAAAACAATATGTTGCCATGAGAACTGATTTGCATTTGATAAATTCTTTCTATTGTATTACCATAAAATAGGCGAACCAATTTGGTCCAATATCAGTAGGCTTCTTCCCATGGACGTTATAAATGCGTATACCACGTTTCATGAAAATCCGATAAAGCTTATTTGAGCTATCGCGCAAACAGACACACGGAAGACGGACAGACAATTTCCCGTCCCCCACACAATCTCATAAAGTACCATTCTGCCACTTAATAAAGATATGAAATTCAGAGCGATTAAAATGTAGAGAAGAGAAGAAGTTTTACATGATGAAGAGGGATGTGTAAAGAGGTCAGGGCTGTAACACGGTTATGAGCACATCTAAGTGTAATTGTGTTGTGTGAGCTTAAAGGGGAAGCTGTGTTTTTATTTCTCGCTCGGCAGGTCAGCTGGGGTCATGGGGTGGCAGATTCCCTCCACCGTACACCCTTACCTACATGCGACAATAACAATGCACCGGGTTTCACATCAGCCGTTCCAAGCTTCACGAGTGGCAGCATCATAGCAGAAATATATAATTAAGGCTAATTAACATTACATATATATACAGGGTGTTAATGAATAACACCGGAATAGTTTACCTGTATATAGAGGGGACGTAAACAAGCAACTTTTATTAGGAGATTTTTGTTCTATGGGTTCAATTATTCCTGTTACAGCCTAAAATCTCCCAGGGCATGGCCGCCACTGACTTCTAACATTAGAAAAAAAGATGCAAAACAAAGGAACTTCGTTGTTAACACTGTAGTCAGTAGTTATGAATTGAAAAAAGAATAATGCAGTGACGGCCAGTCATGTGATTAGTCTGTAAATTTTGCAGATTATGAAAACTCTAAATTGTGATATAGATGTTGATGAATGATTAATAATCAGGTTTGTATGGATCATTAGGAAGGCATGAAGTCAATTTAATGAAAATTTTAACCCTATTTCGCATAATTATTGACTTATGAGCACCATATTATAATGACTTTAATGTCCTGTAGCACACACATTTTACGTCATAGAGCAAAAATCTCCTAATAAAAGTTGCTTGTCTATGTCCCCTCTATAGACAGGTAAAATATTTCGGTGTTACAGCTTACCAGTTGTGAATTTTGGTCCTGAAGATTTCCCGATTTTGAACATTTTCTGGTGCAATTTCTACCAGTTTCAGATCGGTTTTGATTTCGCCGATCCAGTTCATAGTGTCTGTTTTCGCTTTACTCCTGTTTTCGTAGAATTCAACTAGACTGTCAGGGTTCATTCTTCTATGTTATTATTAATAACAATAAATAAATAGATAAATCATTAATTACTTTATTATTATTAATATTATCATCATTATCTTCAAATGTTCTGCCTATGGACAGTTCCTTGGACTTGGCCTGCAAATTTCGCTCTCCATCTCCTATCCAGCTGCTTCCTCTTGCAGTATCCTATACTTTATTTTCTCCTTTAAGTCGTGTAGAAGCAGGATTCTTCTACAAAGACTTGAACTTTTGTTCGATGAAAGATAACAGACAATTTTTTCTCAAGACGTAAACTATCCAGTTTGCATTTCTACGCAAAACTTTGTACATGTTTGATCTCTTTTCGTTCACTCTTCTCAGGACCTCATTTGTCACTTTGTCCGTCCATTTTATTTTTGCCATTCTTCTCAAGCATACAATTCAAAATGTTCCTGGTTCTTCATTTTCCTTAGTGTGCATATTTCTGATCTGTATAAAACATTGCTTCAGACTGTGCACTTTATTAATTTCTTCCTCAAATCCGAGCTCAAATTACTAGTAATCTTTATCATTTCTTAGCAATTCTTTATCATATTTCCTTGTTAGAGCAGGCATCATTCATCACCAGATTTTCTAAGTGCGTGAACTGATCAAACGTTTTCCAGGTTCTGGATCATAATGAATAGGGCAAGGCATTTAATGACCATAAGATAGTGAAATAATGCAAAATAAAAATGAATTTGTGACCTAAAAATAGTGAAAAAATGACACAAAATTTAAAAAAACAATAAATTTTCCGCTATTACTTGCATGTTTTAGTATTTAATGTATAGCTAAAAGCAGTTTAACTGATGACTAGTTGTTCTTTATAAACATTTATTATGAATACTAAATATTTTCTTAAATTCTTCTAATGTTACTATTATTAATAACTATCTTAGTAGTAATAAGCATACCAACATTGGGTTATTCAAAGTGGAAGTTGGCAATAGTGATATGTTATGATAGCCGCGGGGAATATCTTCTGCTAACCTCCTCTCTTGCTAAGAACATCCTTGGAAAATATCGTAGAAAACACTACGTATTCAAGGAGCCAGCAAGGTCCGATCTCCTTCAAATGACAGTTGTAAGTGAGGCTTTGGACGTGGCAGCACTTTATAGTAATTTCCCATGCAGCTGGCAGAGAATTCTTACCTGGTAGCGCCTCATAGATACGGCGATTAGTTACTTCATACAGTTGACTCTGTGCAAAAAGATCGAAGTTGAATATAAGCCAAAGCCCAAAATTATGTGAAAATTCATCAATATCTCTAATATATTAGCAAATATTTATTATGTAAATGGTGCAATGTTATTTTTCAGTATTTAATTTGTGATTTGTCGGTTAATCTATCCTTCAGATCATCTTACGCAATTGCGTAGTTCCATAAGAATCTGCTTGTTTTGAGACCAGAGCAAGTTTTGGGCATCCCTAAAAACTTTCACGAAGTGACTGCCACTTTTCTAGGAAGGAGCCGGAAGTTAGTTCGTCACTTCCGGTGCATTGTGCAGCTCAGAGGCTTCTGAACCCCCTTCCGCACAGTTCGGCCTAGCAATAGCTCCTGCACTTGTAAGCTATCGAGGAGTTCTGGCGAAGACTTGTGTGATATAAACTACATTGTAGCGTCATTTCCAATTTTTTCACCCTCTCCTTTACGCATTGTGATACTGTTTTCGAGTCTCTGCTTTGTTCCCTTCTACTTGATACTTTCAGAACGTAATTTCTATTTCGTCCACCACTTTAACCTATTCCTACTCTTGCTAACTTAGATGTAAGTAACAAAGGGCGACTGACCCCAAGGAAAGAACAAAAATTCTTGGAAAGTTATATTTTTTTCTACAGTAGTGTTTTTTCACCCGTTTCCAGTCCATTCTATTAGGGTGGAAAATCGAACTTCCAATAACCAGTGACGATAAGAAAGTGAGCATAGATATATAAGCATTCATGAACCATAGTTTATTGTCTCTGTTGGACATTACATGAGAATATTATAGGAGAAAAATTCCTCCGACACTGGGACTTGAACCCAGGACCTTTGGCTATTCACGCCAATGCTTTACCAACTGAGCAGCGCCAGATGGAATGTCTCTCCTATGACTGATTGCCCTAATGGTTTACCTCACAGACATACAAGTGATGTCATATGAAGTACTGTGAGGCACACTAAATAGTGATTTTACTTTCTCGCTTATACGTAGTATAGAGAAAGTAAATGTGATCGTGACAAAAAATCGAAGTCGAGATAACACCGGGAGAGCATGTTTCATGAAGCCTAGAAACCGAAAAAAAAATTTTGGAATGACGTCTGTCCGTCTGTCCGTCTGTCCGTGGACAAGCACAGCGGGTAAACGGTTCATTGTATTTACTTCATTTTTTGAAACAAGGACTTTTTCGAAATTTTGTCGAACCGCCCTGAAATTTAGCTTTACAACTGAAATATTAAGGGGACTTTTCTTGAAAACTTTTTTTTTTAAATTTGCTTTTCTAAAAAATGGCTCTAACGATTTTAATAAAAAATTAAAATTGCAAACTCTTATCTATGACAAATAAAATGGCTATATCTGTATTTCTGCAAAAATGACTTAAGGGGTACTTTACTCGTATCCATTTTCAATTTTTCTAGATTATATCCATTACAGTTTAGGCGATACATGAAAACCTACCACAGTAAAGTTGTAGAGAAAATTAAAATGAACATTTTTTGTTTAACACATTTCTTTATACATTTAATAGATATCAAGATAAAAACGAAATAAGGACGGCTTAAATGCGAATTTCAGAACATACATGTTAATTAAAATATGAATGACATTCTGTTGCCCCTAGTAACAAGAAAACTATAGGCCCAATGTACTTATTGTTGTGAAATGCAATCAGTTTTGCTCAGTCGCAATGAACACACCAAAACCAATTACAACGAGGTGGTATGGGCTAACAGGGAAGAGGTCCTGGGTTCAAATCAAACCTCGTGGCCGCCCAAATTGACTTGGGTTTTTCATGGTTTCCTCGTTCGCAAAGGCAAACGCTTGGTTTGTAGGACAACTCATCGCCGCTATGTCACTGGATATTATAATCGTTTAAACTGAATATCACATAAGAAGACATCACTAAACAATAGAAACAGATGACGCGAATGAGTTGTTAATATAGATTAATGGTTCACGCACACATACTAAACACATATGACTTACATGCAGTTAATGTAATATAACCAAAGTAGTAGTAGTAGGACCACCGGCGTGGCCTTGTGGTTAGCGTCGCTGACTACAGATCCGTCGGCCCGAGTTCGATCCCGGATTTTTATGAGGTAGGCAGGTCTCGTAGGGGTACACTCAGCCTCGTGATTCAAATTGAGCAACTACTTGATAGAGAAGTAGCGGCTCCGTCATGGAAACCACACCACTAATGGCCGTGGGTGTTGGCATGCTGACCACATGCCCCCCAATCCTGCCATCTGCCTGTGGTAGATGACGGAGCGGTCGGGTGGTAGGCCAAATCCCTCCAGGGATTTAGTGCCATGGAGTTTAGTTTTAGTTTTAGTAGTGGCGAAATTCAAATATAAGTCGCCCCTTAAGCTCCGGCCATTCGATATCACATTTGCAGGGACTTTGTGATGTATTTTGTTTCTGAGCGAAGCAGAGTGACCAACTGTCCCTGTATATTGTCGCAAGTGCCTTGTATCCACCTCTACATATAGCTAAATAATGCATAACACTAACCACATAGTTAAGTGCGCGAAGCGGAGGCGGCAGCCATAGCGAAGCGCCCTTGGATTTTCGAATAATGTACGATACACTGTTTGTAGGTTTAGGAAATGTGGGATATCATATCTCCCGCAAGGTTTTCCAGCCTGTCACCTCTCGTTTAGCGGTATGACGTCACACCTCCAACGTCCAATCACGAGTTTCTCATAATACGAAGACAGAAGAATTCGCTAGATCGTGGTAGAAAAGAAACAGCATCGGTGAGGGTGGGTTGGGTGAGACCGATTCATCCCAAGGTGCGACTTATATTTGAATTTTCCCATTTATTAGTAGTACTAATAATATGCAGTCTTACTGCCATTGATTATTATAGTTATTATTAATATGATTTCACGGTAAAAGCATTGAACATAACGATCGACCCTGATGCTTTCCGTTCTGGATAGGCTAATTGTTAGTTTTATGAAAATGCAATAGGTAAAATTTAATTGTCTCTTTAAATTTTTTCTGTGCTAGCCTTTAGCACGTATAAGCGAGAAAGTTTGTGCAACATATTTTTGCACCATTTATTTGTGACCGGGCTCCCGCTGTTATTGTACCGTTAACATTCAAGATAGATATATAAGCATTCATGAACCACAGATTATTGTCTCTGTAGGATATTACCGGTTCGGGCTTTAGGGTGAATGTTTTAGCCGAACTTCTGCAGGAGACTTGCTAGGGGGTGTTTAAACATCCACCCTACAGCCCGGACTTCGCTACCAGGGATTTCCATCTTTTCATAAACCTAAATAATTGACAGGGAATGACAGAGAGGTGTTTGTCACACAGTGGTTCAAATCCCTGGCGGCAGACTTGTACGACATAGGTAGGTATTCAAAAGCTGGTTCCACGGTATGTTTCAATTCCGATGGCAAATATGTTGAATAATAGCTGAATACTTGCTGTGTATAGTGGAATATATATGTTCACGAAATTATGTTTAGTTTCTTTAAACGGCCCCAGAGAAACTTACTTTATGGACGCACCTCGTAGAGTTTTGGCTTGTAGCTCATGAACTATTCTTCGCCGAGAAAGCATAAAATCATAGAATTGTGTTTTGAGATATTCACGAATTTATGAAGATGTACGTTCTGTAGTTCACTTTTGTATAATCCCTGGGACTGTACGCAGATTCCTCAGATTTAGTAACAAGGTGATTACCATGAAATCCTGATGGATGTGAAGGGTCAGAGGAAGCAAGCTTGTTTATGCCATCCTGTCTGTCATGCTGCACCCCGGCTGTGTGCCAGGACATTAACATTTACATGCAAACTTTCATATTTCACTGTGCCTTCTTTCATCAGCCTTGTCCAATCAGACACCTTGTGGAGCATGCAATACTTTTTTCTTCTTCATTTTATCACACGTGGTATAATCCTTTAAGAAAATACATTGGTTTCGCTGCAGATAGTACAACCCTAGTCCCTAAATCAATTTTTTTATCTCTCATTTTCTATTTCCATATATTATTGGAGCAGCGAGGTGGCCGAGATGGTAACGTCTTGGACTCTCATTCGGGAGGTCCCTGGTTCAAATCCCCGGGTCCGGCCAATTTGACATGGATGCAGTGTGAAAAGGCTCTCTATTGCATTTGTGTATTTTTCGCAAATTTTGCTTTATACGGATTTCTTCCATTTTATTCTCACAATAATTTGCCTTCACTTTTTTGTGGGGGGGGGCTGACCTTCTACCTCTCCAACTTCTGACCTCTCTAACTTTGTTATACGTAGCTGATGATTTTCTTATGGTCTTGACAGCTTTCGAAGTTCGCACATTCAAGACGTTATAGTCCTTTCTATATTTATATTATTACTGCTATTATTGTGAATAAGGTTAAGATTGAGCTGTGTTCCAATCATAGGCGTAACCAGGCCGTCCCTATGGGGGGTCATAACGTCTGGGGGGTATGGAATACCCCCCAGGGAGAGGGGGGAGAGGGGGTTCCCCCCGGAAAATTTTAAAAATTAAGATGCAGTTTTAAGCTTTCCACGCTTTATACTAGTGTTAAGTAATTTATAAGCAGACTTAAAAAAATTGTACAATTTTCATTTTTTAATCAATGGGGGGGGGGGGGGTTTCAAACCCCCCAAAACCCCCTCGTTACGCCTCTGGTTCCAATTTTGAAACACGAGGCCAGATGAATCAGTGAAGTATATTACACATTGTTAGGAGGTATGAACAATGTAGTGTGATCGGGAATGTGGGAGATAGAAGAAACAAATGACACCCGGGTAGGCAGGTTGATTGATGATGTCTCCAGAGCCCTCTGGTGTGAAATCCATCAATCCGAAACATTGACACTACAGTGCCAGTTAGATTCTGATCAGCTGATGTTTTAGAAATAGCTTCTGCTAACCTATAGTGGGAAATTCAGTATAACGTATTTATTTCAGTGGCGGTTAGTAAAGCTACATAATTGACCTTGGACACCGTTAGGATTCCTAGAGATTAAGACACCTGAACTTTTGTCAGCACATGAAAATGGTAAGGTTGAGTAGTGGTTGGAAAGGGTTCCAAAGAACACTTGTAGGCCTATAGATGGATGGATGTCTAAGGCCGCGTACAGTCGTATGCACGGAATATTTCCGTCATAATGCGCAGTGGTTCATGTTGGTCAGGGAATTCTAAACCGCTTTTTTTCGATCTCAGATATGCAGCAGAGGCTAAGAGCCAAAGCAAGGAATATAATTTTGACACCAACCAATACGAGTCGGCCTCATCCAGGGGCTGTTATTGACATTCGTTGTGGCGCACTTCTCCTAGCCACTCAAATGAAATATATTTCATACTCCACCTTCTTTCACCCCTCACCTAGTCCCGAGCGTTATTCATAGGCTAATGCGTGTTGCCATACTTAAAATCAAACTAATTTAAATGTAATAATTATAGATTGGCTGGTGTGGAAAACAGATCGTAAGGATATTCAATGAAAACTTTAAATAAAGAAAAACACTAAAATAAATCATAAGCATCAGAAAGTTTCGACTGTAGGCGACAATAAACAATAGGTGGAGTGACAATAAACTAACAACGAAGCAACGCTGTTCCACCAAAATAATAGTAGTATTGATTAACATGTGTCGTGTGGTACTTGACAGTACATGACTGTGGGAACAAACTTATTTCCTTTTATCGTTGCTGCAACAGGTACGCGGCCTAATGGATGGTTGACTGGATGGATGAATGGAAGGCTGGATGGAAGAATGGATGGAGTAGAGTATAGATGGAAAAATTGGTGGATGGATGTCCCTGTATTAGTATTTTTAACACCATTTTGAGTGTACGGTATTTTAATTAAATAATTTTCTTTTCTTTTCAGGTAAGTTTGAACACATACAATTGGCAACCTAATCCTATAATCAGGTGGTGCTAGCATCAGTTCAGTGAGTAAAATATTTTTTGCACGACTTAACTTATTAGTGGTACTTACGAATATTGTTGCCGTGGATCGTAAGTTGACATTCCCGCACGCAATCTTGTTGCTATGAAAACAAAACAAATTTCCATGCGGTAAGAGTTTCCGTGCGGTAAGAATTTCCGTGTGGTAAGAATTTACTTACGGCACTCATCATAATACAAGCATTTATGGACAAGGCCCCCCAGGACAAATATTCGGTTCCCATAACAACAAACACATGCGAATCACTTTCTGAAATATAACATCCATATTCAATAGTGTATATAATATTTTATAATAGTGTATATAATATTTTCAGCTAATATCTCAATCAGCTCGTTTTTTCAAACTCTTTCCTCGATCCGTATGCACCGCTTACGGCACTTGTATCGCAATATACTATTGATTTATTTGTTTAATCATTAGATAAATCTTAAAAATCGTGTGTGGAACATGACTTCCTCTGCCCAAATAAACGTTCCGCTTCTTATTGTTCACCAGCAAGATTGAGTTTCTAAAAAAAACGGGTGCCTTATAACTAGGGACCGGATTTTTAGGTTTTTAAAAACACTGTTTTAGGTTTTCCATTAGGTGAAATAGTTTTTTTTTAGGTTTTTAGTCCAAAATATAGTTTTCGGGTAGAATAATTGGTTTAATGAATTTGAATGTGCTACATAGGATTCAATACATAATACTTTTGAAGTTCAACTTAACAAAATTGACTTAAATTTGTGTAAACTTGCTTTAGGACAATATTATACAATTGAAGAAAGAAAGCATAACAATCAAAAGAAGCAGTGAAAATAAGATTGCCTCACATTTCCTGGTTACAGTATTTTCAAGATTCTCAACTGTGAAGTTCTTCCTGTTATCTCTCAGTTAATAGTTATTAGGCTACTGTATCTAGACACTACCCTTCTCAGGATTCGAATCCGATGCTTCTAATATAGTGAGTAAAATACTTTATGGTTGGATGTGGGTAATGTGAAACTGATTATTTTCATTTCTTCGGTTGTTACGCATGCTAACAGATCAACTAGAGATGAAAACTTCCCCCTTTTCTAGAAAGGTAAATAATACTTGTAGGCTACGTGTTTCTGGCAGGCTTGACAAAATATTACTTTGCCATCTGTCGTGAAATTCAGGTCGTCGCCAATCCACTGCCGTAATAAATCGATTTCATTTGTTTCGGCATAATTAACACGTCTTCTTAAAACTCACAGTGGACCACTCAGTATGAGTAACAGGGAAGTAATAAAAGCAAACAAGCGCTTTAAAACACAGAAATCTATATCCTAGTTCAGACACGGCAACAATGGTTGTTCGTACGAATATTTTAAAAGGAATACGCCGGTACTCTTACACTTCCTCTCTTGATACTGTCCATCCTAGATGACAATGGGTTGAACGAAACGATGGTGGTATTAATTTGAACATGACAAAAATTATTGTCTCTCCGCAAAATGTCGATTTCTTAACTGACAAGCAAAAAAGACAAAGAAGTAGCCTAAATGAGATATTTTAGGTTTTATATCCCGTTTAGGTATATTTAGGTTTTTATACCCGATTTAGGTACTTTTAGGTGCCACAGAATTAATGTGGGTGAATCCTATGGACGTGATTCGAAAAAGTGTATGAGCGCTTTTTGTTTTGGAAGTAAGGAAAAAAATAGGTAAAAACCTAAGAATCCGGTCCCTACTTATAACTATCCTTCAGATAATTTTTGCGAAAAAAAGTTTCAAATAAAAGTTTTAGTTATTAATATAGGCCTAAGCACCTTATGTAAAGAAAAGTGATCCCTATTACAGGCCATGGAGGCCCAGATGGTTCCAGGAGGTTGAGGCTCCCAGATTTTAGACATGCGGATGTGAAGGTGATAAGGTTATCAGCCGTACGCACCGGTCGCCTTTACCCCCAGGATTGCTCCTGGTAATCATTTCTGTTAGAGGCTAAGTCCAACCCAGGGCCATAGTGTCACCAGAAGGATTAGGCCAATTGAAAATCTCCAAGGACCTCATCGAGGATCGAACCCGCGACCTTCCGGTTTGGAAGCACCTTGTGTACGAAATTTAAATAAAGCCATTTGAGCCGTTTTCTAAAAAATAGCAAAAAATTCAATTTTCTTCATGTAAAGTGGCACTAATGGTAAGACAAAGTAGCCGCCGATCTTCTTGTCACATCCCTTGAAGATACCTAACCCAAATTCAAAATTTTGTTTTCATACGATTTTTCGTTCTGGAGCTAGGCTGTTCACAGACACATATAGACCTGTACCAGTTAGGCCTACAACTAAAACATACAGCAAATAAAGTGCTCTAACATTGGCAACATAAAAATTTGCGTAGATTATCTTAATAGGTAGACCTACAATTTTACGATCGACCATCCACAAGTCTTAACTTTCAACTTTGGAGTAAACAAATTATTCTTCCGATTACTAAGAGGGGTCATCAAGACCCCAAGCTATATTTTAAGTTATTTTGACTTGAAAACGGTGGTTGTACTTAATGACACACTTTGTTTATTATTAGATACGTTCGTTACCTCATGTTTGTTGTGTTGGTTAGATATAACACCCATCTTAGAAGCTAAATTAGTATGGAGAAACCCATTTGTAAATTAAAGCTTGAAATAATCCAATTAAAAATATTAATCCAGGTTTAACCATACTTGGAGATTTTTCCGATAAAGTGAAAAAAGTTAGAAAATTTCGAGGTTTTTTGCTCACAGAAAGTTGTCCCTAGAGCTTTCGAGGTAGAAAATTTAGATTTACACTACTCTTACTATACCAAACAATATAAGAATGAAAAATCTTTTACCCTAATTAATGCTACCTATATACTGGACTACTAAGATAAATGCGTGAACAGAGTAATGATTTAGGAATTTTATTCATTTTTTTTTAGAATCAGAGAACAAAAGTACAAAATTCATTCAGGTTCAGCGATACAAAAAAAGGAAAACCCAATATTCTACGTCGCACAGAACTCATTAATTGAATATTGTATCCGCTATTGGATTTCTATTGTTCCCGCATTTGTGCTTCAGAATAGGGTGTACAGATTACTAAAGTTTTTAGTAGCTTACTAAATATTGATTAGGAGAGAATGCTAAACAAAAGGCTTTGTACCATCTGTTGAAATTGACACAACCTATCTCTAATGTTCCTGTAAATGGAAAATTCCATTCCGGTCTGTCTCTTGCAAGACTGCACCCCATAAATGGGGCAGTTTGAGGACGAAACGATTACTCCGAACATTCATATGATACGTACTGAATAGCGTTATTTAACGCTTCTGATTGTCTTAATATATTTTTCACTCATAAAATGAAAACTTATATAAGTTTTTCAAACCTAGCAACGTTTCTTATGGGTGTTGCTAATCCATCTATTGAATCTCTAAGTTCTATCTTTCCATTCAAATCTGAGAATAAATAATAGCTAGTATTAACACTGATATTAGCGTTTCTACTATCAAGATTGCGGGTAAATTATTACATCGTGATTGAATTTTAATAAATGAAGTTAAATGAATGGTTGCTTAGTATATGATTTCTTTCTTTCTTTCTTCTTTCTTTATCTTAGTTTTACCTCTCTCCTTTAAGATTTAAGCGACCCAAGCCGCCCGGGCCTTACAGGGCCGCGACCTGTCGGGAGAGGGAATATCTATGGATCACATACATACTTTTTTCACCTGACAAGGACATGGAGGGCCTTCCCGGACGAGTCATCAGCCCAAAGCCGGGGCCACCTCCGAGACAACACGAAACAACACGAACAATTGGACGAGACACACCATTCACACACACACTCTCACTCCAAACAAGGTGAGGATGGGATGAAGATGATAATGACGGCGAGATGATATCTGGGGACGACAAGGGCCTAAAGTTACGCGAAATTTGTGTCACAGGTGAGGAAACCCCCCAGAAAAAAAACCCACGTACGTAACTTGTCCCGACCAGGATTCGAACTAGGGCCCGCTGCGTGAGAGGAGCGAAAACCTATAAAAATACCATAAACCTATCATAAAGAGAAAGTGCAAGGTACGGTTTTCTTTATGAATCTCAAAATTTGTCCGAAACCTAAAATTCCTATAACTTTTGTTTGTTTGAAGATAAAATATCAAATGATTATTCATTTCAAAGAAACTTTAATACCCTACAACTTCTTTTATGAAGACATTGCTGTACAACTTGGGGCCAAAGCGCTAGAAGTCGAAATGTGTCGAAAAGCGTCAGGCAGAAAAGAGTTTTTCCGAAATTTATTATTTTCGCTGGCGGATGTCTCAAAAGCTATTGCGAATTGAAAAGAAAATGTAGAAATTTTATCAGCTTGAATTTTGAATAAAAGGACTTTTTTCTTTGCGATGCACCGTTGTTTAGGTATAAGTTAACCCTCCTCCCCAAAAAAGATACCTCTGTGCCCCCCTCCGCTCATCTGGTAGGTCCAGAGACTTTTAGTAGGCCTATGCCCAAACACAGTCCTGAAGTGAAAATAATCTGTTCCCGCCCATGTCCTCTAAACCCCCCTTTTGAGCATTCATCGACTGGACTTGAACCCTCACATGACTTTCTCTGTCCTAAATTTGAACAATGCTTCACACATCCTGACACATAGTATTTGGCCGCTTTGCCGGGTTGCGCATTCAATTGTCTCAGCTTCGCGCAAAAGCCATATTTTTAGCTTGGCAAGACATAGCTAAATGTGTAACGCAGTTATTATACAGGGTGGTCCATATGTCTTGTTACCCCCATACTTTTACATAACTTTAAGAATACAATATAGCATATATATTATATATATATAGTATAAGGTAGTATGGATTCAACGTCAACCAGGATGGTCCATATTTACGCATCCAGAAGGTGACCACCAGCAACCGTCAACGAGCTCAGTGATGATGACATTCAGCATGCGCAAGATTGTTGGAGGTATTTCCGACATGATAGCAGCGGGCTGACCTTTTCTTCTCCGATGAATGTGCTATTTATCGAAGTGCACATGCGAGGAATGTTTATGTGTGGTCCAAGGAAAATCCCCATTATTACGAAGAGCTGGAACATAAACCCCCACATGTGATGATCTGGGTTGCTATGTCCGCTAAACACTTGATAGGTCCCTATTTCTTTGATGGCCAAGTCAATCAACACTCCTATCTCGCCATGTTATAGACATTTTTTGTTCCAGAGCTCTAAAGAATGAATCTCTTGGAACGTTCCTGGTTCCAACAGGATGGAACACCGTCCCACTATGCCATCACTGTCAGGGAATATTTAAATGAAGTGTTTCCCAATAAGTGGATAGGACGCAGATCGGTACATCTTCCAGCGCCTCTGAATTGGCCTCCCAGAAGCCCTGATCTCTCATCTTGTGACAATGCCCTCTGGGGCATTATTAAGGAGAAGGTATCACAACAAGGATACCAAACAACAGAACAATTGAGGGACGCTGTTAAGACTGCCTTTAATACAACAATCAACAGAAATGTGCTTCGTAAAATATCACACAGATCATGGCGACACATCATTTTGTGCCACGAAAAAAATGGTGGTCACCTTCTGGATGCGTAAATATGGACCATCCTGGTTGACGTTGAATCCATACTACCTTCTACTATATTATATAATATATATTATATTGTATTGTTATAAAGTTATGTAAAAGTATGGGGGTAACAAGACATATGGACCACCCTGTACAATGTAGTCCACACACAAAATTTGTACGACAAACTGTTTCAAATCTAAGCTTCTGGCTTCACCAAAAACGTGATTTTCGTAAAAGTAAGTGTTCGGAATGCTGCGTTTTCCGTCAGACGAAAATTCTTAACTCTAATATTAAATTTCGTGCTTTTATGTATTTTGTTCTTGGGTTGTGCTTTCCCAGAGACAAGTATAAAATTAGTATTTTTTGAATTAGTTGTAAGTATGAAGTAGATACCTATTTTCTCTATCTGTAGTAGGCTATATCAACCGTTATATTATGGCAGAAGAAAGTAAGAAATCAATAACGATAGGAAAAAATTGTATTTATAACACTACAATTCATTTATGTCACGTCGACAATATTACCTATCATATGTCGATTTGAACAATTTAATGTGATTAATATTGTAGTGATCTGACTGTTCTAAATTCCACCTGCGTTCCGACACAAATACATTCCCAGAAACATGCCATAGTTGACGGGAAAGTTTCACTGGAATTCTGTCATGACCTGAACAACTATTTGCCCCCCTTTCCCCATTAATAATGGTCATAACTTCTTCCTTTCAATATTAATGTGGATTTAGTTTTGTTCGGTGTAACCCTTTTCATAGCTATATGTTATCGTTTGCATTCAGCGTCTGATTTATGGATTGGTTGTTACAGAGTATTAAGTAAAACAAACTGAAACCAGTCACATTTATGCAGATATGTTAGAATTTTACAAAACTTTAGGCTTACTGTTAACTCTTTAAATTTAAATTTACCAAAGCATGAGATGAATGACGGAACCTGTGGTTTAATGGTTAGCGTTACTGACTAGGGAAATGCAGGTCTGGGCTGATCTCCGTACATCGTAAGATTTTTCTGAGTTAGTGAGGTCTGAACTGCTATATAACCACACTTAATATGCACACATATTTTAATATATAGCCTATGTATAAATATATATATTTTTAATATTTAATATATATATTTATTTATATTTTAATTTTTAACTTAAATTATAATATACACATAATATACACACATAATATACACATATTCTAATATATAGGCTATATAAATATATATTAATATTTCATATACTGTATTTTAATTTTTAACTTAAATTATTCACTGAATATGGCCACAAGCTGGTGGAAATATGTTTGATTTTCAATATTTTATGCTGACTTCCGCTTTTTCACTCAAATTATATGTCAGTATGCTCTGTTTTACCAACATTGTAACGAAAATAAATAAAATAATTGTGTGGCCATTATGAACGCAACATAAAATAAGTAATATGTGATTTGAGGTTTTCTTGGCGTACCATACGTAGAAATTCATCTCTAAGGATGAAGGCAGCGTCAGCCTCTGAAACGTTGGATAACTTGGCTGCAAACCCGAGAAGATTTTCTACATAATGCAAGTAAATGTTCTCTGGGCTATTAGGCCTTGGTCCAACGTGTGCAAAAGTTTATTTTTTTGGAAACCTCGGATAATTTCCTGTTGCCCAGAAAACAGCTATTTGAAAATCTGTTAAGAAGTTTAACTATGAAAGAGTTTTGATGATTAGCAGTTCTCAAGATTGATTAAATTAATGCATTAATATTACTACTACTACTACTACGAGTACTAATATTAATAATGAAAAGGATGATAATAATAATAATAATGATAATGATAAAAATAATTACAAATGGCCTAGTAGTAATAATAATAACGATGACAGTAACAAAACAATAAAATACAAATTAACATTAGCAATAATAATAACAGTAACCACAACCTTAACAATAACGTTAATAACAATAAATAACAATAATAAATAATTACAATGACAATAATAACAATAATAATAATAATGATGATAAAAATAATTTCAATAATAGTAGTGATAATAATAACAATGACAATAACAAAACAATAAAATACAATTTTAATAATTAAGGAATCGCGCACAATGTGCATTATCTTAACCTAAGACTTAACCTACCCAGTCCTGAACCCGGGGAGGAGATCTTTCACTACTGAAAAATCCCCGACCCGGCCGGGAATCGAACCCGGGCCGCCGGAGTGGAAGGCAGACGTGCTACCGACTCACCCACGGCGGCGGACAAAAACATTAGCAATAGCCCGGGCGGCTTGGGTCGCTTAAATCCTAAAAGGGAGAGGTAAAACTACGACAAAGAAAGAAAGAAAGAAAGAACATTAGCAATAACAGTAACATTAACCATAACCTTACAATTACGATAATAACAATAATAAGTAGCAGTGATAGATAAAGGTAATGATAATGATAATAATAATAATAATAATGATAAAAATAATTACAATAATAGTAGTAATAATAACAATGACAACTAAACAATAAGATACAACATTAACATTAGCAATAACAAAAATAATATTAACCATAACCTTAACAATAATAATAGCAATAATAAAAAGTAATAATAAATAATTATATTGACAATAATAATAATAATAATAATAATAATAATAATAATAATAATAATAATAATAATAATAATAACAACGACGTCCTGCTTGGAAGCCACAAGGCCACTGATCTAGTTGCTTCATCTTTACTTACTTGTTGTACACAGATAAAAGTCCCTCTTTATGGCTGTATGAGTCTGTTTTTTAGCAATCAAACCTTAAAGAAGAAGACGCGAGAGTAGTAATCTATGGCTTGTATTATACTTTTACGATCTTTCTCTTTCCTGAAAACAAGGGGTATGTGTTGTACAAGAAGGACATATCTCATTCTTTGTCTTCTTACTTGTTCTGTATCCTCTTTTCCTCTTTTCTTTCTCTACTTTCTCGCTAGGTCCTATTAATAGGTAGAGGAAGTATTGGGTTCGACCCTGAAATTCGATGCCGAGTTTTCAATATTAACACACGTCTATAGTTCCACTAATTCTAGGGTGACAAGATGAAAATTTTTAAAAGCAGGACATTTGAAGGAAAAATGCCGGATTTTTAAAAATCTGACAACTCATTAAATTCTTTAGAGAACAATAAAGGCAAATACAGTATCAAAGTGAATGTTGTTATACACTGTTCATACTTAAGTGAATGGGGAAAAATTCTTTAGCTTTGGGGATTTCATAAAATCACTTAATTTAAATTTATTTTGCTGACTTCTGTTTTTCGATCGTCACTGCCTACCATCTTCAACATCTTTAAATGTAGAATTTCGATTAAACAAGAACTTGTCTCAAATGACCCTGACCAAAGTATACGTAAGAATGAAACAGAGTTACTTGTTTACTTTAGGACCAGTTCTAGAGCGAAAAATATCTATCCATTCCACTGTCTCAAAAGACTTTGGCCAAAGCATATCTTCTTTCTTTATTGGTTTCTGACTTTATATTCTTTCTCTTATGCAACTACCTTAAATTTCAGTTGGTGTGCTCTATTTATCTTATATATTTTACTACATTTATGCCCTTTTTGTTCTGGCAGTGCCAGTTAATATCCAAACCATTTCAGCGAGGTTAAACAAGTGTAAGATTAGATTTTATGTGCGCATATTTATGTCTCATCGCTACTTCACTGCTAGTATCCTATAAAGGTCGATATGCTGATAATGTGACTTATAGATTCGACCTTACTTCGTTTCCATGACCATAAGTTTAATAAACTGATGCGTCGATTAAGGTATGCATACACGTTGCAAATTCTGATTTTGGTTGACATTCCACATTTTTACATTTTGGTATCATATGAAAGAATATTCTTTCTAGTTTCCATAATGGTATGATTTATTTCAAAATTCACACAGGAAATGGGTTTAATTTAGACCTAAATATCATAAAAATTTAATGGATACTTTTTTTAGTATAGAAAAGCAAAATACCTTATTATTAGAGAGGCTCCTTCATGCCCCATCATCTTCCAGGCGTGCCAACCACCGTTTATTTTACCTGGGACCTCCCACCTCAGTTCCACAGGCATCCAGAGCCTCTCGAACCCCGGATACTCCGGGAACATTGCGTCGTCTGGCCAGGATGCCACAATGCTAGGATTGAGAAAAGTTCTCTCCGAACTCTATTATATAGTTAGTTATAAAAATATAGTTATAAAAATTAAACATCAAAGTGGATTGCCATTATGCTCTTTAAACCAGTAATTCGTAATAATACCGTGTCATTAGCTCATGAAGTATAAAAAGAGATTTGTCATTTGCCTATATTTCTTAAAAATTCTGTAAATTCTTGATAAAATTATTTAATTATTTTAAGAGCAGCAAATTTATTTCTATCTACAGACATTTCTTAGTTCTAAATACCTTGCCCCCAAACAGATCTAGTCAAAGTCTAAAATAAGATATCAGTAATCTGAACAGATATATCATATCTTGGTATCAAAAGGACTGTGTCTTCTTAAATGAGGATAAGTAGACCTAAATGTATAATACCAAGATCATCTAGAGTAGACTACCACAAAGATAAGTCTTAATATACGAATATAATAACATGTCCCTATATTTATTTTAAGCTGTTTTTATGGTAGTTCACGGAATATATCCGGAACAACTTCCCTTCTATGCAACATTTCCATATTCAAAAGTACGGGTCTATTTTAAGTAGCCCTATTATTATGAGGGATAATTAGTTTCCCCCATTTTTTCTGAGAATTCGTAGAAATTGTGAATTGGCATCTATCTGTTTTTATAAACAATGATTAACATGCTAAAGAAAAAAACGCACATTTAGTAACATTAATTAAGGGATAATCTGGTCACATTTCTAATTACCGGTGCCCCACTTTTGCATTTAAATTTGAAAATTTCTCTAAACTCGATAATTCCTTGACCGCTGTGTCAACCGGGCCGCACCAATTCATACCAAGTGTACAATGTAGCCAACATCAAAAACATTGCAGACTAAATTTAGCAGATGACAGAATAGTCTACGGATTATAAACGAAACTGCGGCGTTTTATTCGTATGGGAAATACAGACTGACGAAGAAATTCAGTGTTATTATGGTTAATGTTTAATGTTTACACCTTTAAGCAATACAATATGCAATAGGTTTAGTCTTAATAAATTAAATGTTAAAAATGCAATGAAAGGTGTATAAAAATCAAATGAAACTTTCATCCAAATATTCTTTCACCAATTCATCAACAGTAAAATGTTCAGTTTTTTTTTTTATAAAGTATCAATATTAATAATTTTTATTTCGTGAGGTAACGCGTTAAAAAATTTGGTACTTAATACAATATGACTGTCTGTAGTCTTTTTCAGTCTGTATCGAGGAACCTCCAAGAGATTATTCCCTCTTGTATAATGAATAGCTTTCCTAGTGGTAGTAGGAGTTACCTTAGGAAATTATTAGAAACAAAGGCATCGCACCTCTTAATATAACGAAGTTCTGCGAAAAGGTGTGGAAGGGAAATTAAGACGTTGCATTAAGATAAGTATTAGTTTAGCGGCAGCGTACTGATAAGCGCGTTCCGTTATGTACTATATTGAATCTCTTCTTGCGCTTGGAAATTTCATTACTGCAATAATAGTGTCTCTCGTTTTCCGCGGCTCAGGACGACAAGGTCAGCTTGGGCGTTTTCGAGCTGTTCCGAAAATTTTACAACAGGTAGGCCTACTTTAGCGTTGCTAAAATTCCCACACTGTATTACATTGTGTTATTAAATTTTAATTTTCGTTATAAACAAAGGTAAATTAAAATTGTAGGCTATATTAGTCTACCTTTAAGCATCTCTGAATATAACTGGAGATAAATTCGTGAGTACTTTTCTTAGGCCCGTTCTTACGATGTCCAGTTAGGTAGGAGTAAATGTTAACTGACAGTTTATTTTACGGTCGGAGTAAAGTTCCAGTAAACACTTCTTTGTTCTTATCATCTTCCAGTCAAAGTTTACCCCTAGTTAACGCAATCAGACAAAAGTCATAGCAGTTGGTACGATCGTTTCTCAGTTGTTTGTAGCAGTTTTTAATCTGTTTTCATTGTTTGGTTTGATTTTGCAATGGATAATGCGGTTATTGCTGATAACAAAGGGAATCAGCAAATTCTTTTCAAGTGAAGAATAATTGTTTTTGAATATTATCGACGAAAAGCGTCATAGGCCTATAATTCAAACTAAATAAACACGCAGTAAGGTGTGGCCATAAGAGCAAAGCTCGGAAAGACGTATCAGTAAAAATCTCATGTGAAACATAACTTCCTCTAAACTTAATATATTCCAGTATGCGGTACACAGTACGGGCAGTAGTGCGCATTCAGTTGCCTTAGCCTCTTAGAATAACATATTAAAATACATTATATATAGGCCTATATATTTTATATATTACGCTTATTATGCAATTCCTGTTAAAACCTAAAAGTTGTTAAGCTGTTTTCTAAAAAATAAAGAATAATAAAATCCTCATCAAGTAATGTGGTTGTAAAAAAGAAAAGAAAATTACCACGTTTCTAACCCCATCCCCGAAGGATGCGAAACCAAAATATAATCTGATGTACGGGTAGAGGAAGCAAACATTAAAATAATTGATTGTCCAAACTTTCATAATAGTTTGATCTAGTTTTCAATATTTTTTAAATTTATGTTGACATGTTTTGGCATTGTTCTTCATCACCACTGGCATTACGAAAGCAGCTAAATGATTTGATCTCTCCATTTTAATTCAGTTCGCGAGAGTTAGGAGTTTACCTGTACATTTTCCTACAGTAAAGATTACTATCAGTTAAGGGATTCTTACCTACAGTTAACTCCTAACCAGATATTGTAAAATCGAACTGTCAGTAAAGTAACCGTAAAAGTAGCCGTAAATATTTTACTGGAAGTGGTAATAACGGGCCTTAATGTTATTTTGTAATTTGATTAACTTGGATAAGGTTTCCATTTTTTTTATTTATTTGTTTCTTGTTTGAGTCAGAAGAAGGAAGTTCCTTAGTTCATTCTTCTTCAAAATCTTTTAAAATGAAAACAATTCGCTGGATAATCGAAATGTCATAACAATCGCGGATCTCGTACTCTCTTTTTCTTTCTCTCATTTAACAAAGTACGGTAAATGAGATAGATGAGTATGGTATAATTTATTCCGCTCAGTTGCAGTTCTTGTCAACAGAAGCCACAGAGATGCCAACCTGTCTGTTTTCCCGCCACTTCAAAGAGCTTGATTGCTTTCAGTTTTAATCAGCGTAGGATACACCGCAGGCTACGCTGTTTTGCGCCTGTCGTTCAGACTTTCCACAGACCGTGAAAGAAAGAGAAGAAGTAAATACTTCCAGACTTTGCTGTTGCTCTAAAACTTGGGCTATTTTAATGTCCGCCACTGTGGTTGAGTGGTTAGACCACCGCTGGGACCCGGGATCGAGTCACGATGGACCCGTGTGCAAGAATGGCCTCTAAGCAGGGTTTCTCGGGGTGCTACAGTTTCTTCTGTTATGTATCATAATTCTCATCCATTGAGCACATTTCGTTATTCACAAATCCCGTTATTAACGAACGTAATTCCAGTAGAGTGTTGGTACTATTATTGTTTTCATATATAACCTTATACCCTCGCACATAAAAACTTCTTAAATTATAAATTCAGGTAACTGATGTAACAAAGTGCCAGAATGCTTTTGTTTAATCAGTGATAATTGCAATTATGATAATATACAGAAAATAAGTTTTTTTTAGTGGATTTCCGAGTTAAGCTCCAGATTGATTCATTAAGCAGGGCTTACAGAAGAACAAAGGTATAGTATTTTTAATTGAATAAAATCGTCCAGCATCAGCAGAACTAGATTTGTGATATCTTGACAATCGCACACTCACATAAAAATACAACAACAAAAAATCAATTTGGCCGGCTACGGGATTTGAACCAGATCCTTCAGAAAGTGTGTGTAAGACGTTACCATCTCGGCATCTCTCTCGGTTTAACGGTCTAGCAAGATAAGCATATGTGAAGGAATATATGGGTAGTGTTATTTGGCATAGCTAACTGTATTGCAACTTCCAAAGCCGTATATAATCACTGTAAAACAATATGTTCTCATTAGAATTGATTTGCATTTGATAAATTCTTTCTAAAATACTACCATAAAATAGGCGCCAAATTGGGCATTATTCCGCTACCGGTCAACCAATTTGATCCAATATCAATAGGCTTCTTACCATAGACGTTGTAAATGCGAATACCAAATTTCATGAAAATCCGATAAAGCGTATTTGAGTTATCGCGCATACAGACACACGGACAGATAGACGTACAGACATTTTCCCGTCCTCCACACAATCTCATGAAGTACCATTCTGGCACTTAATAAAATTCACGGTATATCTTTAAATTACGTAAAACTTATTTCATTATAAAATTATATAACTATTTGGGTGAATTGACTATTACCAGCAGTTATAGGGTTTAGTAACTAGTTTTGAAACTCTTGGATGATATGATTGGTGACAATGTTTATAGACACCTGGTAGCCGTATTCACGCTTGGCTGCTCTGTTTATCTCGCTGGTTGTCACACTTCGAAAAGCTTTCTTCTTTTGTTTCTCATCTTGACACCTACGGCGAGGGTGTACAGCATTCTAAACAGCAGACGTGTTTATCATAAACAGAACTCTTCTTCGCCTGCAGCTTGTATTATGTCATATTACATTACCTTCTGTGAGGTAGAGACAAATGCTTATGGAGGTGCCATTTACACGGAAATATGGTGTACTAACCTACCTCAATATGGGTAGTCATCTGCAGAGACTTTAGTTGGGACTGGCCTTACAAATCGTTCTAGGTATCAGCATTTAAATACTCGTAAATAATATGTAATCCAGTCACAGTAAACAACTTAGAGAATAATAACTTTCTACCTTTAATTTCCATAACTGTTTACACAGTCTAGGGTAAAACGAATAAAACATTAACAAATCAATTTACATATAAAGTATAAATAAATAATTCTTTATTGCAACCAAATGGTCATAGTACTGTATAATGAATGGAGCAACGGTAGAATAGCAGGGGAAACAGGAACACCCCGACAAAACCTGCCCCGACCCCATTTTGTCCACCACAAATTCCACATACTTCCGTGATTCGATCCCGGGTCCCAGCAGTGGAAAGCGAGCGATCTAATCACTCAGCCATTGGTGCGGCCTACAAGGTGTTAAAAAGGAATTTTGTTAATTTTCTGACTGTCAAACGTGAATATGCATTTTGGCAATATTCAAACTTGCCGTTTACATATCAACAGTTATAATGGCACCATGGTAACTGTTTCTCAGTTTTCAGTCCATGTTTTTCTTCTTGTTTAAATATCAACAGTTAAAATGGTACCATGGCAACAGATTTTCAATCTTCAGTCCTTGTTTTTCTTGCTGTTATATCACCAGTTTACATATCAACAGTTATAATGGCTCCACGGTAACTGTTTCTCAGTTTTCAGTCCATGTTAGTCTTCTTGTTTAAATATGAACAGTTAAAATGGTACCTTAGCAACAGTTTTTCAATCTTCAGTCCTTGTTTTTCTTGCTTTTATATCACCATTTAAAATGGCACCATGGTAATAGTTTTGCAACCTTGCTTTTTACATACGAACTATAAAAAAAAGGAAAAAACTGAATGTGTGCAACACTTTACACAGCCTAACACCCTTGTATAAACTTTAAGATAGCCGATATCTACGAGGCGCGTTCAGAAAGTTAGTTTCCCTGGAACCGTTTACAGAAAGAAAACACAATTTCATTAAAATATTTATTGCTACAGATACAGCAAGTGTTCGGCTATTTTTCAACATATTCGCCACCGGAATTGAGACGTTTGCCATACCGTGTGACCAACTTTTTAATGCTTGTGTTGTAGAAGTCTGCCTCCTGGGATTTGAACCACTGTGTGACAACCATCTCTTCCTCTTTCTTTCTCTGTAATTTCTTGAGGTGTAGGAAAAGATGAAAATCACTGGGAACGAGATTCGAGCTATAGAGTGGATTTTTAAATACCTCTCAGCAAGTCTCCCGCAGAAGTTCGGCTGGGAAAAGTGCAAACATCCACCCTACAGCCCGGACCTCGCCCCCAGTGATATCCAGCTGTGTGCTTATATGCACCAATGTTTATTCGTACAATGTGTACATGAGTTGTTGGTTGCGAGTTAGTTTCTTCCATTCGCTCCGGCTCCTTGCTGTTGTGAACCAATGCACTCCCACGGACTTCTTTAATATGTCGGCCCATCTAGAACGTTTAGGTTCAATAAAAGTATTTTAATTGTTTTCTTGTGTCGTATGTATGAGATTGTGATTATGATCTAAAGCTTGAATTTATATTACTTAGTAACCTAATAAAATATATTTAACATTTTAATTTAGATTGATAAACAAGAGGGTTAGATAGACAAACTTTAATAATACATTTTTGAAGCAAAATAATTAGTTTATTTTACTGTTTTGTTTTATCATTATTTATTTATTATTACTAGGGGGCGGATATCTATGACATGTCATATTTTTCCCCTTTGCATTATTTCAGGATTCCGATTAATTTAAACCCGATTCCAAGCATCCTTGTGAAAATGGAACGGCTTTTATTGTGCATATAACTGCATATTTAGGAAATTTTCAACTATTGTAGCATATTTAGTATAAATATACATATTTAGGTCATATTTTTGGCATATTTGTGTGCATATTACAGAAATTTTGAAGTTTCATATCATATTTTGTAAATTTTGCATTATAATGATACTTTTTGAGAATTTCTAATATGAAAATGCATTTATTGAAACCATAATGAGCTGAGATGAAATGTGATAAACTGCTAATATTTTCAGTATATACAGATATTTTAAATAATTAACACTCTATTTTAATAAAATGTATTGTAATGAAACTTAAAAAAATATAAACACAATGTATATGTGGTAAAGTCATATTTTACATTTTAATGGTCATATTTCAATGTTTGTTAGGTTATAAATGCATGCATATATCCCATTTTTTAGGTCATAGAAATCCGCCCCCTAATTATTACTATCATCATATCATCTTTATTAAGTGCCAGTATGGTACTTTATGAGATTGTGTGGTGGACGAAAAAATGTCTGTCCGTCTGTCTGTCCGTCTGTCCGTCTGTCCGTCTGTCCGTGTGTCTGTACGCACCATAACTCAAATACGCTTTTTCGGATTTTCATGAAACTTGGAAAACACATTTATAATGTCCATGGGAAGAACCCTATTGATATTGAACCAAATCGGTTCTCCGGTACCGGAGTAATGCCAAATTTAGTGCCTATTTTAATAGATTATGGCGCCTTTCTAATAGAAAGGCGCCATCACTCAAATACGCTGTATCGGATTTCCATGAAACTTGGTATACCCATTTATGACGTCCATAAGAAGTGCCTAATTGAATTGGAACCTAATCTGTTGACCGGTACCGGAGTAAAACCCAATTTAGTGTATATTTTAAAGACGCGGTAACTCAAATACGCTTTACCGGATTTTTATGAAACTTGGTATACACATTTATAATGTCCATGGGAAGACGTCTATTCATAATGGATAAAATCGGTTGACCTGTTTCGGAGTAATGCTCAATTTAGTGTCTATTTTATGGTAATATACGTATTCGAAAGAATTTATAAAAAAAATGAAAATCAGTTATCTTGACAACATAGCCTATTGTTTTACTGTGATCTTATAAGGCCTTGGAAATTAAAATACAGGTAGCTATGACAAAAAACATATTGATTTACATGCGCTTATCCAACTAGACCGTTAAAATGACCCAGGTGGCCGAGATGGTAGACCTTTCTTCTTCCGTAAGCCCTGCTTAATGAATAAATCTGGAGCTTAACTTGGAAATCAATTTAAAAAAAAAACACATTCTGCATATCATAATTGCAGTCATAACTGATTAAAAAAAAACATACTGGCACTTTGTTACATCAGTTTACCTGATTTGATTATTATTATCCGATAGTTGAAATAAGTTTCTAATCGGAATTTTCTTTTCTTTGCAGGTAAGTTTACATACAGCTGAGAGTCTAAGTCATAGAAACTCATGTACGTGTGAAACAGCCCTGTGAGTAGACCAGTCTATCTTTCACCCATAATGCATCAGTCAGTTTATAGTTACTTAAGACTAGGAATGATAATTCTGTCACACTGGCCTCGTGTAGGCTAAGATGGAAAGGTGAAGTCAGACTAAAAAATTCAATGCCATAAGCTAGTTTTGATCCAAAAACCATGATACATCTTGTGATTTGACGCCTAGGCCTTTCGGTGCCTTTACACCATCTTCAGGGCATCTTTTGCTGGCTTGGAGTTCCAATAATTAAAATAAAAACTGCATTTCGTCACATTTATTATTTTATAAATGTGACAAAATACAGTTTTTATTTTATTTATTGGAACTCAAAGCCAGCAACAATATAATAATCTAATTCTACATTTTGTCACATTCAAGAATATGGTACATGGTTATTAAGCACAACCCATTCGCAGGAAAAAGAAAAAGCTCACAGTTCTATACAAAGATTTTCTTTTCTCTTTTTAATAAACTGAGGGATGGCTACAGGCATTAAGCTTAAGGTTTATATATTGTACAAGTATAAAAAGAAATTACAGAAAAAAAAAGACTCATTATATTAAATGTTATCGACAATTTCAAGTGGAAATAGGGGGTGCTGCAGTTCCACAGTGCCTTTAGCCTACACGAGCCGCCAATGAAATAGATTAATTTCTGAATACATTATATAATTAATATGGTTTAATCAACGGAGCTCGGGATCCAAAACGATGCCAAAAAGTTCAACCGTAAACGAAATCTCCTCTTTAGGTAGATTCCAACGTAAAAAGTAGCCTAGTGGAAAAGAAAATATCTGTAAGGGAGGGATCATGAGAAGTGAAGGTCAAAGCCACAGATGTCAGGATTTCCAGATAAGCCCCTGGCTGTTAGATATGCGATTAAGCACTGAAGATCCATCTGTATTTAAACGGTACTAACTTTGATCCAGTCGACGCGGATTAATTCAATCTTCAAAAAGAAACACGCGTCAGATTCGGGTTTAATCGCCATTGAAACGAGGAAATTCTAATTAGCAATCAACAAGCGACGATCATCAAATAAATTGTAATTGATTTATCTCCCGCTAGAGGCACGACCTGTTCCGGAGATACAAATCCAACAGGTGATTCGTTTTGTTTTTGTTTGTTTAGAGTGAGGTTTGATAAAATGTACTTAATAGCTATATTTAAAACAGCTTATAAACTCGTGAGAGGGGAAGAAAAGTTTATTGGTATTCTCTCAACGAAAATATTCATACACTCCACGCCTGTAACTGTCTCTATAACACATTTTCTTATAAGTGGGGAAAACGTACTGTAGGGGCAAATTATTGTATGTAATATTCATTTTTTACATTTTTGTTAGCCAGAAGAGTTTTATGCAAGTTTATGGTTTTGTCATTTAAGACTAACAGTTTTGATGCTAATTTAACTACAATTAATATGATTCTGAAATTATATATTATTATTAATAATTAATTAACGTTCCGTTTTTCAATGTGGGTACAAATATATCTGGTCTACAATTTTTTAATTGTTTATCCATTAAATTTCTCCTAGAAAGTTCAAATTTATACTTTATTCTCTTCCTGAAAACACATACTGACAAATTGACAAAAATTAACATAAGAGCTGCAAAGTAGGCCTACTATGTGTCAACGCGCCCTCAAGATTATATTAATTAATATTTATTAATTTATTAAATATTAATTCATATTTTTAAATTTTATTAGTTACAATTAATATTTTTATATAATAACCACTGATATGAATATACTAATTAGAATTAACATAACCATCAGTTTCATATTTACACAAATATAACATCCACTTGCCGTAGGTTTAATATTACTAATTCAAACTGTCTCTTTTATCCTTCATTCAATATGGTGTGGACACGACATTATTTTATAACGAATTTATTTTCCTCCGTGACGATTGTCATTCATTACTACGTTCCCATTGGCTTTTCATTCCAGTGTTTCATAACGAACTTTTTTCCGGACGGTGCGTGTCGGTTGAAGATGACTTTAATTCATCCGGATTACTCAACGCCTTAATTTTACCCTTAATTTGACCCTAACTACTAATATTAATACTCATAATTAGGGTTCGGATGTTAATGACATGTCCATATTTTTATCCTGACCTTCGTTCTCGCCGCAAACAGAAATTAAAATATTACAAGTATTTGGAGCTGATTAACTGAGCAAACAGGAGCAAATCCTGTAAAAATAGAAGTTCATTACAAGTGAAACTGTAAATCACCAAAATTGTTAAAAAATCATTATTTGATTGAATTCATGTGATGTAAGAATTTAGTGTATTTAAACGTTTTAAAATGGAACATTTATTTTTTGACAATACGTTACTTTATTAGGTCAAATTTATAGGCTTTTTGGGTCATATTTACGCCATTTTAAGGGCATATTTTCCACATTTTTAGGTCATAAACATCCGAACCCTACTCATAATATTCGGGCATTGGTTCCTTAAAGGTAAGAAATTAATTAGCCTATACCGTTTAGCATCAGAAAATAGTAGTTGCATAACACGAAGATGTGTTCGAATGCAGCTATCAGGATGTGTGGTTTCCACAGAAACAAGTTTGAAATTCCGCTGAAGTGATTTAGTCGCTGCGTGCTTGTTTTGCTAATATACTGACAGTTGACATGAGCCCGAGCGATTCAATTTCCTGTCATACATCACAAAATACAAGCTGGGGCATCCCGCATTGTTAAGCCATTTTATGCCAATACACTGAAATCTAGTGCGACACACAGCCGAGTCATGCACATAGTTAAGTGTGAATTCATAGTCATATTACAACTCTATAATAAATGAAACTGTAAATATTGGCGATTATTGAAAAATCTAATGTGAAACATAAATTCTTCAATTATTTTTTATTACGATAGAATAAGCTGTCACATTTATTTGTCTGGCCCTCATTTCGAGTCGTGTTATTTGTTGTGCTAGCTTAATTTAAAATATCAGAGTTTGTTAACGAGATGTAAAGGTATAATTAGTGCCCGCAATTTCAGGTACTTATTTTTGGTTAACAATAACCTCTTACGGTAACGAAAATAGGCAGTAATATAATTATAACGGACATTTATTAAAAATAAAAACAGAGAGTAATTTCACTCTTTATTAATTAATGAACATACTTGATAATTTATTTATCAGTGATAAGTTATGCCTACCATTTATTTATTTATTGTGACCTTAATGTGTCATTGAATTACTTTTGCAACATTTTCACTTTCATACATTGAAGTTCTTTGTGTGTTTTTTTTTAATAATCACAGAAATAAGCCTTAACGATCCAAAACTGACAAGAAAGGCTTTAACCCAAAAAATAGTTAAAAGAAGTCAAAACATAAAAAAAGGCAAAATAAAAACTGGCCCTACCGTCTCTAAATGGACGGAAAAATGTTTAAATCCACCCAAATACAAAGGGTATTTTGCCTCACTTCCAGTCCCTAGTTATAACTAGTTATTTTATTTTATTTTTTATCGCTTTGACTCATGGGAGTCTAATCGCGACTGTACATAGAATAACATTACTAATCAGTCATAAATATTAGAGCAATGATAATGTCATAGTTTTACAAAAGAAGATATAACATTTAAATTTTGCTATAAACATTGATATCTTTTAAATATAATATAACGTTTTTGAACATTTTTACATTATTGAGAACTTGTAAGTTGTCTGGTATCTAGTAATTTTTCCTGGTGTGATCAAAACGGAGGCATTCTGCGAGCATAATATGTGACACTGACAGTGGAGAATTACAGGTTGTACATTGTGGTTCCTTATCTCTTGTAATTAGGTAGGAGTGGGTCATTTTAGTGTGTCCAACTCTCAGACGGGTTATTAGGACTTGGTGTCTACGGTGTAGGCCTAGTTATTTGTTTCGTGCAAAGTGATAGTAAATATAGAGAATTTCATTGCCATATTCTCACGATGCATTCCGGGAAGGTAACCTTAATATAAGATTTGGCTTCATACAAGTTTTCATGTTTCATTTTTCTTTACAGACATATTTTCTAAAATTGCATTTTTAGACAGCATAGGCAACCTTAGTCAATCTACAAAAGAACCTATGACATATTTTAAATGACTATTCAACTCATACGCCGCGTGTTTGATATTGATCAATAACGTTTATCAGTTTCTTGGGAATAAACCAATCACGGCCGTTTATCTTGCAATATTCTTGCAGGAATCGCGAGGATGGTATTTTATCGTGATAAAACCGTCTGCTCGTTACTGGACATGAAAGCATCAGCGTGCAGTGATTAATATGTCATATGTTGCCATTAACAGCACGAAAAACAGATTATTTTATACAACATAACTCTTTTGGAAATTGAAATAATAAAAATGGACATTGATTAAGAACACAATTTCGATTCGGTGCAAGTCAGTTCGTGTGCTTTTATTCTGATCTGCTGTTAGCTTACCTGAATGAAGTTAACTATGTGCACCATTGGTAGCACTGATTTATACCATGGTAGCTCGAATCGATTCATGGATGGTTGATTCACATTATGCCATGTTCTCACAACTGTTAGTTTTGTTTTTATACAACGAAGCTCGAAAGTAATTATTATTTATATAATCCGTTACATTTTATTCATGGAATAGTCTTAATAAATCCAACTCGAGTTGACGAGTTGCATCAGACAAATTCGCTCCTGCCGCGCAGTCGCGAATCTATCGATAATCTCGTCAACTCTCATGGGATTACGTATGGTAATTGATCTCAAGTGTTTGAAACCATTTTATCCTAAGCTCTAGTTTATGAAACAGTATACTGACATCTTTATTTATAAAACGTCTTGGAGGAATTGCCTCATTATTCCATGAAATTCTACTAGGAATTAATAAATGTCCATCTGATGTGTAGGTACGGTTACTAGACTAAATAATTGGAGTAAATTCTGTTACCGAGCGAGAAGATGGGCTACAGCATAAGTTTTCTCATTATTTAAATGCAAGAAGAGACGGACTGGAGCGTAAACTCCTTGCTCAGCGGTTCAGGGCTGTGTAAAATTTCTCATTATTTAAGTGCAACTCCCACTCACTCTGTAGAACAAGGGTGACTAAAGTTCCCATTTTCATTTACTGGTTAGGAACACTGTAACTGTGATTCTGAAGCTCTTAATTTTCTCTTCTTATTGTTGAGTTGTGATTATTATTATTATTATTATTATTACTATTATTATTATTATTATTGAATTTCAAAAAGTACAGAACCCTATTTTACCAACTAGCATATTAGTGTTATAGATTAAAAATAGATACAGAGTATACAATGCACTACATAAACATATTACAATTTTGCAAATACACTTTTAATGAAACTTGAAAAATCTTTATAACTTTGCTTATTTAAGAAAAGACAATAAATCGATGTAGTAAAGTCAAAACCTTAAAAATTAAAATATATTAACTGATAACGTTCATGCATAAATAATCGACAATAAAATGAAAGCTGCCCAATAGACTGGCTTTGCTCTTTACATTTACAATTTGCAGATTTAGAAATTTTAAATATATGTAAGTATTCACCAAATTTCCCATGCCCTGTTAAGAATTGAGTCATAATATAGTTTGGAATAAAAAGTGAGTTTTGATTACAAATTTCTATAATTATGTAAAACCGGTAGTTTGAAATTTGTTTATAAATATCAAAAGAGCCCGTTTATCTCAAGGTAGTGGTCATGTTTTTCACAAGTAAATTTTCCATGATGGGACAATTTAAAAAAAAAATAAAACCCAAAAATACCTTTTCCTTAAGATTAAGATGTGTCACCAAGGTTCGCCCTGAGACCAATGTCAAATTATTTGGTTTGCGATGTGATAGGGGAGTGAATTAAATATTTTAGAACATAAGTAGTGTGGAAAGGTGGGTTGATGTTTAGACAGCGAGGCTTTACTACAGCTCATATCTGGGTTTCTACGCAAGATATCCGAGTGGTTACGCGGGTCTTAGTTTGAATACCAAACTCCCATTTGCTACCATTGACCTTTTGCCTCATAGGTCCCTTTCGAACAGGCTGGGTAACGACTTTATTCACGAGCCAATTCTATCGGACTGTAGCTGGCCATGTGGTATATGACCCATTTTCTCCGACAAACTATTTTTTCGGATTCTAGGGAAGTAGCAGTTATGTTAGGAATAGTTATATTAGTGTTAGTGAATGTAGTACTAGGTTGGTGGCAATTAGGTTAGGAATAGTTAAGGCCATAAGGCCTTCTCTACCACTCAGCCAGGGCAAAAACATGAAATACATAATGATAATAATAATAATGATTAATAATAAATCGCTATTGGTGTTTGTGACATATAGTACTAGGTTGGTAGCAGTTATGTTTGGAATAGTGATATTAGTTTTAGTGATACGTAGAGCTAGATTAGTTGACATAGCGTTATGTTATGCATAGTGATGTTAGTGTTAGTGAATGAAGTACTAGGTTAGTGGCAGTTAGGTTAGGCGTAGTGATATTGGTGTTAGTGACATATAGTACTAGGTTGGTGGAAGTTATGTTAGGCATAGTGATATTACTGTTGATCGCCATCAAGTCTACAGTCCTGTTTTCTGAATCACGTGACCCAACAACTCCTTCCCCCGTAGCTGAGCAGACAATTCTCGCACGCGTCACTTCATAGCGCCTTTTAGGTTAATTTTGCGTGATTTTCTTAGCGATTTTATGTATATTTAGAATATTCCTACAAGAAAAAGTTGCTTAGACCTATATAGGCCTAATACGGATTCTATAGGTTTCGAAGAATAAGATGACGTGAAATTTAACTGTTTTTAATTTTAAAATAAAAAATATACCCAGATTATGGGTTAAACCTCGACAGTGACATGCTGTTTTTATTTAAAGTGTTGTAAGAATGACAGAATTGGTTTTGAAAAGGTGTTTATGAGAATAAGCAAAAAGGGGACCTTAAAAATTAACGATACGTGGGAGTTGGAGGATCTTGTGAGTTTTAAATGAGGGTTTACAGGAAAGTTAAATAGTTAATAAAATGCACTCGCCCGTATGAAGTTTGTGGTTATAATCCCTTGGATTCCTCCTGTGTATCACATATAAAATGAGAAATTTCATGGTGACTGGAACGCATTCTATCTGACAGGTATAAAGGCAGTCAACTTCACTTCGGAATTTGTCTTCACCCTTCCGTCATGAGAACTGATAGCTATTGTAACACCAGCATATCAAAGATCGTGCAAATTCTATTCCCCTGTTCAGATATCAAAGTCTCTTCCTGATAATATCATTCACTACACCTCTTTTGTTCGCCCTTTCCTCGGTCATTGGACTTGTCCCTAAATGTGTAATATTGCCTGTTCTTCATTGATTCCTAGATAAAATCAACACTCTACTTTAAAAATATTATAAGTAGGGTTCGGATGTTTATGACTTAAAAAGTGGAAAGTATTACTGCAAATATGATCTTAATAATCTCAAATATAATGATCTCAAATATGATATGTAAAATATGACCCAAAAATCCTAAATGTGCCCTCATAAAAGAACAAACTTTCTAAAAATAAATGTTCCTATTTGAAACGTTTAATGACACTAAATTATTACATCACATTAATTCAATCACATAATCACTTTTTAGCAATTTTACAGGTGATTTAGTTTTACTTGTAAAGAACTTCTAATCTGTTGATGTTTCCAGATACCACTGCAAATGTGAACTGAAAAATATTGAACATGTCTATAAGTGGTAATTATGCTATTACTTGTTATTGTTCCTTTACGTTTCAATTACACTAAAACCAAAATGTTCGTGACTCTTTCTCTGAAAAAAATTAAGTCGACAATTTGCTGCTCATACTGCACATATTGTGCTCTTTAACAGAATTTATAACTGAAATATGACCCAGACCATGAAAACGACCAAAATATGACTTTATATTACAAATAAAAACTGTTCTATTAGGATAACACATGTGCAATTCATGGTTAATTTGTGTTTGCTGCGAGAATGGAGGTCAAGATAAAAATATGACAAGTCATAAACATCCGAACCCTAATTGTAATAAATAGCGTAACAGTGAATCTACGAGCCTATAATGGCTTGTATTAGGACATGAGTGTGTTTATGAAACGAGCATAGGGAGTTTCATAACTCTGACCATCAGCAGTTCTCGTCATTTCCGATAGATGGCAGGCTACAAGGCACGAAGGCGCAAGGCTTCTCTTGAATTTTAATGTCTAACAACATACATTAATGTACATTAAATCGCACGAAATGACTGAAATTAATATAATAATAAAATTAACATGAACAGAATTGATTTTATTTTCAATACAGATTTTTTGTTGCGCAGTTTGAATTGTTACATCCAAGGCTTGAATATTGTTTCATGTTCGATATTAATCGATAGTTGAACAAGGTGTTAAAGTGAAATTATGTAGATAATAGTTGTCATTGACACTGTTACATCATTTACAATGAGCTTATTATAGTATTGTAAATCAAAAATGCATTTTTATCATCTCCTTTCGAAATTTTGTAATTTTCTACACAAGACATGTTCAGTATTGTTACTTTAAATATAGAAGTAACTTATATACAAAAATAAGGTTTTATTATATTCACCACTGAAGATCAGTTTGTACAATTGATGGCTGCCTTATAACTACCCTTTTCAGAGTTATTTATAAAAAAATTCTTGGCATAGGTACCTCGACTACAAAAGGTCCTTAGAGCCGATTTCGAGAAAATAGCGAAAAATAAAAATTGCTGCACATAAAGTATGTTGTAGAAGTAAGGAAAAATGAGCTGTGCTGCTGACAGATACGCCTATAAAAACACACAAGCACACACTTTTCTGAAAATTGTATTTTTTATTTCATGATGTTCATAGATCGAATTTCAGAACTTGCAAGTGATGCTGCACTCAGAGTGGACCTTTTCTAAAAATAATTGTAGTTCGAATAGGCCTCATGGACCAGTAGATGAATGACAATGAAATTAGCATGTAATTGGGAACGAGAAGGCCAGCACAACGAAACCAAATGAATAGAGAATTAATTAATGGGGGTGCACAAGTGTTAGGTGTAAAGACATAGCCTATTCGAAATAAAATCAGGTAAACTGATGTAAAAAAGTGCCAGTATGTTTTTGTTTAATCAGTTATGACTGCAATTATGATATGCAGAATATGTTTTTTTTTTTAAATTGATTTCCAAGAAAAGCTCCAGATTTATTCATTAAGCAGGACTTACTTAAGAAGAAAGGTCTACCATCTCGGCCACCTGGGTCATTTTAATGGTCTAGTTGGATAAGCGCATGTAAAACAATAGTGTTTTTGTCATAGCTACCTGTATTTTAATTTCCAAGGCCTTATAAGATCACAGTAAAACAATAGGCTATGTTGTCAAGATAACTGATTTTCATTTTTTTTATAAATTCTTTCGAATACGTAAGTTATATTGAAATAAAATAGGCACTAAATTGAGCATTACTCCGAAACAGATCAAACGATTTTATCCATTATGAATAGACGTCTTCCCATGGACATTGTAAATGTGTATACCAAGTTTCATAAAAATCCAGTAAAGCGTATTTGAGTTACCGCGTCTTTAAAATATACACTAAATTGGGTTTTACTCCGGTACCGGTCAACAGATTAGGTTCAAATACAATAGGGCACTTCTCATGGACGTCATAAATGGGTATACCAAGTTTCATGAAAATTGGTATTTGAGTGATGGCGCCTTTCTATGAGAAAGGCGCCATAATCTATTAAAATACGCACTAAATTGGGCATTACTCCGGTACCGGTGAACCGATTTGGTTCAATATCAATAGGGTTCTTCCCATCGACATTATGAATGTTTATACCAAGTTTCATGAAAATCCGAAAAAGCGTACTTGAGTTATGGTGCGTACAGACGCACGGACAGACAGACAGACGGACAGACATTTTTTCGTCCCCCACACAATCTCATAAAGTACCATACTGGCACTTAATAAATCGAGACCAACGTACTTTCTTACTCATTGACAATAGATAATGCCTAAGCAAGCTGAATGAATATTATCTATATTATGGAACCCGCGCTTATATGAGCCCCCCATCCAACCCTATTCTGTGCTAACTCCATCCAAACAACCTTCGCAGATTCTACTTCCCTTAAATATATTCTAATATTGTCCTTCCACGTCCTTCGGATCTCCTAGTCAATACTTTTGAGACACGTCTTTTCTGCTCCATGCGCGCAACATGACAAGTTCATTTCTTTCTCCGTGATTTAATTGCCCTTACCATATTGAGTGAAGAGTACAGGTTATGAATCTCATCATTATGCAGTTTTCTCCAGTCCCCATTTTCATCTCTCTTAAGTCCAAATATTTTCCTAAGCACACTGTTTTCGAACACTCTCAGATTATGTTTTTCCTGAAATGTAAGCGACCATGTCTCACATCCATATAATACAACCGGCAGGATAATTATCTTAAAAAATATATTTTTAAGTTTCTGAAAAGAGGACAAGTGATAGAAGTTTTTTAATCGCATAAAAACAAGCATTTCCTGATTTTAGTAAACGCTAACTTCTGCCGAAATATTATTTGTATATGTAATTATCGCTCCCACATATTTGAATTTCTCAACTTGTTCGAATACTTTATCGGCTGTTCTAGTATTTTGTAACGCATTATATTGACATTTCGTGACCATATACTTAGTTTTTTCTGCATTAACAAACAAAGAAAATAAAAAAAATACAAGATTGTGATAAAATAACACTGCACTACGCTGAAAAAAATAAGAAAGAATCCAGTGGCTCGGGGATGAGATAGGGTGAGTGGGCAGGGGGGGGGGGTTATAATGGAGAGGAAGCAGTGAGCGGTTTCACGCTATGAATCAGAAACGTGAGATGTTTTCTCAACGAAGTCATATGCATGGCCCCCGTGATTGCCTGAATATTAATGTCTGGTTGTCATAGCAACAAGGCTGTTTTATTAAATTCCACTTCATCTGGGAAAAAGAATACACTCCCAAACAGTTACACATAGTATCGTATAATATATTTGTCTAGGAATGAGAGGCTCTTCAGCTGTAGTTCCTAGGTCTATGACCTCGAATCTAGAACATTGATGACTTTAGTTAAGGGCGGTTATTTAAAACTTGTATATCATATTTAAGACTTGAATTTAAACACACACAAACAATAGGCCTACCACCATCATATGCAGAATCTCTGAAAATCTGGGAGTCTCACCCTTCTGGAATCCAAAGGGCTTCCACTCCCTGTCTAGAGAACACACACACATATATTAGACAGTTATTACGTATAACAAGCTCTGTGTTGATCAGTTAGTTCTAATTAGTTCTATTACATTAAGAAATGTAAGCAAGATAATGCAAATTATAGAAGTAAAAATTTAATAACGAAATAAATATGTGGGCATATATAATATATGCAAAGATAGATAGACAAATATACAATAGGATCTATGTGGGTAAGATTAAATAGAAAATAAAGGAAATACTGAAAGCGATCTACCAAAGAACGAAGACCGAAGAGCAAATAGTTAAAAAAGCTAAATGGAGCAGAAGATGTTCAGAAGGCAGAAACAAAGAAAACGACAAAAGAACATAAAAATATATCAATTTATTATCAACTGTTTATTTTTCTGGGTAAAATATATTTTTTAACAAAAAGTATAAACAATGTCAAAAATCTGAATCATTGGATCTATTAAGCAACCATCATAGAATCTCACATAAAAAAATCGGATCCCTTTTTTAATATCTGTCGGAGGAGATAGATTTCAATTTTGATTAAAAAATCAATTAATTTAATTATGTCTCAAAAACAAATTGAGATATCAAAATGAAATTTGAAACATCAACATTTGTTAATGTTTATACTAAGAGTACAAAATTTCAAGTTTCTAGTCCAAATAGTTTAGAAAATCACTCTCAACACTTCGGAATAGAATAAACTTGAATTGTCAGTTCACACGCGCCTGAGAACCTCATCTAGGCTGCACGCAGTACACGTATGTCGGAGAAGTTGTCGGGAAATGGCGATCCAGGGGCTATATTATAGATACACGGTAGCGGCTGTAATTTTGAAGATATTTGAACCAAATTTTATTATGTTATTTCTAGGTCCAATAGTTCGGACAAGTTCGTTAATGAGCAAAATTGGCCCAAGGGGAGGATCGGGGGAGGGGGTTGTCTTTTGAAAAATTTATTTCTCGGCCCCTATGAAGTTTAGAGGGGAACTTTGTTTGAATAAATTAGAGTACTCCCTATGGAGTTCACAGTGACAACAATCTATTAAAATAGGCATTAAATTGGGCATTACTCCAGTACCGGTGAACCGATTTGGTTCAATATCAATAGGGTTCTTCCCATGGACATTATAAATGTGTTTTCCAGGTTTCATGGAAATCCGAAAAAAGCTTTTTTTAGTTATGGCGCGTACAGACATACGGACGGTCGGACAGACGGACAGACATTTTTCGTCCCCACACACAATCTCATAAAGTACCATACTGGCACTTAATAAAGGATTGCTAGCTTAGTAATGTGGCAGAATAAGAAGTATGAGGGAAGTGATATAAAACATGAAAATGTTTCTTCAGAGAAAGAGAGGAGTGATAAGACAGAAATAAATAAAGTTTCATTAAGTTAAAATAGCAAAGAAGAAACTGAAATGATTGGCAGGAAAAAAGAAGTACAAATAAAATTGTGAAAAGAACGTAAGTTGGAATTGATAGGCTTACAAAAAAGAAAGGAAATTCACAGAGTTTTCAAATGAACTAAATATAGCTTAAACAGAACAAATTAAGTAGAAAGTTGAATGGTGAAATAGCTTAGATGAGAGAGGGTGTAAAAGAGAGATATAAACAGAAAGGTTTAGTGAACGAGCGAGGAGGAAAGGGAGAGAGGACGATAATAGAAGGAAAACGAACTAACTACACAGAGCAGTCACAATACGCTTTGCAGAACCCTACAATAACGCTAATATATGGACATACCGTAAATGTGGCATTATGGTGCGGTTCACCCTAATAGAGTGGTGCACGAGTAATGTATGTGACCCTGGTTATTAGGCTGCGGCGTAGTTACACTCCCGACAAGTAGGTGCGTTACAGTCGCCACACGTCTCCCGATAATAAAGAAAAGCCGCAAATAAAACCGCGACCCGCACTAATGCATGTAAAAACACATGTGGGGAGTATAGGAGGCCACGGCTGAACTTTTTCAAGGATTTAATGGGGTCACTGTACCAGTTAAGAACGGTTAGCTTTAAGCTATGTGCTTTAACAAAGAAGGGAGAGAAATAGCGCGAGTTAGACAGTCGGACAGACAGAGCAAGAATTGGGATGAAATAACTTAATGAAAGCAATAAACAAGAAGAGAAGAAAGACAGAAAAAGAGCAAGAAAGCGAGTGACGAATTTATAAAATACTAGCAGGTGCCCGCGGCTTCGCGTGCGATTATTTATTCAACTTGCTAGATGTTTTGTTTAAATTTAACAGAAAAATAATTAAAACATTATATTTATTAACACTGACATCGTTTTTACATAAATGTTCCGTCCTATTTTGTATTCATTTACAAGCTTAGAGCCTATGATAAACATCCATATTTCTCAACTAAAAATATAAATCCTACATTGATAAATTTCATTTTGTTCCTCTAGTGCTGATAATACGTTTTTAATTATGAATTATTTTCCACCTTCAAGCACTAGTATTTTATATTGATATTGCAATAATAGGGTGCTGACGGAGAATTTCTAGACAGTTTTTTGTACCTTTTTATTTTATTTTATTATAATAAATACATAATAAAATCTATTAAGCATATGTTGAAGAAGAAACGTCAGGTTAAAATCTATGTACAAAAGTATTCTTCTACCAACAGTCACAATATTAAAATTAATCAGGTGTATTGCCAGTGGTTAAAAATGTACAAGAATATAATATGTATGTAGCTCTCCTGCTCACGCAATGAACACTTCACCATAAACAAGTCTAAATATAACTTGTTTGGGACTGAAGACGATGCAAAACCAGGCATCGAAATGCATCTCCACGTAAAATACATTGATATTGTGTAATGACTGCTGACAGAAGATTCCTAGAAAATCCACACTACGAATCTACATATATACCGTACCATTGTGTTATCAACTCATAAAAAACAGTGTACACATAGTTAAGATAAATGAAAAAACATTTTAATTAATGAGAATGATAATGGAAGAATAGACTCTTGTACTTTTTATAACTATTGACGATACCGTACCATTGTGTTATCAACTCATAAAAAACAGTGTAGGCCTACACATAGTTAAGATAAATTAAAAAACATTTTTATTAATGAGAATGATAACGGAAGAATAGACTCTTGTACATTTTTTAACTATTGACGATAATTTTAATATTATAAAAAACAGTGTACATATTATATTCTTGTACATTTTTAACCACTGGCAATACACCTGATTAATTTTAATATTGTGACTGTTGGTAGAAGAATACTTTTGTACATAGATTTTAACCTGACGTTTCTTCTTCAACATATGCTTAATAGATTTTATTATGTATTTATTATAATAAAATAAAATAAACAGGTACAAAAAACTGTCTAGAAATTCTCCGTCAGCACCCTATTATTGCAATATCAATATAAAATACTAGTGCTTGAAGGTGGAAAATAATTCATAATTAAAAACGTATAAATCCTACAACTATGAATAACGTACCAGTCGATGGAATTTTTTACCGCCTTCTGATATGGCAAACTCGTTGGCACACACTCAGACTGAAAGAACTGAAAATGCAGGCCTGCATGCGAACTCTTATTCTACATCAAAATGCGAAGTGAGAAAAGGGTATTAGATGTCCAGGGTAGAGAAAGTGACTGCATCACATTGTGCATTATTGTCGTGGATTTCATTATTTATTTACACTTGTCAAAGTCGCGTATCATTTATTTCCAAAGCTACCTGTGACCTCTGCCAACAATACACTGTTGTCATGAGAACTGTACATGGAATTTAATTTGGATTTGATAATTCCTTGTAAAAGGTATTATATCTCCTCTAAAACATTTAATTTTTGGCACTTAAAATCAAAAGTTTCCAAAATCCTTTCTTAGTGAGCACTTGCATTATGGAACGAAGGTACTGTAAAAATTCCAAGTCTCTACCTATTATAGTTTAGGCTCTACGTCAATTCTCTGTCAGTCATTCCTTAAGTTAGTCAGTCAGGACAAAGATTCTTATGTATAGAGAGAAGAGATTAACCTTTTCACTGCTACTGACGTATAAATACGGCACCTTAAAAGTTGGATAATAGCAGAGATATAAGACTAACAGAATATTAACTTTATGTAAAATATGGGGAATTTCATACTCGTTTTAAAATTTACATTCATGGTAATCAGCTACTCCAGTGAAATTTTTCTTAATGATTCCACGCTTAAAGTCCACTGATGATTTTACTTGATGATCGTTTATAAGTGATACAAAAATTCAGCTCTGGAAAGGATAAAAATTATAATATGAATACTCTCCGATTCTTTATACATTTTAGAAAAGTTTGAGCTGTGAATATTGAAAGGAAACATAGTTAGGCTATTTCTTTCTAAGAACTATAATGATAGGTGATTCATCCCTTTGAAGATTAGGCAGTAACAACCTATGCTGGATATAATTATGTTGTGTACATAAGAGAAATGTACATAGAGAATTGAATAACTATTAACTACACCTTTTCAACCTCAATTTCGGAAAAAGTAGTTTCAATTTCGGAAAAAGTCATTTCAATTTCGGAAAAAGTAATTTCAATTTCGGAAAAAGTCATTTCAATTTCGGAAAAAACGAGGGCTACTTTTTTAAACCTCCGATGGGGCATAAAATGAAAACCACAGTGAAAATCAAAACTGTTTTATTTGGAACATTTAGGTACACCTTCTAGCTACTTCTCTACCTAGTCGCGCTCGGATTAAGACATTTGTCGAAGCGTGGTGCAACTTTCAAGTACCCTCTTCATAAAAGCTTGCCGCCAGCGTATTGAGAAGGGTCTTCACGATATTTTGAAGTGTTTTGAAATTCTTCGTTGGTGTGGAAGTCAGATCTTGGGTTTGTTCGGGAAATTTGTGTGCATCCATTGTTTGGATTGTTCTTTTGATTCTGGATTGTGGTAACGAATCCACGTTTCATCCCCTGCCACGATGGATTTCAAAAACTCGTTCCCGTGCCGAGTGGCTTTAATCTTTTTCGGCAGATGAAGAAAGATCTGAGAGGACAGAGCTTCCACACCAACTTAAAGTAAAGTGTTCCCTATTACATGCCATGGTGGCCCAGAGGGTCCCAGGAGGTTGAGGCTCCCAAATTTTAGACATTCGGCACATGAAGGTGGTAAGGTTGTCAGCCTTACGCACTGGCCGCCTTTACCCCCAGGATTGCTCCTGGTTAAGTTACTCATTTCTGTTTGAGTACGCCGTAGCGTTTGAGTACGCCGTAGCGTAGTAGGCCTAGTTGAGGCGCTGGGCTACAAACCGGAAGGTCGTGCGTTCGATTCCCGATGAGGTCGTTGGAGATTTTTAATTGGCCTAATCTTTCTGGTGGCACTATGGCCCTGGGCCTCTCAGCCTCAAACAGAAATGAGTACCAGGAGCAATCCTGGGGGTAAAGGCGGCCGGTGCGTAAGGCTGACAACCTTACCACCTTCATGTACCGAATGTCTAAAATTTGGGAGCCTCAACCTCCTGGGACCCTCTGGGCCACCATGGCATGTAATAGGGAACACTTTACTTTAAGTTGGTGTGGAAGCTCTGTCCTCTCAGATCTTTCTTCATCTGCCGAAAAAGATGAAAGCCACTCGGCACGGGAACGAGTTTTTGAAATCCATCGTGGCAGGGGATGAAACGTGGATTCGTTACCACAATCCAGAATCAAAAGAACAATCCAAACAATGGATGCACACAAATTTCCCGAACAAACCCAAGATCTGACTTCCACACCAACGAAGAATTTCAAAACACTTCAAAATATCGTGAAGACCCTTCTCAATACGCTGGCGGCAAGCTTTTATGAAGAGGGTACTTGAAAGTTGCACCACGCTTCGACAAATGTCTTAATCCGAGCGCGACTAGGTAGAGAAGTAGCTAGAAGGTGTACCTAAATGTTCCAAATAAAACAGTTTTGATTTTCACTGTGGATTTCATTTTATGCCCCATCGGAGGTTTAAAAAAGTAGCCCTCGTTTTTCCGAAATTGAAATGACTTTTTCCGAAATTGAAATTACTTTTTCCGAAATTGAATTTACTTTTTCCGAAATTGAAATTACTTTTTCCGAAATTGAAATGACTTTTTCCGAAATTGAAATTACTTTTTCCGAAATTGAGGTTGAAAAGGTGTAGAAGTAGGCCTAATGTAAAATGTTCCCTATAACTGCCACGTACGGAGGCCCTTATAGTTCGTGGAGGTTAAGGCTCACAGGTTTTTAGACAACTTATGAAGATTATAGGCTAAGTGTTTAATCCTTAGACCTTTACATCTAGAATCTAATTTATGATAGAGGCTGAGACAACCTCAGTGCCATAGAGCCACCAAAAGCATTAAGGGAATTGGAAAGTCACAATGATCTGATGGAGTTCGAACAAACAATCTTCCGGTTTGTTTTGCAGAGTCCTAACTCAACCATGGCTTACTCCTTTAAATAGAAAAGGCATATTAAATTAGATTTTTTAATTCGCTAAATTCTATCTAACATTAAAGCAAATAATGATCTTTTATGAAATGAGTTTTTTTCCTTATGTCATTTTAACATTAAATCGATTGCAACATTAAAAGAATGAAAGAGATGGTCTTTTGGAATATAAGAACAAAGAGAAATAAAAGCTGGGTTGTGTTACTGAAGAATGTTGAAGATAATTTGTTCGGAGAAAGTGACAAAGGAAGATTTCTTTTAAATACTCGGGAAAAGAAAACGCTTAAGGGAAACTTAAGTTTTCCAGAACATTTTTAGTATTACAGTGAGAAGTGGATATTAAAATGAGAAAAAGAACAACGTTTGCAGAAAATGCAACCAATAACCGCAAATACGACAAGATATAAGTTATATCAACTATTTACGAAAGGAACAAGTAATACTGAAAAATATACCAATGCATTATTACCGTATAATAGCTTCTCACATACGCAGACGTACCCACAGATAGTAAGGTACTGGTATTCTTATCTTGGATTTAACTAAATACTTTTTTGTTGTTTTTGTTTTTATAAATTTATTAACATCATGTCCCATTACACTAGTAATACTATATGAGTGATTGTTACAATACACAATACACGTTCTAGTAGGCCTACACCTTACTACAGTAGTTATTTAAGAATTTAGAAAGATAATGTTATATACAGTACAGCTAGTAATAATTAGATAATAAAATGTGTACAATCATTTCGTGATTTTTTTACAGCATTTAACATGAATTGTTACTTTGTTCTATTTTTTTTAGATTGATGTAACATACATTTAACATTTAAAATTGTTTACAATTTAACTAAATACTGTATTTTTTCTTTCATGACGCCTGCCTGTCTTAACTAGATTACCCGCAAATCACGCGAGCTGAAGTACTTAACTTGCGTTCAGCGGAACTGTAAAATTCCACCTATGAAATTAGTCATCGGAATAGAATTACTTTTCATGTTCCCACCGGTTATTAGTTTAACACATATTAAAGATTGATGAATGAAGTTATACAAATATTTTCTTTTTGTATCCGCATTTCAGTAAAGAACAATACAGATAGTTGGAAAGTTGCTTAAGACTTGAGGCTTTCTCGGCGCTGATTAGGCCATTAATAATGGTTTCACAGGCTATAAGCCGATGCTTTTATTTCCAAGGTATGACAAAAATTGACAAAGCCAACTGCAACTGATATGACAACTAAAATGTATTACTGAGAACCGATACTTCGAAAGCGCAAAAAATGCACGTTTTTCGCTCCTAACTCGCGAACGAAGGCTAAAATTAAAAATGTACTACAGTATGCCAGAAACCTTCGCGGGAGTGTGCTGAGCAATTTCCTTAAGTTTCATGGCGATCGGATAATTGGTGTAGTAATGCATAAAGGACAGACACACATGCATTCGTTTTTATATAGATAGAATATATGTTTATTAAGTAGACTTCGGACTTTTAGGTCGCTAAAATGCTGTTTTAGGCACCTAAAATAGTCTCTAAAAATTGGAAAATAGGTTCTAAAAATCGTAAAATAGTCTCTTATAAAATTGTTAAGTTGCCAATTTTCTGAAATATCTCAATTTCAATGCAGAGTATTATATTTATTGAAGTCATCATTAATTATGATAAAACACTGATATAGGCCTATGGCAAACAGAATTATATAGACCCTAGTACTAGGGCCTGTATTACTACCATAACAGCGAAAACCTAGTCCCTGCGAGCAGAAGCTACGCACGCTAGCATATTCAACCCCTTGTATCCATCAGTGATTCAGAGAACTTTTTTTTTCTGGATGTGGGAGTCGGAGGAAAAACACTACATTTTCTTGGGAATTCCAAGGAATTTTTCTATTGTAGACGAAACATTCCTTACTATTTAACCCCGTCACAAATGTGTCATGTACTGCACATTCCTAGCTAAAAATTTAGTTCGAACTGAAAATAAATGCTAGAATTTATAACAAAAAATAACTTATTTTGAACTTTAGATGAAAAACAAGTAAAAAATGCAATATTAGGCTCTAACGTAAAAATAGGCTGTTTTAGGTCATATAAAAGTATCAGTTTTAGGCATAGTCACTTATGAAACATGCATACACAAGTTTTCGTCCATGTATCACTTAAGGATTAAAATAGGTTTTTACCTAAAATCCGAAGTCTATTATTAAGTATTCTCTAAACAGTCGCATTAGGTCAAGATTCTCTCAAGATACATTCACGAGCTTCGTTGCTTGTGAAATTATTAATAAAATCTGGACTTCTTTGTTGGGTTACCTAGGATTATAACGTTTGTAATTATGAAAGCTTGCTAATAATGGTTGAAACTCTGTTCACGTTATTCACAGATGCCGGCTGAATGTATCCACGAAATTCACAAACACGTATCTCTTTATTTATCGTTCGCTGGATTAAAATTGAATCAATGTTGCAAACAGACTCGATTGCTTTTCCCAACGGTCCTATTTTTTAATCCATCACCAAAGCTATTTCATACATGAAACTGCGTGTTATATTAATTATACAACGTTGTCTACGCCAGAATGAAAATGTCAGCACGGTTTTAAATTTGTATCGTGTCATTTTTTCATTAATGTCTGTGTATATTTTCATTTGTTTGATAGAGTAGTTGGCATTAATTATTCATAATATTTCAACATTTGTCACTAGGTCATGTTAACATAATATATGTAGTGCATTTAGCATATTTTAGGCATATTTATTAATTTATTCAAACATAAAAAGCAAAAGCTTTTTTTCTGTGCAGAGGACGTAAAGCTATAGTTTATCTACGACGATATTCGCTGGCGAATTGGAGCGTCAGCAATTATCGTCCTAGAGAAGGTTTCTTTTACTGGCGATCATCGTTCATGACACTGTTACTATCTACAGTTATAGTTGGCCATGTCAAACAGATGACAGGAAGGGGGCATGGAATTGGAAATCTGATATATTTCTTAACCTCAACACAGCCTATAATATAGTCACTCACAGCCGTAATAATATCTAGAAAAGGGTGAGCAGGTTAGGGTTAATTTACAATGGAGGGACACCACAGCAGCGACGCAACATTCGATATTTACTACCAATAACAATCTATCATTTCTGCGGTAAAACGTCATTATGGCAACGCGACGAGTATTGACTTCGAGTTAACTTTTACCGCGCGACATCACCTAATTTCTAAAATAAATACTTTTTGTCTCTCCCTAAAAGTTTGCTTTGATGGACTTGTGGGGTTTCTCAATGTCTGTGATGTCTTTTTCACTGCAGTTCTTGCGTCTTTAAAGACATGTAGCCTATAACGAAAATAGTCTGAAGGGAATAGTGTAGTTACAACAAAATTGAATTTTGTTCCCTGGAATGAGTTTTATTAGGCCTATATAATTGTTTTATACTATTTTGGAGTCATACGGTTGAGATTAATTTTTAGCAAGTTATAAAAACGTAATGTCTAGCAGCTTCCGCATGTGACATTTCTGCAGTGTAATTACCGTATTTCCTCTGCCACCTATGAAAGTTTAATGCTCATTTCCAAGGCCTGTTTTATTCAGCAGAAGCAGGAAACCATGACTTTTGGTTGTGCAATTACTGTAGTAGGAATGTCGAGGCAAATACACCATAATAATATTACAAGACACTCCCGCTTTGAACGGGGGATAGGCTCCAAGCAACGAGTAATCTAGCCTATTCGTTTACGAATGGAAGCATAAGACAATAACAAACGGAAATTAGGTGTAATTGTAAAAATATTCTAATGAACGATGACGACAAATATGTCTTTGGGCAAGATTTGTTCCCTCTATTAGTGCAAACACTATCAGCATGAGGCCAGTTTGAAGTCTTTTTCATATTTTCAAAAGTTTACTTTAGCCTTACCAACTTGCATAACTTGCGGCCTGGGCCACTAAAATATTACTTTAACGGCCTTGGCTAACAAAATATTAAACAAAATTCAGATGGCGATGGCCAGTCATTACCAACCTTAGCAGGGTATGAAATAAAATACTTGACCATAAAACAACAAATAGAAGGTCACATTCTTTATTTATGTTAATCAGAAACTTTACCAGTTTTTTTTCTCACAACACTTCATCTTATAGCAACCTGTATAGTCAACAGTATTCGTACACAAGAGATACGCCGCTTACCATGGACCAGCCTTTAAATGCTATACATTCCTTCGCATACTGCGTTCGAGATTTTGCTTTCAGCAGCATCGATTAAGTGTTTCTGGCTCGGATTAAAATTTACTCGGGATTTGGTCCTAACAATCATTTTTCACAAGTTATTCATAGATAAACTAGTTCGTATGCATTGTTTGGAAACGAGCACTCAAATTTTGCTCCACCATCTACATCCCCATCTCTGATACAGTTCTTGGCGTAGGATTCAAGCAGCTGTGATAATATGTCAACAAATGACTGCCATTTTAGCCTTTAGGCTATATTTTATACTTATTAAATTTACTTATTTTATTTCATATAATTCAGAGAACTTTTACTAAAAACTACTGTATCTACTACCTACGAAAAAGCTTTAGAGTACCCATCCAGTATTTCAAACTCGGCTTACGTCTCGTACGCAATACTTGATTCGTCCGCTAATACCTTATTGTTTTTGCGTATTTTATTCATAAATAGATTTTTTTTAATTCATTTATTTAAGATCGCTTTTTAACTGCCAGGGTCACCAGCGACCACATTATTTAATACATTTATATTGAACAAGTGTTACAAGAAGTGAAGTATGAAGAAAAACATATGTGCAACTTTAAATTTAGTAAGAAGAACAACATATTAAACATAAAAAGGACTGGAAGTAATTTATCAACTACTGACAAACTATGAATTGATTTTACATTATATGAATGATTTTAACTGTGACAGTTCCAAAAGTGAGATAACCTTAAGGCATCCTTCATCATTTTAAAATATATTGTATAAGTATCCTTTGATATTTAACAGACGCCTTACATGCAATAACCGTGGACATTCCAGAATAAGATGGGAGGAAGTTACATCCCCATTACATTTCGGGCATGGATCCTTAATAGATTTCTTCTTAAGATAGCCATGGCTAAGGTTGAAGTGGCCAATCCGCAGCCTGGTCAGCAGGACTTGTTGCCTTCTACAGAGGAGAGTATTCCAAACAGGTGTAATCCTCTTAAAAGATAAAAACCGACTTCATAACGTCCGGATCGGTTACTTCAATACTCATTGTACCACAATATCTTTGTAATGAACAATTTGTTTCAAAATTAGAAACAAATATATTGTAACACGTAAAATTAAATATGCATTACGTAAATATGCAAAAATGTTAATGTTAATGTACGTAAGAAAGGCGAAAAACTTGAAACAAATATATTGTAACATGTAAAATTAAATATGCATTACGTAAATATGCAAAAATACCTAAAAAAATGTGAGAAAATGTGGACTTAAAATGTGGCTTAATAAGTTAGAAACATGACCATTCGTAAATATTAAAATTTTAATGGTATTGTCAAACAAAAATATGTATTTACATAATTATAATGCTTACGACTAAAATATACTGTATCGTAATAAAGTGATGAAGTTATTCACTTTAACTCCAATAAAGAACGAGCATTCCTTTAATTGGAAGAGTAAATTTGAATATAGGGCAGATGTAAATGAAACTGGAATTCAATATGGATACGTAGAGAGAAGGATTAAACTTGCTGATGTTGTTATGAGAAGCGATTTTGATTCCCAGAAACAGTTGAAGCGCGAATGGAACAAATGAAAACCGTTTGAGCTAAAGTTGACATGAAACAATTGCCGATCTTCCCACAGCCCGGCAATCTGGGTCACGGCGGTGAAGCCTAGCCTTGCGCTATTCCGCCATCTTGCCTCACCAGAAGACACCCATTGAACTACACGTAATTCAATGGGAAACTATCACGAGAACTTAGATTAAAGTTTCTATTGGAAATTTTCTATTGGAAATTTTGTATCCACTAGTGAACACATTGAAACCACATTGAAAAATCACGTCCTCTTGCTATTTTTCTCAAGTATCGGTTCCTATTACTTGCTAAAATTAGGTTTTTGATGTGAAACATCTTTAGCCGCGGTAGGATTAAATCGAGAGCTTGCGTTACGGACAAAATCGTCACGAAATTAGTGTTATGCTCAAAATCGTCGCGAAATTAGTTTGGTGTGACGGAACGGACTGCACAGAAAACAATCAACTCAATAATTAAGCTTATAAAAAAATTAAAAAATCGAAATTCCAAAAATTAAAAAATCTAAAATCCGAAATTTTAAGTCTAAAAATCCGAAATAAAAAAATAAAAAATGTAAAATTAAAAATAAAAAATTCCAAAATTAAAAAATTCAAAGATTCAAAATTTAGAAAATCCAAATTTTTAAAAATAATCCAAAGTAAAAAAATCGAAATATCCAAAATTTAAAAAATAAAAAATCTAAAATTAAAAAAATTAAAATCCAAAATTTAAAAAATCTATTAAAAAATTCAAAGATCCAAAATAAAAAATCCAAAATTTAAAAAATCCAAAATTAAAAAAAATAGTCAGCATAGTAAGCCAGCAAGAGAAGAATATCAATACTATTAATAAACTACAGTATTGTTCAATTACAACACACATAGTGAAATGACAGGCATAAATGAAATAAGGATATTATTTTATTAAGACTATATTTTAGATAACTTCCATTCCATTGATCAAAAGAATCAGTATATGGGTCATTCTTCAAAAACGGGAACATTTGGAGTGTCTAAAATCAAATTTTTTTAGTTTGTTTTTAAAATCTCAAAAAAATTACTAAAATACTTCAGGGGTTTCTTGATAATAATAAGACACCAGCAGAGCTTAAATGTTTATATATATTTTTATTTTTTAAAGCCATGTGAATGACATCCGTGTACATGTGGATGGCAGAAGGCCATATTAATGACTAACTTTGGCAACAATCTGCTTTCCTTTATGTGATTTCATATTTTTCTCAGTTTACTTCAGTTGATTTTGCACCAAATTTGCAAATTTGTGTGCATACTCCGGAATCAATGTAATTTTAACTAGACTGTGTTTTTATGGTTGGGGGGGGGGGGGATCAAGCAAAAATTCATTAAATCAGTTTTAAGATTTTAAGTACAGGTCAAAGACACGACAAACAAAATAGTACCCTACATGTATCATCTACATGTCTTGAGAGACACTATATGAAATAGTTAACAATATTAGGTTATGGTTATTTACAACTATATAATACATTCCTAGAAACTAAAGCATGTATAATGCATGAAATGGCTAACAATAATAATGAAAGGCCTACTTACGAATGTATTGAAACGTGTTCCTTTCCTTGTTTCTTTCTGTCGTAGTATGAAAAATTACACCCGAATACCACACAGGTATTCACCATTTTAGAAAAAGTATTTATACTCCTCAGTCCAATTACATTATTAGCTAAAATGCTAAAATTCACATCGCTGTAACACTCTTGTGGCTTGTACTCTATCAGCTGCTACAGTGTAGTAATATGGCGGTCCGTGCATCAACGTGGCTTCACTGCCGTCAATAGTACAGCATACACCATTGCCGATCTATCTCTATATATCTGTGGATCTTCCTATAAATACAGAAACACGTATTATGTGAATGTTTCCTGGGACAACTCCATATATGCCAGTAAATTCTCGTTATAATGTTAGTTACAATATCACAATTTCCACATTCCTATTAGAGGCATTTCTGAAGTGATGTCTTAATTAAATAATCTTTCTGTACAATACATCATTCGCTCATTAACGCAGGCTTAAGCTTTGTAAATCTTCCCTCTTCTCTTTATTTATTCCTATGTCTCTTCATATATTATCTTGATTGTCAATTCGTTTCTTTTTTTCAGGGTTTCACTAGATGAAACATTATGTGTGCTTACTTACTGACTTTATGTATTTGTTTCCCTACTTATTTATTTATTAAATGCCAGTTTGGTACTTTATGAGATTGTGTGGTGGACGGGAAAAAGTCTGTCCGTCTGTCTGTCTGTCTGTCCGTGTGTATGTACGCGTGATAACTCAAAAACGCTTTATCGGATTTTCATGAAACTTGGTATACACATTTATAACATCAATGGGAAGAAGCGTATTGATATTGGATGAAATCGGTTGACCGGTACCGGAGTAATGCCCAATTTAGTGCCTATGTTGTGGTAATATATTAGAAAGAATTTATCAAATGCAAATAATTTCTCTTGACAACAATTTGTTTTACATTATTCATATACGACTTTGGAAGTTGCAATGCAGTTAGCCACATATTCCTTCACATATGCTTATCAACCTAGACCTTTAAACCGAGCGAGGTGGCCGAGATGATAACGTCTTGGACTCGCGTTCTGGAGGTCCCTGAATCAAATCACATAACCGACCATTTTGACTTTTTTTTGTATTGCTAGTCTATGTGATTGTCAAAATATTACAAATTTGTATAGTTTTGCTGATGCTGGACGATTTTATCTGATTAAATAAATACTATACCCTGTTTGTTGTAAGTTGGCACGGTTCAGAATATTGAGACAGAAGATGTTTGGCAGAAGTCAGTTATTAAACAGAAAGGGATAGAAACATACTATTGTGAAAGGTTACTCACTCCACGAATTTGTAGCTGTCACTATGACGAGGGTGGCATGGGAGAAATACTATCAGTGTAACTGCTAAATAGAAGCAGTGGTGTCTGTGTGTCTATATTGACCACTTTCATAGGACTTAACATAAGCACCATTTAAAGTAACAAGCCGCCACGTCTCCTTTTCTGAACGACAATATGACTGCTTAACACATCTGGCGATTACTAAATCCTCGAATTTCTGGTTTTCCCCCAATTTTTTCTATACAACCCTACTCCACACTCTTCTCAGTGGGATAGTGGAGTGAGTAACTTTTGGCTACCTGCTGAATAGTAGCCGGGTAATTTTATGACCACAGAGCCAAGATAACTCACACAGCCTATATATCTTTGTTCTTCCGTAAGCCCTGCTTAATAAATTAATCTGGAGCTTATCTCGGAAATCGTTTTAATAAATAACTTATTTTCTGCATATCATAATTGCAACTATAACTGCTTGTTACATTAGTTTACCTGATTTTATTCACTTACTTATTTCTGTAGTATCTTACAGTCTTGTGTATATAATAAAGGAAGTGTTTGTTTGTCTGTATGTGATGCCCAGCCAAATCAAACATCTGAAATTTCTAACATAGATGGACTGAAAGGGTTCCGAACACACTTCGAAGCCGGATTTTTAATATTAACTTCTGGTCGCGCGTTATGAGCTAAAATTGGCAAAAGACGTGATTTTCAATGCCATCGTAACACCAGTTTTCGCGAGTACACTTCAATTATGAAATCAATTATTGCAGGTGGCCTTGGTCTCTTGCCTCCCGCCAATACTTGATAGATGTATTATTGAAGTGAAACTTCTTTAGCCGCGCTAGGAGTAAATCGAGAGCTAACCCAAACTTGCGTTACGAACAAAATCGTCACGAAATTGTTACACACAAAATCGTCACGAAATTGTTACACACAAAATCGTCACGAAATTTGTGGGGCTGTGACGGAACGGACTGCACAGAAAACAATCAACTCAATGATTAGGCTTATCCAAAATTTAAAAAATCCAAAATTAAAAAATCTAAAAATCCAAAATTAAAAAATCCAAAAATTAAAAAAATCTTAATATTAAAAACAATTACTGGAGCGCGCTGAGGAAAGGTATCAGGCATTGATTGGGGGCTATTAGGCCTACTGCTTCGAACTAGTGGCGTGGTGAGCCCTTCACCATTATAAAAAATTCAAAATTTAAAAACTAAAAAATCCAGAATTAAAAACATCCAAAATATAAAAATAAAAAAACCCAAAATTTAAAAAGCCAAAATTAAAAAATCCAAAAAATAAAAAATTTATAGATCTAAAATTTAAAAAATTAAAAAATCAAAAAAACCAAAATTGAAAAAATAAAAAAATTAAAACAAGTTTCTCTTTCGTCGCGTGCCGTTCCACGCACACTTTTTGTAAGCATAGAGCCCTAGTTCATGCTACTTAGGTATTTCCTCTTTTCTAGATACTACGTATGATTCGGCTATAAAGAAGTATGGTTGATAGTTGATAGCGTAGTGTACTGAATGAATGAATTATGAACTTTCTCTCATCTATAAGCGGCACACCCTAGGCTTTTGACTTGTGAGGGCGTTCCCACATCACATGATTCCCAGGGGAATCCCAATCCGGACATGACGTACAGCTTATACCATTTCTGCAGCATGCACATGGACAAACTATACGAACCGAAGAGTAAATCGATGGATTTCTTAGCTGAAGCAGTTAGCCTTGGAGCATAGAACCCCCACTATGTGTGACGATCTCATATTGTAATGAATCTAACTCATGTGCATTTAGGGAGGACACAGCTTTGAGTAAAATTCATAGGTGAGAAATAGTTGAAATCCATTATTTTTTCTCAGTAATGAATTGTTCTACAACCTCGCAATCTTATATACTCTTTATTAACTACTGATTAAAGTTGCATAGTATTTTCAAAATTAATCAAACTATTAGGCCTATAGTTGCGGGTTACCAAATGGGTTACCAAATGGCAGCCACGTTTCATGCACTGAAATCCCATTTCCCTGATATCTTCACAAATATAAATATTTCTGAGTGATTACTTTTCTGTCCATTTTTAAATATCCTATAAACAACTCTGTCTACAATCATTCATTTAGCATTAATAGTTTATTTTTAAAAATATATATTTTAATGAAAAAGAAAATCGGAAAAAATCCCATTTCCCTGATATCTTCACAAATATAAATATTTCTGAGTGATTACTTTTCTGTCCATTTCTTAATATCCTATAAACAACACTGTCTACAATCATTCATTTAGCATTAATAGTTTATTTTTTTAAATATATATTTTAATGAAAAATAAAAACGAGAAAAATCCCATTTCCCTGATATCTTCACAAATATCAATATTTCTGAGTGATTACTTTTCTGTGCATTTTTTAATATCCTATAAACAACACTATCTACAATCATTCATTAAGCATTAATAGTTTATTTTAAAAAATATATATATTTTAATGAAAAAGAAATCATAAAGAAATCGATTTTTTAAAATACTCACACTGTAGATATTCCAAGGATTGTAGATGGTGTTGTTCATATGATGTTTGCAAATAGATATAAAAAACAAACACTCAAAAATATTTTCAATTGTAGACATTATCAGAGAAACGGCGTTTTAGTGCACGAAACGTGGTTGCCATTTTGTAACGATAACTACCCAAAACTGTAACAGTTAAATTAATTCTGAAAATAGTATGTAATTGTAGAGGTAGTCAATAAAGAACATGCTAGATTACAAGATTACAGAACTATTCATTGCTGAGAAAAAATAATGAATTTCGCCTATTTCTCACCTATGAATTTCACCCAAAGCTGTATGTCCCCCCTTAAACATTGTTTCCCTTTTTCGGACACAGGAATCCTCAAAACATGTATGTATGCTAAAACTTGAAATCTAATTTTAGAATCGAACACGATAGATCTCTCTCGTTCACGGGCAGGTCAGCTCGGGTTAACACGAAATATAAGTTTTGCCGCTTTATTTCTTTTTTGTTGCTTGTAAAAACAAGAGAGATGAAGTTGTTTTTTTGTGGTCCATGCAGCGTGTTCCTCAAGCTATTTCTCATTAAGGATTCAGCCTCATAGAATGGAAGTTTTCCCTAGCCGGGAACAATAGACACGCGTGCTGCCAACTTGCCGGAGTTATCTTGTTACCACATGTCTGCCAGGCAAGTTCTCTCAGCTTGCTCTAAAAGAGATTTATTAAGGGAGAGCATACAGCATTTTCTTCCTTCCTATCGGTTTACCTTCTTTCGGGAAAAGGTAATCTGCGCCACATATACCTTTTCCCCCAATCTACACGATGTAAACAGCGCCACCGGCATATGTAAACAGCGCCACCGACATATAAATGGCGTCACCGTCATACTAACGCACTGACATTTTCCTTCCCACTTCTCCAGATTTAGGACTGGCTACGAAATTGCATAGGTGTGGTTAAAAACGTTAGGCTTAGTAGCTTTGTCATTTTTAAAAAATGTTAAAAACAATACCCTAATTTCTTTTGCATGAACGCTTCGTCACTTATAAAATTGTTAAAAACCACTAATCTATTTTTTTTTTTTTTGCATGAGCACTTTGTTCTCATTTGACGCCTTCTTAATAAAACCAAAACGGGATATTTCATTGTTTATATAGCCTATTGTTCTCTCCACTTGAGTAGACGAGAACACTTGTCATTCACATATTAGGTCTAACTTTTGTTTGCCTATAACTACTGCCGCAACCTACATATCTCCATGGCGCAGTTTACATATCTGTGTGCCGCAGTTTACATATCTCATTTTTATTCTATTTAAAATACGGTGTCAACCGTGGCGCAGATTACATACACCCCTTTTTTCTACTATTCTGCTTATACTTCCGTAAAAGAATAAATAATATTGAATTAATTAATTCATCGGAATAGTATGGTTATGGAGGAGACGATCTTTTTTCGTTCCGGATACGTGCTATACTGCTTATGGTTACTGAGAGGAATGGAACCGCAGGGGGTGGTAGGAGTAATGCAATTAAAGGTGGTGGAGACGGAATTTACATAATAAAGAAAGGAAATCGGTTGCTCCAGAGGATAATTAACTCTTAAACCGAGTTCAATAAAGCCAAGTGGCATATAATCCTAGTCGGAACAATAAGCCCTTCTCCCGATCTAATTATTAAGATATTTCACTCCCTGGGGCTACTCAACAAGAAATCTTGTTTGATTACGTTCCCGGTGGCTTTATGAGAAAAGCGAAGTTTCATCGCTTCATGTTTGCTAGCTATTTCCTAACTTTCATCTTAAATTCCTATAGTTAAGGCTAGTGGTATAAAATCACTACTTACTTACTCAACGGCAATAGACAATTCCTAGGCTAGCTAAAGGAATATTATCTATTTTGTAGAACCGTAAGGTTCATTGCCGAGCTTACCTGAGCCCGCCATTCAACCCTATTTTATGTTAATTCCACCCAACCATCCCTCTCATATCCTACTTCTCTTAAATCCATCCTAATCTTGTCTAGGTCTTCCAAGTGGTCTTTTCCCTTCGGGTCTCCCAGTCATATTCTTTTGGTATGTCTTTCTTCCCCATGCGTGCAACATGTCCAGCCCATTTCATCCTCCGTGATTTAATTACCCTTACTATATCCGGTGAAGAGTACAGGTTATGAACCTCGTCGTTATGCAGTTAGGTCCAGTCCCCATTTTCATCTCTTTTAGGCCCAAGTATTTTCCTAAGCACCCTGTTTTCGAATACTCTCAGATTATGTTCTTCACGAAAAGTAAGTGACCATGTCTCACATCCATATAGGCTAATACAACCGGCAGGATAATATTGTCTTATAAGTTTTTATTTTTAGATTTCTGGAGGACAGAAGACGAGATGAAAAGAGTTTCTGAACTGCCTAAAAGCAGGTATTTCCTGATAGATCTATGAGTCTACACGTAGGAGTCACACTCTCTTTTTTTCCAAAAAAGGGCTTTTTTATTTCGTGTATAAATTTGCGTATACAAAAGTAAAGATTCACTTTAATAATTTTATCCTATGAAAATTGCAATATGATAGACAAAGTAAAAAGTAGTCAATGGACAGAAGCAGTGAACTGGGATTTTGCTCTTTGTCCATATGCAGCATCAGAATGACTCAGATGTAGGTATGTAGAACATACCCTAACGACTACAGGAAAAACAATGCAGTACCGGTAATTTATTTCGTGGTCAGATTTAATTAATGTAGTCAGGTAGATACTCCTCGGAGATGCGTCCAGATGGCCTGACCACAGTGTTGGTATTGGATTTCCTGCCTTACCACTCTCCAAGCTAAATTTCCTCTTCTCTCCCGTAGTATAGAACGAAATATCATATACTGTAAAAGCAAAGTTTTATATTTGGGTTTGATATTTTCTAGGGACATGACACGAAAATTGACGACGACTCTCTCTTACTTTTAATACTTTACATGAAGAAAATTTAATTTTCGCTATTTTCTGGAAAATGGCTGCAACGAACTTAAGTTACGTGCACGAAGTGTTTATATTAAGGTAGTTGTACACCTTTAGGTACGAAATTTTTTTTTTTCAATATTAGGAGTTTCAGGTTTTTTTTTTTTTTTTTTGTATGCGTATGGTATGAAGATGATAACAGTGATATCCGGGGACCACGAGGTCCTAAAATACCCAACGTTCGGGTCACAGAAAACCTCACCTAGGTAAGTTGTTCCTTCCCGGAATCGAACAACATTAGAGGCGCAGTCCGTAAGAACAAAGCACGAGTAGAAATAATTAGACAAATTAACACAAATATTAGCAATACTATTAATGGAGTTGATCTTGGCACGGCTTTCAATCGTCTCGAATGTTGTCATAGGAACGTGTCAACAGTGTGACCACGCTGATTGATAGAGAGTGTTGTTTGCTGAAATCATTATGGCGATTGTGTAATGAATCAGCTGATAGATTGTTACTGCTCTCCGTAAAAAAAAATAACTAATTAACTAGATAACTTCTGCATGAACACAATATTATTTACTGTGAAAGATAAAAATGAAAACAAATCAATAACGAGGGCTTCATTTATTTTTCGGTATGTTCATTTGTTTACTGCATTATTACTGAGCTTGTTTGTGAAATAATTATGTCGCAAGGAATTAATTAACGTACAAAATATACCAATAAGTTAATTGTTGGTTTCAAATTGCTAATAGTGAGTTTCAACAGATATTTAAACAGTCTTATACCAAGCGACGTCACAGAGATGGTAGCATTTTGTACTCGTATTAGGGAAGTCATGGTTCAAATCCAGTGACCGGCTCTGGTTCATTTTTAGTTTTATTAAGATTTCTAGAACCGAACCATGAGAGATGATTCTATATTAACAAGTTCCACATCCATCTGTTTACAAGTGAGACCTTTTGATTTCATAGGCAGATAGTCATTTTAGTATGCTTATGGAAACATGTAGGCCTAACATGGGTTTTGGTTGTGATAAGCAACGTTTTACTTAGAGTAATAAAATGAAGAAAGGCAAAGAAATGGATAAATTCCCATTTCTATAACTTTCCACTAATTATACTTCTTTTTTGCTCCATTTATAGGCCAAGTATCGAAAACTTCTGACTTCAATGCATCCAGTTGTTTCTAAGTTATAAAGTTTTATAAATGTTTTTAATGAAATGTCTGGTTGAACGATTCATTTAACTTTCTTTGTAATATTCCGTTGATTTTGTGCTTTGGCTCAGTTTAATTTTCAGAGATGTAACATTCAGAATTACACGTGATCCAAAGGAAATATTAAGGTATGTTCCATTTGCTATTTGAATAAACAAAAGCGACATCCATTTGCTCAGCTCACATCGAATTTTAGAAAGGCGGAAATAAGGGTTAGGATACAAATAGGCATATTGTCTAATATATGTCTAATTTTAGGTGTGCCTCGATATGTGTGTTTAATAAAATAATCCTCAGTTCATGACCAGCCTTGACTTAATTCCGAAAGCGTGATTTCGAATGGAGTGGAATTATTAAGGTATGATCCAGTTGCAGTTTTAATAAACAAAAGGGACACGCACTTGCTCAACTCACACTGAATTTAAAAAGGCGTGCGTGAGATATCATTTGTTTCTCGGATCATCGTGATCCACAAGATGGCGCACAATACCGTCGTAACCGAAGGTGGACAATGGAAGGTTTCTGGGATGTAGAAATAGTATATTGCGATACAAGTGACGTAAGCGGTGCATACGGATCGAGGAAAGAGTTTTTTTTCTTCAATTTCCGAGATCCGTTATGCGCTTACGGCACGAGTATTGCATGCTATTTTTTGAACGATGATTATTTATATCAGTTTAATTATATTAATTGAGATATTACCTGAAAATATTATTTATATACATTATTGAAGATAGATGTTTATTTCAAAGAGTGATTCGCATGTGTTTGTTGTTATGGGAACCGAATATTTGTCCTGTTAAAGTCGCCACAAACTGGGGGGCCTTGGTTCCGATCTTCCATAAAGGCTTGTATTATGATTTTACTTACGGCACAGTGTGCTTTTTGTAATTTTTACCACACGGAAATTTGTTTTGTTGCCATAGCAGTAAGATTGCCTGCGGGAATGTCAACTTACGATCCACAGCAACAATATTCGTAAGTACCACTAATTAGTTACGTCGTGCATAAACAATATTATTTTTATTTGCTAATCTAGATATCGTGATGGATTTTTCCGAATTTACAATTTCGAGTTCGGGAAACTGATTAGTTGGTGGCTTAAAAAATTTGTAAGTAGGCCTAAAATGGGGATTACATAAGAACCACCATGTGCATACGCTAAGCCTTGCTTGCCTATTTTTCTAAGGAAGGACGTGAGTTGATTTATAATGATTGGATGAATAAATGAATGAATCTGGAAATAGTAGACATGATGAGCTGCTCCAATCTGTAGGAATTTTTCGGCTCTACAGCTATAAATGTAAATTAACCTTTCTTCTCTCCCTCTCTGTTCACACATCTCTGACTCTTTATCACACTATTCCCTTTCAACCTCTTTCAACCTCTTATCTCAGAGTGAGTTAATAAATTAACTTACATAGTAAGGCCTATTACATATCTTAAAAATATTGACTGGGAGACCCGGAGGGAAAAGACCACTTGGAAGACTTGGACGGTGGACAATATTAGGGTAGATTTAAGAGAAATAGAATTTCGAGGGATGGTTGAATGGAGATAGGACAAAATAGGGTTGAATGGCGAGCTCAGGTAAGCGCGGCAATGAACCTTCGGGTTCCATATTCCTTTAGCTTGTTTGGGAATTGTCTATTGCCATTGAGTAAGTAAGGCCTATTAATACCAAATGCGAACTCTAAATGTACAATATAGCAGAGGTTCTCAGATTGTGGTTTATGTACTCCAGTGTTTCGTGGGTGACTTGTGGGGATACCTGACCAGTTTTTCAAGGAAAATTTTGGAGAACAAAAATTAATAGAAACAGAAAGAAAGTTTATATATATATATATATGTGTGTGTGTGTGTGTGTGTGTATGTATATATATGTATATAAATATGCGTCTATCAATTAAAAACTGCCTTAATAATTTTCAAAATAATCATATTATCAATCCTGTCTTTTAGGGAAATTTTATCGTGAGAAACACTAGACTTTTCTTCACTACTGAGGGGTATAACTTTTAAAAAGTTTGAATAGAGTATTTTTAATAAGCTATACCATTTTATAGTTATTCAAAATGCTAAACATTCGACGCACTAAAGTAACATTTTTTAAACTCTAACGTCCTTTTTGTTAAAAGTTAATATAGGTAATTAAGCTATCTCCAAGGGAACAGGAATTGTGTTGGCTTCGCAAGCCCTTGCGGACTGTCCGCTTACATTTATGAGTCGTGAAAAGTTTCATTTATACCATAGAATTAATTTTGCTATTTCGATCTGTAATTTCAATTCAATAAATATACGAGTACTCTCATAAGATATCTTTTAAAAAAAACAAACAAACAAACAAAAATAAAAAAAAAACTTTTATAAGCATATGGATACGGAGTTCATACAGCTTGTTTACAAAATCCTTTTTATATTTCTTTCTTGTATGTAGCCATAGGGGAATATAAATCCAATCAAGAGAAATTCATATCACGTAGAAACTAGTCGGAATACGGCTCCTATGTCTCTGAAAATGTAATGGAAAGATGACCTATGTTTTCCTATATCCCCTATGTTGGGGCGAAGGGCTTTCAAGTGGAGGTTTCTGTTACCTGTATGAATTTTGTTACGCTTATTTTCCGAGAGAGGGCAGAGGGACAGGTGGTAAGCCCATCGCCTCTCAACTCCCCTCCGGAAACTAAGGTATTACTTGGACGTGAAAGGGCCGAGAAGTTTTGTCCAGAGGCTCTAATTTAGGCTTGGAGTTCTTTTTCGACACGGACCCCCCCCCCAGTTTAAAGTCCCTCCCGCAGGACTCCGTTCCTAGGATTTTTACGTCCTGTAATACCCATCTATGCTCTCTTCGTGAGAGACCGGGGGCTTGGCGCACGCAAATGCCTGAGGGACCCTGGGGGCATGGTGCACGTGGTAAGGCTTCTGATTCTAGTTGGATGTTGGGGAGTTACGTAGGGGCTCGCGGTGCTTTGGGGGGCCTTTGGGCATGCCAATCATCCCGTTACCAGGGGTTGGCACAAAGGGCCCGCATATGTGGCCTACGTGCTTACGGTCGCCCCCAACCTGCCTCTGCCCCTACGTGGGGTTCCATACAATACAATATGCATTATGCAACTTCAGGGCAAAGCTCGCACTAAGTTAAAAAAAAAACAGCATCGCACTTATATAAACTGAGCATGACAAGTCTTTATTATTGCATAATAACACGGTACTGTAATGGTAACGACAGTAACATGGATGACATCTGGACAGGGAGACAGGTGGGATCACATTCCCCGGTGCACCAGTGGAAACATAAAAATACGAGTACACCCCCCTACCCAAGCCCTCGCCGCAAGCCGCAAAGCAATTTGCTGTGGTAACCATGTTAGCTTGCGGCCACGTATAACTTGATAATATTAGTTTAATCACAATCCTCGCGCATCCAGCCCACTCGCTTGCCACGGAAATATCCCAAATCCACATAAATCTCTCACAACCTGTCATTCTTATACATTATTCAGTTCACAACGAACACACAAAAAATATGTAATGAAAATGCTATTGGTAAAATCCAAGCAAACTCGTAGCCAGAGGGGGCCAGGATGGGCCGAGCCCACCCTTGGTTCATATCCTGCCCACCCTTTCACTTTCTTTCCGGTACCCGTAATGCTTATAAATTAGGGTTTGGATGTTTATGACATGTCATATTTTTATCCTCACCTCCAATCTCGCCGCAAACACAAATTAAACACTTGTTATCCTGATCGGACCGTTTTTATTTTGCATATAAAGTCATATTTTGGCCATTTTCATCGTCTTGGTCATATTTAGGTCATGTTTGTAATTTAACGTCATATTTCAGTTATAAATTCGGTAAAAGAGCACAGTTATGCAGTATGTGCACTAAATTGTCGATTTAAACTTTTTCCGAAAAGGAATCGCGAATATTTTGAATTTACTGTAACTGAAATGTGAAGGGACAGTAACAAGTAGTAGCACACTTACCTCTTCCTCCTTGTTGTTAACAACTTGCAATAGACATGTTTTAAAAATATTTCCAGTTTACATTTGCAGTGTTATCTGGAAACATAAATCTACCATTGACGCAGTTCGTCTACTTACTGATAACATATTGAATACCTTTGAAACTAAAAGCTTTGCTTGGGTCACATGTTGTGATCTAAGCAAGGCTTTTGACTGTGTAGATCATCGCATTCTGTTAAATAAGTTGTCATACTATGGTATTAATGGAACTGCTCATAAATTGTTTTCATCGTATTTATCCAATCGTAATCAAGTTGTTCAGATTGATGAGGAGGTCTCTGATATGGCAATAGTAAAGTCAGGGGTCCCACAGGGCTCTGTTCTGGGCCCGTTGCTTTTTCTTGTTATGGTTAATGATCTACCCTGTAATGCTGAATTGAAATCAATTTTATTTGCTGACGATACCACTTTTATTAGTAATCATGACAACTTTGAATGTCTTCAATCTGATGTACAGAATAACTCAGTACAGATATCGCAATGGTTTAGAGCAAATAGCCTTCTTCTAAATGATACAAAAACACAAAATATAATCTTTACTCTGAATAATCTTGTTTTGCCACAGCCTTGTACTGATATAAAGCTCCTAGGAATTCACATTGACAGATTTTTAACTTGGGAAACTCATATTAAATTCTTATGTAGAAAACTGTCCAGGGTTGTATATTTATTTAGAAATCTAGTTAACTGTGTTCCCTCTGAATATGTAAGGATTTCTTATTTTGCTTATTTCCAGAGTGTAATTAATTATGGAATTTTAATATGGGGAAATAGTTCTCATACACAAGATTTACTAATATTGCAGAAGAAAATTATTAGAATCATAGCTCAAATACCTGATAGAACACATTGCAAACCTTATTTTATAAAATATAAAATACTGACAATAGTAAATTTGTATATATACACTGTATTGTTATTTATGAAGCAAAATCGACATATGTATAATGTAAGGTCAGAAATTCACAATCATAACACCAGAAACTGCCAGTTAATTGAAATTCCGCAGCACCGGCTAAATAAAACCATGCAGAGTTACTGTTATGTAGGCATTAAACTATTTAATAAGTTGCCACAAGTTTTAACTAATTTACCATATAAATTATTTTGCAAGAGATTACACTGTTGGCTGATCGCCAATCCATTTTATACTATGTGTGAATTTACTGATTTTAATTTTTCTGTTACTGTTATGTAACCAAATCAGTGTACTTTTACTTGTTGACTTTGTCTATTGCAGTTGTACAACTGTTTAACGACAATAAAATTAATTGAATTGAATTGAATTGAACATTAATAGATTAGAAGTGATTTACAAGTAAAACTGTAAAAATTGCTAAAAAGTCATTATCTGATTGAATTAATGTGATGTAATAATTTAATGTCATTAAACGTTTTAAATTGAAACATTTTTTTTTTAATTCGTTCTTTTGTAGGGTCATATTTAGGATTTTTTAGCCATATTTAGTCATTTTAAGGTCATATATGCAGTCATATTTTCCACTTTTTTAGGTCATAAACATCCGAACCCTACTTATATTGAAGCCATCTTTTTCACTTCAGTTTGTTTATTCGCCCTTTACCATTCCAAGTGTAGAAGTGTTTCAAGGGATGAAGGATTTTCCTGGCAAAATTACGAAAGATGATAGAAAGTTGAAAGAAGAAAAACTAACGAGTGAATAAACAAAGAATCTGATACTAAAAACAAAAAAGCAAGAACAAAAGACAGAAGAACATGAGCTAAGAAAGAGAAAGTTGTCGGGAGCACAGGAGATGAAGTGATTAACAATTAGATAAGACGACTAAAATGTGTTCGCTAGCAGAGACAATGCGATGTTGTACAGATAACTCGATAAGGGCGGCTTAATTTTCTTTATCGCTCTGACCTCGCCACACAGGCTGTGAAGATGTGCCAGCGCTGAAGCAACAGGTATTCAGGGATGGACAACCTGCATCACTGATGGGAAAAATTGCTATTAATTAAATTACTGGATCAAGACCGGTAGTTGGTATTATTTTATTGATTTGTGTAATGGTAGGGGTAGTTTTTTTAACGTTGTTGGAACGTAAGATTTCGGGTTACATTTGACTAGACCTGGGGTTTTAGGCTCTAAAAAATAGTTTTAGGCACCTAAAATAGGCTTTTAAAACAAGTAAATAGGCTTTTGAAAGATAAAATAGGCACTTAAAATATGCTTTAAAAATGTGTAAATAGATAGAAAATAGACTTTAAAATATTACAATATACATTTAAACTGTAACATGGTCATTTTTTTACTAGAAGAAGCGTGGTATACCTATTCTTAACAGAATTAACTGCAAAATTAGGCATGACGAACTATATTCACTTAAAGAGATGTTCTTTCACTGGTGACTTGACCCCTCCCCAGACAGTCAGCATTCCTTTAGAGACAATTTTTGGAATAATGAAGTTTCTGTGAAAAACCCACCTCTGCTGTTCTGCTTTTGATTGAGGGATGTCCATTATAAGATTGTAAAAATTACAGAATTTGAATTTTATTTTAAATGTACAAAATAGGCTTTTTGGGGCACTATAAAACTGTATAAATGTAAGTGATTTATCGTGAAACATCCACATATTTAAAAATTTTCATGTTATTTCCTTAAAATCCCAGGTCTAGTTATGTCACACTTTGAAACGAAAACTACTTGTACTTCTTGATGAAGTTCATTTTTCTAATGAGGGCAATAGTATAATATAGTTCTAGTAACCACCTTGTACCCTGATTACTAACAGGAATACCAGAGACAATTTGTCATTTACTTACAATTAATTTTTATTATATTAAAGTACGAATTGTATGTAGCTATTTATGTATCAAGTACGCAAAAGTAACGATTTTCCGGACGAATCTACTATTGCTGGATGAGTTCGCTAAAAATTTGCGTACGTGGTACATACAATATTTTTTAGTAAAAACTCTTTAAATTATATAAAATGAAATAAAAATACAGTTTAATTAATTATAATAAAACATATAATCAGCCATTTGTTGACGTAATATTCCCACAGCCACCTGAATTGCAGAACAACAATTAGTCCAGACATTTGGTAGTTTTACCTGGAAAGTTTTCCGGGAGTTTTGAAAATTGGTGATTTTATAGATTTCGACGTGCTCTTTTCGAATTTTCACTTTGCTACCTCGTATCTTTGCCGCTCGCGCCGCCATATTGGAAAAATGGCGCCCAAAAACAGTTTTTTTCACAATATCTCCTTTCCGACTCATTTTACGATGAAAATAGTTACGTAATAAATTAAACTAGAGAAAATTTCCTATAATTTATGTAGTAGCAATTTTTTTTGGTGAAATGAATAGTTTCAGCGTACGAGCACCGCGAAGTCTACTCCGACACGCGTTTTGGCCAAAGCCACGGAAGATGCGGATACGCCACTACCTGCATCATTTTGCGGTAAAGCATTTAATGAGCGATTTTAACTAAATAAGGTCTCCTGATTTCAAAAATGTCATTATTTTTGTTGTTTCACATCTAGTTTCCGTGTTTGCTGTTATGGCGGACGCAATTTTAAGGTATGTGTAGACTTTTTTGGGTTCTTATAGTAGCTAAACGGTAAGTCGTATAAAAAAAAAACCTGTTGCAGAAGCAGTAACGGATTTTGAGAGATCTACAAGTTTGGTATTACGACATTTTGACGTATCTTCATCGGTTATCCCTTAGATTGAGTTAGATTTTTTATTTTAAATAAATTCTATATATACAAACTGTAAACATTGTAAATAGCAAGATAGGCCTATATACATTGTGCATAGTATTTTTTTGCGCAAAGCTATTAAACAAATATAGACAAAATCAAACAAATATAGCAGTGGAATTGTGGTAAGGCATTTAATAAAAGTATAAATTAATATTTTTGTCAAAAAATAACAAAAATAAATTACATAAAACAATTGTAAATGAAATTTGTAAATAGGAAGATGCCGGAAACTTGGGTTAAGCTAAAAAAATCATAAATAAACAAATATTGGCTCTCTTATAAACTATGCGCTATATGTATTAAGTTGATGACATAAACAATATATTTTTTTTTTAATTCCGCTGTGGTAATACTCCTTTTAGCTATGGGGTCATATCAGGAGTTCTGGATGTATATCTATACAGTAGGGTAGGCCATGGAACTATTGATTGTCAATTATTTATGTTATTGTTGTATTTTATGGATAAATATTATCTGATTATTGATTTAAATGGATATGATACAGGATGAAATGGTGAGGATGATTCATGGTATGTAAATATCCAATTCGTCATTTGTCTTTACGACTGGGGAAATCGTGAAAAAAAAAAACATGTCAAACTGGCTGGCCATGGGATTTGAACCTGGGACCTCTCGAATGCGAGGCCATCTCGGCCAACTCGCTCGGTGCAAAAGAGATAAGAATTAAGGTGAAAACTTAAAATTCTATTTTGCTGTGTAAGTTATAATTAAATTTTCCTCATAGGTACGAGGTATTAACGTGAAATTTATCAACCTTTAAACGTAAGCCACTGCAAAGATGCCGTTAACTCCGTACATACCATCTGTAAATTTTGCAGATTATGAAAACTCTAAATTAGGGGTCATAGATAAGCAACTTTTATTAGGAGATTTTTGCTCTATGGATTCAATTTTTCCTGTTACAGCATAAAGTCTCCCAGGGCATGGCCGCCACTGACTTCTAACGTTAGAAAAAGATTGCAAAACAAAGGAACTTCGTCGTTAACACTGTAATCAGTAGTTATGAATAAAAAAAGTCTAATGCAGTGACGGCCAGTCATGCGATTAATCTGTAAATTTTGCAGATTATGAAAACTCTAAATTAGGTAGTAGCTGTGGATGAATGATTAAGAATCAGGTTTTTATGGATCATTAGGAAGGCATGGAGTCAATGTAATGAAAAGTTTAACCCTATTTCGCATAATTATTGACTTATGAGCACCAAATTACAATGACTTTATGCCCTGTAGCACACACATTTTACGTCATAGAGCAAAAATCTCCCAATAAAAGTTGCTTGCCTATGTCCCCTCTATACACAGGTAAAATATTTCGGTGTTATTCATTAACACCCTGTATATTATTGATGTAGTCTTTCATTATACAAAGCAAAACAATGTAAATGACTACCCCTGTTTGAAATGCTTTCATATAATTCATGTTTCCACGGCCCTCTATAAAAAAGGTTGTGATAGAATTCATTTGTATTTTCTCCGTGGCGATACTTTGAACTCGTCAGAGATGATTGTGTGGAAACGTGTAATGTGACGCATTTCACATTCATTTGTTAATTACTGCAGTAGTGTTTTGTTTCTGTGAACAGTTGAACTTGGATGGGAAAGCATTAATATTCACTTTATATTCGCATAGACCTGGTAAAAACTCCTCATTAATATTTGCTTGCTATCACAAAATGTAATCATGTATTCAAATGAATACGAAAGTGCAGTACAGTAATAATTAATCATTCTTGTAGTCCTACATCGGACTGTCAAAATGAGTATAGCTCGTCAAACATTCCAGTCTAAGAATGCTTTTTGGTTAAGCACACCTCGGAATATTAGGTAAGCGGTGCATACGGATCGAGGAAAGAGTTTGAAAAACCACAAGCGCAAGCGTCTCGTTTTTACAATTTCCGAGATCCGTTATGCGCTAACGGCACGAGTATTGCATGCTATTTTTTGCACGATGATTATTTATATCAATTGATTTATATTAATTGAGATATTAGCTGAAAATATTATGTATATACACTATTGAAGATGGATGTTATATTTCAGAAAGTGATTCGCATGTGTTTGTTGTTATGGGAACCGAATATTTGTGCTGTTAAAGTCGCCACAAACTGGGGGGCCTTGGTTCCGGTCTTCCGGTCTTGTATTATGATGATTTTACTTACGGCACTTGTGCTTTTTTGTAATTTTTACCGCACGGAGATTTCTTTGGTTTTCAAAGCAACCAGATTGCGTGCGGGAATGTCAAGTTACTATCCACGGCAACAATATTCGTAAGTACCACTTATTAGTTACGTCGTGCCACAAATCCCATGTGTAACACGTAACTTCCTCAGCCCAAATAAAAGTTTTGCTTTTTAGCATAGGCCTAATGTAATTTGTTTGGCATTCCCTTCATTGACTGTACAATATATTATTTCTTTATTTATTGAACACAATGTGTACAGGGTATTGATACGCTGTTTGTCAGAGATTATTTTCCTCTTTTGCATAGAATGTCAATGATTTTGTCCTTGCTGGACAGGTGAGCAGATGATATTGCCGACAGCTGTGTCCACAAAGTGTACAGGTGCACTTCTCCGATGCGGGATGGTAGCCTCTTTGCGTGCATACTCTGTGGTGAAATCTGTGGGCCGATGTCCATTTATACTGTATGAATGTATGAGAGTTTTTGTAGAGGGACATCATATATGTGTGTGATTAGGTTTTATTATTATTAGGGCAAGGCATTTGATGATTTTGCATCTTTTTTATATGAAGGTTAAAAGATAGCTCCAATATATATATAAATGTGTATCATGAAATAATTGATTAAATGAGGGCTATTTGTTTTTGAATTTTTTGCTTTATTTTGCATTTTTCGCTTTATTTTGCATTTTTCGTCATTTTCAAGAGATAGGTAATTTTTTGGAAAATTTTAGGTAATTTTCTGCATTTTTAGGTCATTTTCGGCGTTTTTAAGACTATAGACAAAGGTTATTTGAGAATATTCACCAAGTTAATTATAGTTCATTTTAATTCAGGTTTATTGCAAACTTTTCACTAAGGGTGACCAAGTAGTATAGACATACTTACTTTTTTAGCAATGAAATAAGGGTGTTTTATGTTGTAAATTCATATATAACGCACTGTCATCTGTTAAATTGCTTTTAGCTATTCATTACTTTAAAAACACTAAACATAAGTAATAGTAGACAATTTATTGGTAATTATTTTAAAAATGTTGTGTCTTTTTTCACTATTTTTAGGTCATAAATGCATTTTTTATTTTGCATTTTTTCACTATTTTATGGCCATTAAATGCCTTGCCCTAATTATTATACTATTGTGTATCTGAAAAGCATAGTAAACGTTGCATAGATTGAACTTTTGGTTAAATCTAATTATTTGTGGTATAGGTGGACAGTTTTTTTTATACAAACAAACATAATTACCGCAAACGGAAAATGAAATTCATCAATATCATATAACTTATGTTTAAAATTTCAGATCTCTGCGTGCCGTAGATTTTGCTGGGCATCGCGCACAGACAAACACTTCTTATTATTACAGATACTCATATTGTATGTTGAAAATATTAGATGTCTGCGTGCCTTGACATTAAAAACAAATTAATTGACCAGGTTGGGCTTACAAAATCGATGCGATACGTTGAAAAATCGGATGCTCTTATTTTCAAGTTATGACAAAGAAGGCAAAGCAACCTGCAATTGATTTGACAATTTAAATTTTATTACCGAAAACTGATGCTTCGATAGCACTAAAAATCACGTTTGCTGCCAGTTTTTCACTCATAACTCGCGAACAAAAGCGAAAATTAAAAACCAGGCCAATATAAATTATTCTGTATCTGGTACCCTATGATCCCCAGGTGGGGCGAAGGGGCCTCCAAGTGGAGATTTCATTACCAATACTAATTTTGATATGCTTATTTTCCGAGAGAGGGTAGAGGGACGTCCTGAAAAATCCATCGACCGCGGCCGGGTTTGATCCCGCGCCCTGCGGATCTATAGGCGGGCACGCTACCTCTAGACCACCGCGGCCGACAATATAAATTATTGGAACAATATAAAACAATATGCATTGAATGAGGGGTACTCCGTGGTGGTTTACGGATTCCTAACTAAATTCCCCATCTCTGTATACTTAAATATTCTCTGTATCGTCTATAACTGTAAGTTCCAAACTATTTTCGATCACCTATAATAATAAAACAAGAAAGTGCAGTAGCCTAATTACGGAAGTGGATCTGGAAAGCGTGAATAAGCTAGATAAGGAAGTGGGGCAGAGATTGAGGTGTAAGGTTATTTCTAGGTTGGAAGTGGATGTGAATTCGGGCATAACATTGCAATTACAGCTTCTTATTAGCAAGCCATCTGGACTCAAGATATGATTACCTTCCACGTAATAAGGAGCGGTGTTAAGCTCCAAAATGGTCCAAGTCGCGAGTTACGTGAAATCAAGATTCCCTTAAAGATGATAGGCGGTACATGTATTACACGTTGCCAATAACCCGTGTGATATATTCGCACTTTCCATTTTTTTTTACAAAAGCCAACCAAAAACCTATAATTTACCTAAGTAAATAAGTAGGCCTACATCTTTATACAGTTGTTTATAATCACCAGGGCCCGGATTTTGATGACCTAAATATACTTAAAAAATTAGCTTTAAAATTACTAGAAAAATACAGAAGAATGATCCAACATTAATAAAAATGACCCAAAAATTTATGTGAAAATGCTAATTTATTCATAAGATTTGTGTATATTCTACATTAATGTTTTTGACCCCATTATGTAGGCTTGTAATTAGATAATTGGCACATACGATTAAATGCAAACCCCAAACACCTTATTTCAGTATCCAAATTAAAATTATAGCAAGATCTATTTAGTTAATTTATTTGAAATAGTAATGACTTTAAAATTAAAAAGACCTAAAAATATGAAACGTGGGAATAAAACACCATAAAGTTGTCAAAAAATGACCAAATAATAACTTTGAATTCTAAAATTAACCTAAAAATGAAAAATTGGAAAAAATGACCCTAAAAATTGCCATTTTTGTAATCGAGGAGACATGATAAGAATACCTGCACTAGTTGGCAACGTCCATGATGTACCAGTTAAAAGATGACATGTCATCAAAATTTTAGCAGCTCGGCCGCTGATTGGCTGTCCTCAAGAGCCAATCAAAACGCTTTGGAGGCTTCAAACATCGCAAAATAATCAATTTTACTACCTTTTTACAAAATTCATTGTCAAGAAATCATAGCTGTAGTTTATTAGAGCTCGTGCCTATATTTTGACACAGGAAAGTGAATCCACATTTTCAAAAATTCATCATCCAACAGTTGTTGTGATGTTTTGATGCGGCGAAATCACTGTGTTTCCTTCTAAGGGGAGTTTATGAAGCTTCATTAAAGTTTTAAATTTAAACAAGCAAAAAAAATCGATATTTGAGAAATGGGCGTTCTTTAAAGTTTTTAAATAAAACAATTCAAAATCCTCAAATCCTTTTCCCTGCAATAACATTTGAATTTATTTGCATTGATACCAGCCGGCACTCCTGCGTGACCCGCGAAGTCCCCGGGCGGACCGCGTTGTCATGGATACGCGCGGGAGCATCTGTGCCGGGGAGCTGGGATCGCTCATAATCCCTTGACCCTAAAGAGGCTTTTGTTTACCTTTTAACTTTTCTTAACGTCACAGGCAATAAGGTATTCATATTTTACCCAACGTTGCTTCTGTAATAAGCCGCCTTTACAGTTACTACTTTTACTTTCTCGTTTCGGCTACATCTTGTAATCAAGGAGAAGTACGCGTATTTTGTCCTTTCAGAGCTGAATTTCTATACTAATATAGAAAAGCGAGCTTATAAAATCATCAGTGGTCACTAGGTTTGTAATTAATGAAAAAATATTTCAATGATATAGCTGATTTCCATGAATGACAATCATAATAACTTACGTAAAAAATCCTCATATTTCAGAAAAACATCGCTTTAAAATTCTTGGGCTCGTGGTTTTATACTGTTTCTCAGGTGACGCATTTATACGTCTTTAGCAGTGAAACGGTTAATTAGACATATTGATGAATATTTGTAGACGTAAATAAATGACCTCGAATCAGAGAATCTATTGTTCAATAATTCTCTCACTCTCCCAACCCCCCTCTCTGATTTCCTTTCTTGTGTATTCTTGTGAGCATTCTATACTCGATCGGGGTTGCTAATTTAGCAATTTTAATATTAGATTTATCATTTTTTTGCGATTTAACGTTAAAGATTTGGATCCAGCATTTAGTATGAAAATTATCATTAAGGCAAAATTACTTAGTATTTTTACGTATTAAGTGCCAGAATAGTACTTTCTGAGATTGTGTGGTGGACGGCAAAATGTCTGTCCGTCTGTCTATCCGTGAGTCTGTACGCGCGATAACTCAAAGACACATCATCGGATTTTCATAAAACTAGGTATACTCATTTATAACGTCCATGGGAAGAAGTCTATTGATATTGGACCAAATCGGTTGACCGGTACCGGAGTAAAGCCCAATTTAATGCATATTTTATGGTAATATATTAGAAAGAATTTATCAAAATGCAAATCAGTTCTCATGACTACATATTGTTTTACAGTGTTCATATACGACTTTGGAAGTTGCTATACAATTAGCTTTGACAAATAACACTACCCACATATTCCTTCACATATGCTTATCAAACTAGACCTTTGTTCTTCCGTAAACCCTGCTTAATGAATCGATCTGAAGCTTAACTGGCAAATCGATTGAAAAATAACTTATTTTCTGCATATCATAGTTGCAATTATCACTCATTAAATAAAAGCATTCTAGCACTTTTTTACATTAGTTTACCTGATTTTATTTATTTATTTATTTTAGTCCGCCTCATGAATCGGGAAACAGAAAAACAGGAGAATCGGATGTTTTTTTTTTCTTGTGAACTAACTTCCCCAAAATTAGTACTTGCAGTTTTCTTTCTTAGAAATTATGTGAAGAATAGTTATGAAAGAAGGCTAGGCCTATTCTCTTACTCTTACTCGCCTCGCGAAGAAGAGGGCTTTGTACAAGGCTGAGACAACTGAATGCTCACAACCGTAACCAATTGTCTCAGCAAAAATAATAACCATCCTGGCTTATGTCAGAATGTGAAGTTAGTAAATTGCTTTGTCTATTCTTAAGGTAGAGAAGATCATGTGATTGTTCACATAAGATTTTTCTTCTTCTATTCCTCTTCTTCCTACTCTTGAAGCTTCTGAGTAGACAGTCTGGGGAGCAATTGCTTTTATTGCGGCTTTCAGTTTAAAAATTAAACTCTTAAAGTGAATGTAGACAAGATCCCTTTCAAACCATTTTTATCGTGTGCTTCACTGGGTAAATATTTGAAATGTGATTGTTCTTCAAATAAAGTAGGATTTCATACAAATATAAGGCTTCGTTCTCCTCAAGCCTTGTATCTTTCTATAAGCATGAAAAATGCTGTTAAAAAAGTCTAAGTGGTGGAAATGAGAAGAAGATTGTTTTCATTTCTCGAATTCAACATACGAAATATTCTTACAACAACATTAATTAGTTATTATTTATTTATTTATTTATTTATTTTCCAAATAGTGTAACCCTATTTTACCTTGGTATATTAGGGTTATAGTTATATAGGCCACATAATAAATTATATGTTTTGTAATAACATTTGGAACAGTAGATGTGAATTACAAAATACTAAGATGGCAAGTAAAGTATACTACACAATTACACTAACTTTTAACATAATAACTTACTAAATGAATTAGCTTAATATACTATAAGATGGCACGCAAAATATACTTCATAATATAAATTAACATTTAACATAACACTTACTTCCTAAATTAATTAACTTAATAAACTAATCACTTAACTGCTCAATTGTTTTGCCCTGTCCTTGTCTACAATTATAAGTGTTTCTTATACATATTCTTTTATTAATTTATTATCACTTAATGATCGAGAAGCCAACATGTATATCAGTGGACTTGAAAACCTTTAATGGGAGTTCATGGAACAAACAAAATGCCGCAGAGTGGTAGGCTAAATCATATTAAAATCTCATACTCCGAAAAATTGAGTTTCTGGACAGCTTCAGCCTTCGATAAGTCTTTAAGTGGTAGAGTAATTAAAGCCTGAAGAATATGGTCAATTATGAAACTTGTATTGAATGACTTCACTAAATACGTGATTAAAATTTTTAATAGATTTAGCAGTATGTAGAGCTAATATTGTTAGATTAATAATGTATTAATTGAATGAATATATTATTCTAACTTAGGGAGTTTATAAAATGCCAGAATGGTACTTTATGAGATTGTGTTTATCTGTCTGTCTGTCTGTCTGTCCGTGTGTCAGTACGCGCAATAACTCAAATACGCTTTATCGGATTTTCATGAAACTTGGTGTACCAATGTATATCGTAAATGGGAAGAAGCCTCTTAATATTGGATCAAATTGGTTTGTTGGTACCGGAGTAATGCCTAATTTAGTGCCTATTTTGTGGTAATATATTAGAAAGGATTTATCAAATGCAAATCAGTTCTCATGGAAAAAAAAAAATTGTTTACGGCTTTGGAAGTTGTAAGACAGTTATCTTTGACAAATAACACTACCCACATATTCCTTGACATATGCTTATCAAGCTAGACCTTTGTTGTTCCATAAGCCCTGCGTAATGAATCGATCTGGAGCTTAACTCGGAAATCGATTTAAAAAATATCACATTTTCTGTATATCATAATTGCAATTATCACTGATTAAACAAAAGCATTCTGGAGCTTTATTACATTAGTTTGTCTGATTTTATTGTATTGTGTGAAACCAAGGCATGTAGTATTTATTACAAATGTTGTATCGGAGCATGCTGTATAATAAAGTTTTGGCAACTTAAAAAAAGTTTTGTAGCAAGTATACTTCCCTGCCATTTTGCCACGGCTAGCTTGCCATGCATACGGCATGAAATGTCCTTTGAAATTTGCCCTCCTATGTCCTATGGTGTTGAAAACTAACGTCAAGATAAAGATCGGCTCAAGATAGCTGCAATTAGTAATTATTAATCTCATCAAAGATCGTGCATGTTTGCCACTTTGTGTTCTCGCATAGTTAAAGCACTTCCTATGATAGCGTGTTTGATAAGATCCTATTTTCGTGTTGCTGGCATTTGTAATTTAAACTGGAATGCTGTTATACGATTGCGTTTTGTTTTTAATTTCCATTACCTACATTAATTTGAAGTTCGAAATGAATACGTTCCGCGTTGCTATGGATACAGGTTTGCTTTGTTGTAACTAATCAAACACTTGATTGCTCGGATCAGATATCATCAAACTGAAATGTAGTAGGATCGCCTATAAATAAACAAGTTTTATTAATAACTAATCTCTTGCCCTTCTAATTGTAAGTAGAAATAAAAAAGAGTGCATGCTATTATGAACTTAAAGCATAAAGAGATTTTGTATACAGTAGAACCCCGATAATTCGAGCTAACTGGGGCTGGGGCTACCTCGAATTGCAAAAAACCTCGGATTATACGGAAATATCACTAAATTAATCGGTAAATCATAAATAAAAGTTTAATGAGCACAATAATGGTTTAAAAATAAATAAATAAATAAACAATATAGTAGGCCTACATACCTGTGTTACGCCTGTATGTATATTGGCAAACATTTCCAATTTGCTACATCGGCATCCATTAAGGGTTAAGTCATTGTCTGACCCTTAATGGAGTGGACAATTGATTGACACGAGGTCCCGACAATGAAAGATCGAACCTAACGGTTTCTGTCAATCTGTAATAGAAATGCATTAGCAGTCTGAAGCCAAGGTTATTTCTGTGTATTATGAACGAAAACCCAAGTGGGACAGTTTTACCTGCATTTTTGTGCATGGAAAAATTGAAAGAAAGCTCAAAATGTAACACATTCGGAAGTGCGTAAAAACTTACATGTGGACACCGTGTAAAAACGGGGTTTTACTCTAGTTTTTTGGAAAATTTTAATTTTCTTAAGACCACCTCGAATTACACGGAACCTCGAAATACCGGGGCTCGAATTACCGAGGCTCTACTGTACACCATTAAGCTCTGTAAAGTAGCGTTTTATACCTTTGAAAAGTGTAATTCAGAACTTGAACACCGTGAATATTCAAGCAGTATTTGTGCAGGCTTATATTATTAGTTTATTTGCATTTGTCGTTATAAGTACAATTCCTACACCTTTTAGTGCCTTGTAAATTCTCGGAAAGATTTTCAAAATGAGTAATAAAATTATTCACATAATGCTGGAGTAGCTTCCAACGTTGTCTTACGTAAGCGGTATGGTATGCGGTACAAAGGGACTTAGTAAAAAAAAGTTTATCTGATTCAGAAAAACTATGCTCTTTAGGTTAGTAAAAAGACTTTTTTTAGAGAGGATCTTACCAATCTTGATTATAAAAACTCAAGTTTTATATTTTGTGGATAGTGTAAAAAGGCTTATTGATTTTGTCTGTACATATTATTGTAGGGTGAATTCTTTGCAAGACTGAATTGTTTTTATTATTATTATACGTAATCATTAATCATTTGGCTCTAAGTTCGAAATCAGTGAGGAAAATTTAAGTGGAATAGCTGGTTTCCGTAAGTGACGATTCTAACTTTTGGATAAATTAACCTTAAATTTTGTATGGGCTAAAGAAATATTGCATCGATCTTATATCTCTGAATTTATTCAATTTTAAAGTGACGAATTTATACGTCAGTAGAAGCGAAAAGGTTAAGTTCTGTATCCTGCGTACTCTATCAAAGAGTGTACAATCGAGTGTACGGAATTGGTTTATGTTGGTAAGGGAATACTTAATCGGCTCCGCCAGACCCATTCCCCACTCCTACGCATTTTCTTTGCGTTGGAGGATTCGCAGCAGGGGCTAACCGTCCACTACCTGTTGGTTTCTTTTCCCCCTTCTTTGCTTCTGAACCTGAAACAGGCCTGTGTTCGTAGGTTAATGTTTGAGTGCCAGGTTTTTGACATCAAACCAATACGAGTCAAATTCAATAAGGGACTGGTATGGACATTCTTTGTGAGGCATATCCTCCAGTCATTGAAATGAAAAGTTCCCATAATCCACACCTATTTCACCGCTCACCTAGGTTTGAGCGTTGTTCATAGGCTAATGCGTGTGTTCGGATTTGAACTCAAATATATAAATAATAGATTTGCTCACCAAGGGCTGGTGTGGAACACAGATGATAAGGAGATTCAATGCCAACTTTAAATAAAGAAAAACACTAGAAGAAACCAGAAGCATCGGAAAGTTTTCCCCCTGATTTCATTTCAGGGTTCCTCAGCCTTGCAACTACAACAAAGGCAATTCAGAGTCCGTGTGAAATTCACAGCGTTGTCATGACAACATGTATCTTGTACGTAGCGTAGAATTAGTTGGCTGTAACGCGATTACCTCTTTCACTTGTTAGTGGGCAAACAAATTGATACTCCCTGATTGATTAAATAAGCCCCAGCGCATGCCCCGTCATACTCACTTGAGCGTCCTCTAAACAAGTGAATCGGTAAATGCACAATCTTTAGAAACTGCAAGGCACTGAATGAGAGGATATCGTGAACAAAATTACTATTCGGAATTCAGTATTATTTAATATATATCAAGCCACTTTATTCCCTCAGTCATAAATGAAGAAGACTAATTTAACCTTCCAGCAATAGGGTCCTTCTTGAAATACATGACCATACCTTCTGGTATGTCGTCAAATGTTAAAATTCAAACTATATATACAATTTCAATTATTTTCATTTTCCTACTGAGCTGTATAATTTGATTTTGTTAGTATACACTCCGCCTATGCTCAGTAGACTATGTATTACAATTTTGAGACATCTAACCTATTTTTAAAAACATATTTTATCCAATGACATTTTACCTTGTTAAAAAGTAGTATAAACTACTGGTCTATAAATAAATAAATTACTTATGTGTATATAATACAATAGTCAAAACCTACTTAAAATTCTTAACTCATTTAAAAAATACAAATTATAATTTACAATATATTCAAGAGTTAAATATCCTAGTTATGTAGGCTTATATAGGCGTCAAGATGTAAAATTTTAATAATCTAAAATCTAAATTTAAGAAATTAAAATAAAATTTAATTCTTTAAAGCATGCCTCGTGTCTAGGGATTTTTATATTTTTTCATTGTGTCTGTGATTTTTTAATTTTCTTTTTAACCTCCGTTCTAATTGTTTGTATCCCTTTGTCCCTCTGGAAGCCTCTAACGAGGGAAATTTTTGTTAGTAAAAAAATAGTCATTTGCAAACAGAAGGATAATCCACATTCCATGAAATATGGAATTTGTTACAGACCCTATACTAATCATATGCAATCGATAAGTATCTATAACTTCTCGGCAGAATAAAGCGTAGAGACAGAATGAAAGGACAACGTACTTCTGATAGAATGAAACAGATATTGAAAAAGGTTACAATTACGATATTAAATAAAATTTTCGTACACATTTCTCAATATTCGTCCTAAAGAGAGAATAGTTTGTGCTTATTTTCATGTTTCGTGAAATCCAACAAATTCGCGATTTTTTGGTGGATAACATTTGTTTAGTAGTATTTTAAGCATCTGTAAGGTTATATATAGGCTAGCTACAGAAGATTGTTTTGTAACATTTCGCAGTTACCAAAATACGGTTCCTATGTGTTAACCATTTCCCTTCAACTGATTGAATTTAAAGCTTTTTCTGATATTCCCACTTCTGCATTTCCTGCAGCTTCTCCATATGTATGGTGTCACAGCGTATGCGAGAGAGTATTTGTGTGTTTGTGCATTACTCTGAGGCAATCAAGCTTGAAAAACATAAAATTTCATCGTGTTAGAGCTAGTGAAGCGCAAGGTGGAAAACATTGTAGACATGCCCTGTTTCTATCAGGGGTAACCAGAGATGATCTAGAGGATGTTTTTCCATTCATCTTTAATTACGAGCTTGTACCAGAAAGTAAGTTCCGATCGCCGATAAAGAAAACAAAAACACCAATAAGCAAAAAATATTTATTGAAATATTTACAGAGATTCACTGGCTACTTCCCTACATAGTCGCCACACTGATATTAGATATTTACCGGGTAATATAATACTAACAATATTTAAACTAATACTACAACTAAAAATACACAGAAGAAAGAAACAAGAAACACATGCAATATGAAAATTACACAATGAAGGAATCAAATGAAAAACATAAATAACTTAATATATTTACATAAAGATTTACATAAGGAAAATGACATGGAGCATATTTTAATTATTACAATTATTTTAAAGTTTTCAAATGTTGTTCTTTTAACCCGCTCATTGTTAGTATTATGTATATATATATAGTTAGTTAGTCCATTTTGTGCAATTGATTGTATGAACGGAGCACATTATAAAGAGGAGAATGACAACATGTGAGTTATCAAATACTTTCTCAGCGAGATATTATATTTTCTTTAATTTTCACTCAGATTTTTAATACTGAGTGTTAGATTATTATAAATCTCCACTGTGTTTCTAAAATAATATTAAATTTGACGAATCTCGGACGAGGGTTGATTTTAAACAATATGTTTGTGACTATGTTATGGGTAACAAAGACCTACGTCAGAAACATTAACAATTGTAGTCTTCTGATACAGATTTTGTCGGGCTTCCCCTTTCTTTGCTTGAAGTAGTATATCAGAGAGTGTCGTTAAGGAATGCATTGGTTGTATTCATGCTATTGTTTCATTGTTGCATTTCCCTTGCTGATGGCTGTACCGCATGGGAAATCGATGGTATGATAACAAGGAGATCTTGCTGCTTGTTCTAAATGACTTCTGTCTCTTACGTGATATTGTCTTCTATTACAATGATCCCTTCCAGGGATATCCAGCTCGTATAATTCCGACTTAAACCAGCTCATGAAGGTATTTTGTAATCTATATAGCAGGGGTGACCACTAACCTCAACTTTGGGAGCCGTAATTTTATGAAGTTATTCGTAGCTAACTACATTGTTTTTACTGCACACATAAACATTATTGTTCAATTACACAACAAGAAATAATATTTTACTTTTGAGAAGTGCATTTTCGAGTGTTCATTTTTCTGTTAGTTGCTTGAAATCTGGCTGATAATTAATTGGAAAGTACAGTCACAGTATAGTATAACAGTAGCGAAGCTCCATATAGTTTTTTTTTCAACCGGCGCGACTGCAGCGCTCGCAGCGGTGAGCAATAGGCAACACATTCTGTTACTTATGAAAAATGTCAACAATATTTTATGGAAATGCTTGTGGTGCTATAAACTGCACCAACAGCCAAAGGAATTCTCCCGATTTATCTTTCTTCAGGTTCCCTAAAGATCCTGAGAGGTAAGCAAAAACAGTTAGCCTATTTGTGAAATTAAACTGCAAATTTTTTATTATCATACTTGCATTATTTACTCCTATTTCTTTTAATTTTAGGAGCAGAAAATGGCTTCTAAATGCTATATAGTACATCATAAATAAAAATCCTAACGAAGCATAAGATTCTAAATATATAGGCCTATTTACAAATACCCCACCTGACGCTACCAATTTTGAAAATGTTTTAACACGAGGCTATGTTAGGCCTATATAATTGAATTTAACAAAATTAAACTGTCCAGAGTAAAGATAACGTGTTTAATCCCTTACTTTTTAATAATTTATCGTGTTTAATAAAATGAAGAAAAAGACAAAAGTGTTTTGTTATTGCACCTGATATTGACCACATCGGGCTATAAGCCTAGAACTTTACTTTCCCCCCTAATTTCTGAACTACTACTACTACTACTACTACATGCTTATTGAAATTATTAAGTTTTCCTATTTATCAGAATTTTCAGTGTAAGTATGTGTTAGTAGTAGGTCAATTAAATTCTTGAAGATTTGTCGTAGGGATGTAGCTTATATGGTGGACGGAAACCGGTCTGATACTTTATAAGATATACAATGTCATCGATCTTGAAACTACAACTTCTTTATATTCCCATAAAGTCTAAGATTTGATGAGTTCACCAGTATGCCTTTCCGGTAACAATCTCGTTCTAGTAACTTTATAAATATGAAGAAATACAGCCATATATTCGTATCTTTCCAATGCTGGAAATGGCTGTTTGCTAGTTGTCTCTTGCTGGCCGCTTGGGGTGCTAGTGTCGCACGATCTGTCAAAAGGATGCATTTTCCTTTCATTAGAGCTTCGCTACTGTTATACTATACTGTGGTACAGTTCGCACGAGTCCTAAATATCGAGATAAGTATCTTAGCGTATTCTTTTATTAGTAGGTATTTTTCTTCTGAAACTTTCTTCCAAAATTCTATGGCCGAAACACTACTTCGTTTCAGTCCTTTTAGTCCTTCGGCCTCTTGCAGTTCCTGTAGCTCCAACTCTACTCCAACTGTATATCCTTTGTAATTGATAATGAAACAGGACAACCATCGCCCACAACATCAACAGCAAAAGGATTTTCTAGGAATGAAAATGAAGGTTTAAATGTTCTCAAATCATTAAATCTGCCATTGATTTCTTTAGCAAGACCAGACATTTTACACAAATAATCTTCTGTTTCCACCTGAACATCAGGAAGGTTTTCAGTAATTTTCTTCAAATATTCGAAATAAGCGAATGGTTTAGTCTCAAGGTCTTTCCAAAAGAGTCTTAATTTGCTCTGAAAACTAAATATAGGCTACTCTGCGCTAAAACAGAAATAGCCTAAGTTTTTCACTTCCTCGTAATATGTTTTCATTAAATTATATTAACTATATACTTTTTAAAAATCTGTACCACATTTATTCTTAGCTTGCCGGTCTTTTAAGCTGTGGACGGAAGAGGATCATAAATGCACGCCTAAACGGGAAAACATTGGATGATTTGGACGAAACTCATTGTGCGGTTTAGTTATTATTTTTATTCATTTTATTTTATTTTATTTTATTTTGCTAGAAAAATCAAATATGATTTTTGTTTGTCACCCGGGGCGGTTCCCTTAATTCGTGAAATTGACCCCGAAGCCGGGATTTTAGCTTTTTAATTATCAATCGTTTTAATTGTTAATGTATGATTTTGGTAAAGTTCATGAATCTGTGGTTCATTTTAATAGTTTAATTTCAAATCTGTGTGCCCATATGGCAGCACAAGATTCGTTTTGTTTTTCTAATTATGTATATTTACTCGTATTGCGTAAAACAATATAATAAATAATAAAATTATGTATTTCGTGTATTTTATGTACAAACGTTGTCAATGTTAATCAATATAATGTTTTAATTTTTTCTGTTAAATAAATGATTAACATAAAACATCTAGCAGTTGAGTAAATAATCGAGGGTGAAGCCGCGGGCACCTGCTAGTAATGCACAAAAGAATACGTTGATTTATACGAAAGTTGTAGCAAAGCTAGAGGTGGATGGCGAATGTTCAGGCACAGAACACTTAATTCAAAGCAGTAACGATGCTCGTATGTTTGTGTTCAAGGGGATCATAACTTAAACAGATTTGTCTGTGACAAGAAGGCGGTGGAATTTACTGCGTTGTAAAGTGGTGCTCATAAAACTGCCACCCTTTGTATTATTCCTCATATCAGATAAACAAGTCGACCAGTCAAGGATTCTTCCACAGTTCAGTCAGAGCCTATTAAGGACTCTACGTATGAATTCGTGAAATATTAGATATATTTAGGAGTGTGGTTGGTTATACGAGGGTTTTAAATTTAGCAGTAATAATAATAATAATAATAATAATTTTATTTAGCCCTTAGATACATTGTACAATAGGCAATAGGCAGTGGTCACACATGTAATAAAAATCATGGGGAATCACAGCAAGTCAAACCACTTTTGCTTCATATGTTGTTTAATCATCCCAGGGATAGATTAAGATTCTTGGATGCCCTAAGCACTATCTAAATTTAAACTTGTCCCCTTAAACTTGTAATTCAAAATCCATAAAATAAAATTTTATCTATCGAAAATTCGAAACCAAGCAAAACACACACTAAGAAGCAAAATATTTATTTCTCTATGTTACCATTTTATAATAATATTAATAATAATAATAATAATAATAATAATAATAATAATAATAATAATAATTTAATAATTAATAATTTTCTCCTACCTTTTTTCCTTACTTTTTCTTAGATCAGATCTTAGTAATGAATCTTACGTAACTCATCTGCTTCTTATAGGCCTACCCAATAGAAATAATAGAAATAGTTGTTCTGAGGGGATTTTAATGTTCGAGGAAATGAACGCTCAGCTCAGCAGTAGTAGTAGTAGTAGTAGTAGTAGTAGTAGTAGTAGTAGTAGTAAGTGATTTATTTTTCCTGGCAGAGTTAAGGCCATAAGGCCTTCTATCCACTCAACCAGTTTAAAAATATATACAATGTATATTTACATTAATAACAAAGTAATAGATAAGAAATTAATGACTAATAGTAAGACATAGGTTAAGGCTAATCATAATAGTAAATTAATTAATTAAAAAGCATAAGTTTCATTAAAGAAAAAATAATGTTACAAACAAAACAAGGAAAATGTCAAATTAAGTTATAATGAAACTTTAAGTTTGTGAAATAAAGTTAATGTAAGTTATAAGAAGATTAAATAATGCTCCGTGCAATGAGAGATGGAGTGACTACAAAGAGCTAGTTCTGTTCAGTGGACAATAATTGTTTAATAAGTGCAGATTTGAAAGAGTTTATATATAATCCAACCTGTGAGCACAGTGTATTTTAATTTTCAGGAAAAACGTCAAGACACAAGAGAGAACGCTTTATAAAAAGAACTATGCTGAGAGATCAGGATATTTTCTGATAATTGAGTTATAGAAGCGTGGTCCAAAATTAATGCTACGCTTTAATCCTGCCGATGTGAGACATTTGGGTTCTAATAGGAGTAAATTAGTATTTCGTCATTTCGTCAAGTTTTGTAGATATGATAACTGGAAGAGTATTTTATACGATGTTTGTGAAAATATTTTAATATAGAAAATTTGTAGATTTAGTCCAAACTGAAAACATTAAATTCCGAAAATATTAGGCTAGTTGGGTAATCAATATTGCTTTTTCTGATTTCCCATCTTCGATTCTGGTGTCTTTCCTTCGTGTTGCATTCCTCTGTTTATTTCAGAAATTTATTGTTTGTTAATTTATTCAGTTCGTTTTATTTATTTTCAATTATTTCATTAAATGTTCTTTATTTCTTTCTTACTTTTTAGTCTAATTTTATCTATACCTTCCCTCGTTCTCAATATCCCCTGTTAATATTTCTTTCTTCTTTTCCTTTCTTACTTACATCCTATCTTTATTTTTTGTTGTACCATATTTCTTTGTTCTAATCGTTTCTTCATATCTTCCTCTCTCCCTGCTTCCCTTTCTTCTTTCTTACTTTCTTTACAGTCTCCTCCCATTTCTAGTTTCGTTAGGTCAAAGCATGCGCATCATGACCTGTAGTAAGAGGAATGTAGTGACCTGCCTTAATAGAATCCAGATTGACCTTCCTCGCATATATTCTTCATTCCAGTCACATTCCACGTTCCTTTGACAAATTCTCACGTACATGTGACACAACAGGGCTGTACAAACCTATCACATGGATCAATTTATTGCATAGCATGTCAAATATTCCCTAAAGGCCTAGATGTAACATTTATATTAAATACTACTTTCATGTTAAAATTGTTGCTTTTGTATTAGTTTCATTTGTTTTTATTTTACTTTTCTTCTTTTTCTACCTATTATTATTATTTTCCTCACTAATTTGTTCTACTTACAATGTTGAATTTCCATTATTAGGCTATAGTTTGATATAGTCTTAATTATAGTTTTCATCAACATAATCTACATCTATATAATATAACCATGTTTCTCTTTTTATTATTATTATTATTATTATTATTATTATTATTATTATTAAATTCTAAATTAGATTATATGGAAAGGTTTGACTGTATCCACCTCTGGTTAGTGGAAGAGAAGGCCTTAAGGCCAGATGGAAATATAAATAAATAAATAAATAAATAAATGAGCTGTTATAATTTCTCCCGGATTAAAGACAATCGGTATTTGAAGGTTCCAAGGCTGTCAGGCTTAGGCAGTAGCCGCTTTTACTCCCAAGAAATCTCCTAGTACCTGTGATTATGCACTTAAATGATGACAAGAGTGTTCATTTAGCCATTTTTGCCAAAAAATAATAGCTCTGGATTTTAGTGTAAAAAAATCATGCATACCCTAAAGTGTAACTAAGCAAAATCGTATGCCACTTGGACTCACGGAGCAGGCAAGCTTATTGCTGACTCCATATTTAAACTTCAGTCTACTTCCAACTGGTTTCGGGGAGAAGTACCGGTACGTTTTAAAATACACATAGTCTAATACTTCAAAGCATTCCTATAGACCTATTTAAAAAAAGAACGGGACATATCATCATAAATAGGGTTCGGATGTTTATGACATGTCATATTTTTATCCTGACCTCCATTCTCGACGCAAACACAAATTAAACATGAACTGAACATTTGTTATCTTAATAGGATTGTTTTTATTTTGCATATAAAATCATATTTTGGTCAATTTTGTGGTCTTGGTCATATTTTAGTCATATTTGTAATTTGACGTCATATTTCAGTTATAAATTCGGAAAAGGAGCACAATTATATAGTGTACGTACGGTACTACACGGTCGAATTAAATTTGAAATTTATTTAATTAATTTAATGTTTAGACAAATTAATAGGTTACTTAAATTTTAAAATTAATGCAATTGTTCATATTTTATAGGGACATCAAGATATACAGAATATTACGAGTATTACGAGCTGTTGAAGCGAGCAAACAAGGAGAAATTATTTAAAAATAGAAGTTCATTGGAAATATAATTGTAATTATAACCAAATTTTAAAAAAAGTGATTATCCGATTGAAATCATGTGATGTAAGAAATTGGAACATTTAATTTTTGAAAATACTTTATTTTATTAGGTCATTTTTAGAATTTTTTTGGGTCATATTCAGTCAGTTTTAAGGGCATATTTTACTGTCATATTTCCCACTTTTTAGGTCATAAACATCCGAACCCTAATCATAACATACATCGAACACTGAAGTAGAATGATGTAGTTGTCGCTATTCTACACCCTCTAGCGACCCTCTTTCGTGAAGTTTGTAAAAGTAACGATTACAGGCCCGCAAAAAAGAAATAAGTGGCTTGGAAGGACACGAATCTCTTCCCTCCTACCATCCGGAGAACTAAGCTATAAATATGCAATAACAATTGAATTTCAAAACATCGTTGTATGAAATTGTAACAGGACCAAAGAAAAATATAGCTTAAAACTGGTTTATCGTTATATCGATCTTCGTTATACAGAGGTTCGACTGTATTATTAGTAGACCTGGGATTTTAGGCTCTAAAAAATTAGTTCCCCTAAAATTGGCTTTTAAAACAAGTAAATAGGCTTTTAAAAGAGAAAATAGGTACTTAAAATATGCTTTAAAAATGTGTAAATAGATAGAAAACTGACTTTAAAATACTACAATATACATTTAAACTGTAACATGGTCTTTTTTTACTACAAGAAACGTGGTATACCTATTCTTAACAGAATTAACTGCAAAATTAGGCATCGCAAACTATATTCACTTAAACAGATGTTCTTTCACTGGTGACTTGACACAGTAGTACTTCCTCCTTAATCCTCCCCTCCCCCCGTCAGTCGCATTCCTTTAGCGACAGTTGTTTGGAATAATCAAGTTTATGTGAAAAACCCACCTCTGCTGTTCTGCTTTTCATTGAGGGATGTCCATTATAAGATTGTAAAAATTACAGAAGTTGAACTTTATTTTAAGTGTACAAAATAGGCATTTTAGGCACTAAAATAGTAAAGTAGGCTCTAAAGGTCCAAATAGGCATTTTAGGGCACTATAAAACTCTATAAATGTAAGTGATTTATAATGAAACGTCTACATATTTAAAAATTTTCATGTTATTTCATAAGGAACAAAATAGGCATTTGCCTTAAAATCCCAGGTCTAATTATTAGATACTTGTGATAGCTTCGATGTTCCAGTTTCCTACTGCGTGCAAATTCCAGTACCATGGTTTGCACGGGAAAAGTTGCTGCAACCAGACATTGCTTGTTTGATTCTGACTAACTCCCGTAGATAAATTCCCTCGCGACTTCGTCACTCGTTAACTTACCAGAGATTTCCAAGTCGCTCGTGGCGTTACCTATGATATTTTCCGGATATTTCTGAACGCTTCCAAAAAAATACTGTTACGGTAACTAAAATCATAAAATGAAATATTTATTTATTTTGTAGTCTTTCTGCACAACGCAGATTGCCTTGCAGACAAAGAATATCTTTCAACAAAGTATACACAAAAATTACAAGCTTTCAGTAAGATCATAAACATAATGACAGGAAAATTCAAATAATCAGTAGTAAAAACCATTAAACTTGAAAAAAAAGGAAATCTGTCCAGCTTAATTGTTGTTATTGTACAGGTGGTTTCTTAAGATTTGGATGGATCCCTTAAGTGATAATAACGCCACTTCATTGTACAGATTTTGTGACAATGAGAAACGTTTACAGAAGGAAATAAAGAACTTTGTTATTGTTCCCCTACTACCAACCATTAGTCCAATGACTTCAACATTTTTCAAATCATATTTGTTCTTGAAGTACTCAATGGTTGGTTCGTATATCTTCTTTTTTTCATTATCAACTGCTGCAGTTTCTACTGTGAATCTTCGCCTCCCGCCCCAGAATTCTGATTAACAGTGGCGATCTGGCGACCGGAAATTTCGCGCCCTGCATCAGATTGATTTCAATAACATCTTCTCTCCACTAGCAACAAAAAAAAAAAAAAACATTAACCTAAGCAGAGTCTGGAGAAAAAGATCATAAATTACTTTCAGTAGATGGACACGAAGTTAAGAGTTGAGTGGTTTAATTTCTTCATGTTGCTTTGCAGATGTTTTCGTTCCCTGGCAAGGAAGGAAAAAAAAAAGGAATAAAAATGTTCACTCATTCGTCAAGTTTACCCACGCTACCTCGTGTTACAGGCAACTTCTCGAGTAGCAATTTGTATCGTACAGAATACCTCTAGGCAAACCTGATATTGTTGCTCTTACCTAACGAAAAGCATTATATTTTACATACTTGTCGCAAGCTACAAAATACTTCCATCACTATGTGAGAATTTTGCAATGAGAGAGACAAGAATTTAAGTGACTTACGTGAGTAATTTACGAGAATGTGATATTTTATGACGTCAGCCAAAAATATATCAGCTAAAATAACAAAAAATAATGTGCCACAAAATATTTGAATAGCAGATAAAGCATTCGAACTATGTTCCAAAATCTGGGATCAATAATTATGTTAAGTGTTATGTTAAGTGAAGTGTCGACTAAAATCAAGAAATGTTTGTTTTTGTGCAGTTCATAAACTCATATTATCTAATCTTTTGTCCAGAAATCTAGAACTAGAGATATAAGACAATTGTATTTTATAGATGTGAGGAATGGTCCATTACTCTTCGGGAAGAACATAATCTGAGAGTGTTCGAGAACAGGGTATTTAGAAAAATATTCAAACCAAAGAGAGATGAAAACGGGGACTGGAGAAAACTGCATAACGACGAGCTTCATGACCTGTACTCGTCACCGGATATAAGGGTAATTAAATCACGGAGGATGAAATAGGCTGGACATATTATGTGTATGGGGGAGGAAAGACATAGGGCTATCTAAAAAATGTTAACTGTGAGACTCTAAGGGAAAATATGACTTGGAAGGCCTAGACGTACGTGGGAGGGCAATATTAGGAAAAAATTTACATTAATAGTTAATTTTTTTAACGTTTTTATGTAAACAAAATTAGAAAAGTTACTAGTCATGGATTTAAAAAAATAATATATTATTTTATACTATACATATAATCAAAAGTTGTAGATGTTGAAGTTCATATGATTTTGTAAATCGTTAGAATCACTCTGTAATATTGACATTTATGGAAATTATCACGGAAACGGCATTTTAGTGCACGAAGCAGTTCTGAAAATGGTATGCAATTGTTGAAGTAGTAAATAAGGAGCGTGTCAGATTACAGTGTTTTAAAACAGTAGACTGCAGAAAAAGATAATGAATTCATTTTTCAGTGCCCAAACCCGTAGCCCCCCCTTATACTCCGACAAATTTCAATATAGTCCTACATTGTAAACATTACAAGAGTATCAGATTTGCTTTTCTTATTTCAGATTTCCTAAGAGCAGAGTTCAATAATGCAACAAGATTCATCTTGTGTTATAATGCATTATCCCTACGGCAGTTAGGAACAGACTCTTTCGAATACAAACCACTTACCTATATTGCCACGTATTGTATTACATGGTTGGACTAAAGTTTGCCTTCTGGACACTAAATGTTGAAATACATTATCAATTCTTGTCTTATGTAAACATTGGAAATATTAAACTCCCAAAGTCTGATAAAATGTTTTCAGATTCCAAGAATAACTCCACCTCATAAGAGGAGGACAGGTCAATATGTTGTCGTAGATTCTTGATTTCTTTACATACATCATTCTACTTCAGTGTACGATGTATGTGATGATATGTCCCGTTCTTTTTTAAATATAGGAATGTTTTGTAGAAGTATTAGATTACATGTATTTTAAAATGTACCGGTACTTCTCCCCGAAAGCAGTTGGAAGCACATTGAGATTTAAATATGGAGTCAGCATATGCTCCGTGCGTCCAAACGGCATAAGATTTTGCTTAGTTACACTTTACGGTATGCATGATTTTTTTACATTAAAATCCAAAACTATTATTTTTTTGCAAAAAAGGCTAAATGAACACTCTTGTCATCCTTTAAGTGCATAATCCTGACAGTCTCGGGAATTAAAAAAAAAAACACGGCGCAATTTTTTCTAATTTCCCTCGCTTCTGTTGCAAAGCCCTTTCCAATGTACCGGTTGGCCTACTAAGTAATTATCTGTAAAGTTATTTTTCTACCTGACCCAGTTCAGAAACCTGCGTGCTAGTTTGGAGAGTTCCACTATCAAAATATTACCACTTGAAGGGGTGATATTTAATTCGTATGCCAGTCTTCAAGGGAGTCACATTGCGCTGACTAAGGTATATGGCTACGTCTGACTGGGGAGAGGGGAAGATGGCTTGTCTCTCTGAATACCCTTCCCCTCATACACATTTAACCAGTCTCAAGAATAAAAAATTACTGTTCACTATGTGGGTGGGTCGGTAGTGTGCGGTCCATGTTCAGTTCCCAGCTGGGTTGGGGATCTTTCACTCCTGAAAAATCCCTTTCTCGGGTTCAGAACTGGGTGTCCGCGTTGTCTGTAAGTGTTAAATAGGATACCCTAGAAACAAACACGCTAGGAATATCTCCTTAAGGGATCACCAGGCATCGCTTGCGACTCGGTGGACTAAAATAAAAAAGTGTTAAGATATTTCCGATTGCTTACGGATCTTCGCATACACTCAGTTTCTCTTTGAGCAGTTGTTTACATTCTTTTCACTTGAACAGGTGGCTTTACAAAAATAGCACAAGCTTGTGCATAAAATCACGGCCGTATAGATTCTGGCGTAAGTTTCTTGTTATTCAAATATTATTGATGACTTACTAAGAGAATCTTCCCATCTCTTTTGAAAGCACTTGAAAAAATCTTCTTTCTCCGAGTTTACCTCTTCCCTTGTAGGGACGTTTATGAGGCCCTTGACGCTCGAGCTTTACAGGACCATGACATGTCGGAGAGAGGGTGTTTCTGTGGATCACATGAATAAATTTTTTCAGCCGACAAGTACATGGATGAGTGATCAGTTCAATGCTGAGGCCACCTCGAGTCAACACGTTGGGATGAGGTTGAGTCTTACAGGACCGTGAGCTGTCCAGAAAGAGCGTTTCCATGCATCACATAATACTTTTTTGACTAGACAAGTACATGGAGGGCCTCCCCCGGATGAGTGATCAGCCCAATGCTGGGGCCACCTCTGAGTCAACGCGAATACTAGAACGAGCGAGAGAGGATGGGATTAAGGTGATAATGATGGCCAGATGATGGCCGGGGACAACAAGAGCCTGAAGTTTCCCTACGTTCGTTTCACAGGTGAAGAAAATCCCCACTTGTCTCGATCAGGAATCGTACCCGCTGCGTAAGGAGAGCGAACCTACTTCATAGCGGTGGATTGAAAAAATAATAAATATTAATATGGAGCCAAAGTCACAATAGACCGTCATTTGAACTTAATGAACAAAGCACTGTCAACAGGCACTGGCCTATAATAAGAGTTCCGGCAAGTTACTTTGGGTAATTTAAGTAGAAGTCAAGTGTCGACTAAAATCAGGAAATGCCTGTTTTTATGCAGTTCACAAACTTTTATCGTATTCTGTCCAGAATCCTAAAAATAAAAATTTGTAAGACTATTATCCTACCGGTTGTACTATATGGATGCGAGACATGGTCGCTTACTCTTCGGAAAGAACGTAATCTGAGAGTATTCGAAAACAGGGTGCTTAGGAAAATATTTGGGCCTAAGAGAGATGAAAATGGGGACTGGAGAAAACTGCATAACGACGAGTTTCATAACCTGTATTAGTCACCGGATATAGTAAGGGTAATTAAATCACGGAGGATGAAATGGGCTGGGCATGTTGCGCGCATGGGGGAGGAAAGACATGTCTAAAAAATATTGACTGGGAGACCTAGACGTAGGTGGGAGGATAATATTAGGCTAGATTTTAGATAAGTAGGATATGAGAGGGATGGTTGGATGGAGTTAGCACAGAGTAGGGTTGAATGGTGTGCTCAGGTAAGCGCGGCAATGAACCTTCGGGTTCCATAAATAGATAATATTCCTTTAGTTTGCTAAGGAATTGTCTATTGTCATCGAGTAAGTAAGTAAGTAAGTTACTTTTGGCTCCCATTGGACCGTAAAGCTTTATTTTCTGTGTGAAAGTCGGAAACGAATTATTCAAAGAGAGGAAAATCGTATTTAGAATTATTTCACCGGACGATTTTTATTCCGCTGGGCGTCAGCCATGTGAAAGTATGAACTGTATCCTTACATGCAGAACAGCGCCTCTTTCTTAATTACCTTTGTTACGTCAGTGAAATCTTGTTAGGATGTAACGAGCGGCACGAGTACAATAACAGCGTTTAATTATTTAATTAGCGAACATTCTCTGTATTCAGGACAGTTTCAGTTTCCTCCCTGAATAAATAACCCTCGAATCGATATGACAAGCATAGAATTCTCAAATCTAACAAAGCTTCAATATGCTTCCTATTTTCTTGTGAAGAAATTCAGCTGTGACGTAGAGGATGCTTTCGCTCTTCACACGCAGCGGGTTCGAATCCTGGTCGGGACAAGTTATAGTCCAGTTATTCATTGCATGGTCAGGCGGCTTCCTTTCGTTAGGAGGAAAAATTTGCCGACAGCTGCTCAACCCATGTTCTTTGTTTTTACCGCACCAATCAGCTAGTTACCCCAGCCAATCAAAATCTAAGAATGTCCTGTGACGATTTTGACAGCTACTCGTTTACTCCACGTGGAGTGAAATGCGCGGTTGCAAGATCAAGTTACAGTAAACAATATCACGTATGAATTGAATAAAGCGAAGGAAGAACTGAGGTCAGTGATAACAATGAGAAATATTGCAACCTTGCTTTTGTTTTGGAAAGTGGAAGCCCAATACCGATTTAGTCAGATCAATTAACATAAAGAAACACCGAAACCTTTGAAGCCGACTAGCCATGCAATGAATAACTGCACTATACCTAGGTGGGGTTTTTTATGGGGTTTTTCCTCACCTGTGGGACAAATGTCGGGTAACTTTAAGCCCTTGTGGTCCCCAGATATCATCTGGCCGTCATTATCATCTTCATCCCATCCTCGCCTCGATTGGAATGAGTATGTGTGTAAATGGTGTGTCACGTCCTATGTGTTCGTGTTGTCTCGGAGGTGGCCCCGGTATTGGGCTGATCACTCATCCGGGGAGGCCCTCCATGTCCTTGTCTGGACAAAAAAGTATGTTTGTGATCCATAGATAATCCCTCTCCCGAAAGGTCGCTGCCCTGTAATGCCCGGGCGGCTTGGGTCGTTTAAATCCAAAAAAAAAGGGAGAGGTAAAACTATGATAAAGAAGAAGAAATCTTATGTGAAACTCTCATAACTTCCTCTGTCCAAATAAAAGTCAGCCTCTTAGTATAATGTATTACGTATGACATTCTCTTCCTGGAAATTGGTTGCAAAAGTGAGGAGAATGTCGTTACCACATCACATCGCATCCCCGAAGGAAACATAACCCAAATAACATCTGATTAATACACTCTCGTAACTTTCTGATATAAGTTAGAACATGAGGCCATATTGCGAAAAGCGAGTAGGCTGTGCAGAGTGGGTGGCTTATAAGTACCCTTCAGAGAATTTAAAATGATTCAAATAAAAGTTTTGGCTCTTAGTATAAAATTAAACAAAATCATTAGAGCTGTTTTCGAGAAAATCGTGACAAACGATATTTTCTTCACACAAAGTCCCCTTAAAAATAGGAGAAAGTTGTTGCAAATCTTCATGTGACATCTTTAAAATACTTCTTTCTTTCTTTCTTTCTTTCTTTATCTTAGTTTTATTTCCCCCTTTTCTTTTTAGGATTTAAGCAACCCAAGCCGCCCGAGCCTTAAAGGGCCACCGCCTGTCGGGAGAGGGATTATCTTAGGATCACATACATACTTTTTTGACCAGACAAGGACATGGATGGCCTCCCCGAATGAGTGATCAGCCCAATGCCGGGGCCACACCCGAGACAACACGAACACATAGGACGAGACACACCATTCACACACACACTCACTCCAAACAACGCGAGGATGCGATGAAAATGATAATGACGCCAGATGATATCTGGGGACCACAAGGGCCTAAAGTTACCCGACATTTGCCTCACAGGTCAGGAAAAACCCCCAAAAAATCCCATCTAGATAACTTGTCCTGAACAAAAGTCGAACCGGGCCCGCTATGCCACAACGGTGGACCTCTTTACAATACAACATATAACATTTTGTTTTCATACGATTTTCCGTTCTGGAGCTAGGCTTTTCACAGATACCCAGGCACACACACATACAGATTTGTTTCCGAAAATAGTATTTTTGGATTCAGGGGATCTCAAATCATATATTTATGTTAAAAAACTAAATTCCTAATTTGGGTGAAAACAATACTTCCAGTACCTATAGTACCTATGGTAAGGGCAGAGGAAGTAAAAAGAAAATATTTCTAGAACTAAAAAAAATTAATCTACTAGACCTATGTGCGCGTAAAGAGGATATCAGAAGGACATCTGACAACAATGCAGGATCGCTCTAAGCAAATAATATAATGCATTTATTTATTTATTTTATTTATTTAAATTACATTTACAAACTTATGTAGAAATTTAATTACTTTATTTCAGTGAATGGTATAAACCATATATGGGCAACGCCCGGCCCGCGGGCCGGATGTGGCCCGCCCCGATATTTGACGCAGCCCGCTGAACATTTTAAAATCGTACTCGAAAAAGTAAATATTTTCGGTTCTCTTTGAAGTCAAAATTTGAAAATTTTGAACACCTTGCCGAAGAAAAGTACCCACAGCTGAAAGCATTTGCAAGAAAAATGATTTGTGCAATTGGAAGTACTTATAAATTTGATCAGTTCTTTTCCATGATGAAAACTAATAAATCAAAGTATCGACCCAGACTTACATATGAAAATCTGGAAAACACTCTGCGCTTGTGTATTAGAGGGATTGATGCCAACATTGATTATCTTGTTTCTCAAATTCAACCTCAAGCTCAAGCTTCTCATTAATTTCTGCTGATTGTAAGTAAATACCTAATCAGTTTTGTATGGTTCTCATTCATGTAACTTTAGCATTATACTTTATTTTTATATTTATAAATATAAAAAACCGCATTATGATTATTTTTCACAACTATTTATTATCTCCGGCCCGCGACTTCATAAATATCGTAAAGTTTAACCCGCATCTTTCCAAAGGTTGCCCATACCTGGTATAAACAAATAAAAATTAGGTTCCCTGTAGCACCAGTCCACCAGGAAAATGCTCGATATTTCCGATGTTTGGCTCTTATCATCTTTGATGTTTCAAGGCTTTTAATATTTATAATTTTTGAAATCATCTATCTAATTTTCAAGTTAAATTATTTAAAATTATACATACAACAAAAGTTGTTCGTATTATGTCTGATTTACAGGAACTGTGCGCAGTACACTGAAATACCGTACTTTTTAAAATGATGTAAAATATACACCCTATATATGTTTCATCTCTCTTTCTTTCTAACCAGTGCTTTGCTGTTTGATGTAATAAATGGAAGGGAATACGCTAGGGGCAACTATTGAAAGCATGTTCAGTTTTATTAAGATTTTTACATCTTCCGCTGTGTAATAAAAGTGGCATGTGGTTTGTGTGTAATTTAGGAGGCCGTGAAACTCAATATCATGTTGCTGTATGCTTCTAGCATTATAACGCCAAATTATAAAGTAACTGTAAACATAACATGGCTTTAAAATGCCAAGGCCTTCTATAAGCTTTTTCCATAAAACTCATCACTACTTTCTTTGATCACAATTTATTTCCATGCATCACAAAGTAGAGGTCACATAGCTAGATGATAACAAAATTGTAACGTCTTGGATACGCATTCTGGAGTTTCCGGGTTGAAACCCCGTGGCCGGATCAGTTGAAATTAACAGACGCCATAAACACCATATAAAACAGTTGCACATCAGTATTTACATAATCTTCTAGTATGCACACAGAGCCTTTTCGAAATTACGCTTTACTGGCTTAAATTCTTCATTTAAAGGTTACATATTTCTGGAGAATGTAGTTAGTAGGTCTACGTATCGAATCTCATAACCGAAGGATACGCAACCCAAATAAAATATGATGTAATACGAGGAAGTAAAAAAATAGTTTTGGATTTAGATGGTCATGTGAGTTTTTTGGGGGGATTTGAATGCGTTTTGTGCTCGTAACACTTCGAAAAAATACCGCGTTGCTTGGGAATAAGACCCAGAATTTCGTACTTAGACAGCGAAGGACCCTAAAAAATTAGGCCTAGGCTATATAATATGATTAAGAATAAAAATAATTAGGTATTTCATAATTTCACTAGTAGTTTAACGGTTAAGTGGAAGAAAAGGCTCTACGGCCTTAACAATGCCAGACAAAATAAAACATTATAGATACGAGTAGGCCTACGTGCGAATAAGCCCATGGGTTGCCTTCCTTCGTGCTCATATCTCTTTCATTCTTATACTGTGGGCTTCCTTTCTTTCTTTCTTTAGACCACGTTGTTCCAATCTTCTTCTTTGGTTTTTCCTCTTGGTCATCTTACCATTTGTAAATTTTGGTCCTGAAGATTTCCCGGTTTTGAACGTCTTCTGTTGCAATTTCTACCAGTTTCAGATCGGTTTTGATTTCGCAGATCCACTTCGTAGTGTCTGTTTTCGCTTTACTCCTGTTTTCATAGAATTCGACTATTTGTTTTGTAATTCTGTGTGGGTTCATTCTTTTAACGTGTCCATAGAATTTCATTCTATTATTATATTTTTATCTGACACCCTAAGCAACCCTGCGCTGCGTAACTTTATGACGATCATTTTTTTTTTTTTATTAAGATTGTAACAAGTGTTGTGCAATGATCTTAATTATTGTCTAGTTTAAGAAACTTGAGCGGTGCCGCATCATCTTGTTACATCTTGAAACAGGATTTGAGGCGACCATTTCCCGTGATTGCATACCGGCACCTGACACAGATCTCTCGTGTCACGAAACTTGTCTTTTTTTCTCACTCAGGCTGATTGCGTGCGATCGTCTTGTGTCTGTTGCCAAGGCAACCGTATAGAGCAAATGATTGCTTCTATCAGATGACACATGACTATCGTAACTCACTTATCTGATTGCTTCAGAGAAAAACCACTTCCTTGTAAGAAGTTTGTTCAGACAATGTTTTCTCCCACGTCTTCATGCATTTTCCACGTTAAAATGCCCTTTTATTACTAACAAGGGAACTACGAGGGTGGATAGAAAAGTAACAAGTAACAATATATTTTTTTCTTCATGAGACCAACTTCTTCACGACAGTGCTCGCCCCCATGTTGCTGCAGCTGTTCGTGAGAAAATCAAGAGATTTGGTCGGGAGGTGCTCTAGCATCCTCCATACAGTCCAGATCTGGCACCGTCGGACTTTCATTTGTTTGGTCCCATGAATAAATTCCTGGCCAGTAAACGCTTTACTTCAGATGCAGAAGTGAAAACAGCAGTCCGCAGATGGCTGTAGCCTACTCCAACCGAAAGGACTTTTGTGAACAGGGTATTTTGAAACTGGTATCACGATGGGAGAAATGTGTTGAGAAACTTGGCATAGAAAAATAGACAAAAGATGTCCCTTCATGTGTGCATTTGTTTGTAATTGTACCTATTAAACTTTTTGTAAAAAAAAAAAAATAAATAAATAAATAAATATATATATATATTTAAATTTTAAAAAATGTGAGTTACTTTTCGATCCACCGTCGTATTAATGAGCTCATATCGAAACTTACCTTACAAATTGCAGTGATAGGACCTGTATCCTAGAGGAAGCTCACATACCAAAAACTAGCTTATTATTGGAAGGTCCCTTATTCGAGGCTGCAATATTGCCAGGGATCATGCTGAGAGCGCGTGTCCAAGCTATGGTAGGATGATAGGTAATAAAAAAACAACTGGAAAGATAACTTGGTGTTGAGGTATCCGTCACTTTGTCTTGTCATAGAACACCGGGGAAAATGTTTGATGAATTGACTTTGGCCTTTTATAGCCATAGGTCAACGCACAAATCCATTATTTTGTTGCTCCATCCCACGCCTGATTAATTGAGAACATTTTCTCTTCCTGCATTAGAAATAACTCGCGCAAACATTATTGATTGGCTTGTTGATGGAATGAAAACTGTAAACGGGTGATGGCTTATGAGTCTGAGAATATGAAAAGATGTCTTCTTAGAAGACGATCAAGTAGGTAAAGTTCTTCTGATCTTCGGCATCTATAATTTCATCACACTTCACATTCCCGCTTTCAACTGTTTAATTTCATTATGCCAATGTCAACACACCAGCAAACTTAACCGAGTTAAAATTTCATCTTAAGCGGAATTTCCCTCCTCAGAAATAACCACACTCTTGTGATCGATTTTAATAAGCAACTTGAGAAGCAAAGCAGCTTTTCTTTATTAAGGGAAACTTGAGTCATATGACCTCTATAATCAGCCTTCCTCCTTCTATTGATGACCTCTTGTAATTTCAATAACATGTCCTCGTGAAAATTTAAGTTTGTCTTTACTGAATAAACTCAATAGTATAATAGGCCTAAATATGTGAAGTACAATGTTGGCATGTTGTTTAGTATCCGTACATGTGCTTCATATCTTTTCCTCTCATGTGTATATTTCAAGTTTTCCACACACGCTGATGTTCTCACAAAAATAATATTTTCCTTATATTAAGCCCCAGCCCCCGTATATCATAGTGCATGGTAATATCAAAACATCATGGAATTAAGGATTAATGCATTAATTTCAGTTTCTGGAAAAATTGCTTGAATTATCTGCCCTAACCTGACGGCTAATATGGGGTACCGTACGTGAAAATTTAAACTTTAATATCTGAACAATTAATGGTTCATTCGAAAAACATTTCGAACGGATGTTGACTTTTTTACCCATATACAGAGTGTTAATGAATAACACCGAAATATTTTACCTGTGTATAGAGGGAACATAGACAATCAACTTTTGATAGGAGATTTTTGCTCTCTGGAATAAATTTTTCCTGTTACATCATAAAATCTCCCAGGGCATGGCCGCCATTGACTTCTAACATTTGGAAAAAATGCAAAACAAAGAAACTTCGTTGTTAATACAGGAGTTAAGAATAAAAAAAACTAATGCAGTGGCGACCAGTCATGTGATTATTCTGTAAATTTTGCAGATTATGGAAACAATTATAATATAGCTATTGATGAATGATTAATGCCCAGTTGCAGAAAAGCAAATCAATTTTGATCAGAGATTGATGGGAGTTTGACCAGAGTTTGATCGGTGATCAGTTACAATCGGGTTGCACAAACAACAATCAGTGTTAACGGGCGAACAGATCTCTGGTCAGAATTGATCACCCATATTTTGCTGGTCAAATAATGATTCTCCAATCATCTTTGCTGGTAATGTGTTTTTAAACAGAGATAGGCCTATGAGATCTGTTTATACGTGAGGTTAGAGGTCAATGCTTATGCTTAATTGAATAGAAAAATACGCCTACGGTATATAATATTCCTTTCGCCGAAAGATCGTGTTATACACGCGATTCATGCAAAATTCATGTGCAAGGGGAATAATTAAGCAAAGACTCCTTACCTAAACATGGTATGCAATACGTAAGTAAAGATAAAAACCACAATAGCCTACTTTTCCATAATAATTTCAGTTCTGCATAACGACTCTGTATATTATCCAAATCTCTCTTATGCATATACTCCTTAGGTTCTAGGCCTTTCTGGACTGCATGTACTGAAATCTGAAGCAATGTTTTGCCAGGCATTCTCTTTCTGCTTTGCCCAAACTGCATCGGTATTTTATTTTCATTGATGCTCGTGTAACCTTCTTAAATATTCAGCAACAATGCTTTCTCATTCCCGCTCAAATTTGGGCCCCTTGATATCCTTCTTGGTCAGACATTTTCACATACGCAAGGAAAGTAAAATAATTAAAGCACAGAATGTCAATACGTATATGCGCAACACAGGGAAAATGGCTGCTAACAACTGAATGGTGCACTGCGACCTGCTTTAGCGTTGTTGCCACATATGTTTTTCCGTCAAATCGAGAATCAGTTGACCGTACTGACTTGATCGAAGATTAGCCTTTCTGCAACTCAACACTGAAATGATTGACAATCAAACTAATCATAGATCAACTGATTGGCGATCAAGAAGCGATTTTCTGCAACCGGCCAGAATCAGGTTTTTGTCGAATACTAAGAAGGTATGAGGACAATATAATTGAAAATTTTAACCCTTCTTCGCTTCATTATTGACTTACGAGCACCAAATTGTTATGACTTTAAAGCCCTGTAGCATACACATTTTATGTCACAGACCAAAGATCTCCTAATAAAAATTGCTTGCCTATGCCCCTCTATACAGAGGTAAAGGATTTCGGTGTTATTCATTAACACTCTGTAGATTCACCTCGCTAAAAATTGATAAAATGAGTGACTGACACACTGTTATTTTTCATTGCGTATGTGGTACAGTAAAAAGGTTTATGGTACACTAAACACAAAAACTAGGCTCCACTATTTCGTGTACATAATCTACTGTTTCCATTATTACAGCTTAATAGACGGCACGAAGAGTTAGTACCAATTTATTTCCCTATGGCCATAAACTAATGGCATCAACCATAATGGGACTCCATTTGTTTCTGAAGTGTACTTTTATTTATAGTTTCCATCATTTCGGTGTTTCAATGTAAATGTGTATTGCCAGTTCGTTATATAGCGGGTGACTCAAAGTTTGTCAGCGCAACAGTGGTCTATCCAAGAAAACAGTGTTGCAGGGTCTCATAAGAATGACAATATCTGTGAAACATCTGAACAGTAGACTATGTGACATTGTAGTTAAGTTGAGCAGGCACTATAGAATATCCCACTACCAACAAAACTGTATTTTTCAAATTGTATTAAAAACCACGGCATAAGAGAAGATTAAGTCGCCCCCTTACGCTCCAAACAATGCGTTGCTGTTCGCTTGTTATCTCGGCACTCCCGATCGTTCCTTCTCTCCAAACTCCCGATCGTACCAAATACAAGCTACCAACCCATACACCAAAATGACAACCCTCTAGCTTACTCGGCAATCCCGACCAGACCACAATCACCTCTTCACATAATCTAAATAATGCATAACACTATCCACTTAGTTAAGTGCGCGAGCGGAGGCGGCAGCCGAAGCGAAGCGCCCTTGCATTTTCGAATAATGTACGATACACTGTTTGTAGGTTTCGAAAATGTGGCATATTATATCTTCCACACGTTAGTAAGCCTGTCAACTTTTGTTCATCTTTTGTTTACCGGTATGACGTCACACTACCAACGTCCAATCACGAGTTTCTATGTAATATGAGGACAGAAGAAGTGGTATAAAAGAAAGTGCATCGCGAGGGAGCGGTGGGTGGGAACATTCATCCAAGGTGCGACTTAATATTATTTTTTCCCAAAACCACAAATGTAGAACTTTAACTTGCTTTTTTTCTAAACTTAAAAAAAGTGCGTTAGACCACTGTTGCACAGACCCCCTCAATTAGATCACCTGTCATGAAATATTGATGTTCGTCTGTTTATATTGTTATTGTATCATGGCTAGTGTTCATGATATTGAATTTTAATGGTTTTGATATTAAGTGAAATGTACAGAATGAGTCAAAAATGATGAGTTTAAAACTACGTACGTACAGAATTTAAGCTACCCTATTTACTCGAATATAACGCGCACCTTTTTTTTTGTCCATTTGTAGCTTTCAAAACTGAGGTGCGCGTTAAATTCGAGGGCACATTTCGTAGGTTGGCAGTACCGGTAACTTTTATCTGCGTAACAATGCATTGCTGTAATTCTCGACTTCATTAATTTTATCGTTGGCCTATTACTAGTATTACATAGAGCGTATAAAAATACTAGTCACGAAATGGAGGGCAAGAAGAGAAGAATATCTTATGATGCTGCTCTTAGCTCAAGCACCCCATGAGTAAAAATTTAAACAAAATCGAGGATTCCAGTGACGAACACGTAGTGAATAATGTGTCAGTGAATATACTTGTAGGCCTAAAACTGGCAGTTAAATTTAATGGTAATTTCAAATATTTACGTGGTGGTTCATTATTCCCTTAATACTATGACAAAATTCCAAATAAAATACCTATCCTACCATTGATGCGCATTACAACAAACTTTTTTTTTTCAAGTTTCAAAATCGGGGTGCGCATTAAATTCGAGGGCGCATTATATTCGAGTAAATACGGTATATCAAATTACAAAATACAAAGCCCGGGCGACGCCGGGCCTTTTCAGCTAGTATTATTATAAAAGTTGCATTTCGCCTTTCTGCACTGTTTAGACTACCTGCAAAACAACCATGTTATGCATGGTAGTCTAAACAGAGCAGAAAGGCGAAGTGGAATTGTATATCCTATTAACTGGTTACCCGTCCTTCGTACGGTTGAGGAAGTATTTTGTGCGGTTTTTAGCCTTACCCGAGAAACATCATGAGGAAGTAACCGTATTTCGTTCTTTTAGTGAGCATGACGTTCTTCCGCCTCTCTGCATTTAACTACTTGCGAACCAGTTTGTTTTATTTGTGCAGTATTATTACAATATTTGAACTGATAATTATGTAACATAATACCACATTGCTGTTAATTAATGTTTCTCGATAATTACGGTGTAGCATGAACACATAAGATAATTTTAATTTTTAATTGAAATAAGTACCTCCTTTAGTTTCTTACACTTATATTATACCACTGACGTGCCTACCAACTCAACATCAAGTAGTTTATTCGAATAATTATTTGTATTATTGTGCAGATATAGGCCTATTTATTCGATTTCATTAAACATATCATTTAAGTTCTTTTATAAAAAGATATCTTTGTAAAACTGGAAATTTCCCTTGGAAAAATGAGATTTCGTTCAAATTTAGCCAAAGCACAAAATTTCGTGTTTTTCCTGCGATTTCAAAAGACAATATTTCGGCCTAGAAGTGTTTGATATTTTCACTTCATTGATATCTTGATGGTAATAACCCTAATTCCTGGATTTTTCGCTCACGAAAACTTGATATCTTTAATAACTAAACACAGGATTTCCATGCAAATGCATGTTTTTATATAAGCTCTCAAACTCGCTAGATATCCATTTCATGGCTTAAGAACCTAATAAACACCAGCACATTTCAGTATAGTGTCACATGACCTTTCCAAATCCCTCCCTCCCTGAGATTAAAATTAATATTAGAAGAATTCAGTAAAGTTACTTATTGTAAATTGGCATGTTCTGTGGTGAACTGAGAAGTGTAAACAATTTGCAATCCCCCCAATTTGGAAACTCTGTAAGTAGTACATTGTGCCTCGAAAATTAAATGTATGTTTGAATTTTGAGAGTGCATTTTAGTTAGGCCTAATGCTTCTTTTTTCACTGTGCATAATCGGTCATTTGATACTGCATGAATACATGCATATTTTAATATTTGATAGTGAATGGAAATCCTTTCTGTACTAATAACACTGTACAACAAATTTGAACTTTTTTTTCTGTCCTTTATGTGAAACTACGTGATCTGTATCAAGAAAAGGTTCTTGATACATATATCAAGACCAAAATGGTCAATCACGTACAGGTTTTGTTATTTTCAAACTCTTCATCACGAAAGACTGCTTTAATTTGTGGGCCAATAAAACCCCTTCTTTTACCCCTTGCTTCACTTAAATGTTTGAATTTGTTCCTGACATGCAAGAAAACCACTCCTTCTCTGTCCAGAGCTTTTACAAATATTTTCATCAAACCGAGTTTAATGTGCAATGGTGGAAGAAAGACACATTGTAGAATCACAAGTGGTTTATGTAATATGTTTTTGGAGCCAGGAATGATTTTTTTTTTTATTGGAGTCCACTGTTTACGGATGTAGTGATTTTTCTGTCACGGCTGTCCCATTCACAGAGAAAGCATAATAATTTATTGCATCCCTGTATCCTTACGTAAAAAACAAAAATGTAGATTTTTGGGGGAATGTTGCGTGGTAAACAAAAAAATAATTACAGATTCGTTATTTTCAGCCAAAAAATATACATGAAATACATATTTTCACCTAAAGGATATTTTAAATGTTGTACAGTGTAATTATTCCCCTTATGGAGGGTGACCTGTTTCAGGCTATAGTAGGGGACATGTCTTGCATAGTTCAGTTGAATGGGAGCGTTCTCAAATGTCATTTCCATCGCTGGAATTGGTTTAGAAGCAGGCACGGTGCGACGCGGTGAGAATTAACCCACAAGTGGCAGGATAAACATATTGAGGGGATCTTGTCGCTTTATTACCCCTATTCAAATCAAATGCTTTTTCTGCTTTCCTAGAAAGTTAGTTCTTGAAAACCTTCTTCCTTTGCCATGACTTTCTTCTCTCTTCTTCACTGATTCTTCATTATTAAGTAGATTTAAATGCATGTAGTGATAATAATAATAATGATGATGATGATAATAATAATAATAACATAATGATAAATAAATGTATTTTGCCTGGCATACTTAAGGCCATAGGGAATTTTCTTCGTTCAGTCAAAATGAATACAAAACACACCATATGTACACTTCAAATAAATGCAATAAATAGGCTATAATAATAAAAATACTAAAAATAATACTAGCAATGTATTGAAATATAATACAATATTGTATCCACTCATCTTTGAGGTAAAATTAGGAGACAATATAAAAGGAAACAAAGTGAATTAAAAATTGATATACAGGGTGTTTCAAAGATACTTTTACAAACTTCAGTCATAGGTTCCTTACACCAAAAGAAGGGGAAAAGTTCATATGAACGTATGTCCCATAATCCTTGTTTTCTCGTTACGAACTGTTCAACACATTGGTACACTCATAATACGTCAACACACAAAACTCATAACAAATGCTCGAAATGTCCTCCTCTTGCTTCTACACATGCATGCACTCGTCGAATCATAGACTGTCTCACCCTTTCAAACACTCCGGGATGGTGTCGAATGGTTTCGCAGGCTTCCATGACAAGTCGATGAAATGTTTCTTCATCCGGGATGTCTGCGATGGTTAGAAGAAACATTCATGAGTAAATAATTTATTTGTGCTAACGGTTTATTTTTCTAGGAAAACTAAAAAACAAAAACCACGAAAAGAAGCGAGGGTTGTTTGCAATGAATCTGTTTGATGTGTAGTGCTGCCAACCTAGCGGAAGTAAACTTCCCAGTACACAATCAAACACGAGGTTTTTAATGAAGGCCCCGTGTATATGATGACAAACAATCTATACCAGGATGGGTTAAAGGGAACGCTTTCAAAGCCTACTGTTATCTGCTGATGCTTCTTTGTCACTGTTCATCTATTCTTCATTCTTCTACAACAGGCTGTTAATTAAGAATTTTTTTAGAATATCAGACAATATTTAGCTCATGAATCAGTAAACAATCCACTATACGAATATGTAGAATTTAAACCAATCGCTAGAGCATATCATCATATTTTTTATAGTTTTATTTTCATCCCTTTAATTTTAAGGACTTCACTTCCCCATCTTAGCCTACACAGGCCAGTGTGAAAGAATTATCATTCGACTGTATCTTAAGGGAATCTTAAGGGAACAAGATACACTAATTTTGTATCAGCAGGAAAATTATCTGAATCTTCCTATGCAAAAATATATAGGCTATATATATACTTTATATACTTTTAACGCAATATTTTGCCTACTTAAAATTATATTTAAATGGAGTGTGCACTCTTTAAAATCAGCAAGCGCATTTCAAAAACCATATTCACCGTGTACAAACTGCTGCCCAGGCAAGTAGAAAGGGAGATAGCAGCCTACTAAGAGAAGGCAATATGAGAGAAAGAAAGGGGAAGAGAATGAACACGATAATGTTTATGATTCTGAAATGCATTGATATAAGGCACAAAATCAGCAGCATCTTCCGGTATACGTTATTCATATTCCAAGAGCCCCATACCTTATGTTAAAAACAAAATGTTGCATTACATCTTTAATTGTTGGAATGACATTTGGGTAAAAAGTACAAATGGTGCCTTGACTAAAGAACGTTTCTTCCCTACAGTGCACTTTCGGCTAAATGTTAAAATGTTTACACCAAATTTTATTTGAACACAATTTATGACAGGCCATGGAAAATTTGGGAGTTCTTTTTTACAAATTCATATTACTTCAGATAGTGGTTATAATTGTAAGTGTCAAGAATCCATACTAACTGTAAAACATGTTTTGTTCGATTGTCCTATGTTCGAAACAAAAAGACTCCAGCTAAATTTGCTTTTTGATGATTGTGATGAAATTTCCATGTGTCAAAACTTTTTCACGAAGCGTTATTATAATCATTTTATGCAGTATCTAACATATATGCACAGCCATTTGTAATTAATATTCTATATTTTACTGTATATATTGCTGTGTGGTGTCCAACAGAGACAATAATCTGTGGTTCATGAAAGCTTATATATCTATCTTGCTGTGTAAGCAATAACCCTAACATTCCTTTTCTGGCAAAATAGGGTTCATAAAGATTTTGAGTACAATAAATAAGGCAGAAAATTTTAAACGCAAATATCTCAAAACTAAATTTTCGTATAAATTCATCTCAGAATTTATCAGAGCTGGAGTGCTGAAATTTTTTTCCACTTCTTTAATATATTATGCTAATGGAGTACTGATAGCAGATTTACTTTAATATCGTATTTATTATAAGCTTTAGGGGCATTGTAAATTTCACTATTTTTGTGTGACAGTTTTTACACATGTGTTTTATTTTCTAATCTTAGTGTTTTGTGTTTTAATTTTAGCCCAGTATTGCTTCATTCTTTCTGATCTTGCTTTTCTTTCGTCTTCAATGATCTGGATCATTCGTTTGGTTTTGATTTTGATTTGAACCTCTCTTTCTTGACTTTTTTTTTCAGTTTTATCTATGAGCATTCTTTCTGTGATTTTTTAGTTCTTTTAAGTCCTTAAGTCTGAGAGTTTTTCAGTCTTTTGGTAGAGTGTTTTGTTTCTGATATGGATGAGTTTGTTGTTATGGAACTTAGGGACTAGGATTTTCCTTAATATCTTTCTTTCTTTGATCTCCAGTCTTTCAATTGGGCCATGATTGGTGATGGACAGTGTTTCGGCTGCGTATAGGGCTTCTGGTTTGATCACCGTGTTATAATGCCTTAACTTTGCATTCCATTATTATTATTATTATTATTATTATTATTATTATTATTATTATTATTATTATTTTTATTATTTATCCTCGGACTATTCCCACAATTGCTGAGATTTTATTTCCTAGTTAAATAAATTTCAGACCTCTCAGGAACTTGCACTATACCAACTTCATTAATATACAAGTCAGAAAATTACTTTTTAATGTCATAAAGTAAACAAAAGCGTAGTGTTTGAAGGGTTTTAATTAATGGAAAGCTTATTGCAATTGTAGCCACCTGCACCCGGGAAAATTCAATGTTTACAGACAGGAGCATTGCGGGAGTTCCATTTTTAACTTAACCTGCATTTGCCTGTAGTCATGGTAACAGTGTCAAGTCTTTGTGTGTTCGCCGCTGCTTGCGTTGCTTTTTATTATCAACTTACAACATGTCATTTCCCGCTTCAAATGCTACGAGAAAGAAAATAAACATATTATGTTACGGAATGCATTTGCTAGAAAACTAATTAGTAAATATATGTGTATTAACTCTTTGTTAACTAACATATTTTGGTTTTATACGATATCAACAGGTGACTTTTTACCCGAAACTATTCAAATCATTTTAGGTAGCATTTTATTGGTAAATTCATGAGCAGAGAATCCGGTAATCGACCTTATAGAGACTATTTAGCAAATACTTACAGAATTAAGTAGGCCTATATAATAAATAATTAAAGCTACGAACATTAATGAAACACATCGCTATATTTGTGTCATTGTAAAGCGAGATAACCGATGGCGAAACAATCGATATATTGCGATAGTGGCGCTGCAAAGAGTAAAATCTTTGGAACCATTAATAATATATTGTATTATTACTATAATTATGTTACGAGATTTTTAACGCTTCACGACCATAATAGCTATTTATGTATCAAGTATGCAAAAAAACGCTTTAGCGGACGAACCTATTATAGGCATCTATACCGCATTTCGTGTTGGTACAGTCGGTCAAATAAAAAACGTCGGGACTCGTATGAAGTTAAAATTAAAGTTTTAACGCATTAGTTCACAAGTTTCCTATAAAAAACATAAAATACAGGTATTTCTCGGAACATACGAGGCCATGCGATAGGAGGGAAAAATGAACGAGGGAAAAAATGAACAACGCGGAAAGCGCAACACACGATATTCAACTTAATGAATTGTCATAATTCATTTTCCTTTGTGTCATCGCGCCACATACAAATGCTAGCTTGAGAGAAAGTGTAGTTAGGGCTGTAATTGACCTGCATTTTTCGGCCTCTGAAGCAGCGAGAAGGTTCCATATTTCTTAAAGAGCGGCTCAGAGGTGGGTACTTCACTATAGTGCGACCGGAAGTTTTCATAGGAAACGTGGATCTGGCCGGCCGCGTATTTCGATGCTAGATTGGTTGCAGAAGTTGAACGTAAGTTATTGATTTTGAACTACAAGTATCGGTATTATACAATAAAGTCTTTAAAAAAATGCTCCTTGAATAAACATATTCCTCGCGAATTTATTCATTAGTATTATAAGAATTTGCATGCAAGAATATGGCGGATTTGAGGCATATAGCCACAGCCTTCTATACATGTTTGTTTTGGAACAAAACTGACTAAATAATCAAGAAAATACATGGACAGAGAAGAGGCATGTGTGAACCTAACCTTAAGTCTTCCTGTACATGCGCATATGCTCGTTCGTGATACTTTATGAAATACCGCCCGACGTTTTTTATTTGACCGACTGTACGTACAGTTTATTATTGTTCCGCGATTCACGTGGCTGTGAGAATATGACGTTAACAAATGACTGACTACCTTTCATTATAATTAATTATTTTTGTTTCATTTCATATAATTTAGAGAGCTTTTACTAAAAATATTGTACACTGGATGAGTCCGATGAAGTTTTGCGTATGTGGTGCATACAATGCTTTTAGTAAAATCTCTCTTAATTATATGAAATGAAATAAAAATAATTAATTATAACAAAAATAACTAATTATAATGAAAGGTAGTCAGTCATTTGATAACGTCATGTTCTCACAGCCACTTGAATCGCGGAACAATAATGAACTGTACTGTACGTACCATTACGAAATGCGGTACAGATGCCTTTTAATATATGAGTTGCTTTTGTAAACAATAACGCATACGAACTACAATAGTATTTATGAAAAACTTGTGATAATATGAATGATAGCCTAATCACGAGGAAATTTCAATCCAAGCCAGAAACATTGAACATGACGGCATCTGTAGACTATGAGAAGGAATAGTCTTTATTGCAATTAAATACTGGTGCATCCGTGGTAAGCAATGTTTCTCTTGTGAAGGAAGATGTTCAAAGTTGTTGGCTTATATTTTGTCGTTATATGATAAAGTAGGCTGCCGTGTTTTACGAAAAACCCTGGTAAAGTTTCTGATTATCATAAAGAAACATGTTGGCTTACATTTTTTATGCCCAAATTATATGCTTAAATCCATGTTAAAGTTGGTGTGACTGGTCAATGCCATCTGGATTTTGTCTATAGATTGCCGTGACGACTTTAAAGTACTATGCCGATAAAACTGCATTTTGAATGCAGTTTGAATGCAGTTTTATGCAATTTTAGCGACCTTGCTATAATGCAATTTTTCCGCGTATTACCAGTCCGAGAAGCAGCTGTTTTAAAAAGCGTGTACTAAAAAAAATTATTTTCGCATCTCTTTTCGCTCATATACAGCATACATTATATACCCAATAGCTGTGTTGAATGATTGTTTTTTGTCAAAGAAGCTACAGGTAAGAAGATGTTTCAGAGTTCTGTACTCGTGAATTTACACAAAAAGCAAGTAAACGTAGGTTTAATGAAAGTTCATCCTGTACTAGGCATATAAAGTGGGATCAGTTGGAGACTACTCTAATCTCTATTGCTTTTGACACCCCTGGTTTATTTTTAGTAGGGGGCCATGGTAGTTGAAAGCGAACAAATTAGAAAACAAACACACAAAATAGGATCTGGTAGAGCTGTAAACTGGATTAGAACTGATTACCACCAGGCACTAGCCCGAAGTCGATACAGTTCACATCTCGTGACAGGAGCAACATGTATTTGTTCACCCAAACTACGTGACACAGTCCTGTAGGCCTACTAGGTTCACCTAGATCTAAAGCGAACCTTTAAACACTAACCGGTCTGTGTATTTTTATTTACGTATATTTTATTTACGTATCATATATTTAATTAAATTTACAGAATTCAATAAATAAACCTATATTATATTTTACGATGTTCGGTGCCCCGAAGCATTTTGATTGGCTCTCATCTTTACGTATATATGAGGCATCGATCGAAAGATTTCTTGCTGCGGTTCAGTTGCACACCGTTGCCTAAAATATTAAAATGTTGAACAGAACATTTCGTTTCGATGTCTCGAAAGCCCCTGTTCATAACGATGAAACAAAAGATAAACGATGAAGCTAAAATTAACGTTAAAACTACACCAAACTTTAATTTAAATTTGAGTTCTGGCCATCGTTCTCCTTCTTGTGTTGCCACCTTAATAAGATTTCGGCGTGCCTCTCTATATCTCGCGCAAGGCACATTGTGTCCTACTCGGAATCTTCACATTAGGAGAGGAAGTTGCATCTATTTAGGTTAGATGATAGCCAGATGATATCAGGGGACCAAAAGGGCCTAAAGTTATCCGATATTCGTCTTACAGGCGAGGAAAAACCCCAGGAAAACCGTCACTTCAATAACTTGTCCCAACCAGGAGTCGAACCCGGGCCCGATGCGTGCGAGGAGCGAAAACTTCCTCTGCACCACAGCGATGGACTATATTATTGGACAAATGTTTCTATATATTACTTTTACAATATTGCAGATATTGTATTAATAAGGTATAGTTATTATTAGGACAAGGCATTTAATCACCATAAAATAGTGACAAAATGCAAAATGAAAAATTGCATTTATGAACTAAAAATTGTGAAAAAAAGACACGAAATTCAAAATAAAAAATGACCAGTAAATTTACCATTATTACTTATAATTAATTTTTTTTTAAATAATGAATTTGCTAAAAGCAATTTAATGGATCGCAATGCACTATATATGAATTCACACTATAAAACACACTTATTTTATTTCTGATGAAGTAAGTAAATTTATATTACTTGGCCACCCTTAGCAAAAAAGAAATTCTTTCTGAACTGGCATGCCCATCAAATTACCCCTAGCAAATATATACCATTTGAAAAGAAAAAAAAAATTATTGCTACAAAACAAACTGCTGCTGCTATGGTATTTACAATAAAGCTGAAATAAAATGAACTATGAACACTTGGCGGAGATTCTCAATTAAAAACGATTGTATGTTGTCTGAAAGTAATGATTTGTACATGGAAAAGCTCCTCTCTACCTCCACTGAAACTTGAGCTAAAAAATGCCGAAAATGACTTAAATATTGCCAAAAAAAATACCCATCTCTTGAAAATGACGAAAAAATGCAAAATAAAGCAACAAATTTCAAAAAAGAAAAATACCCTTATTTATTCAATAATTTCATGGTACGCATTTATATAAATTCGAGCTATCTCTTAACCCTCGTATAAAAAAGATGCAAAGTCATCAGATGCCTTGCTCTAGTTATTATTCTTGTGCGTTTACTGCGTATTATCTCATCTCAGTAATTGGTAACAAGACCTGCTCCCATGCACGATCATTGCTCAAATGAGGCGCACGTTTTGTACCTATTGATTGCTTTTTTAAAATTGGTTTTCGTGTGCACAGCACTCATAGCTTAATTTTATTTTGTGTTTCTTCATTGATTTCTCTAAAAAAAATTCTTTGCAATTCCTTGTAAATGCATAAATAAATAAAATAAATGAAAACATTTAAGGGATCTCAAGACACTTACTACTGCTGAAAACCCGAATTTTAATTTCAGGGTCGAACACAATACTTCCTCCTATAAAGCTGTCTCGTACAGGTAGATTAAGTAATGATTTGTGCGCCACTAGTGGTGACGTGCCTAACTACTGTATAATCATTTCGATAAGGCATAGATCGATCGATACTAAAATGGCGAATATTGGGTGAAAAGGCGGTTTAAAGTAGGAAAGTTTTATTATAATGGTGTCTGTTTCTGCTAATTTGAATTTTCAATGCATTGTCTATAATGTTCGTGTCTTAGTTTTTGTGTGGATGAATAGTGCACATTTTTCATGGAAGGCTTGGAGAGATTGCAGTTCGGAGGGCTGAGGTAAGCGATGATAGTGGGAAATATTCTAGTTTACAATATGGACCGTGATCATAAAGTGGGATGAATTACGGAATCTTAGTTGAGAGAATGTAAGGGGGGAAGATATATGAGTTTCCGAGATGCCGAAAGCATTCCTACGTAACATTCAGTACAAGTTAACTGGAACAATTGACGTATAATTTCTCAGTGCGAGTGGTTTATGTAAAACAGTCTTAACAGTTACTATTGCACAGACTTTTTTTTTTACTTTTTACTTTTGTAGAACAAGTTCCTAATAGCTATGTAGATTTACATACATAACGTTCTTAAATTAGTACATTCCTGAATAGGCTAAGCTTAGTTCATGCTGAGGAATGGTACCAGTACACCATGGCTTTTTAAAGTATATATAATGGTATATCTAAACCAAACTCCATGACACTGCATCCCTGAAAAGACTAGGCATACAATTTGACCGCTGCGTCATCTGTAACAGGCTTATGGCATGTGGTCAGCATGCCGACACCCACGGCCGTTAATTATGGTTCCGTGACCGGAGTCGCTACTTCTTAATCAAGAAGCTCCTCATTTTGAATCAGGAGGCTAAGTGCACCTCCCTACCTCAGAAAAATCCCAGGAGGTATCTGTGATCGAACCCGATCCTGCGGATCCGAAGCCAGCGACACTGACCACAAGGCCAGCGCGATGGCTCATGCTTGCCTGGCATGCAAGCGGTCCCGGGTTCAAATCCCGAGGCAGGCGGGCTTGTTATTCGTGGTGGACTAAGCTGTTTTAGTCGGGGACTCTCCCGTTTCCCCCTCTCATTCCACAACACTCCACTTCACCACCAGTATCATCCCTTTCCTTTCCCGGCTTTCGGTCCATCTCCCACTGCGGGCTTTTTCCGTCCTACCCCGTGCATGCCCGACGAGAGGTAGGGGCAGCCGGGGCTGCAGGCCCCGGGGCCCGTGCCCCAAAAGGGGGCCCGGTCGACCAGATTTTATTTTTTACTTTATAAATTTACTCTAAAATAAAATTGATTATAAGTCAATAAACAGCTTAAGTTATGTTTTATGTTTATTTTACCTGCATTGTCCTGTCGTTAATCTGAAACGTATTATTCATGAAGAAAAACTGCTATTTTTGAAAAGTAGAAGCAGAAATCCTTTTGGACTCAACAGTAGGCTTCACTAACATTCGGCATTTAAAATCATAATTTTCGGAAGATTAAACTGGTACATATAGATAAAATTATTTCTAATTAGGACATTTTAATGTATTTCTCCGTTTCCTGCCCGGCATCAGTTAACCGATTTGGTCTAATATCAATACGTTTCGTCCCATGGGCGTTATAAAAGGTATACCAAGTTTTATGAAAGTCCGATAAAGCACATTTCAGTTATTGCGCTTACAGACACACGGACAGACAGTCAGACAGTCCTGTCTAGCAGACAATCTCATAAAGTACCGGTACCATTCTGGCACTTAATAATTATGTAATATCATTACATAATATTTTTGTTGCACACACTATAAAGGGCGAGTTGGGTAGTGAATTTAATATTTGACGGGGGCCCTCGCTTTCTTTCCACGGCCCTGACCCCGTGGCTTGTGGTCATGTGGTTATTGGTGTGCTGCGCACCTGGGGGCGTGATTAGATGTAAATAACTCTTTAGGTCTCTGTGTATTTACATTAAAGATTTATGTTGAGTCTACCTTGAAGTTGTTTAACTAATAATATAAATATATGACAATCACCATGATAAAAGTCTGCAAACCTGTAAGTTGAACCTAAATTCCAAATACAATCCCTACGCCTAACCTGCAATAGTATTATTCAGATTATAATAAGATAGGGAACCTCAACCGTATTGAATCATTGATCGTGTTGACGCAATTAAGATCATTAATTTCAAAATATTAAGCAATTACAATAGTAATTACTAAGTAATTAGAGTAGTAATTAGTAAGTAATTACTATGCAAATATGAAAACAATTGTAACATACGGCGAGCGCTAAATTTAGACAGTAGGAACAAAACGTTTCACGTACCCTGCGGCTTCGTTCCGATACAGGCTATATTTTTTGGCGGGAGATTCAATTGAGCTCAACCCAATAAAATACCTTAAATCTGTATTAAGTATTCGGTTTTCAATATTATAGTTGAAAAAAATCTTAAGAAACTTACTTCTGTATACACCCCTACGATCAAGCTCCACTTTCTACACCCCTGGTTATTACGAGAGGTTGCATCACGGAGGTGGATTATAAAAACCCAGCTTAGTTTCTACACAGCATCCCTCAGGACCAGCCCCAGGTCAATTATATGGAAATGCTTTTTCATGCATGCAGAGAAAAGGCAGTAAAAATATGGGACAAATGTAACATTTTAAACTGTATTGTACGGACTATTTGCTCGTATAGCATATGGATAAATAAATTGGTTATATTTTAATTATTTCTGTTTTAAAAGGGGAAGTTCTTACTTGATTTAAATTTAATTTTTCCGTAAGCTTATGCGTTTGGGATGGAGCCTACGTCATGGCAACTATTTTTTTTTTATTTCAAAGTAAGGCGATGGTACATGAGATGTTGTGTGTCACAGGAAAGTATGGCATCTCTAAAGTATGGCCGTTCTAAGAAGGAAACCTGAAGTAAACAAAAACCAATACATCTTTCTCACTCTAGCACGTTACTGTTATGGCTTAAGAGTGAGACAGACATACTGGTTTTTGTTTACTTCAAGTTTCCTTCTTAGCTCGTCTCGGGTATAGTATATGAACACATCATTTGGTAGCACTTTGATGTACGGTGATACGAATAGAGGCGATAATAATTTAGTTGTGAGTCAGCCGCCGTGCAGAATAGATATGTCACGATGTGAACAGCATTCTTACGTCAAAATAATCACTATCCGAGGGAAAACTGCCAGAGAATATCACAAGGAGCTGATGGATCGTTGGGGGAATAATGCCCAGCAGTACTGAACGTTAAGGAGGGACATACAGCTTTCGATGCTTAAAAATAGGTGAAGTTCATTATTTTTCTCTCAGCAATGAATTGTTCTGTAGCCTTGTAATCTGGTATGCTCTTTATTAGCTACTTCTACAATTGCATACTATTTTAAAAACTAATCAAACTAATACAGTTACAGGTAATTATCGTTACAAAATGGCAGCCAAATTGTGTGCACTGAAGTGCCGTTTCCCTCATAACTCAAAGATTTATTAACATATTTCAGTGAAATATTCCATGCAAGTACATTTGATATTAGTGAACAACACTATCTACAATCATTGATGTAACTTTTATAGTTTATTTTTAAAAAAATATTCCTGATGTAAAAATTTGTAAAAAAAATTAACAAGTGATGAATTATTAAAAAAAATATACTGCAGGTAACCCAAAGATTCTAGATAGAAAAAAGAATCACTCAGAAATATTGATATTTATGAAAATTATCAGGGAAACGGCACTTCAGTGCACAAAATTTGGTTGCCATTTTGCAATGATAATTACCCATAACTGTACTAGTTAAATTGTTTCTGAAAATAGTATGTAATTGTAGAACTAGTCAATATAGAGCATGCCAGATTACAAGGCTACAGAACAATTCATTGCTGGGGGAAAAAAATGAACTTCACCTATTTTTCAACATCGAAAGCTGTATGTTCCCCCCTTAAGGCAACATGGAGTAGATATTTGTGTTTGGTAGGGAAGTTTCCATGCACTCGACTATACATATCTGCATCAGGCTCATCAACGCTCCTTGCAATACGGCCTCTTATTTTGAATCGTATTTATTTAAAGTAAGAAACTTTTATTGCTCTTGCTTACGATAGAAAAAATTGTTATCGTCGTTGTTGTTGTTGTTGTTGTTGAATCTCCAAATATAATAATCCTATTTCACCTTCCGGTAGGCCTATGTTAGGGTTTTAGTTACAGTACAATTAATGCAATATACATGCATTTACAGTTTGCTCAATTTCTATACTTACATATTATTAACAATATAGCAGATTTGAATAAAATTAACTAACAATCAAATATTAATACTAAATTAGTGTTTCTTAAAAATGTAATTTAAATATTCACATAACTTCATGTAGCAGCATTTCTTATGCAAAACATTTGTTAAAGGCTGTTCAAATCTGTTTTGGCAATAATCTAATTGAGTAATCATTCTTTGTGTTTGGACTTCCAAAGCAGTAAGTAACCTTGTTAATGGTGACATTTCTCTTTGTTTGCAGACAGCAACTTTGTGTTGGGGAACGCCCAGGTACCGGCATTGTACCCCATCGTGTACTGCTCGGACGGATTCTGCGAGCTGACCGGATTTGCGCGTGCGCAGATCATGCAAAAAGGCTGCGCATGCAAGTTCCTCTACGGGCCCGACACGGCAGAGGAGCACAAGCTGCAGATTGAAAAGGCGCTGGAATGCAAGACAGAACTCAAGCTAGAAGTTATCTTCTACAAGAAAATTGGTGAGTAATCAACGGAGAAATAAATTTGTGGCATCCAGTGAGAGAGTGGGCTGAGCCAAAATTGAGTTATTGTCATCTCTATGTAGTAGAGTACGATTACTTCCACAAAGTCTCTGGCCTTGAAGACTTAACCCAGCCAGCGAGCTTCTCTTTACAGCTTGCGCAGACTCGCATGCTCATAAGATCAGTGAGCTACTGTTGAGCACAGACTGAAGATCATGCAGCACGTTGCCAGTCGTAGAAAATACTATGATAGTTGAATGGAAGGATAATGCCGCAGGGAGATAGAGATAGACAACACGTTGAGTGGAATAGAAGAGCTGGGCCAATCAGGGTGCAGCTACCTCCCCTAGGCAGGAACGGTGACACTCGCTCCTAAGGCATGTACGTAAAAACCCAGAGACTTTGTGGAAGTAATCGTACTCTACATATAGTCGTGTAACTGTAAACCTAATATTAAAGGTTTCTGTGGGTTTCTTCCTTATCTATTCTTGAAAGACTGTTTTCGTAAATTAAGGGAATGGCGTTTCTCCAGTGAGAGAGTGAGCTAAGCCAGCACGGAAGCATTAGTAACGTGATATGCAGGGCGCGGTAATAGTGCAGTCACCAGGTACTTTTACCTGGAAAAAGGTCCGCAGTTAATAATTTTTTAATACATTGTATGTGGGTATTCTGTGGTGTAAAATCCAAGTTTTCCAATTCGAGAATCCTGTGCAAACTTCAGAGCAGCCGAAAACCTCGATTTTTTTTAGTTTTTGTAGTTTTTTCCTTAAAACTCCCAAACAACCCATTATAATCTAAAACATTCCATTACAAACGTTAAAAAGCATTGAATTTCCTACCATTTGCATTGTTTAAACGTTTTTTAAAACCAAATACGTACTGAGATATGGCGCTTCAAAGTTTGAAAAATTTTAAAAATATCAAAATCCTGCGGGGAAACAAAACCTCAAGAAGGTGACTAAGGGTTGGCACTGTTGTCTGAAGTTAATTATTGTGCACACTTTGAAATGTGTAAATTCCGATATGAAGAAATAAATGAAGTGTTAAGATGAAATTTTTTTGTCACTAGAAAGCCAAATAGAAACCTCAAAATATCTCGATTCCGTTATTTCTGGCTTAGCCCACTCTCTCACTGGATGCCTTAATTGCCTTCAGAATTCAGAAACTTGGGCTTTTTGTTAATATTTCCACAGGTTTGAGCAAAATCAGTCTATTCTCTGCCTCTACTCATTATACACGTCGATTATCCTTCCGTCGGTCGCAGCATAAACATGTTATGAATAGGTCGTAATAATATATCTTGATAGGTAGGCCTATATTTGACTCTGAATTAGAAAAGAATGCTTATGTTATTTAAAATCGTAAACATTGTTTAACAGAATCCTCTCCAATAATGTAAAGCTTCAGTTTACGGGCTAAGCCCGTTAAGGGTAAAGGAAAAGGTGCTAGCACTGTAGGCCTATAGCGATTATTGAGAATATCACCAGATGTCAGTGTAGTTCCCTTCCCTTTCGTAGAAATAAATGAAATCAGGTAAACTGATGTAGCAAAGTGCCAGGATGATTTTGTTTAATCAGTGATAATTGCTATTATGATATGCATAAAATAAGTTATTTTTGTAATTCAATTCCGAGTTAAGCTCCAGATTGATACATTAAGCAGGGCTTATGGAACAACAAAGGTTAGTTTGATAAGCATATGTGAAGGCATATGTAAGTAGTTTTATTTGTCAAAACCACCGCCGTCTCGAGAATTACACTGCCTGTCCTATGCTTATTTTAACATGGAGTTCAGAGTATTGTTAAGTTGCCTAATTTCTCCAGTAGAGGCGACACAGTTCACACCCAGATAGCATGAAATTCCAGCATATTTCAGTTTCCGAGTTTATACTTCAGAGGGCAACACATAGCATACGGTAATGTAAAGGGTATTGCAGCTGGGTGTGAAAGGTGCTGCCATCTGTAATGTCGCCGCGTATGCAAAATTAGCCGTATAGGACAGGCAGTGTATACACGAGTAATACAGTCTAGAAGGCAGTGGTCAAAACTAACTGTATTGCAATTTCCAAAGCCATATATGAACATTGAAAAACTATATATTGTCATGAGAACTAATTTGCATATTTGATAGATTTTTCCTAATATATTACCATAAAATAGGAGCTTTTTTTAACTTCGTATTTGCTTGTTAAGTTTTAAATTACGGTATTACATCGTAATAAGACAACTGACATATTTTGTTAAACGCCTTAATACTGGCGGAATACTTTCAGCACTTTTTACATTATCGTTGCCAAAAGACCATTTACGAAAGTTGTATTGCTTAAATTGTGTAAGTACGACAGTATGAATTCTTTAGGTGGAAAAGTCTTGTGCCCCGCAGTCACCAAGATGTTGCGCAACAAAGTTTTTACTCTGAGGCGACTTCAGGTGCTAGGTGTTTATCAAATTATCGCTAAGTGGAAACACCTTCTCCATGTAGTTCAAAACTTTGTTCCCTAGGTGTTGCGTTCTCAGATACGGGACCGCAGACAAAGCTTCATGAAATTAATGTTACCTCAGAGTACTATTGCTTGTGAAACTTTATTTTCCTATGTGTTGTAAATTGAAAATACATTTTATTTCCATACTATTAGTATGGCGACCGTAGGCCTTTGTCGGCTAGTTGCAGAAAAGCAAATCAATTGTGATCGGAAATTGATGGGAGTTTAACCGGAGTTAGATCGGCGATCAGTTATAATCAGATTGCACAAACGACAATCTATGCTAACGGGCGATCAGATCTCTGGTCAGAATTGATCAACAATATTTTGCTGGTCAAATAATGACTCTCCAATCAACTTTGCTAGTAATGTGTTTGTAAACAGAGATAGGCCTATGTAATCTGTTTATATATGACGTTTGAGATCAATGCTTATGCTTAACTGAATTGAAAAATACGCCTACGGTATATAATGTTCCTTGACCGAAAGCGCATGTTATACAGTCGATTCCAACAGAATTCATGTGCAAGGAAAATAAGTTACACACTGCAAAGACTCCTTACCTAAACATATTATGCAATACGTAAGGAAAGATGAAAACCACAATAGCCTACTTTTCCATCATAATTTCAGTTGTGCATAACGACTCTGTATATTATCCAAATCTCTCTAGACGTATACGTCTTAGATTCTAGGCCTTTCTAGACTGCATCTGCTGAAATCTGAAGCAATGTTTTGCCAGGCATTCTCTTTCTGCTTTGCTCAAACTGCATCAACTTTTTATTTTCATTGATGCTCGTGTAACCTTCTTAAATATTCAGCAACAATGCTTTGTCATTGCCGCTAAAATTTGCTCCTTGATATCTTTCTTGGCCAGACATTTTCACATATAGTACAGTGAAACCATCTTCAAATTGATTGCAATCCGTCCTGGACATAAATAAAAAGAGAGTGTTTCAAGTGACTATTCAACTCATACGCCGCGTGTTTGATATTGACCAATAACGTTTAGCAATTCCTCGGATATAGACCAATCACGGCCGTTTATCTTACAATATTCTTGTAGGAATCGCGAGGATGGCATTTTATCGGGTAAAATGGTCTGGTCGTTACTGGAGACGCAAGTATCAGTGTGCAGTGATTAATAGTCAGATCACAGTATAAGTATTAATACGTATACTGTGGTCAGATGGTGCCACTAAGCGGCACGAAAACAGATAATTTCATACAACATAATTTGTTTGGAAATTGAAATAATAGAAATGTACATTGATTAAGAACACAATTTCGATTCTGTCCAAGCCAGTTCGTGTGCGTTTATTCTGTTCTGCTTTTAGCTTAATTGAATGAAGTTAACTATGTCTTATATGCTCTGGTGGTAGCACTGATTACACCAAAACAGCTCGAATCGATTCATGGACGGTTGATTCATAGTATGCCGTGATCTCGCAGCTGTTAGTTTTGTTTTTGTAGAACAAAGCACGAAAGTTATTATTATTTGTATAATCTGGTGGATTTTTATTCATTGAATAGTCTTAATAAATCCAACTCGAGTTGACGAGTTGCATCAGATAAATTCGCTCCTGCTGCGCAGTCGCGAATCTATCGATAAACTCGTCAACTCTCGTGGGATTACCTATGAAAAATACTCACATGAATTAAAACACATCATGTTATCAAAATCTTCATTTTCCCTTCAGTGTAAGAAATCAGTATACACACCACTCATCAGATCTATCTAGATGTATAGTTTTCCAATTTGGGGTTCAGCTTAATCTTCACAAATACAGATAGGCCTGAATCATGTGTTAAATTTCAAAACTGGTCAGTAAAATAATTATACCAGCAATGTATATCAGTGTATATCAGTGTTCTGAACTAGTGAATTAACATAAAAACATTCCAGGTTGGTATGATAAAATAAAAGTGAACAAAAATGATGATAGACAGTCGCGATTTTCTGAAATTCCACGTATTCTTATCCTGGATTGGTCACTGATTCATGACTTCCTAAATAGTCACTGGAAAATATTATTCCGTAACTTATTGTGATATTTCTGTTTCGTTCGTATCTACAGTATATTGAACAGCTTCCAGTGTTTCAGCTAAATACTACGAGAATATATTTTCCTATTAAGGACGTATTATAATAGAAGCTTATAAACAGTAGATGCATATCAAAACATGTAATATGCCACTTCACATATCTAGATTTCTGCTTGCATTTCTAGTTCTGTAACATATATATCCGATTGGACAGTGTTTCCAGATATCCTACTTTTTTCTGTTAATCCTACTTTAGTTTGTTTCTGCATGTCACAACTCTGCATCAGATGTCTATTACAATTAGCCTATAATTTTTTATCCATTTTCCATTCGTACTATTATGGTGGATACTCCAACTTCCTGTACCCAGTGCTGGTAACACAACGTAGGCCTACCTGTGTATTTTGCATACTCAACGAATGTGCGACTTTTATACGAAAACCTGTAATGATATATATTTATTATTGCGTACATGATATATTTGATAGTTGATTTTTCAGTTTTACCTGCGTCTTTTTACTTCCTTTTTATTTCTTAGGATCGACTTTCTATTTAATTCCCAACAGCTAAGTTATCATGCAATTATATAACAGCAGCGTATAAGTACGCGAGGAATCGATTTTCACTAAGATGAAAACAGTAGGCCTATGCCTACTGCCTTTGTAAGGTGTCATCCCTTGCAACTTGAGAATAACTGTTCCTAATGATTGATTATTTTCGCTTGTATTATTCGCCAAATCGCTATCTTATAAAAAACAGCATGCAGTGCACATCATTATGGGGATTGGAGAATCTAGGATTTTTAAGAATGACAGGCCAATATTACGCAACGATCCTATAATGACATTTATTAAGACACGAATATGTTTATAAAACGAGCATAGTGATTGTCTTTTGTTAATCAGTTTAAAATCGTCCAGCAACATCAGTGTTTTGCAGATTTGTGTTAACAAGCACACACACATAAAAAACAAACAAACAACCAAACAAACCAGACCTGAGGTCAGCCAATGGCCTAATAAGTACCATTATAGGCAAAATGCATACGACTGTTTTCCCTACCATAATTGTCTTAACTTTCTAGTTTTTTGTTTTATTTTTTTAAGTGCCAGTATGGTACTTTATGAGATTGTGTGGTGGACGAAAAAATGTCTGTCCGTCTGTCTGTCCGTCTGTCCGTCTGTCTGTCCGTGTGTCTGTACGCACCATAACTCAAATACGCTTTTTCGGATTTTCATGAAACTTGGAAAACACATTTATAATGTCCATGGGAAGAACCCTATTGATATTGAACCAAATCGGTTCACCGGTACCGGAGTAATGCCCATTTTAGTGCCTATTTTAATACATTATGGCGCCTTTCTAATAGAAAGGCGCCATCACTCAGATACGCTGTATCGGATTTCCATGAAACTTGGTATACCCATTTATGACGTCCATGAGAATTGCTCTATTCAATTTGAACCTAATCTGTTGACCGGTACCGGAGTAAAACCCAATTTAGTGTCTACTTTAAAGGCGCAATAACTCAAATACGCTTTATCGGATATTTATGAAACTTCGTATACGCGTTTATAATGTCCATGGGAAGACGTTTATTGATATTGGACCAAATCGGTCGGCCAGTACCGGAATAATTCCCAATTTAGTGTTTTTATGTTAATATATAAGAAGTCGCGATAACTCAAATATGCTTTATTGGATTTTCCTGAGATTTTGTATACCCATTTATAATGTACGTGGAAAGACGTCTACTGATATTGGACCCAATCGGTAGACCGGTACCGGAGTAAAACCCAATTTAGTGTATATTTTAAAGACGCGGTAACTCAAATACGCTTTACCGGATTTTTATGAAACTTGGTATACACATTTATAATGTCCATGGGAAGACGTCTATTCACAATGGATAAAATCGGTTGACCTGTTTCGGAGTAATGCTCAATTTAGTGCCTATTTTATGGTAATATACGTATTCGAAAGAATTTATTTTAAAAAAATGAAAATCAGTTATCTTGACAACATAGCCTATTGTTTTACTGTGATCTTATAAGGCCTTGGAAATTAAAATACAGGTAGCTATGACAAAAAACATATTGATTTACATGCGCTTATCCAACTAGACCGTTAAAATGACCCAGGTGGCCGAGATGGTAGACCTTTCTTCTTCCGTAAGCCCTGCTTAATGAATAAATCTGGAGCTTAACTTGGAAATCAATTTTTAAAAAAACATATTCTGCATATCATAATTGCAGTCATAACTGATTAAACAAAAACATACTGGCACTTTGTTACATCAGTTTACCTGATTTTATATTTTTTAGAAAACATTGTAATTCGTCAAACAAACGACTCTCTCGGTCTCGGGGATCGGCTGTTAGTAACTTCTCGTCTTTTGCGATAGATGGCATGTGACAAAAGCATCAAAATCAGAGCCAGGTTCGAATTCCGGTCGAAAAGTTCTACTCTAAACATCATGCGCAGAATTTCACTCTATTAATTTACAAAATTATATTTTTTTATGTATAATTATTTTAAAAATGGAAAAGGAATTGACATAATACGTATAATAATACTGTACAGTTAAAATATTTAAAAACTGACTAAAACGTTCATCAAGCGTGCAGGGAACATTGCTTCCCTTGATGTTTTACCCTGAAAGCAACGCACAGTAAAGCTTACGAAATGAACTCGATTGGTATAATATTAAAATTAACACGAACGGAATTGATTTTATTATAAATACAGGTTGTAATAATGTGTCATTATGATACTGTTACATCACATGTAATAAGCGTCTTATAGGTCGTACAGAAATACTGTTTTACAACGACTACCTACTCGCAAAATGAATTAAATATCAAAGTTGAATAACCGTTGTAAGAATCGCGGATTTCATTGGTTGGCATTTATTAAGTGACAGAATGATACTTTATGAGATTGTGTGGGGGACGGGAAAATGTCTGTCCGTCTATCTGTCCATATGCCTGTACGCGCGATAACTCAAATACGCTCTATTGAATTTTCATGAAACTTGGTATACACATTTATAACCTTCATGGGAAGAAGCCTATTGACATTGGACCAAATCGGTTGACCGGTACCGAAGTAATGCCCAATTTAGAATCTATTTTATGGTAATATATTAGAAAGAATTTATCAAGTGTAAATCAGTTCTCATAGCATCATATTGTTTTACAGTGTTCATATACGGGTTTGGAAATTGCAATACAGTTAGCTTTGAAAAATAACACTTCTCACATACTCCTTTACATATGTTTATCAGACTAGACATTTGTTCTTCCATAAGCCCTGCTGGAGCTTAACTCGGAAATCTATTAAAAAAATAACTTATTTTCTGCATATCATAATGGCAATTATCACTGATTAAACAAAAGCATTCTGGCACTTTGTTACATCAGTTTACCTGATTTTATTTTATTTTATATATGATTAATCTGAATCATTTTTGACTTACATATAAATCCAATATTCTTTTCCATCATAAATAAATAAATACTAAGTAAATACGCCTGTATGTTGCGAGTAGATTGTTCTTTCAGAGTTATTATTATTGGCAAGGTACGGCTTATCCGGATCCGTGGTTTCAAAGCCTTACTTGTCTTGACTGTGTTTGAATTTGCTCAGAATCTAACCAGACTTTGAATACATAGAACGCTGCGAGTTTGGTTTCCAACTCATCCTTCAAGCCGCTAGCTACATAGCTTCTGAAAGAGAAAGATGGAGATTCTGAGTAAACATGCTCACGATCTGTATGTATGTTATCTTTATGCATTACAGCCACCACAAATTCACTGAACACAAAGGGCAGTGCGAAAGCTCTATGCAGGTTTGAGAGTCGCATAGTACCTTATGACAAACGCTGGTACTTAAAATGTCGTCCGTGGAAGTGTGCAGCATACTTAAACTAGAATTTAAGCGTTTACTTTTATAAGGGTCTAAGGCCCGAAATCAATATTGCGTAGAAAACAAGGGAGCCACAGGAATACATGCTGGGGATAGACCCAGCACTATATCTTGGAATTTATTTATTTATTAATTTTTTTATTGTCAGAAGCTGTAAAAATATACAGATAGACTCGTCAAGACTTCATAAAAAATAATACACATTATTTCATACAAAAACCACAGTTGATTGGAAAAACTCATTAAGATTATAAAAAGGTTTCTGATTTAAAATTTTTTCAGTCGTATTTTAAGCACAGGTAACTTATGCATTAAAATCTCTTTCGGTATCTCATTCACAATTCAACTAGTGAGACAAATAGGACTTCTGGTATATCTGGTTGTGTTGTAATTATTTATATGTACATTATTTCTCAGTCGTGTGAAATGATTATGAACATCCCTATTTGTCCTGAATAAATGCATGTAGTTTTTTATAAAATATTACAGCATTTAAAATTAAAAGATCCGTCACAGTTAGTATATTATTTTCTTTAAAAATATTTCTGACAGAATCCCTTGGTTTCATATTAAATATAATTCTTATAACTTTTTTTTGAATAATAAACACTCTTTGTACATGTGTGGAACTGCCCCAAATTAAAATGTTATAAGATAAAACTGATTGAACCGTAGGCTACTAACGTGGCTTTCCCTGGACCTTGGACCCTTCTGAAATGCATTGGTCTGGGTACATAGATCCATTTGAAATTATCAGCTGAAAAAATCATGGTTTTGGCACTTAGACCCTTACAAAAGTAAACGCTTCAAATTTTCTTCTCCTTCAATTTTATACTTTCTTTCCTTTCTGTTCATCTTGTCATTTTCTCTTCGTCCAATTTATCTATCTGTTCATACTTCCGTTTGATTTGATTTCTATTTCTATTTATTATTCCATCCTAAGTCTATTTTTATATTTTCTTCTACTAGCCTGCTGTTTTTCGCATTTTTCTATCTTTCCATTTCTCATATTTTTCGTATGTTTTTCTCCTAAGCTTCTTCTCTTCTGCTCTGCATATTCTCCCATTACGTATGCAGTTTATCCGTTCTTATACTTTATGTCTATTTTTCTCACCTTCTCCTTATTCTTACTCTTTCGGCTTTCATCCCATTTCTTAGCGTAGGTGCAGGCGGTTATGAGAAAACGTCAACAAATGACTGATTATGCATTTTATAGGCTATATTTTATACTGTATTAGATTTTATTTTATTTCATATATGGTTTGGAGAGCTTCTGCTAAATATTATTGCATGCACCACATAGCGCACTCAAAAGCTTTAGTAGACTCATCCAGTAGGCTTACTTCGGAATACTTGATTCATCCGCTAAAGCCTTATTTTGCATACTTGCGCTACAGTAGAACTCCAGTTATCGATTAATTGGGACTGGACCCGATCCGGATAATTGGATGAATCGTGAAAAAATGTAATTTCTTTTTTTTAAACTAAATTATACAGTACTGTGCTTACATAAAGTGATCTTGGACATATCGGTCAGAGTTAGTTGTCTTGCTGACAAACTGCCGATTTTGTAGGTTAAAAGGTTTGATTTTTCGTTAAAAAATCGGTCCTGAAAGAGGGTTTCTCAATGCCCTCTGCTACAAAAACCACTTGAATATGGCCTCAAAACTAACCGGATAATTGGCGATCCGGATAGTTGAAGTTTGGATAATTATCATAATGACAAAACTAAAAGATTCTGCTGTTTTAAATTTTAATACACTTACGAGTACAATACAATATCTTGAATATTGCACTTACGAGTACAATATCTTGAAGATAATGCAGATGCGTAGAAAGGCCTAGGCAATAAAATAATAAAATTTGAGCTGGTGGTATCGTTTGTCTCTTTTGTTTTATTGATCGAGCTTCTCGATACCATGCAACGTGTATTTTAACGTCTTCTGAGTAGATCAAGGATAAAACATTTGCGCTGAAATCAGAGCCTACTCTGAACATCATGTATAGAATTTCACTCTGTAAATTTATAAAATGCTATTCTTTGAGGTATAAATATTTTAAATAATGGAAAGGAATTGACATTTTTCCTAATAACACTATACAGTTAAAATATTTAAAAACTGACTAAAATGTTCACCAATCTAAAGTGTGTTAGAACGCGGTGTCCTTCGCTAGTCAGGAGTATAAAAGAAAACAAGCTTATTCTGTATTGTACAAGTAGGGGAAAAAAAGCGGACCGACTAAAGTATCTAAGTTGCCAATATGAGCCACTGCGCATGCCTAGCGGCATTCACAGGATAGCAGGGAATGTATTGAAATTTGTTCTAGTGTCGACTGTTGACTTGGCCCATTTCGAAACCCAGAATATGGTTTCTAATCGTACCGTTTTATAACTGAATATATTAATTATTAATATGATTGTAAAATACGAACACAAATTATATTATATTCGGCTACAAGAGTCGGTCCGCTTTTTTCCCCTACCTGTACATCAATGGTGATCAAGACGCGTTTATAATGAATTGTTACAATATAAGTTACTTTTTCTCTAGCCACAGCCTGAAACACTTTGTGAACTTCGTTACGAGAGTTAACTGTCTTGTTTCTATGGCAACAATGTGTACGGGGTGTCATTCCTAAGGCTTTTGTACCAAACTTGTGCTTTCCTGGAAAGATAACTTTACGATTTCATATTTCCCTGTGTTTGAGAACAGTATAATCGTAAATATTGATTTTTCGACTCCATTATCTAATTGCACTTCATTCTCTGCTATGATGTTTGAGATTAATCTAGTTAGCGACGTCTTTCCAATTAACGACTCCAATTTCATGATAGCTATCCTCCGATTGATGTAATCGAAAGCTTTAGCATAATCGATGAATATCACATATAGTTTCCCAGCTTTTTTCTCTAGAGTTTGCGATATGTCTCCTAACAGATTTTCTATCGCCGTAGTTGTTGATCTTCCTGGTCTGAAGCCGTACTGTGCGTCTGATAGTAGGGGGTCAACTAGCTTTGTTAGTCTTGCCATAATAAGCCTCGTGAGTAGTTTCAGACCTGATCCCTCCAGGGCGATTCCCCTGTATGAATAGTGATTAATACACTCTAATGCACATTGTGCGCAGTCAAATATATTATTATAATCGTAAATATTCAGGAACGAAAGGAGTCTATTGCTTTATGAAATAAAGTAGTCAAGCGCGACTGTATTCACAGTTCGAGAGGTCTGTGTATCATAACAAAATCTGTTATTCGGATGTCAGATGTTTCTTTATAATTAATTAGTAGCATGTTATAGTTATTTATGATGTAAGACCGTCATAAAGAACTTAACAGATGATGTTAACAACACGAGCGCAAGCGAGCCTGAGCCTGTTAAGTTCTTATAACGGTCCAACATCGTACGACATTTTATGTTATTTTGAATCGTCAATTTTAAAAGGAAAATAATTTCAGTTCGCTTATGCTTAGAATAGTAATAAAAAAAACTTTTAGCAAATTTCGTACGTAGCGGAATTCAGGCTATTTTGGTTGGTAACAATTTGTTTCGAAACAAATTACTTATGAAAACAAATGAACATAGCTTCTACATTTGCTGAAAATACTAAATCGTGATCTATTCGTATAGAATATTTATTTATAATATCTCTCTTCATGTTATAAAGTAAGTATATAAAGAACTAATCTGGAAAAATCCTTAGATATGATACAGAATTGCATTCTTCGAATGAATGGGGAGGAAATGTAGATCGTAAGTACATTTGAGCGAAACTATTACTATTATGTGTTGGCTTACGATTGTGCATTGTCATAAAAACATATATTTTATGGACCAATGTTTATTACCAAAATAGTTATTTATGTTATTTTGAATTGTAAATGATTGATAGGTACACGATAAATAGCAGTAGTTGGAACAGTAGTATTTGTAGTGGTTGAAATGAATGACATGGATAATTGTTACTTTGTTCGAAAGGGAAGAGAACGATAGTGACATCTGGTGATATCCTCTATAATCTCTATAAGGACCTAGCACCTAAATTTTTACCATAACGGACTCGGCTCGTAAAATGAAATTTTACATACACTGTTCTTTTAAACAATGTTTACGATTCAAAATAATATAAACTCTTTGAGGGGTAGATGTGATTTTAAAAATACGTATAAATCTTTTAGAATTACGGTACTTAAGAGACAAAGTTTTGCTTGTGGTTGACGTAACTATCTTATGTAGATCTACTGACGCAGTGGTTCCCAAAGTGGGGTCCGCGATGGTGTTTCAGGGGGTCCGCAGGCGGTTTAAATGAAATAGGATATCCAGTAGGCCTAATTTTGAAGGGCTTAACTGTCTTCCCCACTACTTATCTATGTGAAACAGCATTCTCCCACCTCACGTACTTGAAATCAAAGTTGAGAAATAAACATGAAGTTGAAAGTGACTTAATATTGAAATTATCAGACATTAAACCTAACATTGCAGAACTAATTAATCAAAAGCAGTTTCACTGTTCACATTAAGGAGTAAACTCTGTTTGTTACCATTGGTATTGTTATTTTGTTTATTGAATTTAATACATTTGAATCAAAGTATTTGTTTAGTTTTTCATTTCAAAACCCAGAGGGGGTCCGCGAAATTTTAATTTTTTTCAAGGGGTCCGCGGACTGAAAAGTTTGGGAACCACTGTACTAACGTAATCACTCAAAAACTGTTATTCCTTTCTAAAAAAAAAATAAAGTAATTTCATAGAATTTAAGTTATTTACACACAGAAGACATAATTAACTCTGTAAAATAGCATTTTATAATTTGTGTAAGAAATAAGTCCAACGCTGGGCGGAGGGATGCGTTCACTTCAGTCGGTACAAGTTACGTAGGTTTTTTTCTTTTTTCTCTCTCTCTCTCTCCAGGAGCTTTCTTTGCCTGTAGATGAATGCCAGGTAACTTCAAGCCCTCGTGGTCCCCGGATATCTGGCTTTCATTATTATCTTCATCCCATCCACGACTGGTGTGTCTCATCCAGTGTTTTTGGGTTGTCTCGAAGGTGGCACCGGCATTCGGCTGATCTCTCCTCCATGAGGCCCTCTATATCCTTGTCTGTTCATAAGAATTGTGATCCAAAAGTAATCCCTCTCCCGACAGGTTTGCGGTTTTGGCCGCATCCCTAATTATATAGCCTACTTTTTAAGTTTCGACTATATACAACTTGTTGATATAAGAATATTATACATCGACGAAAGAATGGAGTAAAGGATTTTTATTGTAAGAATTAGAAAAAAGTAGATTTACTACCGGTAGTATATAAAACACTTGATATAGATAAATTTGCGATGTTCAACCTGATAGCGAATTCTTCAAGTAACAAGATTCCTTTTTAAATTCAATACATTTTGTAATAAATTATCCTGTGTAGAATCACTTCCAATTGAAAAAAAAGTTAATAATCATATATAAGAATCACTTCCGAAAAATGTATCAGACATTATTTTCCTGGGGAGGAATAAAAATATTTATATTTTAAGTTCTCGCTATTTGCACCTGCGGTCCTGGTCCTGGGGTGAGGCCAAATGGCTTCGTTTTGTAACTATTTTGGAGTGAATGCGGGGGAGCAAATATTAATAACCTTAATCATCCTTATTCATTATGACGGCCTTGTGCTTGAGAGAAAAGCTCGTATCAAGTTCGCTGAGTCTGTATCTGAATCATACGCACATCATGCCACAGTGCCAATGGAGTACATGCAAACTGCATTAATAATAGCAAGCAATTACAATACCGAGATCCTAGGGCGATGCTCGAAGCTATTAGCTAACAAATGAAGGAAAATAAGTTAGTGATGTGTGCCGTTATTTATTATTATTTAATATTTTTGCAATATATTGCAATTCGGAGATTTACAAATTACGTGAAATATTTATTTTCTGTTAATAAATATAAAACAATAGGTATTGGACTCGTATTCGGGTGGTCCCAGGTTCAAATACCGTGGCCGGCCAATTTGGCATGGGTTTTTTCATGGTTTCCCCAGTCGTAAAAGCAAATGCCGAATTTGATATTTACATACCATGAATCATGAACAAAGATAAAAAGGTTTAGCCATACCAGCCTGAATTAAAATTGCTCAGAGCCAAGTCTGTGTTAAATGCGAGGGAACATTTTGTAGTAATTCACATAACTTGTATGTTCCCTAGGCACTTATATTTCAAAATCTTACAAAAGCAACTTTGTAGGAATTCACATAAACCGCGTCGATACTCCATTCCATAATTTTTTCTTAACAAATTTTGTAAAATTACGACTGATGTTGTAAATACGAAAATACTAACTTATAATGTTTCTCCATATAAATTTTGAACCCCTTTAAGAGCTCCTTTTGTTTATTCAACCTTTAGGGGTTGAAATTTCATCCCTTAACAATTAATATCAGTTGAAATTTACTCCATAAAATACACTGAGAATAGAAACATTCGACAAGCAATAGTTCCATGGCTTACCCTACTGTATAGACACAAATCCCGAACTCCTGATATTTCCACGCAGCTAAAAGGAGTATAAACACAGCAGAAATAATAATAAAAAAGCAAGTAGACCTATAGGATTGTAATATAACAATTATAAGCCGTGTTCAAGTCCGGTAACTCTTTTCTTAATTTATTTGCACACAAACTCCAAATGATACATCTTTCATATATGTGTTATGTCATATTAAAGAGGAACTCAAATGATTTTGTATTCATTGTTTTTCATTGTTTGGTTTCACATGACTCGATGTGGGAACCACGAGTAACTGACGTAATACGGTAGTGAAACTTAGGCTATACTCTCTGGATCATATCCTTAGTTACAGTGGTGGTAACTTTACGCTTAGTGACAATTTTATGCTTCAATTCTTCTAGATTTTGTGGTAAAGGTGGTATATACTCGTATATATTGAAAATATAAATATTTAAATACCAAAAATATTATAAAATATTATTTGGCAATGAAACTAAATTTTCGTTTCACACTTGACAGATAAAACAATTTATTACAGTTTCTTATGAAGAGTTTGTTTTTTATATATATTTTGTAATATTTCAATTTTCATTTTAACCTAAATTCTATTGTTTGTATAAATTCTTCTAGATTTTGTGGTAATACACACAATTTATAATTCCATTTCGCCTTCCTGCTCTGTTTAGACTACCATGCATAACAAGGTTGTGCAGGTAGTCTAAACAGTTCAGATAGGCGAAATGCAAGTTGAAAATTATAAAACTCTATTTCGCCTTGTCTGTACTGATTAGACTACCACGCATAACATGGTTGTTTTGCAGGTAGTCTAAACAGTTCAGAAAGGCGAAATGCAACATTTGTTTTAGTTTAGCTTTGAGGATCGAGGCCAAATCAGGAGTTCAGATTCTGTGTATAGGCTATACCAGTAGGCCTTGCAACTATTGATTGTTAACTATTTTCTATTGTTGTTATTTTTCTCAGTAAATTCAACTGTTATTAATTTTAATGAATATGGTACAGGATGAAATAGCGATGATTAATTATTGTAGGTACATATCCAATTCGGGATTTGCCTTTACGACTGGCATAAAAAAACCCATGTCAAATTGGCCAGCCACAGGATTTTCAACCTGGGACCTCCCAAATGCGAATGCGAGATTTATTCGTGTAATTATGTAGGCCTATATTTACTACATAAAATAATATAATTAAGAATATTTATTCGTGAAATTTACGTAAAAGCGATGTCAGTGATAATAAATATGTTTAATTGAAGTGAAACTTCTTTAGACGCGCTAGGAGTGAATCGAGAGCTAACCCAAAGTTGCGTTACGAACAAAATCGTCACGAAAGTAGCGGGGCTGTGGCGGACATTACAGAAAACAATCAACTCAATTAAATTTTTTAAAAAATTAAAATTAAAAAATCCAAAATTAAAAAATTAAAAACTCCAAAATTAAAAAGTCCAGAAATCCAAAATTAAAAAATCCAAACACGGGAGTGCGCGGGGGAAAGGTATCAGGCATTGAGTGGGGGGCTATTACTGCTTCGAGCTAGTGGCGTGGTGAGCCCTTCACCATTATAAAAAAATCCAAAATTTAAAAAATAAAATATCCAAAATTAGTAAATCAAAAATCCAAAATTTAAAAAATCTACCAAAATTTAAAAATCCAAAATTAAGAAATCCAGAAATAAAAAATTCAAAGATACAAAATTTAAAAAAAATAAAAAATAAAAAAATCAAATATCCACAATTTAAAAAATCCAAATTTCTAAAATTAAAAATTCAAAGTTTCAAAATTAAAAAAAAATACAAAATTAAAAAGTCCATAAACCCAACAATCCAACAATCAAAAATTGGAAAAATACAATAATCCAAAATTTAAAAATTTAAAAAAATCCAAGTTTCACTTCTGTCGCGTGGCGTTCCACGCACCCGATTTTTGTTTTTATATTAAATAAATTAGATTTGCTAGGCTAGATCACTTTCTATGCTTCAGACATGAGATTGAGGTTTCGATCATGCACGTCCTCAATCGGTTTTTCATTAGCTTGATTTTCGGAAAAATCCGTTCAGCGTTGAAATTTGATTTAAGACCATTAATACTAAGTACATTCTTAGACCTATTTCTGTGTTTGGAAAATGCATTTATATTTGTTCCTGACAATGAAGTTGCGATAGAACATTTCAGATAATAGCAGTCGCCATCGTCTTTTCTTTTTTTTGAAGGGGTTTGCTGGGGACCCGGAGCGGCCGCTCCTTCCACTCCGTCGGGCCTGAGATAGAGGATGTGTTGTAATTGGTTATTTTTTATGTTTGCAGGGACGCCGTTCTGGTGCTTGCTGGACATTGTGCCCATCAAGAACGAGAAGCGGGAAGTGGTGCTGTTCCTGGCGTCCCACAAAGACATCACGCACACCAAGATGGCGGAGCTGCAGATATGTGAGTTGTATGACAGTGGTGAGTTGCGGATGATATAGCTTCTCCGTGTTCAGTGGCCACCTGCACGGAGTGTTGTAATCCCCATCCTGCATCTCTACCCTGTGAAAACCAACCACTTCTCGCTCTTTTACTACAGTGCGTTTCACGTAAGAGTTGGCCAGTCGTGCGGATTTCAACGTCGCGGCGGCCACAGCTCTAACTCCCGAGCGATCGAGTGAAATATCTACGCAAATAAAGCCGCTAACGGTGTAATAATTCAGGTTCTCACGATTAAATTTAAAATTACAATGAAATTAACCACGTATCTCATCACAAGAGATATTGGACATGCCTTCCTCTTGCATCCACACAACACTGGCATCTTTTTAGGAAATTTTGTTTCACCCGCATAAGATCAGCTTCCGAGATAGAATGAATTTATCTTGTGATATTGTCCTTTTAATGTATGGGGGTTTGAACTTGACACTTTATTTTTCAAGTTCCCCCATAAATAATAGTCATATACTGTTAGAACAACTTAAATACAATATTACAAGCGAAATTAACTCTATCTCGGAAGCTGAACTTAAGCGCGCGAAAGAAAATTTCATAAATAAGTGCCAGTGTTGTGTAGATGCATCACATCTCTTGTGATGAGGTGCGTGGTTAATTTCATTGTAATTTTAACTATAATCGTGAGAACTTGAATCATTACACCGTTAGCGGCTTTATTTGCGTAGATATTCCTCCCGATCGCTCGGGAGTTAGAGCTGTGGCCGCTGCGACGCTGAAACCCGCACGATTGGCCAACTCTTACTTGAAACGCACTGTACTAAGCAAATCGTAAAGTAGTACAATAATCTCTACCGAAATGAGCTGAAGGAATTTTCATTATAGTGTAGTATGAAATAATATTCTTGAAAGTAATTTAAGAATTGGTTCTTGTAAAATTACTGCGAACCGTTGAATCTTTCTTATATACCGGACTTTTTTTTTTTTTTTTTTGGCCCTACCCAGCCTCCGGAGCCCTCGAGCATAGGCCATACTCTGGTCCCAACAACTTTTCGGAGCTTGTGTTCTATTGCTCTATTTTTGCTCTTGAGTACTTTAAGCTTGTGGGTAATGTGTTTTGAGCCAGCTGTTTGATTCAGCACTAATAGAACCTTGTATTCAGTTTGTTTTTTGTCATCTGTCTGTCGGAGATCGTCTCTCCGGTCCGGTATTCAGCTTTTGAGTAAGTGAAAACCCCGAAAAAGCCCACTCGGAACGGTTGATGCGAGAGTTTCTTAGACCGTACAAATCAAATATGAAGATTACTTAGGCAAGGCTTAATGACTTATACTCACATTGTTCAACTCTACCACCATTAAAAGTTTCAAACTATTTCAGGTTATTACCTCTCTTTATACTGTAATGTTGTGGTTGGTTTACCCATTAATTTACTGTCTATATAGCCTACACTGTACTGTAACGCCTCGTCGAGTTCCACGTTTTCTCGAACGTCTTTCCACCTTACTCCATTTGCCAGTGAGATGTGAGAAATTTTCTGAACCTTTGCGCATGTTATATTATTAGCTAACCAACTCATCTTCTCATTCAAACTTAGCCTATTGTCTTCTACTTACGATCCTGATAATCTACTCTTTTCTATCTTTAAATGTATTTAATCTGTTCTCTCGATGTTTCTTCTTACTGTAAAATGATATAATTCTCTGTATTATTTGTATTTTCGGTCTCTTTGTGAGTTTTAAGTGTTACATAACCCATTTTGAGCGCATGAAGTTCAGTGTTGCCGGATTTCCTAGTGCTTCTGTTATTGTGATACAGGACTGTACGTCCTCGGCCAGATATAGAAGAGCCTCATTTTAATCGTATCCGCTAGTCGTTAAATTGATTCAGTATTATTATCCATTCATTTTCAAAGGGAACGTGCGTTTAAACAAATGCACATGCATTGAGCAACAACACTCATCATGTTACAAGATAAAATAGCCCCGTAGTAAATTTGATTTTGGTTACAGTAAAAGGTCATAAACATGCGACGAAAATTAGTACGATTACAATATTACAATATATATTTAAAATGTTTTCAGTAAATAGCGAGGCCTAGAACTCATAATATGATCATTCAGTTTAAGTGACGTATATATAGGGTGTTTCAAAAATACATTTACAAACTTCGGCCATGGGTTCCTTACACCAAAAGAAGGAAAAAAGTTCATATGAACATAGGTCCCATAATCCTTTGTTTTATCGTTAGGAACTGTTCAACACATTGGTACACTCATAACACGTTAACACACAAAACTCATAACAAATGCTCGAAATGTCCTCCTTTTGCTTCTAGATATGCATGCACTCGTCGAATCATGGACTATCGCATTTGTTATGAGTTTTGTGTGTTGACGTGTTATGAGTGTACCAATGTGTTGAACAGTTCCTAAGGAGAAAACAAAGGATTATAGGGCCTACGTTCATATGAACTTTTTTCCTTTTTTTGGTGTAAGGAACCCATGGCAGAAGTTTGTAAAAGTATTTTTGAAACATTCTGTATAATGGCATATTATCTCGGACTCAATTGTGGGGTTAGTATTTTTTATTTTCAAAACTGTTTCCCATCGGAGCTCCTCTGTGGATTCAGTATACTTACATACGCTTTTAAATCAAACAAATAAATTATAAATTGATTAATATGAAATAATACAATCAAATTATACGATTAGACAATATTTGTCACTTTTATTAATTTTTTATTATAAAATTTATTACATAAAGCTTTAAAATGCATTGCATTAGCAAGAATTGTCATGGGGATTGTTATTTGTATCAAACAACCATGGCAGTGAAATTAATTGCTTGTTAAACAGATGAAGAGGGAAATTTACATGTTATGAGATCCAAGAAGCTCTGGAGTGCTGAAAATTGTTTCTCTGTAGATACATTTGCGAAACTATCGTGAAGTCTATGGAATGTAGGCTTATTTCCTTTAAGATATATGGAGTTACGATTTCAAACGCTTCTCAAGCTAGTGCGAAACTTATAGCAGGAAAAAGAGACGACGCTACAGAGGTTCCTAGATTGATGTTTTACTCGTACTAAGGGGACACTCTGGTAACTTTTAATTTTTTTTTTATATTGAACTGAGTTAAACCAAATTTTCACAGTACGTTCCCAATGACTGTGTGTCATTAGGCCTATATATAAAAGTTGAATGCAATTGATTGGTGTTTCTAGTTTTTGAATAATTCATTTTATTGTTATCTTTTTAGTATTTTTGAGCACCCTGTATTTTTAGTCAAATTTAATTCAAGGTTTACCAGATTTTGATATTTTGTGCAGAATAGTTAGACACATAATTGTAAATATCACTTTTTCTATATATTCATTAGTTTTGTGACTGTTGATTTCCAAATTTATAATTACTAGAAATTTGTTAAAATTTTGACAATGCTAACTATTATTATTCAGGGCACAGACAACATTATACAAAATCGATACTTGGAACTGATCTAGAGGATGTTTGTTATCTATGTGCCTGCAAAATATTAAAAAGATTAGATAATATTTACTAGAAAATGTAGAGGTGAGAATACTGAAACAAAGTTACGGTAAATGGCTATTGAAAGTTAACACTGCTTTCAAGCTGGCTTACCGATCTGACCAATGAAAATTAATTTCATTAATATAGTATTAAAATCAAACCAGTTATTGAAAGTATACATTTTTCCTGGGCTGTGTACATTTCGAGTATATATTTTACAGTTGGATTATTAGCCTATTAGTAAGACTGATACTGTAAAATAATGGCATACATCGTAGTCCTTATACGCGTATATTACTCTGGCCGTTCTAAGAAGGGAACTTGAAATAAACAAAAACCAGTACATCTGTCTCACTGTAGCACATTACTCGTATGACCTAAGAGTGAGACAGATTTACTGGTTTTTGTTTACTTCAGGTCTCTTTCTTAGCTCATCTCGGGTATAGTTTCAAGTCTCTCTGTTTACTATTTACTACGTTATTTATAACTCCATATTTCTTAATAGGCCTACTCAATATAACAAGTAAAAATGTTTCATTAACAAGTTATGTTTTATAATACAGTATATAAATATGTTCGTGTTTGTTGTTATTGAAACTCGTATTTTTAGAATCGGTATGTTTGGCCTTAAAAGGATATTTGTTTCTGACATAATGCTTTCATGATGTAGGATGGGATGATGGAAATACTTATTTTTACTTTTTTTTATATTTTCAGAATGTGCATACCCATATAAATATCAATTAATATAGTTAAAAATATTCGGATGAAGAACAAACATATTCTTGAATTTCCACATTGTGTGCATTACCGACGATTTCATTATTAAAGAAAAAGTAATGAATTTCACCTATTACTCAGTACCCATGAGTAAATCTTCTCTACTGAAATTAATTTGGATATTATCTTAGTTGAACCTTCGGCGAGCGAGAAGCAAAATTGTCTCTGGGATAGGTCGCCTTATCCTCGGTGACGGCCGCACGCTATACTCGGTAGAAGTTCGCTGGCTTCATCTTTGGTTCGCACATTTTTTTTTTCGTCCTCCTCCGCCCCCGGAGCCCTCGATCATAGGCCATACTCCGGTCCCAACAGCTTTTCGGCGCTTGTGTTCTTTTGCTCTATTCTTTGGTTCGCACTGTAGATTTTATGTACCCGTGCAGAGATGCATGGCCACCTTGATCTCCTGATTAGACTCGTATGTTTAAAATTAATAGTAAAGTGTTCCATGCTTGTGATGTTTCAGATGCCAATGGGAACTTGGATCCAGAGGCGCCTCCAGCTAATTACGGGCGACGTCGCAGCAGGGCGGTACTGTACCAGCTTTCAGGCCACTACAAACAAGACAAGATCAAAACAAAGCTCAAGCTCAACAATGTAAGTATTCTCTCATGTTCAGAGTTGGGCGAGTAATTTGCCTGCAAGTATTTTGCACTCATTTTTAATACGCAACGTAAAAATAGTACAATATGCAACGAGCCTATAATGGCATTAATTAAAATACTAGTATGTTTATGAAACGAGCAAAGCGAATTTAATAATTTTCATACGAGTGTCTTAATTAGCATTATAGGCAAGTTGCATACAATTGTTGTTGTTCAACCATAATTAGTCTAAATGATTAAGTTTTATGACAGAAGAAAATTTTGGAAAGAACACGTTGATAGAATGGAAAACAATCGCCTAGCAGAAAAGGCTCAAGAAAGCAGACCAGACGGAAAAAGATTAAGAGGAAGACCTGCTACGAGATGGAAAGACAGTACACATGACTCATATGAGGAATAAAGGGGAAATAAACAGGATGCCATCCTACATCACAAGAATAATAATAAGAAGATTAAGTATTGAGATTCTAGATTCATTCATACGCCTAGGCCTACGCTGCACTTCGCATCAGCCGGTTCTCGTTTTTACGTTCTGCGACAGATGGCAGCTTATGGCGTCCGGTCAAATCGAATCGTCTTTTTGGTCGTTTTCTTGAAAGCAGCGGATTTTGACAACATGAAATAAATTCATTTTAGTATGATATTAAAATTCTCACGAACAAAATTCATTTTATTTTAAATACAGGTTGTTTATTCAGCAGTTTTCAGTTGGTGCACTCAAGATTTCAAGATCGTTCCGTGTTCGATAATGATCGATACCACACCAATGTTATAATGAAAATCAGTTTCGAAATCAATATTGTTATAATACCGTTAAGTCACACGTAATAAGCGTATACAGCAGGGGCGGATCCACGGGGGAGGAAATGGGGGAAATTTCCTCCCCCCAAAATTTGTAACATTAAGCACAGATTATTCAAACAGTCAGCCTTCTAATAAATGTTGTAGAGACATCATAACCCAAATACTTAAATTAAAGCAACGACATTCATTATTTTGAAATACATTTGTAATAAAATACCGAAGTGTTCATTTTGATTTCAACTGTATACTGGGAATAATTAATTTTTATGAGTAAAAACTTCCCTCTCTACTTTGTGCCCCCCAAAAATGTCTCTCTGGATCCGCCCCTGGTATACAGTATGGTCGAACAACAATATCATAATGATGACCAACATTAATTTCATTATAACACAGTTGTCAACTATTCAATAATATCGTACACGGACCTTATTTATACCCATGATAATAATTAAGGCAAAACATTTAGGGTCAATCCATTAGAAATGAACCAGGCCAAGTTGCTCGACATTTTTGATTTTCCTAATTTTTTTACCAGTTATTTCCCAACTAAAGGTGAGTTCAAAACTATGGTAAAAACATTTTTGGGCTCATACTTTTTTTTTGGCGGCCATTTTAAGTTTGCCTTTTAACCATATTTCAGTCGAAAACATGTTTTGCACAAATGTATGTAACTCTGTTAATTTTATAGATAACAAGACGCAATAAACACCAAAATTATCAGAATGAAATGCTCTACATTTTTGTTTTAACACAATATTACCTAAGTAGTGAGGAAAGTGAAGAAAAAGATTCAAAACTACAAATTGAAAATTGACTTAAAACGGGAGTTTTAGTGCCGCAAAATTATTAGAAGGATGAAAGACTCGCCCTTAATTTTTTTTCTGGTTTAGATCTACTATAGGACTACTCGCTGTAGAAGTTGAAAGCTTGAGAACTTTGCGGTTTTTTTTATACAATTTTTCAAAAATGCCCAAAACCATATTTTGGCAATATTTGAAGTAGATTATCTCAAAAGGGACTGAGTGAAAAATTATGAAATTTATACAGATAACACCTCTTTATGATATAAAGATGTGATATAAATTTGGTGACTGAGACTCAACTGGTTCCCGAGTTATAGTGCATCGAATTTGGCCAAAAATTCCATTATACGCACACGAATTTTATCGGTAATTTAATAGTAAAAATCCACATTGTAATTTTAAATGCTAAATTTTAGTGAACCTAAGTATGTTACACAAAAGAGTTGTACATTTAGGCTACATTTCATCAGTTAGCATGACAAATTTATAATTTCCTCAAAGCTTTGAAGAGCGTTGAAATTTCGGTGCATAGTTTGCAATTTTTGGCCAACTTCGATGCACTGTAACTCTGGAACCAGTTCAGTCTCAGTCACCAAATTATTATCAAATCTTTATATTGTAAGGAGGTGTTATGTGTATAAATTTCATAATTTTCACTCAGGCCCTTCTTAGATATTCTACTTCAAATAATGCCAAAATAGGGTCAATCCATTAGAAATGAACCAAATTAAATAAAAATTTTTGCTCAACATTTTTTATTTTCTTAAATTTTTTTACCAGTTACTCCCCAATATTAGGTGAGTTCAAAACTAGAGTAAAACATTTTTTAGGCTCATACTTTTTTCTTGGCGGCCATTTTAAGTTTTCTTTGTAACATTTTTTCGGCCGGAGACTTGTTTTGCACAAATGTATGTAACTCTGTCAATTTTATAGATAACAAGACAAAATAAACACCAAAATTATCAGAATGAAATGCTCTACATTTTTGTTTTAACACAATATTACCTAAGTACTGAGGAAAGTGAAGAAAAAAATTCAAAATTACAAATTGAAAATTGACTTAAAACGGGAGTTTTGGTGCCGCAAAATTATTAGAAGGAAGAAAGACTCGCCCTTAATTTTTTTTTCTGGTGTAGATCTACTATAGGACTACTAGCTGTAGAAGTTTCAAGGTTGAGAACTTTGCCCTTTTTTTTATACAATGTTTCAAAGATGCCCGAAATCGTATTTGGGCAATATTTGAAGTAGATTATCTCAAAAGGGACTGAGTGAAAAATTATGAAATTTATACAGATAACACCTCTTTACGATGTAAAGATGTGATATAAATTTGGTGACTGAGACTCAACCTGTTCCAGAGTAACAGTGCTTTGAATTTGGCCAAAAATTGCGTTATAGGCACACGAAATTTAAAGGTAATTTAATAGTAAATATTCACTTTGTAATTTTAAATATAAAATTTTTGTGAGCCTAAGTTTGTTACACAAAAGAGTTGTATATGTAGGCTACATTTCATCAGTTAGCATGACAAATTTTTGGTTTCCTTAAAACTTGGAAGAGTGTTGAAATTTCAGTGCATAGTTTGGAGTTATGGCCAACTTCGATGCACTATAACTCGGGAACCAGTTGAGTCTCAGTCACCAAATTTATATCTCGTCTTTATATCATAAAGAGGTGTTATCTGTATAAATTTCATAATTTTTCACTCAGTCCCTTTTGAGATATTCTACTTCAAATATTGCCAAAATACGGTTTTGGGCATTTTTGAAAAATTGTATAAAAAAAACAGCAAAGTTCTCAAGCTTTAAACTTCTACAGCGAGTAGTCCTATAGTAGATCTAAACCAGAAAAAAAAATTACGTGCGAGTCTTTCTTCCTTCTAATAATTTTGCGGCACTAAAACTCCCGTTTTAAGTCAATTTTCAATTTGTAGTTTTGAATTTTTTTCTTCACTTTCCTCACTACTTAGGTAATATTGTGTTAAAACAAAAATGTAGAGCATTTCATTCTGATAATTTTGGTGTTTATTTTGTTTTATTATCTATAAAATTAACAGAGTTACATACAGTTGTACAAAACATGTTTTCGACTGAAATATGGTTAAAAGGCAAACTTAAAATGGCCGCCAAAAAAAACGTATGAGCCCAAAAATGTTTTTACTATAGTTTTGAACTCACCTTTAGTTGGGAAATAACTGGTAAAAAAATTAGGAAAATCAAAAATGTCGAGCAACAAATTTGATTAAATTTGGTTCATTTCTAATGGATTGACCCTTTAATGACCTTAAAATAGTGAAAAAATGCATAGTAAAAAATGCACTTATGCCCTAAAAATAATAAAGATATGACACAGAGTTTAAAAAGACATGACCAATAAATTATCCATTATTACTTATAATTCGGTTTTTAAGAAGTAATGAGTAGATTTTAGAGAAGAATTTAATGAATGACAGTGTGTTACAATTAAATTTACAATATAAAACATTCTTACTTTGTTACTAACGAAGTAAATTAATTAATACTACGTCGACACCCTTTGCCAAAAAGTTACTTCTGAACTGGCATGCCCACAAAATTACCCCTAGCAAATTCCTCACTCAACTCTTATACAGAAATGAATGACACACCAGAATAATAAACCACTTATACCAAAGTCTGCTTTGTTTAAAACATTAAAAACAGAAATATTAATCAAAAAACTCAAAATATAACGTAATGTAACAAGTTATTTTTTAAATCATAAAAAATGCCGAAAATTACCTAAAATACCCTAAAAATGACCAATCTCTTCAAAATGACGAAAAATATAAATAAATGAAAAACAAATTGCCCTTATTTAATCAATGTATACTTAAGACACAGTTGTATACATTCGAGCTATCTTTCAACCTTCATATAAAAAAAATATGCAAAATCATCAAAAGCCTTGCCCTAATAATAATAGACCGATGTTTTTGAGGAGGCCTGTCTTATATAGAGTTGTGCTTTTCTTGGCTCCTTGCTTTGGAGGCAGGGAGTAGAAAATGAAGCGACGCCGCTGTGAATCTCATCAGTATGATGTCTTGGCTGATGGGAAATTGTGACGGTGGCTTAATTCAGTCCGCCTAATTAACGACTTGTGCCGTGCCTGTACTTAACTCACTCACCATGCAATGATTTCACTCTTTAGTAATCTGCACCAGATTTCATGTAGGCTATAAAATATCAAGGGTGAGTGTTGTACACTTTTAAATATACAGTGCACGCCGCTTATTATGATAACTTCGGGACGCAGCTAATCTGATAATATTAACCTATTGATAACAGTAGCCGAAGGAATTAAATGAAGTATATTTAGTCATATATAACATAATTCACTACAAAACAGAATTAAAAATGTTTATTCATAAAATATTACGTAACTGTGAATCATTGAACCACTCATAGGCTAATACAATAATAGACTGCAAGCAACTATTTTTTCAACCAGTAACAACGTTTTTAATTGTTTTTATTTTCCTTTAGGAGACCATTAACCAATACTCTATACGCAGTTATGAGTTAGAAGTGTTTTTGGAAGTCTACACTGATCTGTGGTGAACACCGCGTAGAAAAACATCTAACACCTGTATGGAAAAGTCTTTTCATTTTACACTAGCCATCACTGCATGTCAACATATTTATCTTCATAAATCAAAAGCTGCAGCTAAACTGTGGGGTGAAACATGTTAATTGCTTAAAATAGAAAGTTAGATAATGCAACCTCCTCGAACAGGTCATCCTGTGAGCTGGGAACAGTATTGCCAGTACAATACAATACATTTGAGTTAGAAATGAAACCCTTAAAAACTAAATTTTGAGGGACGTATAGTACTTGGAAATAAAGCCGCAAAAATGAAAATGCGACAACATAAACCGAATCCTTGATCACAATAAACAGCATTTTTTCATTGTATCAGTACCAATCCATACGGGACTTCATAAAGGTGATAACACTTATAACATTACCCGATTGATAACACTATCCGCGATTACATTAAGCGGCGTTTACTGTACTTGTAAAATAACCCGTATAACAAAAGGGTGTTAGTTATAACCTAGGCTAGGACATTGCACTGGTTTGTGTAAATTATAAAAAAGAATGTTGACACTTATGTAGAGAACTAATTCTAAATCTATTAGTTAAATTTTATTTCCCCTTAAGTTCATAATGAAGCCTTTGGGGTACAGTAGTTAGTCCTGAATATTATAATATAATATTTGAACTTGTGTTTCCGTGTACATCCAACGCCACCTAGACTATTAACAAGAACTTACTCAATTGTTGTGAAATGAATTGAAGTTGGCCTTGCTTGGTTTGCCATAGCAACAGGGGAAAAAATCGTTTCTCGGGCAGGGAATGGTAGGCCCCGTGAAGGATTCATTGAAATCGGGCACTACCAATAGCGCCTATGGTACGAGTAGAGAAAGTAATAAAAATAGGCAGAACTAATTTAATCAGAATACATCATTACCTTGTTATTGAACTATTAAAATAATAACGATGTTTAGCAGACATTTAGACAACATATCACAGTGCCATATAAACCTGAGTTAACTTTAATATAACTTGAAGTTTTATGTGTTGCTTCAGAAGTTTTGTAGTTATTGAATACTGTTCTTCTTAGAGTCTTTAAATTAGTTCTCCTTCATCTCTCTTTCTGCCTTAATAAGTTACTTTTAATGCTTTTTTCTTCTGCGTTGGAAAGGCTTCTTACAGTACAGAAAGGAAGCACTAAAAACTGAGTTATTCCCATTAGAACTGATCTTTCTAGAAAGAAAAAAAAAGCAGCAAAGAGTGCATTGCGATGCCAGATCGGCTGAAACTCATAAATTTGCTCTTTCATCTTAAAAGTAGTCGGGATTCAAACTAATGACGCGGAAATGTCTGCGGTCATGTACCTCCCAATCTCAGCAATTCATTTCTCAAGCGGAAATGACGTCATGATGAACTGTCTGGCACAATGTAGCGTACGCGTTGTAAATATGACTTCTTCTTTTCTTCGTCAGCTTTAATGTCAGAAACTTCTGTGACAGCTGACGTGCGAAAAAAAAATAGTTCAGAACAACTCGTTTAACTTTGATGTTTAAATTCATTAGTCATTTGTGTACTTACTAAACTAATAAGACGATTCTGAGCAATGTGGAAAGTTAATTGGTCGCTCGTTCTGTACTTCATGTATTAAGAAGCTCTTTTGGTATAACTTATGCCGTGTTTTTTGTGTTTGTTTTTTTGTTTTTTGTTTGTTAAGGAACTTGCTACAAACTGGAAGATCGCGGGCTCTATCCCCGATGAGGTCGTAGGGATATATCAATTTACCTAATCCTTGTGGTGACACTATGACCCGCGTTCTAAGAAATGGATACCAGGAGCAATTCTGAAGGTTAAGGCAGCCAAACTGCCAAAATTAAAAAGAAAACTTAGACCCATACCAAAAATCTGATTAGACATTTTATTACACACATCACAAAGCACACTGTGAAAAAATTTCATAGCTGTATCTATATTTTTATGGGAGAAGATAGATTTTGAATGTGGCAAATTAACATGAAAATTGAAACTGAGAAAACAAGCGATTAAAGTTTACATTCACTCAGAGTAAAAAATAAGCATCTTCTGTACCTCTAAACAAACCTTTATAGTTACAAACTTTATAATTACACTGTACTATCACTAAATATGAATTGAGCCCTACACAACACTTAATAATAATATAATAATATATATACTTTATACCTAAATACACTATAGTAAATACAACTAGGTAAAAAAGGATAGCACGAGTATTACGTGCAGTACTTTAAAAATGGCGTCAGAAATACCTGTTCCATGCGCCCAAATGGCATAAAATTTTGCATGATGTACTTTAGAATATGCTTGATTTTTTACACTAAAACAAAAAAATCCCATTTTTTGTACCAAAACTCTGAAGGTTAAGGTGACCAATGCTCGAATATCTAAAAAGTTGGAGACTCAACTTCCTGGACCTAAAGGCCTCTGCAGCCTTTAAAGGGGTTTACTCTACCTGTTTTTATGATTGCTATAGGAAAAACACGCGTAACTAAATTAGGCTAATTTTCGGTATTGCAGTCTATATTAGGAGACCCTGTTATATGTAGATTGGACAGGATATATATCGTTATCCATACATCCATAGATAACGCCAATTCATGTGTGTTGACACTTTACCCTTTCAGTGCGCGGATTTTACGATGGCCAGGTTACTGTGCAATTTTTAATATTTCGCAGTAATAGAAACAGGACAGTTTGCTTTAGTATAATCAGAAACTCCTCGGCAGCAGCGAGATTACGTAAAAACGCTCTTCGTACTGAAAAGTGACAGAATGACAGAGAAACGTAGGTGATTGTCACACAGTGGTTCAGATACCAGGTGGAAGACTTGTACAACACATGTGTTCAAAAGTTGGTCCAACGGTATGACAAATGTCTCAATTCTGGTTGTGAATATGTTGAAAATAGCTGAATACTTGCTGTATCTGTTGCAATTAACACAAGTGTGTAAATAATACACTTGTGAAGACGACATCCTGGCAGGAGCAGGAAATGTTTTACTGGGGTCTCACAGACCTCACTAATTGGTTGGTTCTATTGTTGCAGACCCTGCTCCAGCCGACAAACGCGCCTTTGCCGGAGTACAAGACAGCAGCGCTCAAGAAGTCCAGATTCATTCTGTCCCACTATGGCGTGTTCAAAAGCTGCTGGGATTGGCTCATCCTCATCGCCACGTTCTATGTTGCCATTGTAGTGCCGTACAACGCCAGCTTCGTCAACACAGACCGGCCCTCCATGGTCAGCGATGTCGTCGTGGAAGCACTCTTCATTATTGGCAAGTTGACATTACAATATTTATTTGATCAGGGGGCAGATTCTTAGAAACCACTTGAGTAGGGACCGTATTGTTTGGTAACAGCTATAAGAGTGAAATTTTATTAAAGCTTTCCCTACTAATATTAATTACCTTTACATATGCTTCAAATATCGCTAGTAAGCATTATACCCACGAAATATCGCGAAATTTGTTGGACTTTACAAAATGCAAACAGCTGGTAACTTGCCGAAAAGTAGCATTTTACCAGCCTAGGCCGGTAAAGTAATTTTTATCGGCCTAGGCCGGTAAAGTCGTCATGGCAACTGATAATCCAGATGGCAGTGACCAGTCATACGAACCGTAAACGGGTTTGAAACAAAATACTTGACCATAAAATACAAACATAAAGCAACATTGTAAACAATACACTGTTGTCATGTGAACTGAATTGGATTTCATTTTTTCAGTATAATATTCTTAGAAATTATATAATTTTCAAGGGAAGGAGTGGATTGTTTGAATTTTAATGTTGACCGCGTTGCTTTCCGGGCTTAACTGGGTATGTTTGCAAAATTTCATGCAAATTGGTCGAGAAATGTAGACTTGTATTAGGAACATACATATACTCGTATATATACCCACATACACACTTTCGATTTTATATATTAGAAGATTGTACGGTATGCCTATTTTTATTTCATTTCATATAATTTACAGAGCTTTTACTAAAAAAATATTTTATGCACCACGTACGCAAAAGCTTTGGCGGACTCGTCCAATATTACTAGATTCGTCCCCTAAAGCATTATTTTGCGTACTTGATACATAAATAGCTATTCAAATCGTAATTGTTAGTATTGCAGTTTATTTTCCATTCTTTTGGTTGCACGTTCTCCTTTTACGTTGTATCTATGACTTATGACCGATTACGCCAATAATTTCCATCTCTTTCGCAAGATTATCAATAAAATGTAAATGTTATACTACTCTAAGTCTTAAAAATTCCCTCTAGGCAGGCCTATAGGCTGAGGTAGAGTTCGAAGTGCTAACTCTCGCCTTATATGAGAGCTATCGAGAAACCAGTTATTGATATGTAGAGTACTCATCAAGAGCTTTTCAACGATACCCCATAAGACGTGGTTACAAAAATTTCGAATTTCCATTCGCCCCCACCAACCACCCCACTCGTACCCCCCAAACCCCCGATTCGTTGGTGTCACTGTGAACTCCATAGGGAATACTGTAATTTATTCAAAGTTCCCCTCTAAACTTCATAGGGGCCGAGATATAAATTTTTCAAAATTTCAACCCCCTCCCCCGACCCTCACCTTAGGCCAATTTTGCTCATTAACGAACTTGTCCGAACTATTGGGCCTAGAAATAACATGATAAAATTTGGTTCAAATATCTTCAAAATTACGGCCGCTAGCGTGTATCTATTATATAGCCCCTGGATCGCCATTTCCCGACAACTTCTCCGACATACGTGTACTGCGTGTAGCCTAGATGAGGTTCTCAGGCGCGTGTGAACTGAAAATTCAAGTTCATTCTATTCCGAAGTGTTGGAGAGAGTGATTTTCTAAACTATTTGGACTAGAAACTTGAAATTCTGTACACGTGATTTAAATATTAACAGAAGTTGAAGTTTCAAATTTAATTTTGATATCTCAATTTGTTTTTGAGATATAATTAAATTAATTGATTTTTTAAAACAAATTGAAATCTATCTCTTCCGACAGATATTAAAAAAGGATCTGAATTTTTTATGTGAGATTATTTTATGCTTTATTAATAGATCCAATGATTCAGTTTTTTGATATTATTTATACTTTTTGTTAAAAAAAATATTTTGCCCAGAGATATAAAAAGCTGATAAAAAATTGATATATTTTTATGTAAAATATTAATTTAAAAAAACTTAGACCCATGCCAAAAATCTGATTAGACATTTTATTACACACATCACAAAGTACACTGTGAAAAAATGTCATAGCTGTATCTATATTTTTATGGGAGAAGATAGATTTTTAATGTGGCAAATTAACATGAAAATTGAAACTGAGAAAACAAGCGATTAAAGTTTACCTCTAAATAAACCTTTATAATTACAAACTTTATAATTACACTGTACTATCACTAAATATGAATTGAGCCCTACACAACACTTATTTTATTTATTTTAAACCTAAATACACTAAAGTAAATACGACTAGGTAACAAAGGATAGCACGAGGATTACGTGCAGTACTTCAAAAATGGCGTCAGAAACACCTGTTCCATGCGCCCAAATGGCATAAAATTTTGCACAGATGTACTTTTGAATATGCTTGATATTTTACACTAAAATAAAAAAATCCCATTTGTTGTACCAAAATAGCAAAATCAACACTTCTGTACTCCCTTAACGACAAGCGCCTGGTTCGGCATTTCCCGACAACTACTCGGACATACTTGTACTGCGTGTAGCCTAGATGAGGTTCTCAGGCGCGAGTGAATTGATAATTCAAGTGTATTCTACTCAGCGTGTCTTTTGTTCACAATTCTGGCGCTTAATTTAGACTCTAAAAAACTTCCAGAACGTAATTTTTATATTAACATAAGCAGTCAGCAATCTACCTTAAAATCGATGCAAATGTCAGCTTTATCCATTGGGTACCAAACAGTGAGATAGTAATAAAAAAGAGAGATCATTTAGTTTTTATATTAGTTAGGATCATTCATATAACATATATAGTTGTTGTGCAATACCCGTATGTTTGCTTTAATACACTATCATGCACACAGGTTTTTTTTGTGTGTACTGGATTGGTTTGTTAATTAAACGCAATTGTTTGGGGTATGCTAATTCCACACCATAACATGTAAATCCACCCCTTCCGCATGAACAACCAGTTTGATTTCAATTCACTACCCTTATGCTAATGTTTACATTTTATCTATATCCCGAGTTAACACATTCATAGGTACACAAAGCTATACAGAGTGTTACGGAATGTTGTATCCATGTTTCGGGAAGTGATAAAAGATGTAACTATGATTAATGCTGAAACATTGTTTTGAAACCATTTTTCAATTCAATACATTCTCTGATGGGTAGTTATAAGCTAATCATCAAATCCACAAAATTAGGCTTTAATTCTTGCTTCGCGATGAATGAGGCTTACACAATTACGCACTCTCGCAATGCAGCCCCTGAAGGGTTAACCGAAGTGTCGAGAGTGGTTTTGAGAACTATTTATCCTAGAAACTTAAAATTTTGCATATTTAATTAAAATGTAGACTTATACTAAAGGTTAAAATTTCATTGTAATATCTCGATTTGTTTTCGAGATATTAATTAATTGAATTGGTTTTTAATCAAAATTGAAATCTGTATCCTCCAACAAACATCAAAATATGGATTTGAATATTTTATATCACATTATTTGATGATTGCTTTACAAATATACTGACGGATTTTTTTACTGCTTGCATTTTTTGTTTAAAAATACCCAGAAAAATAAACAAGTGCCCTAGGATTATACCATTTTTTTATGAAACCAAGCTATACAGGAAATCTTATTAGACATTTTATTGCAAACATTTTAAAGTACAAGGCAAAATAACTTGCAAATTGAAGCTGGGAAAACGGCGATTGAAGTTTTCATGCACTGGCAAGCGCAATGATGTTTAAAATGGCAACAGCATCACCTGTTTCGTGCGCCCAAGCGGCATGCAATTTTGTATATTTTTTCTTTTGCTTTAGGCCGGGTATGCTTAATTTTTTGACGCTAAAATCCAAAAATAGTATTTTTTTGTTTTTACCAATAGGCTAAATCAACACTTGTGTAGTCCCTTAACTCTGTGATGGTAAACCAGGGTGTCCACTGGTCGGAAAAAGCCGGGAATTTCGTATGGTCGGGAAAATCCAGAACTTGTTAAAATATCCAGCAAAATTCGAAAAATTGCAAAGCTGAAAATAAGAACTAAAAAAAAAAACTACTCTTAGAGTCCGAAAAAGCTGCAGCTGCTCTAGATGAACAAATTAAGTTGCTGAAGAAAAAATAAGTGGGATCAAAAAGACTTCTAGAGAATAATAGGCCTATATGAAGGTATATTTAAATTTATTTTACTATTCCTTACTTTTGTATCTGTTATAGCCTAAGTAATTATTGTTTGCAATTACTTTTGTTACTAAAAGTTTTTCTTATTTAAAGTACGTATAATCCTATAATTTTTCTTACACAGTTATTAGAAAGTGCTTCATAATCATATTTTGGTCGGGATTTTCTGAAATGATCAATGAAAATCAGGGGATAAGTCGGGAATTTCTTCAGCATTACTTGGTGGACACCCTGTAAAACGTAAGATGAGTGTTTAACGTCGGTTTATAAGTCTAGTAAGGATTAAGTGACTAGTGTATTGAACTGTTGAAAGGAAATACTTTTTTTTTTCATTCTTCACAGTTTAAAAGTCATCTATGCGTTTGTATAACAAATAAGCACCGTCAATCTTCCACGCACATTTTCTATTATTAGAATGTTCATGTAAACAGTGACATCTGCTTGTGAAAAAGAATCTTGTTATGACGTTTTTGTCTGAAGACTTCCAGAAATATTACAAGCAGTTATGAGATGACAACCCGTCCTTTCTATCGTCGCTATGTTAACTTGAAGTGAGAATACCGTACGAATAAACGAGCTGGCTTTCATCTGTCTTCATCTCGCGAAATATTTTTTTTCGAATTCATACTTTTCCTGTTAATTGTGAATTGTAATTCAAGTTTTCTTATTGCGTTTGAGCAGAAAAGATTAATGGTGCCTTCTGTCTCCGACAAATTTGTCAATGTCTATGTAACTTTTCTAGATAACTATATAGTCTATAGCAGACAAATTAAATTTTTTGCACTTACGTTTACACTCCTTAGCAACAAAGTGATATTTGTTTGGAGAGTTTTCTTTAAAAATTTAGCCTACTACCGGTATTTAGATTTTTTAAATAATTAGCCTTATTTTTTGCAAATTTTGAAAATGAAATATACTCTTAATATTGGTAGCTACAAGGAAGTTAAAAATCGTCAAATCTCTCTGAAGCACACTTCAAACCATGAAATTAAGCAATAAATAAAAATTGATAGGCTATTTTCACCCATTTCAAGGTACCTTCCCCCTTAAACAATTTGTTCATTCTTTTATATTTGAAAAAATTTGAAACATAACATTTTAAAATTAATGCAAGATATGCTAGGGTACCCCCTCCGCACAGCAGGCTCTGTGGGAACCCTATTCCCCTCTCCCCATTGCTCAAAGTGATTCCAATTTGAACACTACAGTTCCTCACATATTAAATCATTGTACTTACAGTTAGTTCTAATTAATACTAGAGATCTTTTCCCTTCGGTCTCCCAGTGTCTTTCCTTCCACATGCGCGCAACCTGTCCATTTTCCAGCACTTTTCATCCTCCCTGATTTAAGTACCCTTACTACAATATGTTCGGTGAAGAGTACAGGTTATAAAGGTTGTGTTTATATAGTTTTCTCCAGTCCCCGTTTTCGTCTTTCTTAGGTCGTAATAGTTTCCTGAGCACCCTGTTTTCGAACACTCAGACTATGTTCTTCCCGAAAAGTAAAGGACCTTTTCTCACAGCCATATAATAGGCTGCAACCAGCAGGATATTGTCTTATAATTTTTATTTTTATTTTAGAGATATAGACAGAAGACGAGAAGATAAACAGTTTCTGCATTGCATAAAAACAAACATTTCCTGACTTTAGTCGACACTTAACTTCCGAGATGGTAACGTCTTGGACTAGCATTCGGGAGGTCATAGGTTCAAATCCTGTGGTCGGGCAATTTAACATGGGTTTAGTTCATGGTTTCCCCAGTCGTAAAGCCAAATTCCGAATTGAGTAACTTATTTACATACCATGAATCATTTTCACCATTTTATCTTGTATCTTTTCCATTTAAATTAATGTCAGTTGAAGATTACTCCATAAAAATACGCAAATAATAGGAACAATTTACATTCGATAGTTCCATGGCCTACCCTACTGTATAGATACACATCCCAAATTCCTGATATGGCTTCGCAGCTGAAAAAGAGTATATACACACTGAATAAAAAAATAATAAAAACTTCTGCCTTAATGTTGTTTTGTACCTGTAATTATTGCTCATAAATATAAGAATTTCTCCCCTTGTTCGAATGCTTTATCGGGTGTTCTAATAGAATGTAAAATATTCAAAGCGTAGTGAAGAAATATTTAGTAATACTTCACTCGTACATATTGAGCCAGTATTCGTTTTGAAAAGTGAATTTCGTAGCTTGTGAATATTTCATTAGTTTCTTTTCTTACTTTTCTCATAATATTATTATGTTCTTGTTCTTGTATTGGTTCTTAGTTCAAGAGTTCTGTTTGTGTTCGCCCAGCTATTGCGTCGCGTTATTTGCATAAACGACTTTGCTGGCCGCTTCCAAGTTTCTATTGTTTGTGTTCCATCCACTCCAACTTGAGCCGTACTCGAGGTTGACGTCACCTCCTCCCACTGTCATGCCATAGTCCTGTGTTCCATCCCCGGGTAAAACACGTCTTATCTCCCATGGAACTTCTTAATCTTGCGTCGGTTCTAACATAGAGCTTCCTTGAGTTACCAAGTGAAGAATCAAATTAAAAACAAATCAAATTTATTGTAGTGATTTGCGTAATTGAGCGAGCGAAGCATGTAGATATCTACGAGCTGACGTTTTATCATAGGTAATCCCACGAGAGTTTACGAGTTCAGCGATAGATTCGCGACTGCGCAGATAAAGCAAATTTATCTGATGTAACTCGTCAACTCTAGTTGGATTTATTAAGACTATCCCAGGAATAAAAATGTAACGGATTATACAAATAATAATTACTTTCGTGCTTTGTTGTATAAAAACAAAACTAACAGCTGCGATATCACGGCCTACTATGAATCAACCATCCATGAATCGATTCGAGTTACCATATTGTGTCCATTGCTACCAGTGGTACATATAAGACATAGTTAACTTAATTCAGGTAAGCTAACAGCACACAAAGCACACGAACTGGCTTGCCCCGAATCGAAATTGTGTTTTTTCACCAATGTACATTTATATTATTTCAATTTCCAGACAAGTTATGTTGTATAAAATAATCTGTTTTCGTGCTGCTTAGTGGCAGCATGTGACGTATTAATCACGGCACATTGATGCTTACGTGTGTAGTAACGAACTGACGATTTTATCAGGTAAAATCCTTTCCTCATATTAATAGCAAGCATTTTATAAGATAAACGATCTTGATTGGTCGATATCCGAGGAATTGCTAAACGTTTTTGGTCAATATCAAACACGCGGCGTATGAGTGGAGTAGTCGAGATAATCCTCTTGCCGTTACCTGTAGTGATATAACTGAAGGTGACAGATAAAATGTGCCAAAAAAATCTTTATGAATATGTGACACACCTGACGTGAGCTCCATTTTAGAAGAGCGGAATCTAACACCAGCTTCACTTGAACTTCTTCTTTCCCTGAGTTTTAACTCCCCCTTGCAAGTATATTTATGCGGCTCACACCACCCGGGCCTTATAGGACCGCGACCCGTCCGGGGAGCGAGTTTCTATGAATCACATGCATATTTTTTTGAGGAGACAAGGATATGGAGGGCTTACCCGGATGTGTGATAAGCCCAATGCCGGGGCCACCTCCGAGACAACACGAACACTTAGGATTATACCCTTCACGCACTCTGTCCTAAGAAGGCCCGGATGGGATGAAAGATGATGGTCAGATGATATTCGGGGACCAAGAGAGCCTAAATTTCCCGATATTTATCTCACAGGTGAGGAAAAACCTCACTTAGGAAACTTGTCCCGACCAGGAATCCAACCCAGCTGCGTAAGAAGAACGAACGCATCGCCTATACCACAGCGTTCACTTGAACAAGTGATTCTATCAAATATTGTGACCAGCATTGTTTTAAGTGTATTTATGCATGGTTTTAATGAATAACACCGAAATATTTTACATGTGTATGGAGGGGACATAGACAAGCAACTTTTATTAGGAAATTTTTGCTCTATGGATCCAATTTTTCCTGTTAGGTCTACAGCATAAAATCTTCCAGGGCATGGCCGCCCCGAATTCTAATATTTGAAAAAAAATTCAAATCAAAGGAACTTCATTTTTTAATACTGGAGTTATGAATTAAGAAAACTAATGCAGTGGCGGCCAGTCAAGTGATTAGTCTGTAAATTTTGCAGATTATGAAAACTCTAAGTTATGATCTAGCTGTTGATGAGTGATTAAGAATCAAGTTTTTAACGATCACTAAGAAGTCAATTTAATTAAAAATTTAACCCTATTTCGCTTCATTATTGACTTATTAACACCAAATTGTAAGTACTTTAATGCCCTGTAGTATACACGTTTTACATCATGGAGAAAAAATCTTCTAATATAAGTTGCTTGTTTATGTTTCCTCTATATATTTCGGTACTATTCATTAACACTCTGTAGGCCTATATGTATTATATTGCATTTTATGAATGCCGATGTGTGAACTGAACCCAGATAAGTTATAAGGTATGTTTTTATAAAGATTTTAACTTCTAATAAACCCTTACATGGTCTAGTTGGCGGAATCACTGAGCAGAGCAATATTCATGTGTGTGAGCTCATAGCACTTGTGTACTGATTTCACGGCGAATTGAACTCTCCCTGCTGCCTTCTGTGATCGACCCTGCGAACTTAATATGCATATAATGGTCTGATGTGCACATCACGGCAATAAAAACTTGGCATTTAAATTTCTACATACACTACTGGACATAAAAGGTGGCATTTAAACTTGGTACCTGATAAATTTAAATCTGTTCGTGGTCCGCAATGGTCTAGTACGCATTAGTGGTACCCTGCCGTACTCATTCTTCTTGTTTAGTTTTAAAAATGCCCATCAGTGAACTCTCCTTGGTTTATTCGAAACAAACAGTTACACAGTGAACTCGGTGAACAGTATATTCATGAACACATTTCTAATTTGACTAAACATTTTCTTAATCTAGAACATGTTTCAGGGGCACAGTATTATGGCCTCGGACAAAAGTCCCATAATGCAGGGCGACTTAGACCTCGTTTGCCTCAAGATATAGTTCTTTGATTAAGTTTATGACCATAATTATGTCAGATAACTTTAAAGCATAATTTTGAGTGAGGGGTCAAACATTGCCTCACCTCTATAGCGAGAATTCTAATAGGCCTACTGTTACAAATCTCCAATGGTCATCACCAATCTGATATAGCAATGAAATGCTGAACGATTGAAAATATATTTTTAAAAAAAATGCCCATTTCATGGAAACAAATGTGACCACCAGGGATCAGGAGCGTCGCCAGGAATTTTATTAAGGGGGAGGGCAAACTCAACATAATTGCAGACACAATTATTCTTATTTATTAGGCTAAATTATACAGTAATCTATAGTAATAATAATAAATTTACTATCGTGAACAATTAGTACTATTACGACAGTAATTTCAATAAGTTTACTGTGAGCTAATTCCTAATGCAAGTTAATCCATGCGAATTATATTTAGTTATGATCGACTGAAAATCAATTTTGGACCTCAATAATCAAATTATTAGACTAAATACATTAATATTCACATAGTTTCTCGGTCCGTAGTTTTTAACTCCAGCTGAATTCGACGAGGCTGCAAAGTTTTTAAATTAACAGATTTCATTCTTTTGAGAAACAGCTTTGGTGGCAGATTATTATGAATACACGGGGGCAGTTATAATTATAATAAGTTAATTACTTGCTAAATTCGTTATAAAATACTTATATTTTTTATTCTCCATGCGACTACTGCAGGTTGACAGATAAAGAGTACCAAAAAATAAATAAATCCATAAGGCATTCCCGAGGGGGACAGTTGCCCCCGCCCCCCTTGCCCCCCCACATGCCTTCCGTAAGCCCTGCTTTATGAATCGATCTGGAGATTATCTCGGAAATCGACTAAAAAATAAAATCAGGTAAACTGATATAACAAAGTGCCAGTATGCTTTTGTTGAATCCAAGACGTTACCATTCGGCTAACTCAGTCAATTTGACGATGTAGTTTGATAAGCTTATGTGAAGGAATAGTGTTGCTTGTCAAATCTAAATGCATTGCAACTTGAAATTCTTAAAAAATGTAAACATTTCACAAAATTCAGTGGCATATTACTCCGCTAATTATTTCACAGTAATGCACCTACTGTATATAACAGTATTCATGTAACTACATCAGCGAAGTAAACAAACATCTGACTGCACTGCAGACAAAGCCCTCAAATGATTAAAAATGCGGCATTGTAGTATAGACATGATTAAAAAAATGTGACTTTAATTAGTTGTTACTCTGGTACCGGTCAACCGATTTTGTCCAAAATAAGTAGGCTTCTTGCCACGGACATTATAAATGCATATACCAATTTTCATGAAAATCCGATGAAGCGTATTTGAGTTATCGCACCTTTTGCTATATAATACCATAAAAAGGCACTAAATTGGGCATTATTCCGGTACCGGCCAGCCGATTTGGTCAAATATCAATAGACATCTTCCCATGGACATTAAAAATGCGTATACCAAGTTTTATGAAAATCCGATATAGCGTATTTGAGTCATGGCGCTTTTAAAATAGACACTAAATTGGGTTTTACTCCGGTACCGGTCAACCGATTTGGTCCAATATCAATAGGGTTCTTTCCATGGACATTATAAACGCATATACCAAGTTTCATTAAAATCCAATCAAGCGTATTTTAGTTATCGCGCGTACAGACACACGGACGGACGGACAGACGGACAGACATTTTTCCGTCCACCACACAATCTCATAAAGTACCATACTGACACTTAATAACTTATTTTCTGCATATCATAATTGCAATTATACTGATTAAACAAAAACATGCTGGCACTTTGTTACATTATTTTACCTGATTTTATTTTCCATAATTTTATTAACATTTAGGCAAGCTATTTTATCTTATAGGACACATACAGTTAAAGGTTAACATTTGGTGTCAATCGATCGTACGAACCATATCCGAGAATTATCGTCAGAACCAAACGCTTCGCCCTTTAGACTCCACTCCGATCAGTAATGGAAATGAGTAATGGTTATCAACGGATACAGTTTACATCGCCCCAGTTTCTGCCGAGGAAAAAGCGAGAAGTTTATGATAGCTAACTTTTTTTTTTACAGACATTATACTCAACTTTCGGACAACGTACGTGAACAGGAAGGGAGAAGTGGTGTCGAATTCTCGATCCATCGCTCTCAATTATCTCAAGAGCTGGTTTGTGGTGGACCTCCTGGCTGCGCTGCCCTTTGACCTCTTGTATGCATCCGATGTCTACAGTGGAGAGGTAAGGGTCGGATAAATACAAAATGTAGGAAACATTTATTTTAAATGGTTTATACAGCGTGTTAATGAATAACACCGAAATATTTTACCTGTGTATAGAGGGCACATAGCCACTTTTATTAAGAAAAGTTTGCTCTGTGGATTCAATTTATCCTGTTGCAGTATAAATCTCCCAGGGCATGGCCGCCACTAACTTCTAACATTTTCAAAACAAAGGAACTTCGCTGTTAACACAGGAGTTATGAATAAAAAACTAATGCAGTGGCGGCCAATCATATGATTAGTCTGTAAATTTTGTAGATTATGAAAACTCTAAATTATGATATAGCTGTTGATGAGTGATTAAGAATCAGGTTTTTGTCGATGACTAAGAAGGTATGAAGTGAATTTAATGAAAATGTTAACCATATTTCGCTTCATTATTGACTTATGAACACCAAATTGTAATGATTTTACTTCCCTGTAGCATACACTTTTACGTCATAGAGCAAAAATATCCTAATAAAAGATGCTTATTTATGTCCCCTCTATACATAGGTAAATTTTGTGTTATTCATTAACACTCTATATTTTATTTATTTATTTAATTAACCTGGCGAAGATAAGGCCATAAGGCCTTCTCTACCACTCAGCCAGGGCAAAAACATGAAATGCATTAATAATAATAATAAATTAAAACAAGAAATGATGTACCTGAATACAAGAAATGTACATTAAATACAAAGAAACAAATTGAAACATTAAGTACTAGAATAATATATAGCCTAATACAAATGACTAAAATAAAGACATTAAAAAAAATATATGAAAGACTAACAAATACATTCTTAGTTATTACAAAATATAATGCACATTTGAGTAGTCTATTTATTTATTTTAAATAATTACCTGCTTACTATTGTTTCTGTCGTTCATTTCACTAGTCCGCTTTCTTCTCAGGAGACTGGCCACGGCCATATCCACTTGCTGAAATTGACCAGACTGTTGAGATTGGCCAGGCTACTACAGAAGATGGATCGCTACTCCCAGTACAGCGCCCTCATCCTCACTCTCCTCATGCTCTCCTTCACTCTGGTGGCACACTGGCTAGCCTGCATATGGTACGTCATTGCGGAGAAAGAACGGCAACGAAATGACAAGGACTGGGACCTAGGTAAGTACTCTTCATTCCATTGTAATGTGAATGACAGAGACATACGATCAGGGCCCGGATTCTGATGACTAGGGTTCGGATGTTTATGACCTAAAAAACTGGAAAATATGATTGCAAATATGCCCTTAAAATGACTAAATATGACTAAAAAATCCAAAATACGACCTAATAAAATAACATATTTTCTAAAAATGAATGCTCCAACTAAATTATTACATCACATGAATTCAATCAGTTAATTACTTTTTAACAATTTTACAGATGACTAAATTTAAAGAATTTGCCCCTGTTTGCTCGTTTCATCAGCTCCAAATATTTTGTAGATCAAGCCTGTCCCTATAAAATATGAAGAATTGTATTAATTTTAAGATTAAGTTAGCTATTACTTAGACATAATCATTAAATTAATGACATAACTTTCAAATTTAACTCGATCATTTAGTGCAACTACTTTATAATTGTGCTTCTTTACCGAATTTATAACTGAAATATGATTTTAAGTTACAGATATGACCAAGAACATAGAAATAACAAAAATACAACTTTATATGCAAAATAAAAACGGTCCGATTAGGATAACAAGCGTGCAATTCGTGTTTAACTTGTGTTTGCGGCGAGAATGGAGGTCAGGATAAAAATATGACATTTCATGAACATCCGAACCCTACTGATGACCTAAACATACTTAAAAAAATGAGCTATAAAATGACTGCAAAAATAATAAAAAAAATACCCAAAAACATCTTTATAATTGTGCTTCTTTACCGAATTTATAACTGAAATATGATTTTAAATTACAGATATGACCAAAAACATAAAAATGACAAAAATATGACTTTATAACAAACTGTGGATCACCTTTTATTTCATTGCCCAGTATTTGAAAGAGAAAGATATATTTTAACGAAATAACGTTGTTGACCCAATTACAGGCCTGTGATTAGTTGATTGGTACACACGGTTAAATGCAAACAGCAAACACCGTCTTTCTGAGTCCAAATTAAAATTATAACAAGATCTATTTATTTATTCTTATTTAGAATTCCGATAATATTCAATGTAAGCAAATGCACAAAAAGTCTATATAATGCGAGAAACGACGCAAGATAAGAAATTAATGACTTTATATTTTGAAAATTACCTTAAAATCTGAAATGTGGAAGAAAAGACATTGCCCTATGAATTCAGGGCCCGGATTTTGGTGACTAGGGTTCGGATGTTTATGACCTTAAAAAGTGGAAAATATGCCCTTAAAAATGACTAAATATTACTAAAAAATCCTGAATATGACCTAATAAAATAACGTTTTTTTAAAACGAATGTTCCAACTAAATTATTACATCACGTGAATTCAATCAGTTAATTACTTTTTTTAAATTTTACAGATGATTTACAGTTATAATTCTAATAAACTTCTAAATTTAAAGAATTTGCCCATGTTTTCTCGTTTCAACAGCTCCAAATATTTTGTAGATTAACTCTATAAAATATGAAGAATTGTATTAATTTTAAGATTAAGTTACCTATTAATTAGACACAAACATTAAATTAATGACATAACTTTCAAATTTAACTCAATCATTAAGTGCAACATCTTTATAATTGTGCTTCTTTACCGAATTTATAACTGAAATATGATTTTAAATTACAGATATGACCAAAAACATAAAAATGACAAAAATATGACTTTATATGTAAAATAATATCTGTAGGAGGAGATAGATTTCAATTTTGATTTAAAAAATCAATTAATTTAATTATATCTCAAAAACAAATTGAGATATCAAAATTAAATTTGAAACTTCAACATCTGTTAATGTTTAAATTAAGTGTACAAAATTTCAAGTTTCTAGTCCAAATAGTTTAGAAAATCACTCTCAACACTTCGGAATAGAATACACTTGAATTATCAGTTCACACGCGCCTGAGAACCTCATCTAGGCTAAACGCAGTACACGTGTGTCGGAGAAGTTGCCGGGAAATGGCGATCCAGGGGCTATATAATAGATACACGCTAGCGGCCGTAATTTTGAAGATATTTGTACCAAATTTTATTATGTTATTTCTAGGCCCAATAGTTCGGACAAGTTCGTTAATGAGCTAAATTGGCCCAAGGGGGGGGGGGCTCGGGGGAGGGGTTGAAATTTTGAAAAATTTATATCTCGGCCCCTATGAAGTATAGAGGGAAACTTTGTTGGAATAAATTAGAGTACTTCCTATGGAGTTCACAGTAACACCAAAGATTCTGAGGTTTTGGGGGTACGAGTGGGGATGGGGCGGATGGAAATTCGAAATTTTTGAAACCATGTCTTATGGGGTATCGCTGAAAAGCTCTTGATGAGTACTCTACAAATCAATAACTAGTTTATCTATAGCTCTCGTATAAGGCGAGATTTGAATGTTTGAAAAAGTGCTCTTTCCTCTTTTTGGCAGTTATTATTGCGGGTTTGTCGTGCCATAGCTAAAGAAGAAGAGTGCTGCTCAGCGACAATAAACTAAACCAAAAGCACTTCGAAATCTACCTCAGCCTGTAGGCCTGCCTAAAGGGATTTTTCTAATATAAAAATCCCAATTGATATTTTTACAAATATAGTCTGTGTGAGATTTTAATCGATGACTGAATGCTTAACTTGACAGCTTGATAGGAAAGTATAGCAGATGGTAATGGGATGCTCTCTGGTCTGAATATATTACTGTAGAGTAGATGTATGAGAGGGATGGGACGCTGTGTTGACTGTTGTTCCGCAGAACGCCGCTAGGGTGTAGGCGTCGCAGAGCGTATGCAACAGGTTCTTCAATATTTACCACATACAAAATATAGGAGTTACAGGTCTACATATCCGCTTTCAGTTAAAGAATGACCAAAAATTCCATTGTTATTTACTGTCTTAGCAACAGTGTCGAAAGTACAAAAGAGATGAGGTCATAATGAATTTTCGTCGGAAATACAAGTAGGCCTACATATTTGCGAAGCCTAGGCCTATTAACAAAAATGTGAAAGATTTTACGCTAATTCCTCAATGGAATTTAGTTTTCTAGACATTTTACTCCGTATTTTAATACAGCAGAATTTTTTATTTATTTATTGAAGAGATAAAGGGAAACATTTAAAAGGAAGTCATTTGTAGATATTTTGGGTCAATACGAGGAAAAAGATCACTGAAAATGATAAATATCTAATGTAATTCAATATTTTATTTTCATATTTATAATAATTACAGAATTATTTTAATTAGCATCACGAAACTTGGCATAGTAATAAGCAGGATTTAAAACTTAGTGCCCGATCGAATATGTTAACAGCAACCGAACTGTACAGACTTTGCTCGGCGTATGCCCTAGCTACCATATGCTAGTTCACGTGATAGTAAACAAACCTTGAATACAGATATAGGAAGACCACAAAATAACTTCTCATTATCTAAACTCACATTACAAGCACGCAAAACGATACTTTCTCCTGTTTGTCCCTCCCAAATGTTTCAATAATATGTTTGCGTTTTAGAACATTTTACTTTGGGCATGCCGAACACGTATTATAAAATTAAACACGCACAATGACAAGGTACACTGTTGACCAATTTGAGAGGCACCATACTACGAGCGCATTCCCTTCTCGGTACTTCTATCAATGACTGTCTTATCAGCCTACGCAATCACCCTCCACCCCCTATACTCAGGTTGTTGGTAACCGGAATCAACTCCCTCTGTGTGTTCGGGCACTAAGTTTTAAAGCCTGGTAATAAGGTATCAACCTTAACAATAATATGTGGTCAAACATTCAGAATGGTTTATTACAAATTGGGAAGGTTTAATTTTTTATTTTTAATTATCGGTTGCCTTAGTACCAAGACTATTTTTAATTCTTTGACGTTTACTAAGTTAATTGTACGAGTATTCGAATTATGTTTAATTTCTATATTAAGTAGACTAGATTACTATATTATTCGTACGAATGTTTTAACGGTAATCAAGTTAATGGTACTGATATTTTTAATACCCAGACGAGCACAAAGTGAATGGTACGGCTATTTTTTTTATGCCTAGACATCACCAAGTTAATGGTACGAATATTTGAATTGGTCAAATTAGTGGTAGAAATATTGTAATTTCTAGACGTGTTAATATTATGGATATTATGAATTGTTTTTAATTTCTAGACGAGTAAAAAGTTAATGGTAACAATATTTTAATTCCTGGATAAGTAGGCCTACCGGGTTATATGAAGCAGTTAGAGAATTTAATGTTTTACCGGACGGTGCCATAGTAGCTCAAGTGGCAGAACAGCGGCAGTGAAAGCCGAAGATCTGTGTTTCAAATCCCGGTTATGGCATTGAATTTTTCAGTCTGACTCTACCTTTCCATGGTAGGAATATTTTTAAAATCTAGGCATTACCAAGTTAACGATACAAATATTTCTTATTGACCAAACGAAAGGTACAAATATTTTGATTTGGTCAAATAATGGTACGATTATTTAAATTCTTAGATGAGCATTGCGTAAATGCCATAAGCAACATTTTAATGCTATACGACAATAGCTTAAGCAGAGTCCTCAGTCTGTATAATATGGGGCACTAAATGGAGTGTACGATTATCAATATTATCAATCTCTAAAATGATTGTGCGCGCAATTACTGTGTACACATGGAATTAGAAGGATACGAGTTACGGCGAACTAATAATTACGAGGATGAGACAGGTTAGTTGCAGCCATACCTAATTTTTGTTGCAAGCCTGGTTGTTTATTACTCTGTGTTGTTTACATTAAGCTCATAGAATGTTCACATTTTTAGCAGCAATATGTTTAGTTCAGATCTCTTCATGTCGTAGCTTAAATTTTTAAATTATGGTTCCATTACGATCTATTTCAGGTTAAAGGATTAAAGTAGGTGCTAAGTGCTATATCTAATGCGATACATTACAAATTAGCGTACCATACCCGAATCCCACAGAAATTCGTAAATACATTTTGAGTATTGTTGCTGTTAAGTCTAATAAATAACCCAATAAGAAAATAACTAATAAACAAATAGGTAATTTGAAATTCTATCATGATAATAATTTTATACTCGCCATCATAAACCCTTAGGACAGGCCTATAACTTTCTAAATTGACTACAAGCCCAGATTTGATATCATCTGGCTTTCACTATCATCTTCATCCCATCCTCGCCTTGTTCGGAGTGTGTGTGCGTGTGTGCGTGTGTGAATGGTGTGTCTCGTCCTATGTGTTCGTGTTGTCTCGGAGGTGGCCCCGGCATTGGGCTGATCACTCATCCGGGGAGGCCCTCCATGTTCTTGTCTGATCAAAAAAGTATGTATGTGGTCCATAGATAATCCCTCTCCCGACAGGTCGGCGACTTGGGTCCCTAAAAGGGAGAGGTAAAGTTAAGGTAAGTAGGTAGAGAGTGAGAGAGAGAGAGAGAGAGAGAGAGAGAGAGAGAGAGAGAGAGAGAGGAGAGAGAGAGAGATGCCCAGATTTTTGGGAAACTACTCAGCCAAACCTCCCCGCGGTGTCTCCTGGGTAAAGTTAATAGGCTGATCAACGCCTAATTACCTGGCGCAACAGACGTCCCCTCTCAATATGCTGGGCCGCAATTGGTACTAAATTTGAGACTGGGCCGCAACTCAACTTTACCGTTGCAATTGATGCAATAATTAAATAGGTAGAAATATTTCTGGGGAGCAACTGATGTAACTTACTCCCTGTGAAACCTCCGGATCTTTTTTCAGTGTACGTGTATATCATTCTGTAAGTTTTCGTTGTAGGGCCTCGCAACTTGGCCTTATGCCGTTTATCACCACAGCTATCTATAATATCTTTCCGGTGCTTCGTCTTGATAGCGGTTGTGATCAATACAGGAGAGGGCGGGAAAGGGTGTCCAGGAGTGGGAACAGGAGCCACATATGTCCAATCTTCTGTCACATAGAAGAGAATAAAATAGAGTATTTACGATAGGACTGCCACGTCATGGACTCCAAAGGGGGGAGGGTCATCGAAAATATATAATAAATATTATTGAGTAGGTCTATATAAAAGATTTATCTTTGCCACCCTGGAGGGGGTTTACATAATCACCCAGACGCCCTCAAGAAGGGGCCCAGCCCGGTTCTGATTCAGTATAAGTTAAAATATGTAGGGATCCTGTTTTACGGTGGATAAGAATGCTAAGTTAATTTCAGTGCTTTCTGTAATAATAAGAAAAAGTGTTTGTCTGTCTGTACGCGATGCCCAGCGAAATCTACTGCACGCAGAGATCTGAAGACTGAAGGGTGGCCGAATGCACCTCGAAGCCGGACTTTTAATTTTCGCAAGTTATGAGTGAAAAACTGACAGAAAACGTGAATTTTTTGTGCTATCGAAGCATCAGTTTTCGGTAATTCATTTCATTTGTCAAAACAATTGCAGGCGGCTTTGCTTTTTTTTTTTATTTGTCATAAATTGGAAATAAAAGCATCGCGATTTTTCAATATATCGCATGTAATTATCGATCGTTTCGATTCTGTGAGCTCACCCTGGTCGATTCGTTTATTTATATTGTCAAATACAATAGAGGCGATGTCTAATCGTGGAATGCACTCCAAAGCAGGATTTTTAGCTGTTTCATTATAATTAATTATTATTGGTCGTTTAGTTTATGAATTATTAGCGTGTAAGTGTTAATTAATATAATGTTTTGATTCTTTTGTTCTTAATTTTTAAACTTCGAATTAATTTATCGTGGGCGAAGCCGCAGACACCTGCTAGTTTATTTCTGCATAGTTTCTACAAATGTAGATTGTCTGAATTGATCTAGTATGCTGAAAATAAACTAGCAATAAATTCATAATTCTATACAAAACTGATAATTACAAAAATCGGCAAAGGCGAAATATAGGGGGACCCATCTCGCAATATGGAGGCTTCCCCGGACGTGTATTTTTTTTTTGTTTTCAGCGAAGCAGGTTGACCAACTTGACGTTTATTGGAAGTTGCTATTAGTGATTAGTGATATTAGTGTTAATGACAGGTTCTATTAGGTTATGAATAGTGATATTAATTGAGAAGTGCATTCTGAATTCTCCCGGATTCTAGTTTAGTGGCATTTAGGTTAGGAACGTTGATATTAATGCTAGTGACAGGTCCTGTTAGGTTTCAAACTGTCATATTAATTTAGTAGGACATTCTGAATTCTGCCGAAATTCTAGTTTAGTGGCAGTTAGGTTAGGAACGTTGATATTAGTATTAGTGACAGGTTCTGTTAGGTTTCAAACTGTCATATTAATTTAGTAGGACATTCTGAATTCTGCCGAAATTCTAGTTTAGTGGCAGTTAGGTTAGGAACGTTGATATTAGTATTAGTGACAGGTTCTGTTAAATTACGAACTGTCATATTAATTTAGTAAGACATTCTGAATTCTGCCGAAATTCTAGTTTAGGAACGGTGATATTAGTATTAGTGACAGATTCTGTTGGGTTATGAACTGTCATAGTAATTTAGTAGGATATTCTGAATTCTCCCGAAATTCTGGTTTAGTGGCAGTTAGGTTAGAAACGGTGATATTATTAATATTATTTTCAAGTGTCCCCCCCCCAAAAAAAAAATATATATATAGGGTTACTGTACCAGTAGTTGACCATTTATGGTATTTTATTTCTTTTAGAAAGAATATAATACACAATACTACAAGAATTGAATATTTAATTTATGTAAAAGAAAGTTTGAAATCTTCTTTACAAACTGCATATAACAGTTTTCAATGTTAAACAATGGGTGTACAACTTATCTCAGTTCAAAAAAAAATTGTCGTGATGTACCTGTAGTTGACCACTACTACCCAGTTCTTGACCACCGCTTGCACCAGTAGTTGACCACAATTTATATTAATGAATTTTGTTAGAAAATATATGAAAATGACATGTTTGCAGGATGCAGAATATGTATTGCATTTGGCAATAAAACAAACTGCATAATGTCATTATCAGAACAAAGTTTAGAGACATTGAATAGGCCTACGTAACTTCACTAGTAGAAGGATCAGAAACATAATTTGCTACCTCTACACCTATGAAATCAACACATTTGCAATATTGGCTATTCTAATAAGTAGCACCTGTTATCTACCCATTTCTTGATCTACCAATTCCCCAAGTTTAATTAAAATTTGCTGATGTCAGTTATGTCCTTAGAAAGTTTTTGGAGAGGAAACACAAACATTAGAGGTGCTACTGAAACACAGGCACTGAAATTAATCGGAATTGTTTTAGCCTATTTTTCATTACCAGATATTTTATACAGATTCCTAACTGGAAGGTCATGGGTTAGATTCCAGATGAGGACATTGGAATTTTTCAATTTGCCTAATCCTGGGGGTAAAAACGGCTAGTGTTTTTCAATTTTCCTAATCCTTCTGGTGGGCACTATGGCCCTAGGAGTAAAGACATATAATTTAGAGTAAGGCTAAAAACCTTACCACCTTCGTGTGCTGAATGTCTAAAAAAAAGTCTGGGAGCCTCAACATTCTGGACCTTAATAGGCTTCACGTCCTGTGTAGGAAACACTTTACTCCCCCCTTTCCACTTTTGGGGCAAGTTTAAAAGCCTGACTCGTCCGCATTAAACATTCTTGAAGGATCTATCAAAGTATCCAGTACATTCTCTTCTTTTACATAAGCATGCAATTCATTGAACCAGTTTCTATTTCTTCCACATCTGCTCAAGCTGTATTAATACCCTCTAAATACCTTTCTGACATTATTGGATGTCACGTCATGAACGATTCAAACCAACGTCTTCCTGGTTTGTTGTCTTTAAAAGGAATTTTTCTATTTGCATTTATCTTTAAAATCTTGTTTTACAGTTTCAAACATTGTATTTCTTTTTATTGCCAGGCACTTCTTTTGCACAAGGGAATATCCCAAGAAACAAGTGAATTTTCCTAAATTTTTAATGGAACAGTACATTTTAGTTTAATTAGGAATGAAGAATGTGGTATGCCATATTACCTTGCAGTTTTTCTTATGTTGGACCATAAATATCACTTGTAATGTGCTGGTCAACTACTAAAGTAATGGATTCCACTTGTTGACCGATAGTGGTCAACTACTAGATACCCGGCCATTTTGGTGTTCCAGTAGTTGTCCAGCCTTTTCTTGCCCTAACAATCAAAAACTGGTTGTTAGGAATAGGTCACTAGCATTAAGTAATGTGCATTTTAATCATATGAATTACAAAAGAAATGAATATGTCATTATTCAGTATTACCAAGGAAAGTGAATCTATGTGTAGTGATCTAGGAAATGATGATGTGGCTGTCCTCATCGGGGGAACTAATGATGTTGCACATAATGAAGCGGATGGACTTCTTAGATCACTAAAGCAAAGACTTCGAGAGCTGCGCAATACGAACGTACTGATGTTTTCAGTGCCTCACAGATATGATCTACCCATTTGGTCAGAAGTAAATCAAGAAATCAAGAGAGTTAACTGCAAGATATCTAACATTTGTAATCACTTTAGTAATGCTAAGCTAGTAGATATAAGCACACTAGGATCACGGTTTCACACGAGGCACGGACTTCACCTTAATAACATAGGAAAAAGGTTTATCGCTGATAGTATCTTAAGTTTTGTGGAGGAAGTTAGTATAAGTCAAAATAGATTTAAGAATCCAATCCCTCTTGATTATGTTAAACAAGGGGTTTTTTTAGGTTAGAAACCCCAAAAGTAAACCTAAAGGAAAATACAACTTGTATTGCTCATGTAGCTGAAGAAAAGGAAAACCGACCAAGGCATATCTCTACACACACAAAATGTTTACACAATACCTATCTATCTACAATAATGTCAAAATAGGCTTCCTTAATATTCAGGGGCTAAACAAGAAAAACATAATTGTAAATGATTTTGCCTTAGACAACTATATAGATATATTATGCTTAAATGAGCATTGGAGTAAAGATAATAAAATTCAGTTCGAAGTAATGGATAATTACTGTTTAATCAATAGTTTCTGTAGAGAGCAACATATACATGGAGGGGTAGCTATATTTGCAAATAAGTGCTATGAAGCAAGCAGTGTACAGTTAGATCTTAAATTTCTATGTATTGAAGTTGATTTTGAAGTAACTGCTGTAATTTTAGAAAATATACACCTAGTAGTAATTGTTGTGTATAGGTCCCCAGATGGTGATCCTAATGTCTTTCTTGACAGGATAGAGGATTTGCTCATATTTTTTGACAGGCCTAAGTGGATTAAATATAAAATCATTATCGGAGGGGATGTTAACTCTCAATTCGATGTAACTCTTGACAAGCAAAGTGTAAATGACCTTAAGAATCTGCTCAGACAGTTTAATTATATTTATGTTAATGATAAGCCAACTAGAAACTTAGCCTGCTTAGATAACATTTTCACTAATATAGATAGAGTCTCTGGTTTTTCTGAAGTGGTCACTTTTCCCTTCTCTGATCATGATGCTCTATTTTTTAACATAGGACTACATGATTTTGAGTCAAGAAATTATGAATGTACAAACTATAATATTAACAAAACAGTAACAACAAGACCAATAACTGAAAATAACATAATGAACTTTAGGTTGGCTCTTTCTAATTTTGATTGGGTAGATCTACTTAACAGTGTACAAGATAGCTCTGTTCATATGATGTTTGAAAAATTTTTATGTGTGTTTCTGAGACTATTTGAACTAAATATTCCAAAAAGAGTGTGTAAAGTAAAACCTTTTTCTTTGGCAAATAGAAATAAGAGGGCAAAACAAGGTGAATGGTATACCCCTGAGCTGTCCAATATGAAGAAAAAAGTTTTATTATATTTAGATCTATACAGGACACACAAAGATGATCATACTAAGACAGTATATATTAAGTATAGAAGAGATTATAAAATTGCCATTAACGAAGCCAAAAGACTTAGTAACTTAAAAAGTATTTATGAAGCTAAGAATAAGTGTAAAAAAGCATGGAAAGTAATAAATTCCGTAGCTAAAAATGGCAAGAAAGAAGAAGTAGCACTCAACCCAAATGACTTCAATAAATTCTGTGCACTATCAGTTCAAGAAATATGTGATAGCATGAATAAGCCTTCAGTTACTCCATTAAATTTATTAAAATCTCAAAATGAAAAATTGCATCCCACTAGTTTTGGTTTTAATGAAATAACCACTAATGTAGTCTTAGACATCGTTAAAAAAATGAAATCTTCAGATAGTGTAGATATTTATAGTTTATCTAGTAATATCATTAAAAAAATAATTGACTGTATTATAGACCCACTGGTTTATTTGATAAATAGATGTCTTAATACTGGTATATTCCCAAATGTATTAAAACTGTCGAGAGTGGTTCCGATATATAAAAAAGGAGATAAATCATGCCCTTCTAGTTATAGACCAATTTCTCTTACTCCAGTTTTCTCAAAGATAATTGAAATCATAATCTACACACAGTTTTGCAGTTACTTAAGCCAGAGTGACATAATTTGTAAGGAACAATTTGGTTTTATTAAGGGGAAATCTACTATTGATGCCATGGATCAACTTGTTAAAAAAGTTTTGCTCACTTTTGAAAACAAGGGTTTTATTAATGCTACATTCTGCGACTTGAGCAAAGCCTTCGATTGTGTAGACCACGAAGTCCTCTTAGATAAGCTAGTTTACTATGGAGTCTCAGATAAAGGTCTATCACTACTGAGATCATTTCTAGTGAGTCGACAGCAGATAGTGTGTATAGGTAACGATAGGTCTGACAGGATTGAACTCAAGTTTGGTGTACCACAGGGCTCAGTGCTCGGACCCCTGTTGTTTACTTTAATGATTAATGACTTGCCACATTTCATGAACACTCAAACAATATTATATGCAGACGACACAACTTTTTTAAATTTTAGTTCTGATTTTAATGAGCTTCAGAACTTAACTCAAAATACTATAGCACAAGCTTCAATTTGGTTTAGGGCCAATGGATTTTTATTAAATGACAGTAAAACTCAACAAATATTTTTTAGTCTTAGAGATTTACCAATAGAAAATAGTACAGAAAGCGTTAAGTTTTTAGGTATATATATAGATATGAAGCTGAACTGGGAACCACATGTCAATTATATTACTACTAAATTGTCTAGGGTTATATATCTTATAAGAAAACTGAAAATGTTTGTGCCAGATAACTATATAAGATCTGCATACTTTGCGTTCTTCCAAAGTATAATCTCATATGGCATATTACTTTGGGGAAATAGTGTCCATATTCAACGCATTCTGATACTGCAAAAGAAGGTAGTTAGGGTAATAACAAACTCACACAAACTAGAACATTGTAGACCTTTGTTTACTAAATTACGTTGTCTTACCATAGTTAACCTTTATATTTATAATGTACTGCTTTATACAAAAAACAATCTGTCGTGCCATAACTTAAAAAAAGATATACATAATTATAATACCAGACAAAGTAAGAAAATAAATATACCATTTCATAGATTACATAAGTCATCAAATAGTTATGAAATGTTAGGTCAAAGAATGTTTAATACACTACCATCACATCTTGCCGAATTGCCTATAAATCTATTCAAATGCAAGGTGTATACCTACCTGGTTAACAACCCTTTCTACTCTGTGTCTGAATTTTTTGAGTGTAATATAGTTTAATGGTAATATGAATACAGGTTTTAAAATGTACATAGTGGGTTAAGTCTAGATTGTGGTCCTGACTTTATCTAGTAACAAAGGGGTTTAACGACAATAAAATTCTTATTTATTTATTTTTTTAATTTATCTAAATTTAAGTTATTCTTAAAAATTCTTGTTGACTGTTAATAAATAAATATTTAATAAATATTAAATAATAAATATTTCGAATATGACTTTAAGAATTTATAGTTAGTAATAGTTAGTAAATGTACAAGAAACTTAATGTAGTATTTTCACTTATATTGTAAAATTAGTTGTGAATTATGTATATTTCGTGTTGTAATTTATGTATGTAATCTTTGTACTCCTGACTTTGTCTATTACCTAAATGGTTTAATGACAAGAAAATAAAATTATTATTATTATTATTATTATTATTATTATTATTATTATTATTATGGCTGTACAAGAATAATAGAAAAATGCGCAGCTTACCTTCTTTACTAATATCTGAAGCAAGCCACGTTGCACCACCAGAAAACAATGCTACAGAATGGCAACCATTCAGTAGATTCAGTACCTGATAATTGTGTTTGGTGAGGCAATCCCTACTCTTTCAAATGACATATAATTTTATACTCTTTGGTTTAGCACAACAAAACACTGCCTTACTATATGCTGATTTGGTCAACTATAGGTGCATGGTCAACTACCGGTACAGTAACCCTATAGCTAACGGTGCTCCTGGGACAACCCTAGCATGTTCATAATGTGACAGAGGCTTAAAAATCTCCTGCCACTGCCTAGGATCTTTGAGTGTATTATATTGTGAGACCTTCTGTCTAAAAGTTGTATTTGTTTCACAGGCTGGATACACACGATGGCAGAGAAGCTGAAGGTCCCGGTTCACAATGTGACACACACTGAATCTTACATCACTGCCCTGTATTTCACGTGCTCCAGTCTTACCAGTGTCGGGTTTGGCAACGTCTCTGCCAACACCACATCCGAGAAGGTATTCAGCATCTGCACCATGCTTATTGGAGGTAAATAGCTATTCTTCGGGAAAAATACAGTAATATACAAGAAATGCAGTATGAATTATTTGAATTTTTCTCGGTTCATAGTATGGATACATTCTTCAGCCTTAACTTTCTGGACACCCAATGAGTCTCCATGGCCAATACAGGGATCACTTTACCTTTTTACATTTCTTTCCCAGGGAAAAGCTGTTAATATGAGTATGATTATCAACTTCTAAATAAACAGTTTGTTCTATATTCATATAAAAATCAATATTTTTTGCATCATATATATTTTTAGAATTCTCAAAGTGCCTTATTGTTTTGCAGCACTGATGCATGCGGTGGTGTTTGGAAACGTGACTGCCATCATCCAGCGCATGTACTCAAGACGGTCGCTATACCAGACCAAATGGCGGGACCTCAAAGACTTCCTCACTCTGCACCAGATCCCCAAGGAGATGAAGCAGAGGATGCAGGATTACTTCCAGACCATGTGGTCTCTCAATCACGGCATCGACATTCACGAGGTGAGAGAGGTCTGTAGTTCGCAACTAATGCATTCGTTTTCCTCATTCGCACACACACACAAAACTAAAATGTACATTGTGTTCATTAGTTGTAATGAAAATCGTAATTGATGATGTCTTCATGTATTGTCAGCTGAGTCAAAGTTTTATAAAATTATGAGCTTTTGAACTCCAGGTCTGAGTCCATCCTCTGGGATCTCAATGCCAAGATTAATTGTGCCTGTACAGCCTATAATATAAGCTGGAGGGGTTGGTGAGTGCTGGCCAATAGTAAAGGCAGAAACAGTATTCCTTCATGAATGCCGAACAAAAGCATAGGCAGACCTCATGCAAGAAGTAATTAGGTATTTCTCTTTTTCAGCATGTTGAGGACAGGATTATAAAATCATGAAATTGAGTAACCCCAGCACATGTCCATCAAAGCAAATTTTTCAGGAGAGACAAAAATTGTTTATTTTCGTAAAAAGAAAAGAGAATACACTTTAATGTTTTTCTTTACCTGAACTCTAAAGGTTTAAAGATCTGATAGGTCATATTTGAAGTGAAAACAAAATGTTGTGTACTTGAAAACGAAATTTGAAAGTCACGGACATGTGGCATTTCTCAAATGCATGTTACAAATTTGGAAATCTATTATCAGAAATTATGTTTTATTAAGGAATTTGTAAATATTTTAATTTTGTTAGTATTGAAATGAGCTTTCATAACACTATATGGTCATTTTAAATAGTAAATACGTTTGAAAGTCATGGACATGTGGTATTTCTCAAATACATATCCAGTTGTACTTTGCAAACAGAATTGTCAACATCAAGTGATGTCCAGGACATGTGGGATATCTCAGTTTCATTACATTTTCATTCTACTGTAGAAACCTAAGAAACTAAAGGACATGTGAGTTTTCACTCTGTATAGACGAGTGTACTTAATACATTCTTACCATAAAATGACTTGCCCAAAAAGTGGACGTGTCAGGGTTTCACAATTTGGTTTTGTCTTCTGTCTCTGCTATTGGTCATCAATCTCTCTCGCCTTATATTATACAAGCATACTTGTGCCTGGTATTCAGATCCCATAGGAAGAACTCAGAGCTACAGTCTAAAAGCTTGAAATTTTACAAATTTTGACTCAGTCGACAATCCGTGAAGAAAACTTAAATAATACTTGCCAAGGAAAAGTGAACTCATTCAGAAATCTCAATATTTGTTACAGCAATCTAACTTCTTGAAAATTGTCTGCTTCTCTGATGGTGATGCAGAGTCTCATGCCATTGCTACTATAGGTAGATAAAGTATTGTGTTGGATCCTGAAATTCAATATCGAGTTTTAAACATTATTACACTTTTGAGGTCCCCTGAATCCAACATGTCTATAATTATGTCACACATGGGTATATGTCTGGGTATCTGTGGTCCTATGGGTTAGATAAGTTTTGGGGATGTGACACTAAAATTGGTGACGGCTTTCTTTAGCTATGAAGAATATATATATACATATTTCTTTTTAAAACAACTCTAATTATTTTATTGAAATGTTGTACATGAGGTCCCTATACTAAGAGCTAGAACTTTTATTTGAAACCTTTCTCCGTAAAAATTCTCTGAAGAGTAGTTATAAGCAAACCATCATTTTGTAAGAGGCTGTCTTGCTTGCTGAACAATACATCTTTTCATCATACTGAAACAACTGTATACACTCCTTGCAATATGGTTTGTTATTCTTTATCAGAATTATTTGAAGGGAGAAATTTGTAAGCTGCTCATCCAGAGAAGGATGAGTGTATACATCGTATTTTTAATGTCTGTAATCAGTGCTCTTGCATAACAAACTATTCCCTTTTCTTATACTTAATTTCCAGCATCACTAAGTTGCATCACATTAAAAATGACTGGCCAAAGTACAGTGAGTCACACACAAGAGTTGGCCAATGATATGGGTTTCTGCATCGTGGCGGACACAGCTCCAACTCCCAAGCGATCGGGTGAAATATCTACGCAAATAAAGCCGCAATCGGTGTAATGATTCAGGTTCTCACAGTTATAGTTAAAATTACAATGAAAGTAACCACGTACCTCATCACAAGAGATGTTGGAAATGTTCTCCTCTTGCATCCACACAATACTGGCACCTTTCTAGGAAATTTTCTTTCACACGCGTAAGTTCAGCTTCCGAGATAGAGTTAATTTCTCTTGTGATATTGTCTTTAAGTTCTTCTAATGTTTTGGAAATTGACCTATACACTTTATTTTTCAAGTTTCGCCATAAATAATAATCGCATACTGTTGGAAGGACTTAAAAACAATTTCACAAGAGAAATTAACTCTATCTCGGAAGCTGAACTTATGCGCATGAAAGAAAATTTCCTAAAAAGGTGCCAGTATTGTGTGGATGCAAGAGGAGAACATTTCCAACAGCTCTTGTGATGAGGTACGTGGTTATTTTCATTGTAATTCCAACTGTAACTGCGAGAACCTGAATCATTACACTGATCGCGGCTTTATTTGCATAGATATTTCACACATCGCTCGGGAGTTGGAGCTGTAACCACCGCGATGCGGAAACCCGTGTCATTGGCCAACTCTTGCGTGGGACTCACTGTAGTAGATTGTTTTTAAAAATTTACCGGTACTAAGCAGAAAATTCTTGAAATATTTTGAAGTAAAGAATGACCTTACAAATGTTTCAATTTATTTAGTTTTGTGTGTGATGCTGTGAAAGGACAATGAAGACATCTAACAGTAGAATAGTGTAGGCTATAATTTAACATTGCATGCAGTCTGCATGTGAGGTCATGGTCAGGTTTTATTTGAATGCCTACTTATTGTATCGTTATTGAACCTAACAAAAATAAACAAAAAAATCCTGCTAAAGTCATCTTAACACATTTAATTGGTGAAATTGAATCTGGCAGTTCTAAGCTCTACAATTTGCCTGAAAGAGAGAGAAAGTGCATGTCTTTGAGGTTTGGCATTACTCATTTCTGGCCAGGGTGGAGTAACAGCCAGAATGTGGCAGGTTTGAATCTCTGGTCAGTGCTATTAAGGGGAGTTGGTACTTAGCACTAGCAAAAAGATAGGAAATATGGTGTATCTTCAAGAAGCCATAAATCAGGTGTTACCTGACAGATTTTTTATACTTTTTAAGCTTTGCATGTGCATTCATGCAGTTTGAAATAGGTAAAGAATGATTGTTTTAGAGCTAACTAACTAGAGTAATTTTTTAACATGTATAGTATAATTTAGTTTTACCGCTGCTTTGCCTTGATATAGGTACATTTTACTCCATTTCTGTGAAGCCTGGGGGACTTACTAACAATAAGTACTAATTTTCACCGTACCACAATCAGTGTAAAATGTACAATATTACTGTCAAAAAATGCATGAAAACCTCATGACAAAAAATCAATTATTTTTTCCTATAAAAATAATGACATTTCTGTATATTGAATAATTATTGCATAACTCTGCTAAGAGAGATCTGTCATTCATCTATAAAGAAATCCAGAAAGTTTCATTCTGTTAGCTTGAACAATTTTGATAAAATTGTACTTGAAGTACGAAAAATGTAATTTTACAGAAAAGCAAAAAGAAGATTTGGGGAACTTAACAATATTCAAAACTAAGTGTCTAAATTTTATGAATTAAAACACTATTTTGTTGAGCAAAGATAGAGGAAAACAGTGGAAATAAAAAACCAATTTTGAATTTTTGAGTCCTATTCATGTCTGTCTCCCCTTAAAATATCTAGCATTACTAACATTGTACTTTAATCTGAAAAATAATAATATTACAGCTTTTATTTTGTTTATTACATTAAAAGGATGTGTATTTTCATCTTGTCAAAAATAAATACATAACAAAAGATCAAAATCAACATTTCCTTAATACCCCCAAATAAAACACACATTTAAGAAAATAACCCTTTATGGTTTTAAGGTAACGAACCCCTGCCTGTCTAAAACTAACTACTGTGGTTTGTGTGAGGGTGTGTCCATTTTGATTTCTGAAGGATTCTGTACTGCGTTTGCTTTGTTCTACAGACTCTCAAGGAATTCCCAGAAGAGCTGCGTGGTGATGTCTCCATGCATCTGCATCGTGAGATCTTGCAGTTACCGATCTTTGAGGCTGCATCACAAGGCTGCCTCAAACTTCTGTCATTGCACATCCGCAGCAACTTCTGTGCCCCTGGAGAGTACCTCATTCACAAGGGAGATGCTCTACAATATATTTACTACCTCTGCAATGGTTCCATGGAGGTCGTCCAAAACAGCATGGTGGTTGCTATCTTAGGTAAATTCTATAATGATGATCAGGGTTAGGTCATTTGCAGGCAGCATTGCACAATTAAATTGCACACTGAGAATGATATGGCCACAACTAAGAAAAAATTGGGTGCGTGGAACGCCATGCGACAGAAATAAAACTTATTTGGCAACGTTGAGAGTGGAATAGAGGAATACATATAATTATATCAAACGGAAGAAAGAAATCATCTGAATAAAAAATAAAATAAGAAATTCACTTTTCTGGCATTTTAAATTGAATATGTATAAAACAATAACATAGTTGTGATGAACTAATGCCCAAACTGTCACAGATCATATCCACTGTGTTTGTTTATATGAACAGGATGCTTTGGTTAAGTTTCCGAGAACTTTAGTAACGTGTAAACGATGCTCACACAACGAGTAGAGCCATCTATAATGGTTAAGGGCTCACCATACCACTAGCTCGAAGCAGTAATAGCTCCCCATTCAATGCCTAATAACTTTCCCCCACTCTTTCGATAACAACTCTATGCTTGCTACTTACCCCCACTACTTTCCTGATGATTTTGTTCATAATGCAACTTTGGGTTAGCTCTCGATTTACTCCTAGCACGCCTAAAGAAGTTTCACTGCAAAACTAAATTTTACAGGAGACCGAGTTCAAGTTTTGTAATTTGAAGAAAAAGGGTAGGAATTTATAAGGACATAAGTGCTCTCTGACAGAAATTAACAGAAGTACAGGTAAGGCCATCTTACACCAAATAAATCTCATATAGACCATTAGAAAACAGCAAAAAACCCAAAATTAATTACCTTTTAGGTGTAGCCCTATTATTCCCAGTGTGCAAAATTATCTGCAAGTATTGTACACGCAAACTACTGTACATAATGTAAAAAACTGTTTTTTACACATAAACTAACATTTAGTTGATTTAACAATTTAGATTCTAATAACTTTAATATTTATATTGTAAATTCTCTCAAGGCTTTTATGCGCAAAATATTCGGTGTAGTTGCAGATTGAATTCAGTGACATTATTACAACTCTTGAATTGAGTTAAAGTCACAACTATGGTTTGGTCATGAACATACCAGATGTAAGCATACCGTATAGTGGTCTGCTGCCACATTTCATAATTAGACTAAAATCATATTTTTCGTACCATTGAGCTCAATCAATAATTATGTAATGCCTTAAACATTAAATTCTTTTATTTTGCCTAGGCTTTTCGGTCAAAATGCCCTGATGATGATTCCATGTAACCAAAAGGCCTAAGCAAGATAAAAAAGTTGAGATGAATATATTATATAATTTTATTTCTGGAATAGCTGTTAGATCACTGAATACATGTAGTGCTGTTAGGTTTATTCTTCACCACAGGAAGACATCTATGTATTTTACAGATCAATCTTTCTACTTGAGTTTTGCAAGCTTCTAGGTTTATTTATTGTTGCTGGCAAGGAAGTTCAAAATAATGAATTTATTACCAATGCTGAAATATGCTGTGCAGAAAATTATACTAGTTGTTGACAGTGCCAACAACAACATACAATGCCTATCAGGGCCGTGGAAAGAAAGCAAGGGCCCCAGGGACAAATTTTCCCGGGCCCCCGTCAAATATTAAATTCACTACACGACTCGCCCTTTATAATGTATGCAACAAAAAGATTATGTAATGATATTACATAATTATTAAGTGTCAGAATGGTACCGGTACTTTATGAGATTGTCTGGTGGACAGAGCTGTCTGACTGTCTGTCTGTGTGTCTGTAAGCGCGATAACTCAAATACCCTTTATCGGATTTTCATATAACTTGGTATACCATTTATCAAATCAAATCAAATCAAATCTCTTTATTCCCATTAAACAATACATAACAGAAGTAATGATTGTATAGGCGTCGTCAATTGAAACTTAAAATTAAAAATATATACATATGACAGAAGAGAAAGTATAAGTACACAAGAACAAACATTGTTAATACATAGAGTTAGATAATTAATTTTGCACAATACTAATATGGAAAATATTATTGAAATTCATAATTTAAAAATTCCTCTATGCTGTAAAAACAGGACATAGTTAAGAGATTCTTTAATGTAGATTTGAATCTGGATGTACTTAAAGATCTAATTGAAATGGGGAGTTTATTAAATAATTTTATAGAAACACATCGAAAACTTTTTAAGGTTTTTGCCCATGGGACGAAGCCTATTGATATTAGACCAAATCGGTTAACTGAAGCCAGGCACGAAACGGAAAAATACATTAAGATGTCCTAATAAGGAACAATTTTATCTGTATGTACCAGTTTAATCTTTTGAAAATTATGATTTTAAATGCCGAACGTTAGTGAGGCCTACTGTTAAGTCCAAAAGGATTTCTGCTTCTACTTTTAAAAAATAGCTATTTTTCTTCAAGAATAATCTGTTTCAGATTAACTAATAAATTCCCTGTCACCGTTACACGACAGGACTCTGCAGATAAAATAAACACATAAAACATAACTTAAGCTGTTTATTGACTTATAACCAATTTTATTTTAGAGTAAATTTAGAAATTAAAAAATAAAACCGGGTCGGCCGGGCCCCCTTTTGGGGTACGGGCCCCGGGGCTCTCTTGTCGGGCCTGATGCCTATTGCTTCCAATCCATGTGCAATAGTAACTAAGGATGTGGAAATTGAGTTTCTACATAAAGAAGCTCAAAAGTATTAGAATTCTGCTTCAGTAGTTTGCAATTTTAGTTCTCGAACTGTAAGTAAAAATTTATAAATTGTAACAAAGTTAAAAGTCATAAGAGGTTTGTACATATATTTTATATTGCAAAATACAAATTTCTTTATAAGTCACATACCAGGGCAATTAAAGTGCCAAACAACCCCCATTATTATGTTATTTTTACAAACTTATAAAACCTGGAAGAAGATCTGTTAACCTCCTTTCAAGTGTCATTCAATATTGATACCTCTTCAGTATTGAGTGTATCAAGGTATTGAAAGTATCAAGAATCCAACTGCACTGAACAATAAATATTTATCCAGTCCTGAAGTTTGTCAATCAGTAATTTACTTACATTCTTTATTAGGAAAACAATCATCCACATCCTCAGTTGCTAGCAAATTTTTCAACAAAACATGTTTTGCTGTTATGTTAAGGCTAGTTTACACGATGACACTATGTTTCGTAACCACTTTCATGAAAGTGATTTCGTGAATCTAATTACACACATTTTCTTTTCAATGCTACCGCACATTTCATGTTATTTCTGATGTTCAAGTTGTTAAAATCCCATATAAACATTTGAAACACGTATGAATACAGGCATTTCACAATTTCCTCACTTCCCCATTTCATTTTACGAAATGCAAACAAACTAAATAAGCGTATAATCTCAAAATTACTATTATAGTTTCGTGAAAAGTTGAAATCAGCGAAACTGCGTAGTGTTGTAACTCATTGTTGCCAGTACATCTAGCGCTTGCGCATTCAAGTAAAAAACAGTTGCGAAACTCAGTTACGAAATCTAATTTCGTCGTGTAAACTAGCCTTTAAGTAAGTAAAAATAGTGAAGTAAGTGATGTTTTATAAACATATTTTTTTAAATATATATATATATATTCTCACATATCAATGGGGTACGCCGTGATGTAGTGGTTGAGGCACTGCACTATAGGTTTGATTCCCAATGAGGTCATTGAGACTTTTCAATTGGCCTAATCCTCTCGATGGCACTATGGCCCTAGGGTTGACTCAGCTTCTAACAGGAATGAGTACCAGGAGCAATCCTGGGGGAAAGATGGCCGATGTGTAAGGCTGATAACCTTACCACCTTCACATGTTGAATGTCTAAAATCTGGGAGCCTCATCCTTCTGGAACCCTTAGGGCCTCCATGGCCTGCATAGGTTGGTTGGTATATGGTTATTTAACGACTGGGATGTACTATAACATACGCCTGTGACCGATGCTAGAGTGCTGGAATATTGTCCTGCAGGAGTTCTTTTATATGCCAGTAAATCTACTGACATGGGTCTGTCACATTTAAGAACACATAAATGTGGGTTAAACAACTACTCTTTTTCTGCTTTCAGGGAAAGGTGACCTGTTTGGTTGTGATATTAGCATGTACCTGCACCCTTCTGGGAACGGAGGGGTTTGTGGTGGTGGTGTGGGAGGAGGAGGAGGAGGAACGGGTGATGTTGTGATAAAGTCTAGTTGTGATGTGAAGGCTCTAACGTACTGTGATCTCAAGTGTATAAACATGCAAGGACTTGTGGATGTACTTAGACTCTACCCAGAGTATCAGCAGGAGTTTGCCAACGACATCCAGCATGATCTCACCTACAACCTCAGAGAAGGATACGAAGCTGAGGTTAGTGACTCAGTATTCTATGTTCTGTAGTAAATACATTGGCTTTATTATAATAAAATGAAAAGTTTTAACACTAGGAGGACCATAGCTACCTGCTTACCTACAAGGACCAGACGTATCAATTTGATGGGTAATTTTCCATAGTTAGATTTTATTGAATTTTTTACAAATCATTTTACAGTTTTGTGAGGAATTTATTTTTTGTACCTTCTATGGCATACAAAAAAGTATAATTTAGTACATGACTGTTTACAATAGTACTGTTTGACTGTTATTAAAAAAAAAAAAAATCAGGTAAACTGATGCTACAAAGTGCCAGAATGCTTTTGTTTAATCAGTGATAATTGCAATTATGATATGCAGAAAATAATGTTATTTTTTAAATCAATTTCCGAGTTAAGCTCCAGATTGATTAATTAAGCAAGGCTTACGGAAGAACAAAGGTCTAGTTTGATAAGCATATGTGAAGGAATTTGAGGATAGTGTTATTTGTCAAAGCTGACTGTATTGCTACTTCCAAAACTGATTTGCATTTGATAGATTCCATAAAATAGGCACTAAATTTGGTGTTACTCCGGTACTGGTCAACTAATTGGGTTCAATATCAATAGGCTTCTTCTCATGGATGTTATAAATGTGTATACCAAGTTTAATGAAAATCCAATAAAGCATATTCGAGTTATTGCACATACAGATATATAGACATACAGACATTTTCCCGTCTCCCACACAATCTCATAAAGTACCATCTGGCACTTAATAAAATTAAAAATGTCCAGAAAATAAACAAATGTAGCAAACAAGAGCATACTTAGCTTACTTCATCTTTGATGTCATGGGACTACATATTAAATATCTTACAGACTTTACTTAAAAATGAAAGAGAGAAAATTTTGTAACTACTGCTGATATGATATACCGTACTTGAAATTAATCATAATCTTGAGAATCTTACAACAAATGCTGCAGTTACATTTAAATGTTTTTAATTTTAACTTTATACTATTGACAATGTATGACCCTTTTTTAATTAATTTGCATGTCAACAGAACTTTTGTTATCAATGTTCAATACACACTGGGTAGGAGATATCATGATCGCTTAGCACTAGGACAGCGATGTTTTTCCTGTATCATGAATTCAAAAGAAAGGGGACAGTCAGTGAACCCACTACATGAAATTATTTTGGGGAAGGAAAGTGACAATTTTATTAATTCCATTAACTTTTAAAGTATAATTTTGTGATGATTGGTAAAAGTTTTCAGCATACAATACAAAGTTGAATTCTTGTAAAAAAAATGTTGTTCTTATTGCATTATAAATAAGTTGTGATGTTGGCCTGGGATTTGTTGAACAAATACTATTTATTTATTTTTATTTATTTTATAAAGTGCTTAAATTTACAAACAAAATTATAACATTATATCTCATACATTAGTCCAAAGTTAATCTCAAAAGGAATATGTGTTGTGAAAATTTTTTCCAGGAACATAATTAATAAGATTTTGGATTTAACAAGTTGTCTTCTTAAAGCATTTAATAAAAATAAATAAATGCACCAGTGAATTACTTTTATGACTGTATAATGAAATTTCTTCTCTTGCAGCAAGAGTCTGAAATGAATGGTGTTCCCTCTCTGACCCTTCCGTCCATCAGCGAAGATGATGAAAACATTCCTGAAGAGGGAGAGACATCTCCCCTTTCCCCTCCAAACAGATCCCCCCTCCATGCAGCTAGCAGCCCTCGTCATGCAAAAGTTAACCCTAGGTAAGTTGTAATATTATAAAACTACCATCCATTGATTTTATTTTGGTGGCATAGAATTCTGAAAAATATTGTCATTTACCACCAGTAGACAATTAGAAATTGAATGAAAATGGTTAGCTGCTGATGAAGGTCTGCCTTTGTCTCTATATCAGCTGTTAGGCAATTATCGTTTGAGTAGACTTCGTCAAAATGTCGGCCTGCATCAGCAGAAACTCAATCATAAATATTAACCTTAAAGTGGTTGTTGCTTTACTGCCAGAAGGTCGTATGTCGAGTTTCCACTGAAAATGAGTTTATGTGCAAAACAAAGGCCTACTTAAAACATATTCGTACTATCTTGTGCCAATGGGTTGAAGACCTCTCTCACTTAATGTAGATGAGTATTCTGTATGGTTGTATGTAATTTTTTTCAACAGTTCCAAAACCAAAAGTTTTATGTTGCGTATACAACTTTCTGGTAGAAATGCTTCCTTTTAAGAAAACAGTGTACCGCTATCTATAAAGACAGTTTAATTTTTTTCTATGTCACACATTATTTGCACGTTATCTGATGTATCTTCATAAAAATGACCATCCATTCTAATCTCTTGAGGAGTTTCACTTAATGTTGGCACATTCACTTCAGTGTTCATTTTTTTTAAAACCATTTTAGTAATACTTTGTTTGTGTCACTACATTTTGTTTTATTTAGCGATTTTTTCAATAAATGAAAAGCATGTCCACAAATGCCTGCACTCTACAGCAGTGATGACTTTCAAAACTTTTACCTGATCAGTGCAGGCCTACACAATAGAAACACTTTACTGTGTTGAAAAATAATTTACACATTCCCAAACGTTGTATTTTTGCATATCTTGGAAACTGAGATGAGAAAAATTGCATTCAGATCCAAGACTGGACTGATGATATACTCAAGGTAGATACATTTATGTATGTCTTATGAAGAATTAATTGGTACCATTGAATATTTGAATTGAATTATAGCTGTGATGTTGCACAATCGAAGATAGCTTTAATGAACTTGTCAATTATTATGTTTTTTCTTCTCTAACCCTGCTCACAGCAGGCATGAATAAACTTATTGGAAGAACTGTTGCTTCTGTAAACAGGTTAGAAGAACTGCGAGGCTACTCTGGGCGGGCCCGAAGTGGTGGAGCAGGTATAGTGAGACAACGAAGCCTGCAGACGGGTGGGCAGAAGACAGGATCCCTGGAAGGACTGAACAGTGAACTCAGGGGAGAAGTGGAGCACACTCGGAGTAGTGTAGAGCGTCTTGACACTCAAGTTTCCTCGCTTCATCAAGACGTGGCTACACTTAGCCAAGAGGTATGTATGTTAGTGAAGCAATGGAGAAAGAAATTATATGCTTTTAAAGACTGATACTAATTCTAATAATATTGCATTCTATGGATCCATAATACATTATGAGACTTTGGATGTGGAACAAATCAAGATTCATACATATACACAAACATTCAGACATACACATTCATAATTATATACTAGTTTACAAACATAAAAATATAGGCTACATGGATCCTCAACAGTATAGAAGGCATGTGTCTTAAAAAGTGGTTTAGAAACAAGGCATTCCCCCATTCATGAGCTTTAATTTTACTTATAAATGGAATATTCTAGCTTGACTTTTAGTATTGGTTCTGTTCATCTGAAGGGTAGAAAATATAAGAGAAAAAGAATTGAGAGAAAACTGGGACAAAGTTGCACTCAAAAGTGAAACGTGTGCACACTGTGAAATTTAACTTATTTTTTAAAATTACCATACTTCCTGTCGGAATTTTCATATAAACTACGTATTATTTTGAAGCAGAATATGCAATAAAGAAACAAAAAAACAAAGTTTGGCCAAAAAATGTCATTCCAAACTAGGGTGTCCATTTGTCCCGTTTTTTGACAAAATTTCCTGCTATCCCAAAAAAATTATTGGGGACACTCATATGTCTTGCTATTTTGTGATTGTGATTGGCCAGTATGTTTCATGCTACATTAATAAAAATTACAACAATGAAGGTCTTGCTCATTGTCAAAACATACTTTAATGGAGTAGTATGTGCTGACTTTGATGATATATTATAAGAAAAAAATGCACTTCTTGATAGAATACATAAAAGTGAAATATACAGTGACAATGAGGCATCTATTTCTATGGAATAAATTATCTACACCAGTCTGCAGAAGAAATTTAAGAAGTCATTTGAGATAATTTGTGTTCACGAGAGAAAGGTAAATTGAAGCGTTTAGTTTTTTAAGGGTCTACATGCCAAAATCATGATTTTTCAGCTGATAATTTTAAATGGATCTATGTACCCAGACCAGGGCATTTCAGAAGGGTCCAAGGTCCAAGGAAAGCCACGTTAGTAGCAATAAATTTCAAGATATGTTGGTGGGTCCATCTCCGGCATGTCTTTCTGTGGATCTATGTCTTGTTTTGTAAACAATCATTATTTTGGCACTTCTTCTTCTTCTTCTATGGCGCTACAGCCTCCCGCAATAAACCTCTCCATCCTTGTCTATCCAGAGCTGTCCTCCTCCAATTTCTGAGTCCCCTAAGTTGTCTCACATCCCTCTCCACTACATCCAGCCATCTATTTTTTTGTTTGCCTACTGGTCTCCTTCCACCAAATTCATTCTGCATTATTTTAAGTGGTATCCGTTCCTTTCCCATGCGAATTACATGTCCAATTTTGGCACTTAGACCCTTATAAAACTGAACTCTTCAATTGTAAATATTCCAAAATTTTTGTGAATTAAACTGTCCCCTATTTTTCCTTAATTGTCCCAGGTTAAAAAAAATTAAAATGTCCTGTTTTTATATAAACATGATATGGACACCTTATTCCAAACATTCATACTGTAACTGTGAACTTGGGTGGTGGGCTTACTAAAATCTGTTGCAGGTGAGAAACGCAATACAAGCCCTTCAGGAACTTGCTTCAAGCAACACGGCGATGGCAACTCGTTACCCGTACCCACTGCCTGCACATTCCAACCCTAACCTGCCAGACAAGTGCAGTACAGTGATCATGCAGAGGAGTTCTTCCCATCCACCAGAGATGTTCTGCTGGGAAAGCAGTGAAGCCGTCATCAGCTTCATGATAGACAGGGAGACTCAGACGGATGAGCCCACGGACCTGATCGAACAATACATTCTCCAGAACCCACGCCGTGTTCTCCTCTTACTGGGACTTGATGCAGATGCAATACTTTGCAAGCGCAAAGCATCAGATACGACAGTTCCTGTCAATAATGTGGTTAACATGAGGAACCACTGTGGGAATAATGTGTCGGCTAAAGACTGGATCTCGCAGCCACCACCTGCGCCAAGTTTCTGGCACCAGCAACAGCAGGAGCAGCATCACAGGTTCAGTGCTGGGGACATTGATGACAAAATGCGACTCATCACCTCCCTACCCCCAACAAGATCCCTCAAGTTTCAGCCTTTCAGCAGCTGAATTTAAACATCTTAGCTGGAGATGCGACTGAATGGTTTTAAGATTATGAACAGGAACACTATAATCTTATTTCTCAAAATTACTACTTATCATGTCAATGGTTCTTAATGACCCAAGGCAAAATCACGTTTAGAATGAACCGCTTCCTATTTTTTTACTTTCTTAATACAGTAGGCCTACGCTACCGGTAGTTGTTTGGAATGCACTCAGAAAATAATTTTATAAAATGCGTTCTGAAGATTGATTTATCCATAAAAATTAAGTTACTTGTCCTCATCTTCATCCTCATCATAATCATCTCTTCTTCTTCTTCCCTTTAACCTCCTTCTTCTTCAATCATCCTCTCTGCTTTCAGCATTAGCAAGAAATTTACCGCATAGTGTAGACAATTATAAAGCAATAAATTTTTCATACTAACCACTGGACTTAACAGGTTTTTCCCTGTTTCACTATTTTAAAATGGGATATTATTCTGTTCAGTTCTACTGTGCAAAACTAAATTCGTGGAACTATCCTATGAGAAGAAATTTGACAAATTTGGACTTACCAGGTTTTCCCTTGGACTGTTATATTGTTACAGGGCTATGTAATAATTGAATAGAATAGCAATATATCCTCAGTTTTCTGATGCTCTATCATGGATAGTATGAAAAACTTGACGTTACACACATTATGAGCATCCTTTTCATCGAATGCACATTACTCTAAAATGTGTAAGTTCCTGTTCTAACTTATTACCTTCAGTGCATAGCCTGATAATATGTTAATAAAAATAAGAAATGAAAGCTGAATTGAACTGCACAGAGGGAAACACTGCAACCAACTGAGAAATCAAACCGGGTTATGTTGGTGTTGTGTTAAGACTGTGAACTAGCCCCTGTGTTGTTTACTGTTGTTCAGGTGCCTATCACTCATCCATCTTGTTGGTCTCTCTTCCATAAGCCAAGATATTAGTACAGGAAGGATTTTATATATAACATCTTCCATTCATTTCACATTATCATTATATCTCAAGGAGCAACGAAACAAAATGCACTAATTTCATAAAATGCTAATTTTCAGAAATGAAAAAAAATAATATTCTGTTAACCTTACACAGAATCTATTTTCTTCTGAAATTAGAATAAAATATTACAGCAGATTAAATCTTATGTAGACTCAGACCTTGTTTTTAAAGATCTTCTAATAGATGTGGAAGGTATGGTAGTATTCAACATTTACTTTTGTTATGAAGACGTAGATAAATACCAGAAAAAATATAGAATGGAAGGGTTACAACTGCTTAGATTTTAAGACCTTAGACCTTCAATAGAAACAAACAAAAAAAGTCAAATATTTTTTTCCAAATGAAAAAAAAAAAATCCGTAAACGTGCATACTGTTTTTAACCCTTTTATTCCACGTCAGCAGAGGAAAGAATAAGGAATACATTTTCCCTTTTTTTTCAATAAAATTGGCAGTTCTTTTGCAATGTATGAACACTAAGATTATTATATCCGGGGTGCGCGGGCAAAGAGAGTTAAGTCCACTTTCTTGCTACTGAGAATTAGAGTGACTTAACACACTATACCAGCCCAACATAGCTTTAGCGATGGATAAACCCATGAGGTACACATCCATAACTACCGTACAATTTTTAATATGACTTACTGGACTTAACACAAATGTAGAGAACTTTTTATCTATAACTCTATGGACACATCTCAATTTTTTAGGATGGTGGATGTAACTCTCTTTGCCCGCGCACCCCGGATATAGGCCACATAAATCTGTGATATAATGCAACATAAAGTTGGAGTGTCTCATGCTTTATTAGGTCATCATGCTATGCAAGTTATTTGACAGTGCGCCATTGCAATTTTGCAGAACCTTAAATCCTCATTATCTCAATCACCATAAACATTATCACGAAACATAAAATAGGTTTTATATTATTGTGATGTGTTTTATCCTTCCATTCTGATATCAAAATGTAATAAAGGAATAACTCACTAGATGGACATGTTGCCTACTGCACTTGATCTAAGAGCCAAACAGAACAACACTCTCTGATGTATTTCTCTCAGTTAATGAGAATTATGCAGGATATTTTGAATCTGTGCTCCTATATTACATTATTATAATATTCATCATTGATTAATTTTTCATAAGGTTATTCCAGCAGATGGCATCTGAGTTTTGGAATATGAAATCATGTGATTAGAGATTGGTACATATGATAAAAGGCATTGTGAAAACAGTAAAAGTGTCTGAAATATCAGCACAATTGAAGCATTACTGGAACATTTTATTGTCCAAGAGCCCATAAGTCAGGATTTTAATATTGTTTGGCCCTTGGGCCCATACATTGAGCTTTGAAGTAGTCTTACAGTTCAGAAAATAGTATTATTATTACTTGCAGTGTCTTGTTGAGGACAACTGGAAAATAAGTCTCCTTTTTGTCTGAACAAAATGTATCAAATTGAAACATTTTACATTATAATTTTACCTCTAAATATAGAACAGAAATAGACTTCTTTCCTCTTTCCAATGCTGTAATTTATGAAGGTTTCGGCCTTCAGAAGAGGGTGTTTTTTTGTGCAAGTAAGGGGGGCTTATTTTACACACTTCCAAAGTATTTTACAATATGGCCTTCTAATATAGAGCAATAGCTGCAATTCTCTAAAGGCATTCCTTTTATAAAAAAAAGTGTTGAAGATATTAACGAATTCATCACATAGAACTCATTGCAGACAATTGTTTATAGATCAGAAAATAATGACTTTGACTAGCTTAAACAACTTAGATGCAATTAGATTATAAAGGACAATTTGACTACTAAGCAGGTCAGTACCATCTCTTGTAAACTTAGACAACAAATTCACTTTGAGGCATTCAGATACATGTTAAACAAAACTTCTCAGGAATTACTCCAAAAATCAATAACAAGTTTCCAAATTACATCTTTCATTGGGATAAAAAATATTAAACAGTCCTACCTCTGATGCCTAACTCAGAAGGTCTTCTGTAATGCTGACAAATTTTTAAATGTACAGGACATTCAGATCTAATTTAATATAATTATGACAACGGCACATATCAATAGCATCTTGGACCTTGACGACACTCTCAATATTTACTTAAAGATGCAAATGTTCCAGATATTTGAGGTTTTACTTTTATCTGTTTCTATTGTAATCACATGAAGTCTGTCCAAATATTTGGGTGTCATTTATTAGTGTCTCTTTATTTGAATCTACATTTCTACAGAATTGTGATATTTATAATTTCTATAATGTTTTTATTACTACCATTAAATAATATCTTGTCTTGTGGTTAGAAAAAAAATTATCTTGTAAAGAGTGGACAACCTGCATAGTAATAAAGCAAAATTGCACAATATTATGGTGCTGAGGACCTCAGAAAGGGTTCAGGTACTGTAAGACATAGCAAAGCACTAATTTTCAAAGCACAAATAAGTATGAAATGAAAATTAAGTAAATATCTGAATGCAGAAGGTTGTCCACTCTGTGTATAAGTTACATAATTACTATTTTATTATTACTATTGTCTTCTCCAGCACCTTTTAGAGCCCCCTGACTGATTTGCACATGATATCAGTAGGTCTTAAAATGATTCTAGACTATGAGCTTTACCAGTAATAATATAATTCGTCATAAATATAGAATTTTAATACTGCTTATTTCAAAATGCAAGCACATAAATATTTTATAAGATTTTTACTGCATTCATTTTGGATATAATATTCAAGAACCTTGAGTGGCCAGCATAGTATTATTTGTAAATTCCATGTATATTTTTCTCAGTTGTCTGGTGACTTAATATAGACCGAATTTATAAGCAGTTAGTAGACAAGCAAGTAAGCATGAGTTCATGATGAGTGGGTGGTACACATAAGCGCCAACTACAGTTGTGCTTTGCGTTTTCAATATTTATTGATTATCAGACTATGAACAGAGTACTGTACTTATATGGCTATAAGACACCGTCGCCTATACGACCCCCCTAATTTTCTATTCCACAATTTGAAAAAAATATTAAAAATCATGAAAATCGAATTTTCAAATTTGGATAAAAGTGGCAGTGTTGGACATTCTTTCGACGGAACATAACATTAAATTCTTTAGCTTCCTCCTTGACCTTGAATTTGCGTTTCCGGCTGTATGACTTTCCCCTCCCAGTTCCACCCTTAACATTTCAAAGAAGAATGTTTGTGAGCACGTGGTACGTGGTCCGTGGTGTGTGGGGGGGGGGGGGGGTCAGAGTTTAATTTGAAAGCAGACAGACAAGTGGCATGTGAAAATGAATATTCAAAGAATGAGTTATTCTGCCTCTTGGAAATTAAATATAGTGGCATTTGTGGAGAAAAATAGTATGAGATCTGCAGGTAGAAAGTTCAATGTACAACCGAAAATGAATTGTTACTGGCACAATCAGCAAAATAAATGTAATATATAAACTGATTGTATTGGCTATCTGGGTTGAGCCACATCGTGTTTTTAGAGTGTAACATTTCGGATATTCTGTCATGTCCTTCTTCGGAGAAAGATTCACACTAAAAGAAGTGCCTGTGAAGAATCAACAGTCGCAGTTGTCATGGCATCAGGATGTCCAAAAGGTTAGATGCTAAAAACACGACGCAGCCCAACCAGGATAGCCAAGACAATCAGTTTATATATGACACCAGCCATGGAAGCCTTCAAACTGAAATAAATGTCTGAGACAAATTCTTTGGTTTATGAAAGCATAACTCCATCTTGAATAGTTTATTTTAGTTTATAACATACTGGTACTTACTTGTATTTAATATTAACCAACAAAACACCCAATCACTCTGCTTATTGAAGACATTCTCACCTATAAGACCACCTCCGATTTTAAAACATCAAATTATGGAAAGAAGGGAAGTCTTATAGCCAAGTAATTACAGTATTTATGTTTATCAAATAATGATGTTGTTTGTTTTAATGAAGGAATTTCAACATAAATTATATTAAAATTGAATTTCTGAGTGAGCACTTCCAATACATTGTACAAGTCAGCGCCTGTGGTGGTACATATTTGAGGTCAATAATATCTTTGTGTTCCTTTGGATTTATTGATCTTGGGTAATGGTGGTACATATTTGAGATCATTAATATCTTTGTGTTCCTTTGGATTTATTGATCTTGGGTAGCACTAAAATAAGAGTTTTTTCTTCTTTCTTCAGCGAATAAATTAGTGACTTCAAACTAGGTATATGAGGCTCTGGGTTCAACCCCAATGACATTAATATCTGTTGTGCTTACTCCCTCAGTTATTTTTCCTGTTGAATTATCAGGGAAATGGCTAAAATGAACATTAATATTTTAAAATGAATGATTCCTAATACAAAAGATTATAACAAATAATACATTAGCTTATGACTTCAGCAAGCTGAGATAAATAAGCATGGAGTTTATTAATTATTCACATGATTTACCTGGATACTAGGTTTTGCTGGTTTATTTTATTCATTACATTATCAATAGATAGAAGTGATCTTATGCATTTCTCACCAAAAGCTTGCAATTTATGCATAAATTATTACAATTTGAAAAGATATGAAACATTTGATTTGCTTCTCTTGTTATTTTTAAACAAAATTGCATTCATCTTCCTGGGTTCATAAGGCGCCTTTACATTTATGATAGAGATGGGTCGATGCTAGTTTTTTTCTATACTTGATACCAGTATCTGTCTTTGGACTTGATAGTCAGTACTTTATATTCTTGAAGTAAAATAGTAAAATAGAAATAATACTTATTAAAAAGGTACTTTACGTTAACAATTCAGTATCTGTATAGTTTTAACATAAAATATTGTGGTCTATAGTTCCAATTAGTAGTTATACAAAGCAATAGTTATTTACAATGTAAGACCACTTTACAGGTAAGCAAGAGGTTAACAAAATATATATTTTCAAAGGAAAATAATTTTAGTTTGCTTGTGCATAATTTTGTATGTAGTGGAATTCAGGTTAAAAGTTTCTTTTCACAATTACAACCATGCTCACTCTGTCTGGGTCAAGCCTACTTCTTTTTCTGTCATATATGAGTCCTGGTAAGTTGACAATATTACATAAAAATTTTAGTACAGGTAACCAGTATTCTGTTAAGTATCAAGCTCATCTGCGGTAGTATCATAAGATACTGATATCTCTTGAGTACTGAGGGTATCAAGATTAAAAGTATTGAGAACCCATCTCTCATTTACAAGTAACTCATACAAGAGTGGGCTATTCATATAAGAAATAGTATACATACTCATAGCTCATGTAAGAATCACGGTGGAAGTAAATTTTCATTATTTTAAAAATGACTGAATCTAAATTTAGTAAGATGTCGGAGAAAAATATGGAATACTGTAATGAGTTACTCAGTTTAGTATTGTCTTATATTCTTTATTTGGCTTATTTTTTAATGACAGTAACAAAATACCAGTCATAATAATTTGCTACCATTTCAGGAAAGAATAATTGCATATCAGTAACTATCAATCATGTAAATGGGTGGCCCACTCATATAAGATATATGAGATACTCATAAATGTAATGGCGGCTTGATATTAGTCACTTCAAATAATTTATTATAGGTTATAAGAAGAAACTTATTATACAAGAAACACAAGTTCAAAATTTGACAAACTTTTCTCTCTCTTTTTTAAAAATTAAGATATCTTGTTAATTTTAATATTTTCTCTGAATATGACCAGTAAATATTTCAGTTTGAGTGTAACTCCATCCTTGAAATGAGGTCGGTGTCCTACATGTTTCATATCAGTGTGATGTGCGGAACGTAGTGCCTCAATTGTTTTTATGTTACAAAACAACAATGCAATCATCAGTGTGAGTAGAAAAGGGTTCTTCATCAAGTCTAGAAATGTCCTAGATTTATGTGATATAGAGAAGAGGTCTGCACAGGTTTGATATTTTCAAAACAGAAAATCCAACTTCAAAGGCTCTAGGAAGGCTCTGCTAAATTACCGTACTAAAATTACTTAAAATATAATTATGTAAGACTGTAAAAGGATTTTTTAAACATTGCATAAGAGAATTACAATAGTCCCAAACTCATTCTTGAACTCCTCTGTAAAAAATTCCAGAATTTTATTTTGTGGATTCTCTTTCAAAACTAGATCATAAGTTTAATTTTATAAATGCTTTAAATCCATGCTCAAGAACAGCAGAAACTGTTTTTCAGCCATACCAAATATAACAGGCATCAGTCATCAACACTTTCACAGCAATAGCAGTAGTTCCAAACTATCAGAGTCTCATGCATGGGCATAGTTAATTTCGTGAAACTCAGAACATTTTCAATACTTGAGTAAGGTGTTCTTGCTACTTTTCAAGTTTTTCAAAACTATTTAAATACAACCAAAAAAGAATTACAGAAACAGTTACTGTAACATAATCTTATCTTCTCTTATCTATATATCTTATCTAATAGGTATGTTCCTACAGCTAAGTCGTGTACTTTCAAGTACCACGATGCCTATGCACATTGTGAGTACGCTGAAAAATCACAACTGTTTACATATGTCGCACAGTGAAACTAACAATGTGCGCATGCTTAATGGTACATGAATTGACAATGGCACAAACCTAATGTACATCAGCTGATTGTCATAAAAAATATTTGACAATGTACATGGCAGCAGTTATGAGTAAAGCATTCTTGCAATACAGAAATTGCAAAGTACTTGAAACTCTCTGTAGAGCAGCATGTGTAATAGATGCATTTCCTACTGTCACAAACTCACTGTAGAAACAAATGTAACTTCTGTTTCTAGGTGTAAAAATAACCACTGTCCATACCTTTTCTGTCATGTTTGATTTCTCATTGCATCCTTTTCTTGCCTTCCCCTTGGTTTTTTTCTATCCAGTTCTTTGCCAAATTATTTCTTTGCTATTCCAGTAATGCCCATTGTTCACACCTCCAATGTTTGTGGTAATCTAAAAAAAGGCCATCTTCCTTCCATTCACTTAACTTAACTTCTAAGATGGCTGTGAGATAATAGCGGGAGGAACGAAGTATTCCTAGAGCCTATGCTATAGCCGTGCAGATGTGGAAGTTCTGTTACATTCCGTGTATATAATTACTAGATTTTAAATGTTGTTGATTGTACAAAAGCTTGTATTTTCAAATTCCCCTTTTCCTCTGTCACATAACTTCACATAATGTTATTGTTGTTAAATGTTGCACAGTTTGATCTTTGAGATGCGGCAGTCTCCACATGAGAGTAACTTGTTTACAATTCTTTGAAGTCTATCGATATTGTTCACTTATATATTGGTATCATATTGTAGCAGTATAATTTTTTTTAAATGTTGTAAGTTGGTATTTTCATTCCTGTTACTATTTTATGATTACTGCATGCAAAGGGAAATATTATTTATTCTTGTAAATTTGTTTTTGCTTGTTTTTCATGAGAACAGTTGAAGATCCATTAGATTAGCAATGCTGGTAGCCTATTCAATAACAAACCTTCAGGCTTCAGAATGTGTTGTCTCTAATGATGTCTTAACTGGACCTTCTGGTATAACGTGTGGCAGACAGCTGTACCAATGATGCTTTTAGGAAGTAACACTCTCTGGTGAGTTATTGCCACACTCAGCATAATTAGATTAGCAGTTTTTTAAATAAGTTAGATTTAAGGTGACCATACATCCTGTTTTGTCTGGTACATTCTTTAATTTAATTTAATTTAATCAATTGCAGTCATCAACATAAACCATTTCAACCGTGTAAACCACGTTATTCTCATTATTTGGAGACAGCCATGTTACAGGAAGTTGAGAGTGTACAATACAGATGGTGCTGCTGTGTTTACCTAAGAGAGATAAAGCTATTTTGTTATACTGATACTTTCTATCTCACCCTTTCAAGTGATACCAGTGCTCATCTTGCAAAGAAGGAGAGTTCCTGAAAAACCTATTTTATAAGGTATTTATCATTTTAATAAGCATGGCAAAATTATAAAAATACACAAAGCAATATAAAATATTTTAGTAGATTTTGTTTATTATTGAACTTTGTGGTTATTTGTATTATGAGCATCTGTAGTTGAATACTTGATCTTACAAATGGGTTAAGTACATTTGGGGAGCAGGGAATCAAAACGCACTCAGTCCATCTTTAGACAAAATGCAGGTTGATACAGGTTCCATTGTGCTGACTTAACTTAATTTATGTAATCCATTTGCTTCTAAAGTAATCCTTCATTGCTTAAAACAACTTCAAAATATAGAGTTTGATTCAGGAAGCACTGTGTTCAAAGAGGTGAATAGGACAAAATTACAATTACGATTGAATCCTTGCCCCAATAAACAATGTGTCTGACATTCTAACAGTTGTGAGAAAAGTTTGAAAAAGAGAGTTAATATGACATATCACATTGTTTTTCAATGAAATAGAATATTTGCAGACATACCATCGCTGTACGCGTGCATGAATTTGACATTAGATAGCAGAGGCATACATAGTGGTACAGATACACTGTTTTTAAGTCAAAATGCCAGCTTCCAACTTTTTTGTCAGATACCGCCATACCGGTACTTTGTTTTTCAGGACAAGGGTTAATTACAATTTCAATTCTTCATCCACCAGTACAATATACATATGTATATATGGCCAGGGCCCGCTGTAGGTACTTTGGTGCCCTAGGCAAGAAATAATTTGCCCCCCCCCCCCCCCAAATTGCCTTCTCAATCATTTCATTTTTTACCATTTGATTAAATATGGGATTTCACATTCTATAGACTGGTATTAGTAAGCAGTTAATGCCCAGTTTCTATAAACTCGTGAAATACCTATGGGTAAATTATCCATGGGCAAATTAGTTCCTAATTACCCACAATGATATAATGAGATAGGCCTTGGAGTTGTACAATTAATTTAATTCAGAAGGCTTTGATCCTCATTGTTTAAATTATTATTGATACTACGAGAGGTTAAATTTTATCCAGCCATCCATGAAAGGATAAATTAACCAAACGATTTACCCTTGGAAAGATCTAGCCCGAGTTTAAAGGAACATTTTTTTGACATTTTTATATTTACCCAGAGGACATTTATCTAGAAACTCGCCACAAGTGTATGTGATTGTTACCTTTAAATTATTTGAGTTTGTAAAATTATTCTTGTGTAAATTCGGTCCATTGGATAATTTACCCATAGGTATTTCGCGAGTTTATAGAAACCAGGCAAAAATAAAATTGATTTGAATTTGCATTTTTTTCACTATGTTTTGGTCATTAAATGCCTTGCCCTGGTATTGAGTAATGACAATATTTTCAGAAAATTTTAAAATGGGATTGAATTTTTTCTGAAATGCTACAATTTCTGATACCGTTACCTCTCATTGTTTCTTTGTCTTTTATTTCACCAAAACATTGGTAGCCTACACATTTTTTTTTATTTAGTTAAAAGTCCCTGGTTACAAAATTGTTTTCCAGAGACATTAACTCAGAACGGGGGGCTGTCCTCAGAAATCGCAGACGTGTGGTCAGCCTATAATACATTCTGACAAAAATCTGCAATTCTATTTTATATTTTTTCACTCGTAATATTAGGAAATAAATAAATAATAAAAGAAAAGACAATGAAATGCAAACATGCTGCCACTGATTCAATTAGTACTTTTGTCAGTTTTGAATGTTGATAAGCTTGAAAATCCCTTATAACAGCATCCCAGGTCTCCCAATCTGCAGGCCTAGTTCAAATAAGGTGCCCTAGGCAGCGTCTAATCTACCTAGGCCAGAGTACGCCACTGGTCTTTTTTTCTGTACAAGTTTTTATTATTGGTACTTGAGTGATAGAAATACCGTAGTGTCTGTAAACATGACCCTTGGTGCAGGATGAATACTGGTTTCTCAATTGTACAGTCTGTTTAAGTTACTTAACTTCAAGTATGCTCTTAGACAGATTATGTTGGTCTCATGTGAAATAGAACACAATGAAAGCTTTTGTACTTCCCACCAGCACATGGCTAGATAGAGAGAAGCAAAGGCGTTTACAATAATCATGTAGGCCTAATACAAAATTTTAAACTAACAATGTTATTAGACATCTGTGTATAAGTTATTCTTTTTCATATTAGACCACTGTCATGAGGGGTACATATTATTTTGTATATAGTAAATACTAAACTTCATTCCACAAGAGTTGTTATTTATTGTTCTCCTTATCCTAAATGATATAGAACAACAAGGAAGAATGCACAGGTTTGAATGTGGACATTGTACTTCATGCTAGTGGTTGAAATTTTACAATATGTACTTTATTTTGGGCACAGAACACCAATTATTGATTTAATTGAATAAAAACACTTTCCGTATCGCACTTTCCCACACTGCACACTACGTATAGGCCTAATATACGTATATACGTAGATTATTCGTATATTATACGTATATTATATGTAGTGTGCTGTGTGGGTTATTTACCTTGGTAAACTTCTGGACGGTCGTTTTGCAGGTGGTGTTCTTGCATCATCAGCAGATGCCAACTCTGTGAAACGGCAGTCCAGAAGTTTACCAAGGTAAATAAAGTGTGTTACAGAAAGTGTTTTTATTCAACTATTTGAATACACAACGCTAAAGTTGGACACAAGAATGAATTATTGATTATTATTATATATATATATATATATGCGACTAAGCCCATTAGGACAATGCAAAGTACCGGTACTTAGAGGTGTGCATTTTCCTTCCTTTGTGCCTGTACCTCTTTCATTCTTTTACTGTGGGTTCTCTTTCTCTCTTTAGACCGTGTTGTTCCAGTCTTCTTCTTTGGGTTTTCCTCTTGGTCAACTTGCCATTTGTGAATTTTGGCCCTGAAGATTTCCCGGTTTTGAACATCTTCTGGTGTAATTCCTGCCAGTTTCAGATTGGTTTTGATTTCGCCGATCCACCTAATATTGTCTGTTTTCGCTTTACTCCTGTTTCCGTAGAACTCGATATTTGTTTTGTAAGTCTGCCTGGGTTCATTCTTGTAATCTCTCCATAGAATCTCAATCTGCTTTTTCTAATGTCACTGTTGTTGTTGTTGTTGTTATTATTATTATTATTATTATTATTATTATTATTATTATTATTATTATTATTATTATTATTATTATTATTATTATTATTATTATTATTATTAGGCCTATATTACCATATTATATTGTTGTGACATTATTTTAATATTATTATTAACATTACTATCAATGAATGAACCTGCTGAATGTTCTTTTGAGAAAGTAGAAATTGTTGCAGATTTGGAGCTTTGCTTTAAAGGAATCCATTTCCTGGTTGTTTATATCCTTTATCCATGCTCTGAACATCATAAAAGATATATTTGTACAATTCAATCTAGAAAATTAGGAAAAAGTAGTATCTGGTATGAGCTAGTACCAGATGGAGGATAACTATCTCAAAATCTGGACTTTCTGGCATAATGCCGGACATTTGGCCACCCTAACTATGAATTTAAATAATCTATGTTTTCAGGGAAGAATGGCCTGTTCCAAGAAACAATTGACGGTGGGTGATACAGGTAACCTCATCGGTATGTCAATTAAGGGAGAAGTTCAGGAGATGCCCAGATCAATATTCCAGCAGTAAGTGGTAAAAACTTCCTTTTCTCTTATTATTTGTTGAAGGAAAGTTAGGGAGTGATTTATAATATCATGATCATGTTAGTTGGTAGACTTTATAAGCAGTGGCAGCTCGTGTATAGGCACTATGGAACTGCAGCACCCCCCATTTCCATTTGATATTATCAATAATATTTAATATAACAAGTCCTTTTTTCTTTAAATATTTCTTTATACTTGTACAATCTTTAAGCTTAATGCCAGTAGCCATCCCCCATCCCCCCTGGCATATTGGTAGAAGGTAGTTTCTTTTGGGGGGGGGGGGAGGGGCTCCGCGTGTGTTGTGCTTAAGGACCATGTACCATATTCTTGAATGTGATAAAGTGTAGAATATTTTCTTGTTTCCAGCTATTCTATTTGATTCATTTTTTTCCGTTTGTTTTATTTAACAAAAAACTTTAACCATGGCAGATCAAGAAGAAAATTACTGATCTTTTTGCAGAAACTAAAACAAGAAGAATGGATTTAATTCTTAAATGAATAGATCAGGCTTGAACTATAACAATTTACACTAAAGTAAGTAAAATTTTTGATTTTGCTCTTTTACGGTTTTATCAAGTTTCTGAATAAATTTTCTTTTTATATATGTATGTTTCCTTTTATACAATTTTAAAACCAGGGCGAAAGATTTTCTGGAGCAGCACATCCATTAATTTTAGCTACGAGCCGCCACTGTTTATAAGGTCATTGAAGTCAGGTTTATGGTGTTTTAGATTCATCAAAATAGCAATTGACTAAAGCAGGGGACAAAGTTTCTGGTCACCAGATCACTATTGGCGACCAAAATTCTGAGGCTAACAACAAGGGTTTAATTTTACTGTGAGAACTAAAAGAATAAAGTAAATAGAACAACCGTTTGAAAATATTATCCCATAGTTATTAATATAATTTTATTTTCCTGATTCTGATTCTGATTACTTTTAACTAATTACGTTCCTAGTGGCAAACGATGTTGTTTGTCTTTGGCTTTTATTTGTTCCTGCCATTTAAAGCTTACAAACAGAAATACTTTCGGTACCTGTTTTTGTTGACACTCGATACCAATATATGTTTTTTCTCAACACTCTGATACTTTCATTCTTGAAATAAAATAATAAAATAAAAATTCTTAAATACAATATTATTTATCAAAGAGTCATTTTTATGTTAACATTTCAATATTGGTATAATTGTAAATAAAATTAAAATGTATCATGGCATGTAGGTCTACTTAATAGTTACGCATCTTTCTAGAATGCAAATAAAGGGTACAGGCAGTGTTGGATTTAGCAGTTGAGATGCCCCAGGCACAATTCAAATTCAAGGTCCCTCTCTAAGTATTTTCACTACCCCTACACTCTACAGTCTGCATTCTGCGCTGACATTTATTACTCTGGTGGACTCTATATAAACTGACTCTATGTAAACTTACACTATGGATATCTCTGGATATACTTTATTTCAAAACTGAGTTCTTAATAAAAATACATAAAAAATACAATTTATGTTAGGACAAAAAAGTTGTTCCCTGATTTGTGGTATGGGTAGCTAAGTATTTATACTCCGAGTTTAATTAATATTACCGTTTGGGAACTTGCTGATTGACTACATAAGTGTTATTCCAATGATATTATAAAATTAAGTTATTACACATACAGTAAACAGTACATATCAAATGTCCTATAAGCTATATCTACACAGAATTGAATCATACCATTATTTTCTATCAAACATCCTGTGATCTGAACATCATTGTCTGCAAAACAAGCAGTGCATATGGTTGAAAATATGACCACTAGGGTTTCCATCAGCAAAACATGTCCTAGTTGGCATTATTCATTTGTAATTTTAATGTAGGGTATACTGCCAAATTATAATTTTTATATTAAAAAAATAATTTCTCTCCCTGGTTTCCTATATGCTCTAGTATAATATTGGGACATAGGGCCTCCAATTGGAGGTTTCTGTTACCTATGTTTATTTTCAAAGAAAGGGCAGAGGGATAGGTCGTAAGCCCAATCGCCTCTCAACCCTCCCTCCCCCCTCCCCCGTAAACTAAGGTATTGCTTGGATGTGAAAGGGTCAAGAGAAATTTTGTCCAGAGGCTCCAATTTAGGCTTGCAGTTCTTTTACATGCTGTAAATCTATGGCACATCCCCCCCCACAGATTAAATTCCCTCCTAGAGGACTCTGTGCCCAGAATTTTTATGTCCTGAAAAATCCATCGACCATGGCCGAGTTTGTTCCCATGATTGGATCTAGAGGCAGGCACGCTAAGTTACCTATAGACCACTGCAGCCAATCAATTTTTTTTTTTTTTCAGCTGAGTTTTGAGGCCCCAGGTTTGCGACTGATAATATTGTGGGGGGGAGTACGTTTACCCCTTGCCCCCCCCCCGATAAAAAGTCTGTGCCTACATTCTTATTAAAAGGTTTAATGAAACATTCATTACTCCTCATGAGGGAGGTTTTCTAAGTTTTCTTTGGCATAGACTACAAAACTTAAGATTGACCTGACAAGTAGGAATACTGAGGCTTTTGAAATGTTCTTTAAGAGATTCCCTTGCGATAATCCAATACATCAAATTTTTTAAGTGAAACTTCTTTAGCCGCAGTAGGAGTAAATCGAGAGCTTGTGTAACGTTCAAAAATTGTCACGAAATTAATGTAACACTCAAAATTGTCACGAAATTAGTGAGGTGTGACTGAACGGACTGCACAGAAAACAATCCACTCAATGATTAGGCTTATCCAAAGTTTAAAAAATTCAAAATTAAAAAAACGAAAATAAAAAATTAAAAAACAAAAATCCAAAATTAAAAAATCGAAAATCAAAATTAAAAAATTCAAAGATCCAAAATTTAAAAAAATTCAAAATTAAAAGATCCAAAATTAAAAAATTTCGAATAAAAAATTCAAAAGTCCAAAAATCCAAAATTTAAAAAATAAAAAATCCAAAATTAAACAATTTAAATATCCAGAATTTAAAAATAAAAAATTCAAATTTAAAAATCCAAAAGTAAAAAATCGAAAATTAAACAAATTAAAAATTTAAAAAGTCCAAAAACCCAATATTAAAAAATCCAACAATCCAAAATTGAAAAATCCAAAAATTAAAACAAGTTTCACTTCTGTCGCGTGGCGTTCCACGCACACTCCCCCCCCCCCCGGAAAATAATAATAAATTGTATGATCTCTTAAGTTGTTGGACTGTTAAAATGGGCTCGTTTCTTTGTAGCTACAGAGTGATATCTTTCATCCTTAACTAGTTACCCGGTTCTATAAACTTTACGATAGAAAATTCGTAGACCACAAGAATTTAAATTTATACCCGTACTCTTTTTAATGTAAACACCAACCAGAAGAATTTAGTAGGCAGAGTAATAAATACTTTGCATAAAAGTAGGTCAGGCAAGACATGTGACAGCTAACAGCTGATGCTAGAAAACACGATTTATTAAATACAGTAACGCATTTATAGCAATAAGGGATGTGTATGTTGTTTGATATAATTAAAAGAATGAGCGAGAATATTTCATCTGATAAGAGTAATATTTCAGTTGAAGATAAAGACAGTGCGGAATCGAAGGTAATGATAAATTCTTTGGGAGACTACGTTTCTACTATCGAACCTACGTGTGTACTCGAAATTGCAATTAAACAGGAGGCCTTCATCGAACATTCAGTCGAAGAAGAGTCCCATGAGAATGAACTATGTGAGGGGCAGGCCAAAATAAGCAATCTCAAGGAGGGTATGTTTGTGCGTTCACGAGAGAAAAAGAAATCTTGTAGGAAGTGCAATCAGGTTTTTCATAACAGTAGCTTGACACGGCATGCATGTATTCATTCTGGACGGAAACAATTTTCATGTGATTTTTGTCATCGTTTGTTCTCCCGAAAAACTCATCTAAATACCCATTTACTAACTCATACGGGTGAAAAACCATTCGCATGTGACCTATGTCAGAAGTGTTTCTATTTGAAAGGTGATCTGAACAGGCACTTGAGGGTTCATGCCGGAGATAAACCATTCTCTTGTGAAATTTGTAAACGTACGTTTTCGAGAAAGTGCCATTTGAACACTCATATGCATGTTCATTCTGGTGAAAAACCACACTCATGCAAAATATGTCTAAAATCATTTTCTCAGAAAAGTCATCTAAATACTCATATGTTCATTCATTATGGTAAAAAACCATTTCCCTGCAAAATGTGCAACAAGGGTTTCTGGCAGAAAGCAAATCTTACTGCTCATATGCTTGCTCATTCAGTAGTAAAGCCTTTTTACTGTGAAAAATGTAAACAATATTTCTCACAAAAACACAATTTAATGGCACATATGCATATTCATTCAACCTAAATTCTAGCCTCACTGAAGAGGTTATATTCTACAGGGTGGGCACAAAGTCCCATCACCCCCATTAATTAACACTGTATGACGGAATCACAATTTTGTTTTTCTGATTCAGATATAAACAATGGCTGATACAAGTTACTACACCATTGAAGTGTTCTCTTTGGAGGTGGTTCTTGTCCGAATCGTAACCAGAAGTCCATATGCACCTGTTCCAACGTTTTGCCTGTATCTGGCCTCTCGTGAACCCAAGTGCTTGTGACAATCCGTTCTTCAATGGTTTAGTAACTTGTATCATCCAGTGTTTATATCTGAAAGAGAAAACAAATTGTGATTCCCTAATATAGTGTTAATTTATGGGAGTCGACGGGACTTTGTGCCCACTCTGTATAAAGGAACGTTTATCCTGAAATCTAACTCAAAATTTCATATTGGCATGAAGCCAAGACCTTTCAGCTCCCCTAGAACATGCTCAGTTCCATTCCAGGTTTGATTCCCACCCTGGGCAAATTTTCCTCTATAGAATATAAGGTGGAAGTATAGTGCCATCAAGAAGTCGCTCCTTACCACTTGCTAAGTTAAGTAATGTAACAGCCATTTCATCATTACGGGTGGGACATTCTAGCAAATTATAAAAACTATTTTTGTTTATTACATATCATAAATAATAAACTAGAATTGGTTCTTCACATTCTGTAAAATTTACAATGCCTTCTCCTCCACACTGCATGCAAAGCATTATTTAAAATTTATTTTAAATATTTTAAATTTGTTTTTCAAAATCTGTTACGGGTGGGACATAATTTGGACACTGATTTTAATGATGCAAAACAAAAGCTAATTTTCTGTTCTGCTATTACTGTTAGGGTCTTAATGTTGTTATTAATGAAGGTATGAGGGATTCAATTCAAATTATAAACTGTTTCTAGGTTTTCAGAACATTTATTTAACTCACCAATAATAATTTAACAAAACTATCACTGTTACGGGTGGGACAAAAATTCCCTTGTTTGTTATTTTACATAGTAATTAACCACATACATTTTTTGAAGTTAATTTTATACCAAATTGTACCTTAAGATGTATATTTTCTCAAGTGAAAATGGACATAACTGATTACTCTTGACTACATGGTATTAAAGAGTGCTAAAAATGGCAAAAATAAGTCAAAGCAATAAATAAGTAAATCTACAGATTTTACACATGAAACCACTTCAGATACACCCAAGTCCTTAAAATTCAGAGAATTTGAGGTTTTAAACTTATTTTTGACCACCCAATTACAATAATTTTATAACTTCTCTTTTTGAGGGAAAAATTCGCATTTTTTATGAAATGGCTGGTAACGCAGTTAGCAACACTACTGTATGGTTTTACTGTAATATTCTGGTAGAAGCACAAATAAGAATAGCCATCTTATTTCTTGCCAAGGGTCTAAAAGTAATGCAGGAAGGAGGGAGAAATAACAACCTTCATGTGGGCGGCAAGTGATACGGGGTAACTTATTGACGGCACTGTATAACTGTACAGATTTCAACAGTTTGTTCCTTCAGAACAAAATATTTACATGCTATTATTGTATCAAGTAAATACTTTCCTCACAAAAAAATTTGCTAAATTTTAACCGTGCTTTGCTAATGTATTGTCCTTTTTGTTATTTATTTTATCTTTCGCATAAGCAGGGAAAAGAATAAGGAATCATTTTTTCCTTCCGAAGAAATGATTCCAGCTAGTCCAGTATACATTATCATCTCCTTTCCTGACCAAATCTGAAGATTTGCCAGATGAATAGGGCTAATGAAAATTAAATTCCATCAAACAACAGCTTATAATTTTATAAATAGCTATAAAGTGGCATTCACTCTCACAAATTGTACAATAAAGAAATAAAAAATATAAATAAATAACATGTAAAAAATAATAAAAATGAAGGAATTGAGCTACATAAGGAAATAAAAATACATGTGACACACATTGTTATAAGCTAGGAACATGCAGTATGAACCTGAAAAATTGTTATAATAAACATATTTGTATAATATGGAAATTGAATGCCATAGCCAGGGTTTGAACCAGAATCTTTGGCTCTCCGTGTTGCTGCTCTACCAATTGAGCTACATAATCACGGTGACAATCATTGTAAATTCTTCATTCAAAAGGATAATTAAGAACAAGGAGGCCTATTACACACGGATTGTACCTATATTTTGAAATGACAATAAGTAATACTAGTAGTCCACTATGTACGTATTACATAAATATTGATTTATTCTGTTGTATTTTCAGTTTCCATAAAGACTACCCTAACAGCAGAATATGATAAATTCTCAATCATTCAGTCAGCTGACTGTCTAAATACTGTTTTCTAACAGTTCCGGTCCCCCCACCCCCTCCCCCCCCCCCCCAAATGACAAAAACACTTACAATAATTGAATATGGTAAATGTTTTAGTTTTAAAATATGATTGTTAAATTGAAAAATTATACAGTACGTTGAGTATACTGAGCTTAAGTTTTTATCTTGACATTTTAGGTTGTTTAACATTGAGGATCATTTTATTAGTATCTTCGGAGTTAAAAAAGTAACATTAGTTAAGCGTATTTTCCAAGTTTTTTTTTTTTTAATATGTTTATTTTGATAATTGTTTATCAACTTAGCTTAAACTACCCTTTTTTTACCATTTCTTATAAGACTATTTTAGGTACGTAAATATTTAGAAAGAGTTAAAAGGTAGTGTTATTTAATCACTATGAATACACTTTCACTTTTAAATAAAATATTACGTAAGTTAACTGTATAATATTGCATATTATGTAACCCCTTTTCATTTCACTAAATTAAAATTTAATTCTCATTTAGTATTCTTAAATAAAGTGTTTTATTACCCTTACGGCATTTAAAGTAGACTTTCAGTATTTATGAACAAATGCAGAATTTAAGACTTCAAATTTAATTTAATTTTTTTTTTTCAAATATTATTTTGGAACAGTAAAAATTATGGTATGTGTTTAGAAAAAGATATTTTGTTTATAACTAAAAAAAACATGAAATGAAATTTGAATGCTTAATTTTTCTAAATAATTCGGGGTGTACACCAGCAGGTCAGCCCCACCCAAATCAAAATTCTGTTTATGACCCTACGTTAAATACATCAAATTGAACCTCTGTTAATTTACTGAATCAGGATTTGTTAGTTTTTTCTTGATTGTACAAAAAATAAAATGTAATTATGTCTACGATATGAAGAAAATGTCTGAAGGATTAAAGACAGGTATTGGCTGAGTAGAATAGAATAGAATTTATTTCATCCTCTGAACATGTACATGTTATGGGACATGATAATTATGCAGGTTTATACAAAGTAGGTTTTATAGTTTATAGTTTTAAGTAAGTCTTATAGTTAATGCAAACATGACCCGAGTTGAGAGTTTTGCCAAGGAGCTGTGACACATAGGTAGCTACAAACCGATGTTCACTGATTTGCGAATATGTTCTTGGATCTCACTGGTTCAATTCTAGACCGTAACCAATTCCGCATTTCCCAACCGGCACTGCATGGTATGAGATTTAAAAAAAATGTACAAACTGCAAAATTAAAGAAAACTTGATAACTTGTTTGAAGAGTGTATTAATATGCAACAGTTTGTTATACCTCACCTTTCCACCTTCCTGTGCCGATGTCTCAATCTGGGAGCCTTAACCTCCCTACGGGTCTCCATGGCCCATACTTGGGATCATAGGCGTAACCAGGCCGACCATATGGGGGGGAGTTATAACATCCGCGGGGTCTGGGGAGAATACCCCCCCAGGGAGAGGGGGGTCCGGGGGCCCTCCCCCGGAAAAATTTAAAAATGAAGATGCAAAATAACGAGTTTTAAGCTTCCGGGAGTCCCCGGAAAATTTTAAAAATTAAGATGCAAAATAACGAGTTTTAAGCTTCCGGGGGCCCTCCTCGGAAAATTTTTAAAATTAAGACGCAAAATAACGAGTTTTAAGCTTCCCACGCTTTATACTTGTATTAAGTAATTTATGGGCAGACTTAAAAAAATTATACACTTTTCCTTCTTTTAATCAATGGGGGGGGGGGGGGTACGCCTATGCTTGGGATCACTTTGCACTTTTTTGTTATACCTCAGCCAATTGAGAAATAGAGTTGAGAGAAAAAATCGGGTGCGTGGAACACCACGCGACAAAAGTGAAACTTGGGCTTTTTTAATTTTTAATTTTTTAAATTTTGGATCTTTGGAAAATACACATTTAAAAAATGCATATTTGATTGACAAATGCTTTTATTCAGTTGAGGAATATCTTGTAAAAAGTGCATAGGTACATTAGAATCATTATGTAACTATTATAAACAAAAATATTTCTTATAATATTTTTAGCTTAGTCTAATTTAATTATAAGTTGACTTGTATGTTATCAATTGTACATTGTACACAATGTATTATATCATTTCTATTATTTGTAGATTATTGTATTATTTGGTGTATTATTATAGTAGATTATTGCATTATTTTATTTTATTTTATTTTTTATATGTTGAGTATCTCGATCTACACTGTCCCATATCAATGTATGTTGATCTCGTAGGACGTAAATAAATAAATTATACTGGACCAATAAATTGAATTTGAATTTTTGTTTTCGCAGGAAAATTAAATAGATTTTGTGGGAAAAACGGGAAAATGAACATAACCAAAGGAAACGAACGCTGGCAGTGTTGGCAACACTGACAAAAGTAAAATGAATATGGCGCGTGTGTCTTAACTGTTCTTGCCAGTGAAAATGACTAAAGAAAGTTTAATCAAATTGGAAGAAAACTGAAGCTGTATTATCTGTGACATATAAAGGTAATATACTTACATTCTCCTATAGCTTAAGTTCCGATGCTTCTGAGTGAGCAGTAGTTAACGTAATCTGTGGTGCTTAACGTATCGTACGGAAGAATGGCTAAATATCCCAATTCTTACACTTTCGAGATTTACATCCATATTCCATCAAACTCCGCAGTGGCGTTTTCTGATGGTAAATTATGTAAATAACATTATTGCTGAAGTAATTTGAGTTTACCAATTCTGTTACAGGTTTGCCTAGAAAGATGTCTGGACAATCTGATTGGCTGAGTTCAAAGCTAGAGGATCTGCTTATACAAATTCAGGTAAGCGCTCTGACGCATTTTATGAGTATCAAAATAAAGATAGGGAAAAATGAAATATAAGTCGCACCTTGGGATGAATGGGGAAAGCCAAATACAAGGTGCACTGTAAGCTCCGCCCCCACTCGATATTTACATTTTGTTTCTTCCTGGTAAAATCGCATTGTATGGGGGCCCAGTTTGAAAACCAACTTTCTCATAAAACACTTAATATCACATGTAGGCATAAACCAAATACTGGGTGCCAAATAGGCTCCGCCCATTCCGCATTCCGTTGCTATGGCAACAACAGCTGTCGGCCGGCCGGCCGGCGACCTCTCGCACCGATCTTCCGACCGTTCCCGAACGCACTCCCGAACGTGTCCGCCTTACTCACTCGACCCCTATTGAAAATACAATTCCCACGATGCGAGAGTGCCCCTTGTACCAAATATTCAAAATACGAGATGCCCCTTGTACCAAATATACCCACATTATCCTTCTTACTACTCGTCATGTATTACACGTCTCTGTAGTACATAGGCTAGAAGAATTCTCGATTTTTATTGCAACGATCACTGATGGTGTAGTGGTTAAGGCGATGGACTATAATGCTAGTGGTCCCGAGATCGAATCCCCGTAGGTGCGAAAATTACTAGGATAGGAATAGGTCCCAAATAGGTAGGTAGGGTGAAGGAGAGAAGGGAGGTAATAGGGAGAAGAGGAGAATAGAGATAAAAGGGGAAAATAAAAAAAATAATTTTCTGTGTTTCTGCTATTTCCGCCAGATGTCTCTGCGCCGCTACTACTAATTCCACCATTACCTACTAGATGTCTCCCACTGTCTAATTTAGTTAGTCCCTGCCCTAAACCCCTCCTTCCCGGGCGGGTCCCGATAGCGAGTATAGGCGAGTTTCTAAATTCATCAATGGATCCATCCGATGGCATCGAGCTTTCATCAGAGCGTTTTTAATTTCATTGATGGAATCCATCGGCTATCCATCAAAGCGTTCTCTGAGTTCAGATGAGTTTGCGCTGGTTTCCATCGACTGGCATCGGTTCCATCGTACTTGAACGTCCGATGGATCAGATGAATCACCGCCATTATGACGAATTGACAATTCAAACTTATGTAATGGAGACAGCGCATAGCTTATAAGATTCATAACTACATATCGTAGACTGAATTACACACACATAATTAGTAGTTAAACTTATTTTTGAAGAGTCGTTACCCGACTCCTCATAAAGGGCTAAAACTGAAAAAGAAAGAAGCAAAGTTTGCAGTCATAATAAATTCTTATAATGGCTTGCATTTTTAGTCACTCTTAACTTATTTCTGTTTTTGTTGTTGAAATTGTTAAAATTATAAAATATAGACCATATAAAATAATAGGCTTATTACTAATTTCGGGTCAATTTGAAAACATAAACTACAGTACTGTAATGTGTATAGTATAAAACACACAGACTAAGTAGCCTACTGTGATAAACCAATTTTATCTAATAAATACCGACGAGTCTGTCTTTGCGATAAGTTATTAATTTAATGTAGAATTCACTTTTTTAAATTGTTTCATTTAATATATTATTATAATAATCAGTTTTCATTGTATTAAATGTAAATGGAAATCGATCAAGCCCATACTTTTTTTTTGTGGGAAAATAATAAACCGGAGTTACCATGCCATCGCTAATATTTTACAATTTTATATGTAGTTATTATGTTGGCGCTCCCGAAAACATCGGTTTGGTCAACAAATGGTTTTTAAATTCATCAGTCATCACGAATCCATCGAGAAAAAATTGCGAAATCCAGCTTTCCAGTCGGTGGAATCCATCGTTCATCAGTCCGATGAATTTAGAAACTCGTCTTTTGGGAGGAGCCTATTTGGCACCTTATATTTGGTTTTTCCCCACATGTATTTTGTTATAGACTTATAGATAGTCTCTGGAGAGGAGATGTTGCCTCGACAAATGATTTGATACAACCCACCCGACCTAAACGATACCACTTTCTTTTATAACACGATCTATCGAAAAGTAGTGTGAATTCCGCCATATTTTACATGAAGAAACTCGTGATAGGACGTTAGAAATGTGACGTCACACCAGCTGAATTAATTCTGGGAAACAGGTTCACCAATACAGGGTCATTCCAAATCAAATCATCCAGAGAAAACAACATTTTGCACCCCACCCCCTCAGATTTTCTTGAAATTTTTTTTACATCATCTATGGACAAATATAACAACCCGTATTTTTCATTTTGTGCAAATTCACTTTAGTTTTTTTTTATGATTTTTTAAAAAATTGCGTGTTTTTAGACAATTTGTTGCTAGGAGTGCAGGTTGAAAGTGGCACGTTTTGGTAAAAAATTATTTGTAAAGTTGTTACTTAATATTAAGTCATGAAACCCAACTGTTCTTACTTAAAATTTCACCAGGATTCCAAATATCTTATTGAAAATAACATTTGACTCACATAAAACTTTGTTTTTACTCTTCAAAGTTGGTGCTTCTGAAGTTTTTTCTTCCGTGCAGTCATATAAGTAGAAGTTCATAACTTTTTTCTGCCTGGTGGTATCAGGCTGAAAAGGGTCTCATTTGAAAGAGGATGAAACGTACTACAATAGTATCAAATAAAATTCATGGGTATTTGATGTTATCATGTTATAAAAAAAAAGAACAAGTTTTATGGATGAAAATTTCCATTTTAGCATTAACTGTTATCATTGCAAAAGTTAGATTAGTTATATTAATTTTATACAGCAATTAACATATAGATTTGTTCACTCTAATAGACCTAAAAAAGGAATCACAAATTTTGTTTTGAAATCTAGGGTATTGTTAAGAATTTTTTTAGGTGACAGTCAGGTGAAAAGTAGATCTGTAATATGCTAAAACATAATAATATAAGACATATTTTTTGTTTGAATGAAATTTAACTTTTACATGTAATGAAAGATTTTATTTTATGACTCTTTAAAAACCCAAAAATGAAATGATGTAATAATAAAAATTATTACAGTAATTAAAATATTTTATTAATCCAACAAAATTGGCATCAGATCATTTAAACATGATTGACCACAGGGTCCTGAATAAAATTAGTGCATGCCTCAACAGTTACAATACAAACAAATATAAATAGACACATAACATTAGCATAAACAATGATTTTAACTGTTCACTTCTCTTGGAGACACAAGACCATTAAGTATAATATAAATGTCTGTGGAGAATACAAAGGGAGTCCTTTATTACTCCCAACAGGATGGTAGGTTTAGCATTATCATAATACAGTGAGTCCCACGCAAGAGTTGGCCAACGACGTGGGTTCCTGCGGCGCGGCGTGTACAGCTCCAACTCCCGAGCGATCGAGTGAAATATCTACGCTAATAAAGCCGCGATGGGTATAATGATTCAGGTTCTCACATTTACAGTTAAAATTACAATGAAAATAAACACGTACCTCATCACAAGAGATGTTGGAATTGTTCTCCTCTTGCATCCACACAATACTGGCACATTTTTAGAAAATTTTCTTTCACGCGCATAAGTTCAGCTTCCGAGATAAAGTTAATTTCTCTTGTGATTTTGTCTTTAAGTTCTTCTAATGTATGGGAAATTGACCTATACACTTTATTTTTCAAGTTTCCCCATAAATAATATTCACATAGCCTACTGTTAGAAGAAATTAAAGACAATATCGCATAGGCCTATCACAAGAGAAATGAACTCTGTCTCGGAAGCTGAACTTATGCGCGTGAAAGAAAATTTTCTAAAAAGGTGCCAGTATTGTGTGGATGCAAGAGGAGAACATTTCCAACATCTCGTGTGATGAGGTACGTGTTTATTTTCATTGTAATTTTACTTTAAATGTGAGAACCTGAATCATTACACCCATCGCGGCTTTATTATCATAGATATTTCACTCGATCGCTCGGGAGTTGGAGCTGTGCCCGCCGTGCCGCAGGAACCCGCGTCATTGGCCAACTCTTGCGGGGGACTCACTGTAGTAAATCATGTGACTCACAGACAAGAGACCAAACAAAAGAACTTGTCAGTACAGGTCAAGAGGAACATTGGCTTCTCTTACCTCAGTTAGTTTTGAAACTCTGTTGTGACAGTTCATCTTAGTTCATTATTAACAAGTATGCTAATTGTGAACAGTAGTTTTGTGAAATAGTTTTTCTAATAAGTTAGAAAATGTGAGTTTTGGATTTAGTTTTTTGTGCAGTGAGTAAATTAGAATTGTTGATGAATTACAATATAGGCTAATTTAGGTAGACTACTTGCTGTAAAAATGAGTTCAGATGAAGAGTTGATGTTATCACCTAAAGAACAGTGCAGTGTGGGACTGATAACTAATTCCCAATGTCATAGTAAATATTTTACAGATAAGGAAGAAAATCTGATGGTTTCAAATTTACCTGATCAAGTACAGGAAATTCTTAGTTGGAGGATAGCAAGAACATTGACTCCTACTTCTAATGTATGTTTGCACCACTTTCTATACTATACAGAGTATTATGAAAATAAACAAATGAAGTGTTGTGACCCAAACAAAGTCCACAAAAAAGTAATTAAAGCAGGGTTAAGACTGATTACATTAAAATTTGCTAAAGAAGTAAAAAGCAAAAAAGGTATCGTATTAATTCCAGGCAAAAAGATTTGTGACAACTGCAGAAAAAAAGTTGTTTTGCATGATGATGATGAAGAAGAAGACAACGACCAGAAAAGTGTTTGTAGTCAGTCTTATGAAGGAGAATTTAGTGGCAGTAGTGTTTTAACACCTGCGAAGAAATCTAAAAAAATTTATACACCTTCAAAAGTTTTAGAAAAGTATGAATTAGACTCAAGTATGGCAACAATAGGAGTTTCACCAATAAAAGTTAAATCTTTAGCATCAGGATCAAAGGTAAAATATGCCAAACGAAAAATAAATGAAATTAAAAATAAAATGCAAACAAAGGTTGCACGTGTTTTGAGGCTACCAGAAAATGAACTACAATCTGATTCTTCAATTTCATCAACAGAATCTATATCTCCAGTAGCACAAAAGGCCCAAGATTTGGACCACCTAGTCAATGCCATCACAAACCTTTTTTTGGCCAGAACACAAAAATACTGGAAGAGAGGATAAGTTCTGGGTCCCTTTTACAGACATAATTTGCTCCATAGATATAGGCCTACCAGAATTAAGTTCTCAAGTAGGACGAATGATGTTCAGTCTTTCAAAAAAAAGTGAAAAAAAAAACATTAATGCTGCCTGGCCAAGGAAAGATTAGGCCAAACACATTGGTAAGTCATAAAATTGCATTATCTTTAAGCACACCCAAGCTATCTTTCTTTTTAATCCTACCTAAAAATCTTAAATATTAGGCTATCCTTGATATCAAATTGAATTTATGACTAGTATTTTTAAGCCTAATATAGTGTACAAGCTGTATTAATTGTTGTATAAAATCAATATAACTAATCAACCTTTTGCATTGATAACAGTTTAACGCTAAAATGGAAATTTTCATCTATAATACTTTTTCTTTTTTTATAACATGATAACATCAAATACCCATGAATTTTATTTAATACTATTGTAGTACATTTCATCCTCTTTCAAATGAGACCTCTTTCAGCCTGATACCACCAGGCAGAAAAAAGTTATGAACTTCTACTTATATGACTGCACGGAAGAAAAAACTTCAGAAGCACCAACTTTGAAGAGTAAAAACAAAGTTTTATGTGAGTCAAATGTTATTTTCAATAAGATATTTGGAATCCTGGTGAAATTTTAAGTAAGAACAGTTGGGTTTCATGACTTAATATTAAGTAACAACTTTACAAATAATTTTTTACCAAAACGTGCCACTTTCAACCTGCACTCCTAGCAACAAATTGTCTAAAAACACGCAATTCTTAAAAAAATCATAAAAAAAAAACTAAAGTGAATTTGCACAAAATGAAAAATACGGGTTGTTATATTTGTCCATAGATGCTGTAAAAAAAATTTCATGAAAATCCGAGGGGGTGGGGTGCACACCCCTGGATGATTTGACTTGGACTGACCCTACAACAAACCTCGCCTTCTGCAGAATTCAGAATGCCCTACTAAATTAATATCACCATTCATAGCCTAACAGAACCTGTCACTAATTAGTAACACCGTTTCTAACCTAACTGCCACTAAACTAGAATTTCAGGAGAATTCAGGATGCTCTACTAAATTAATATCACTGTTTTAAGCTATGTACAAGAAGTCAAGAACCATCATGTTGGTCAACCTGCCTCGCTGAGAAACAAAAAACATCACCCGTCTGTGGAAACCATATTTTGATTTTTCGGACATCCAGAAGTTTATATTTTAATTCTCCCTGGATTCGGAATAATTTCTCATATTATTTGTCAGGATAGTGGAAAAAAGGAAGCATTTGGAAATCTAGGAATAATCTTTGCCATACTAGCAATTGGATTACGGTACTCGGATTCGTTCAGATATAAGTCGCACCTTCGGATGATTGTATCCCTCCCAACCCACCCTCGCCGATGCAGTTTCTTGCAGTAATCTGACGTGTTCTATATATTGTAATCTGACGTGTTCTACATTGTAATCTGACGTGTTCTATATCCTTGAGTCCCACTCAACACAGGATCTACAGAACGAGAAAACTACATCTAAATCTACATTTATACCATGATCTAGCAAATTCTTCTGTCCTCGTATTATGAAGAAACTTGTGATTGGACGTTGGAGGTGACAGGCCAACAAATCTCGTGGGAGATATAATATGCCACGTTTTCGAAACCTACAGTGTATCGTACATTATTCGAAAATGCAAGGGTGCTTCGCTAAGGCTGCCGCCTCTGCTTCGTGCACTTAACTAAGTGGTTAGTGTTATGCATTATTTAGCTATATGTAGAGATGGATATAAGCACTTGCGACTGTATACAAGGACAGTGGGTACAAGGCACTTGCGACGATATACAAGGACAGTACCGTAGGTCACTCTGCTTCGCTCAGAAACAAAATACATCACACAGTCCGTATAAATGTGAATATCGAATGGGCGGAGCTTAAAGGGGTTCGAAACACAAAAATGCATTTTTCATTCTGTGCTGCTAGTTGCAGAGAAACAAAAATAAAACATAATGAACCTTATCCCACAATTATAGAAGCAATATTCCGTGAGTTGTGAGGAAAAGAAACATTGTCGCGTGACGTCATTGGAGCTTGAACTCTCAGCGTGCGCTTACATAGAATCGACATCTCATACAGCAGTTTTCGCTCATTCAACTGTTTGGAAAGTCTATTATGGTTTTAAATGAAATTCGCCCCTTCCAGTTTGAGCCCGAAAGAACAAATTCTGATAACATGTATTTGCTCAGAGGATTAAACAATAAATAAATAAATAACAGTAATTCAGACGGTAATTCTGATATCGCAAACATAAATGTGGAAATGCATGCAGGATCAGTGTTTTGGTGCAAGTGTAGAGATTACGAAAACGTATGCTGTTAGGAGTTTGAAAATGTAAAATTAGTTAAGAAGGATAAATTTTTATGTGCAATGCAAAACCCAAATTTCACTAAACTAATTTTAGACCTGGATGTTTTAACAATTACAAGACACAAATATTTTGCAGCGAAAACAAAGAGCATTAAAAAAAACTAACCTCTCCTAATCCAGCAGCTAAGACTTGGCTATACGTATGATATAAGTAGAGTTCGGATGTTTATGACATTTCATATTTTTATCCTGACCTCCTTTCTCGCTCAAACACAAACTGCACGCTTGTTATCCTAATCGGATAGTTTTTATTTTGCATATAAAGTCATATTTTGAGCTTTTTTGTGGACTTGGTCATATTTTGGCCGTATTTGTAAATTAACGTCATCTTTCAGTTATAAATTCGGTAAAAGACCACAATTATACAGTGTATGTACTACTGTACATGGTAGAGTTAAATTTGATATTTATTTAATTAATTTATGGCAAATTTATGCCAAATTAATATTGACTTAAATTTTGAAATTAATGCAGTTGTTCATATTTTATAGGGACACGCAAAATATACAAAATATTACGAGTATTTGGAGCTGATGAAGCGAGCAAGCAGGAACAAATTCTTTAAAAATAGAAGTTAATTACAAGTAAAACTGTAAATCAATAAATTGTTAAAAAGTGATTATCTGATAGAATTCATGTGATACATTTTAAATTGCAACGTTTCTTTTTAAAAAATACGTTATTTTATTATGTCATATTTAGTCATTTTTAAGGGCATATTTGCAGTCATATTTTCCACTTTTTTAGGTCATAAACATCCGAACCCTAGTTATAAGCAGCTCACAGCCTGGGTCAATTCATGGACTGCAATTGGATATAAAATAAGAGTGGTAATTCCATCGTGTGTAGACCTACGTGGGCTTCAAGCTGTAAAAGTAGAAGTCGAAAACATTCAAAATTCCAGTTTGAACTTTAATTTATCAAACAAAATTTTTATTTAGTTCCAAAAGTTAATTAAACTCTCCTTACCTATTAAAACAATTTATTGAAATCTTGAGAAGTGCCTTTTTCTTAGTACATCATATGATGGACAAGGTGTTGGAGCAATGTTTTTAGGCAGTGATAGATCAATTTCTTGAACCTCTGGTGATGATCCTCGAACTTGTGTTTGTACGTTACTTTTAATTTTATTTATTATTTCAAGTTTCCATTCAGTCTTTGATTTTTCATATTTATTCTTGAGTACCCACGATGCAGAGGGTTTTAGAGTATTGTGTTTTAACCCCAATCTTCTCTTTCTTTACATTAGAATTATGATCCAAAATTGATTATGGACCTAAGGTAGAAATCATTATATGATAAATGTATTCTTTTCGGGGCGTATTTGAGACTGAGACTATGGTACCTTTCCAAACTGCCAGTGTGAATATAACAATGTTTGATGTGAGGCAAATCTTTTAAGAATGACTTATCTAAAATAATTTTATCAAGTATTTTATATTATGTCATCTTCCTTTGAGAGAACGTCGTGTTCACAGAATTTCCATATCCCATTTTCCATCCACTTATGCTAATTCATTATGTGATTCAAAATAGAAATACGGTTTTCAATCAAAATATCGCTGTCCTCTTTGCAAGTCTCAGCAGACCACCACAAATGATTGTTTATGCTATTCTTCCAAGCAAATATTTTCGGAATTTTTTTTCATGAATTTTTAGATTCTTCATGAGGCTTTTCTACATATGCCAAACATCAAACTCATGTTCAATATTGGGGCACTTTGTTTTTAATAGATGGCTGACACCTTTGTGTCTGTCAGAAAAAAAAAAGATGTTGATATTACATTTTCCTGTTCTGCTAATCGGTTCATTAAATGTTCACAGGCAGCCTTTTCTAAATCACCTACCACCATCCCCTTTTGTAATATTTCAAAATCGATTATTTTGCCGGAATTTAAATCCATCATTAAATAAATCAAATACTTTGCTGAAAACCCAGGGGAGTCGTACTGACCGTCTCCTGCTAACCATACACGTTTATCATCTGTCTTCAATGAATGTAAACATCTTTCTCTCTCATGTTCCCAGCATTTTATATTCACCTATTATATTGCAATCAAACACACTACAGAATGGCATTTTTCCACTGAATTAATAAGACTATAAAACTCGAAAAGAAACACTAAGAAAAATTGTTATTACAGTGAACTAGAACTGACTGAACAAGCATATTCCTATCCCACCACTGCATGCAGGTAACTGGCGCGCGTGGCCGCACGCTCCAGTGACGTCACGGGGAATTATATTTCCTCGTATTGCAAACAAACGGAGCATCGTTCCGCAACAATAATAACACCAATCTGCAGTATTCATTATCAAGATTATTTTAAGATCAAAATGCATTTTGTGTTTCGGGCTCCTTTAAGGGGCAACTTTTATTTAAATTTTGCTAAAAAGAGAGATACTTGCCTCTCACTCCACTCTCCACTGTGTGTTGCCATGGTATCGACCCATTTCCCCTAGCTGGCCTTCACTTCCTCCAGCCCTCAACCTTTCCCATCTCAAACTGTTCGTTGCCAGTAGTGTAACTCACGCCAGCTGACCGTTGTACTGCATGTTATCCTGCAGTATGCGCTATTAATTGTACCAGTACAAAAAAGACCCTTATACCATATAAAAATTACGGTGAAATCCAAAAACAGGTTGCACCTTTGGATGATTAGCTTATATCCAACCCACCCTAAATGGTGCACTTTCTTTTATATCATGATCTAGCGAATTCTTCTGTCCTCGTATTATGAAGAAACTCGTGATTGGACGTTGGAGGTATGACGTTATACTGCTAGAAGAGCAGTGACAGGCTGACTAACCTCACTGGAGATATAATATGGCTAGGGGCCGTATTTTTTGGTAACAACGATAAGCGCGAAATTTTATAAAACAACCTCCCTTAACTATATTTAGCTTTTATATGCTTAAAGTACCAATATGAACCAAATTGAATCCACGAAATATCGCGAAATATACTCGATTCCGCAAAATGTGTTTATAAGCGCGAAATATGCCCCTTCTATCCGTAAAGTGAGAAATGAGCACGAAAATGTGGCTTAAAATCACAATATTGTGTTTTGGTGTGCTGTATTTTTAGGTAGATTTTGAAGAGAAATCTACCTATTGCAATGGATACCATGTCATGATTTTCAAAAAATTCTTTCATATCTTTACCCTTTCATGCTCCCCTAAGTACGAAACCACCGCCCGTTTAAAAAAAAAAATTGTGATATTTATATATTTATATATATATATATATATATCTTTACACGCTAGCGGCCGTAATTTTGAAGATATTTTAACCATATTTTAATATGTTATTTCTAGGCCCAATAGTTCGGACAAGTTCGTTAATGAGCAAAATTGGCCCAAGGGGGTGGTCGGGGGAGGGGGTTGAAATTTTAAAACATTTTTATCTCGACCCCTATGAAGTATAGAGGGAAACTTTGTTTGAATAAATTAGAGTACTCCCTATGGAGTTCACAGTGACACCAACGATTCCGGGGTTTTGGGGGTACGAGTGGGGGTGGGGGGGATGGAAATTCGAAATTTTTGAAACCACGTCTTGTGGGGTATCATTGAAAAGCTCTTGATGAGTACTCTACAAATCAACAACTAGTTTCTCGATAGTTCTCATTTAAGGCGAGATTTGAATGTCATGCCAAGGCTAAAGTAGAAGAGTGCTACGCAACAACAGTAAATTAAACCCAAAGCACTTTGAAATCTACCTCAGCCTGTAGGCTTGCCTAAAGGGATTTTTTTATTTCTTAGCAGCATGCTTTTTTCTGCTGTTTCTGTGGCTGTCGAAGATTTGCCGATATATCGATATCTGTTGTGATCGATTACAAAGATTGCAGAATTTACGCAAAGATTGTCTGTGACCTGGTTTGTACTGTTGAGTACTCTCCTTTCCTGCCATCTCTTTGCCAAGTTAGCGATGCCTATGATCGATTACAGCAGAAGAGTGTAGAATGATTGTTACTTGTATTCAACAGATTTTGTCTTTTATCCACAGTGATATGGTTGGCACTTCTGTTTGCAAATGGCTATCTGATGGTGTTTAGTAGAAATTACGATAATATTTCTCGTGATTATATTTCAATATTAACTCTAATCATGTCTAAATAGAAAGTTACTTCAGTTCATACAAGGGCAGAAGAATATAGAAATGAGGGGGGGGGGATGTTAGTTCATGTAAATAAAGAAGCAAAGTTTATCATTGCGCAATGTTCCCAATGTAGTATAAAGTAATTTATTTCACGAAATACCCACCGAAATTGAAGGAAGTTAACACCGAAATCAATCATTTTATTTCACCAATAAATCAGGGCCCTAAATATGGCACATTTTAGAAACCGACAGACAGTGATCGTACATTATTAAAAAATGCAACAGCGCTTTGCTACGGCTGCCACTTCCGCTTCACGCACTTAACTAGGCTATATGGTTAGTGTTATGCATTATTTAGGATCTATTCCATGAGAAAATGGAGGCGTAGGCCTACCGTAATTTTTATTATTTGATATAGGCCTATAATATTTATTTTTGCACCAAAGATTTCTTGAAGATCTACATTTTATTATACAAAATACCAAAAACATAATATGAAGAAGTACTTTAAGGAATATGGAGTTGATCGGATTTTTGTGAAACTTGGCATACACATTGATAATATCCATGGCAATAAACCGATTTATTTTGGATCAAATCAGTTGACAGATACCGGAGTAATGACTAATTAAAAGTCACATGCTTTTTTAATTGGAAATCATGACTATACTACAAAGTCGCTTTGCTAATCATTGAGGGCCTCAACTCCAATGCAGTCAGATGTTTGTTTATTTCGTAGATCAAATTGAAATGAGTAATACATGAATACTGTTATATGCAGGAGATATATTACTGTGAAATAATTAGGCCTACGTATATTAAGAGGAGTTCTTTGCCGGTGCATTTTGTGAAATAACATGTTTTAAGAATTTCTTATATCAGTGCATACGAGTATGAATTAAGGTTAAGTATCAAACTGTAGACCTTTGTACTTCCACAAGCCCTGCGTAATGAATCTATCTGGAGCTTAACTCTGTGATAAATTACAAAAATAACTTCTTTTCTGCATTTCATAACAGGAATTATCACTGATTAAACAAAAGCATTTACCTGTTTACCTGATTTTATTATCATCTTCATCATCATTTATTGTTATTTATTCACTGATACTATGAGTGTTAAAAGTTCTGTGAAACAGGGCCCAGGAATATGTACAATTCGATAACTTTATTTAACTAGAAGATGTTAGTAAATAGATTCTCACAGTGAATACTTTGTCTTTACAGGCCACACTGAAGCGGAGATTTCCACCTTGAGCTGACCTCTGCATGTAATTTCAGACTTCATTGAACCTGGCCTGAAGGATGAGTGCTGCTTCAACATCAAAGATGTAAATATAAGAAAATAACCTACACCAGAGCATGAAATTTTATAGTTGTCATTACTGTTACATATGCTATAACTTTACAGCCTCTCCCCTATAGGTCTACAATAGCACATACAGTAGAGTCTTGGTAATTCAAAGTGGATGGGACTGAGAGTACCCCGAACTATAAAGAAAAACTTGAACTCACAAATTACATGAAAACAATATACTTGTGGTAAACATTAAAACCCAGTACCATCTAGAGAACAAAAACATTGATTGCTTTTAAGTTAAAAAGTGTCAAGTACCTTCTGATAATAAAAGACTACTTAAGTTAAACAGTGACCTATTTCAGTAGTGATGAAAACAAAAACACCTTTCATTACTTTTTTAAAAACTATCAAGCGAATATTAAGTATGTTTACTTGCAGGATTCAGATCAGTCTTAGTCCAGATCCTTGTATTGAGTTTGTCATGTAAATGCGGACTCAGTCCAGAATGAATTTTCAATCCGTTCCTCTGCAAATGGAGGAATGGATTGGATTCAAGTCGGTATTCAATTCCATATAAACACTAGCGAACTCAATCCTGGTGCATCCGCATACACTCGCATGACGTCCGCATGAAACAAAAATTACAGAGATTGGTTAAGAAATTCAAAAACTTGTATCACAAACAGAATAAGCCAAAAACTAATGATAGGCATCCTACTAGCTTCTTCTTCTTCTTCTTCTTCTTCTTCTTCTTCTTCTTCTTCTTGCGGATTGTTTACGGTTGGCGCCGCTTCTCCGCCCCCAGTCTCCATTTTCTTCTATTTTGACTTTCTTCTTTATTCATGTTTCTTTGTTCCATTGCCTCCATCACATCATCTTGCCAGTTGCGCCGTGGGCGACCTCTTTTCTTCCGCCGGGATGGTATCCATCTTAGTATCCTGTTCGGTAACCTTTCTTCACTCATCCTATTTACATGACCGAACCACATCAGCTGTCTGTTTTGGATGTCGTCATATATATCCCTATCCATTTTCATCCTTTCTCGGATTACGTCATTTTTTATTCTATCCATCCTCGTACAGCCTAAACTTCGTCTTAAATAGTCCATCTCAGTGGCAAGCAGTTTATTCTTGTTTTTCTTACTAACATCCCAAACTTCTGATCCGTACAGAACTACACTCTGCACTATAGTTTTATACAATCTCTTCTTCGTTCTTCTTCTTATCTTTTTACTCCACCAAACGGAATTCATTGCTCTTATTACAGCTCGTCCTTTGTTCATCCTGATATTTATTTCATCATTACTTGTACCTTGTTTATTGAATACTACACCAAGGTATTTTGCTTTTTCCACCCCTACAATTATTTCTCCATCTAACTCCAAATTCTTTATTTCCCCTGTTCCAACGGCCAAGTACTCTCACTTCTTCATGTTCATTTTCAAACCCGCCTTACTTTACTCCTCTTTCAGTTTTCTTATCATATAACTCAGGTCATCTTCATCTTCTGCTACTACAACTTGATCGTCTGCAAAATACAGGCTACCTATCTTACCATTCTTTACTGGCACCCCCATAACTTGACATTTTCTGTGCCAATTCTTTAGGATTGCTCCTAGATATAACTTAAAGAGGGTCGGTGACAGCCCACATCCTTGCCGCAGACCCTTACTAACCTCGAATTCTTCTGTCCAACTATTCCCAATCCTTACTCTCGCTTTGTTATTTTCATACAATTTCCTAACAGCCTTAATCAATCTTTGATCCAACTCTATCTCTTCCAACTTTTCCCACAATTTGTTGGTAGGTACATTGTCATATGCCTTTTCCAGATCAATCAATGCAACATGTGTCTCCAACCCTACCTTTGTACGTTTTTCACCTATTATTTTTAAAGTAAAGATGTTATCCATTACCGATCTTCCTGCCTGCTCCTCTTGTTGTTTGTGCCTTGTTTCTTTCTCAATCAAGTCTTTAAGTACTTTCGAGTACAGTCTTCCAATAAAGGGGATCACTGCCAGTCCTCTATAATTATTTGAATCATTACGTGATCCTTTCTTATGCATCGGTATTATATAACACGTCGTCCATTCCGATGGCACATCCTCTCCATTTAATATTCTTTCAAACAACTTCCTAAGTTTCTCCAACAATTCCGGTGGCCCAAACTTCACCAACTCTGGGTATATTGATCCATACCCTGGTGCCTTCTTCGTCTTACAACTCTTTATAGCGTGTTGTATGTCTTTAATATCTAACTGCCATAATTCCTCCTGCTGCATCCTCACCCCATATCCCTGTGCAAATTCAGGCCGACTTTCCTGATACAAATTCTTAAAATACTTTGTCCATTGATCCTGACTAATATTATTCTGATGTATCTTATTACTGCTCGACACTTTCATTGATCTGATTGTTTTCCATGCCTCAGCACTTCTATTCCCACCTACCATCATTTCTATATATTCACATCTTTCTACCCATGTCTTGTTTTTTCTTAGCAATGAGCTTAAAAGACAAGAAAATGTAGTGAATCTTTCTTCCAAATCCTTCCAACAAAATGAATTGGAGATATTAAATAAAGGCCTAAAAACTTGCATTGACTATTCACACAAAGTAGAAGATTATGTTACTGATGTAGAAATAGCAATTTTTGATAAATCTGAAGAAGAAAAAGCCATGGTTAGGAAAAAATGTGAGAAAGTAATAGATCAGTTAACAGAGAAAGAAAAAAGCCACAAAAGATCCCCACTTCAAAAAGCAATAAATGAGCTAAGAGAGAAAGATGTAGTATACACTAAAGCGGACAAAGGGAATAAATTAGTAATAATGGATAAGTTGGATTATGACGAACACATGAACGGTTTACTACAAGGTAAAGAATTTCAAGAAATAAAAACATATCCTCTTCAAAATTGCCTTAAAACATACAATGAAACAGTGAAGAAAATAAACAGAGTAATGAGTGAAAATGAAAAAAGAAAACTTAAACCAAACAATCCGACAATCCCCAGAATTTATGGGCTACCGAAGATCCACAAACCAGGCAAGAAAATGAGACCAATTATCAATAACATAAATTCACCGAATTACAATTTATCAAAATGGTTAGTTAATAGATTTCAGAGCTTAAGTATCAAAAATACTATGGAATTAGTAGATAGAATCAAAGACATCGAAATAGATGAAAATAGCCTATTGGTTTCTTTTGATGTCGTTTCTTTGTTTCCGAGTGTTCCTAAAGATAAATTATTAATCTCACTAGAAAAATGGCTTACTTCAATCAATCTGGGAAAAGAAATAGTGAAAGAATATTTGGATCTTACAAGATTGTGCATTGATCAAAATTTTTTTACATTTAGACGGAAATTCTATGAACAAAAAGAAGGACTTGCAATGGGGAATCCTCTCTCTCCATTTTTGGCTAACCTATATCTGAGTTTTATGGAAAGACACATCATAGAAAGTTTTCCGCATATTTTCAAATCATGGCATAGATATGTAGACGATGTATTCGCTGTAGTGAACAAGAAATTAGTGGAAGATGCTGTTAGATTACTTAATCTCCAGGACAGTTCAGTAAAATCCACTGCAGAGATAGAGTCAGACAATATGCTACCCTTTCTAGATATCAAGATCATCAAAAATGGCAAGAAATTGGAATTTGGAATTTATAGGAAGGACGCACACACCGACAATTACATCAAACAGGACAGCTATAATCCAACTCCTCAAAAATTAGCAGTAATAAACAGCCTTACTTACAGATTAGTCAACTTACCTATGAGCAACAAAGAATATAAATTAGAATACCAGCATATTTTAGAAACAGCAAAAATTAATGGATTTACAGAAAATACAGTCAACAAGAAAATCAAGAAATATGAAAACCAAAAGCAAGTTATGAAAACACCACCTTAAGCAATGCCAAAGAACAAACAACTTTCAAGAAATTCACTTTCCATCCATTAATGAATCATAAATTCCAAAAAATTTTCCAAGGACTGAACATCACATTGACACCTATCAACAAGTACAATATTAAAAATCTCTTAACATCAGACATGAAAGATAAAATTCATCCAAGTAAGAAATCAGGCATTTATGAAATTGACTGTAATACGTGTGAAAAAGTATACATTGGCAAAACAAAAAGAAACTTAAATGTAAGGTACAAGGAATATATGAGAAACATTAAATACCAACAAATAGAAAAATCTGCAGTGGCTCATCATTTCTGGTCTACAGGTCATAATTTCAATAGTGAGGCAAAATTACTGAAAAATGTTCAACAACCATTGGATTTAACAGTGTGGGAAAAAGTATACATACAGAAAAATAGAGACAGACTTACGAATTTTGACATCCCAAAGGACAATGACCTCATTTCTAAATTTCTACTACATGGAGGACATCTGGTGGATAAAGAAGGAAACACGACAGTTGAGAACAGCTGATGATGGTGAGAAGTCACTCACCGAAACGATCGTCCTTTTGGTAAGTTTTGACTTACAAAATATGTGTGAAGAAGAATATTCTTATTGATTATATATAAGAGGTTGTTTGTCAGGCTCACCTCAAGCTGTTCTTGGACACCACACATGGTACCTCTAGTGCATCATGCCCCTCGCTATGGCTCATCAGCAGTCAGTATCGTCGGATAAAATGAGAGACCTCGTATCTTCAAAATAGTGACTTTTCAAAAGAACAGAAAAGGATTGCTGTCAAAACTCTGTATAACTCAGATCGATATAACAATAAGTCCACTTTTTGTGATGTTTTTCTTTGGTCCCAGCGAATTTCCTCTCTTAATATTAAATAAATGTAACTCCCTACATCGGTAAAGCTATTTTAGAAACAAAGAAAGAAGTTTTTAAGGTTTATATGTTACTGCAAACCTGTAGGTGAGCGCTGTGGATAGTAGCTGGTATTAGTTTATTGTCCTTCCCAGGCACCCGGAATCCTAATAACTGTTACATTTCTTAGAAATTCCACAAGAGAAAGGTGCACTAGGGGTAGAGAATAGGGTCATTGAGGGTAAAATCACCCCTTACATGTGCAAAAACATTCATCTTTTATTATTTGGATTTGTGATTCATTATTTTTTGCTTTCTTTCCCTGAATTAACAAGTAAGGATGTATGCACAGTATTCTGCATCCAGTCTTCCTGATATGTGTTATATCACAGCTCCTCAATATAACAATACAATCTGCTAGGGCCCACAGATATCGATACACAAAGGTTTGACTGTAATGTAGGATGTCAATAATTGTAGGATAAATCTTTATTCTGAAGAACAAAGCAATGTAGTTAGCTCCTTCTGACCTAAACCATCCATTGAAACTAGAGTAGATGTGTGATCTCACAATAATCGTTACTTCTTTCTATATTTGTGACTTCAAGTTCACACTACAGAATCTGTCGTTGATTACGCATGAGGCTTTACCAGAAACATGAGCTTTTTTTTTTTCTGAATGTTTTTCAACTATAACCTGAAAGGGCCTGGTTTCTGACATGTGAGGTCTCGCTTTTTAACCCTGTCGCATCCTCGTACAAGGCACTCATGCATGATTTATTAATCATTTAATTTATGAATTATTAATGTAAAAAATTCAGCTCTGATTTATGGGAATATTGAATTGAGATATGAAATACCAAGGCTCTACTGTACCCCTTTTAAAAATTATGTTTTATAATACAAAATTAAATTTGAAAAGTCTAACGTGAAACATTTACATAGGCCTAGCTTCCTCTACCCTTAATATAGCCTATTCCATTATAGAGCACACGGCATTCAGTTGTCTCAGCCTCGTTGAAAATCGCATTATTTGTGAGGCAATACTTTAAACCTTTGTTTCTGTGTGAAACTTATAACTACCCTTTAGAGATTTTTTTGGAAAAATGTACAGGCCAGAAGGCCTACACTGTGAAGTTATTGATGATGATGATGATGATGACGACGACGACGATGACGATGTTGTTGTTTCAAATAAAAGTTTTAGCTTTTATGAGTTGATTTTAAGAAAATCACAATAAATTAAATTATCTTCATGTATAGTGCTTTTAAAAATGAATATAAAGTCATTAATATCCATGAAGGATATACAACCCCAAAAACACCTGATATAATGCACACGTATAACTTTCTTTACCCTAAACTTGGGCAGTACAACTTTCTCATGATCTGATGAATGCGGCAGTTAGTTATTACTAAGATTTTGTGGTTCTTTTCTTCTTGTCTTCTGCAATAGACGGCAGCTGATGATGTACAGTGAAATCATAACTTTCTCTAGGACGTTTTCTTTAAACGACAGGTTTTTACAAGACCAAATACATTCAATTCATTATAATATTATAATTAACACAAACAGGATTGATTTTACAAGGGTTGTCCAGAAAGTAAAAAACAATTTGGCTTAACTAAATAATAATGAAAGATATCAATACAAAACTTCATTTACAAAGATACAGTACCTTACTCTATTTCTCAACGTAATCGACATTGCTATCAAGGCATTTATTGTAACGTGGCACCAGTTTTTCAGTGCCAATATTATACTCTTCAACTGCCAATGACCTGAGCTAGGATATCACTGCCACTTTGAGGTCTTCATTGATTGGGAACTCTTTTCCACCCAAAAAGCCCTTTAGTTTTGGAAATTCGTGTAAAGGTACATACACATTGAGCCAACGAACAACAACCAACCATTTTGCTGGCCGTGATTCTGTTAGTGTGTACTGGAGGGAAATGAGAGACTACAAACCGGTTGCGCCTTGGTTTAGGTTCGGACTTCTGGCAGTAACATCGAAAGGTTGGCATTGGGTCCTCTCTCCTATAGATGGGAGAATCGTTTCTTGGCTCACATAGTCACTTGTAATTTGCCTTGGCAGTTCAACTATACACATTTAACTTTGTCTTGCATTGGAAATTGCTGGAGTTTGTAATGGAACAATGAGACTGCATTAAAACTCATGGTAGAGACCGACAAGATTTCAGAGCCAACTGTGATTCACATGACCGAATCCCTTGGCTCCAACCCCTTGGTTTGATATGAATGAGAGGCTGAATGCCAACACATTGGCGACCAACATTCTCCCCAATACATTGGTTGTCTTTCATTGGCCCAATGTGTATCTGCCTTAAGGTTTCAAAGTGAAACGCATCAACATTTGCTTTCAACTCATCCGAAATGAGTGATAGCCTTCCACTCCGGTCTTCATCGTGCACACTGGCTCTTCCTTGATTAAACATTATGCACCATTTCCTCACTGAAGACTCATTCATTGCATTATCACCACACACTTGCAATATTTGCCTATATATTTTGATTGGCCAAACATTTTGTGAATTCAAAGAAAAGAATCACACTGCACACTTTACATTTGGCAGGATTCTAATCGGTGGCACCATTTGTATACGTTGTAGAACAGACAGGCATCACCTCACAGCAATGAAACTTTACTCTTACTGAGGTGGGGTAAGAGCTAACTAACGCACATGTGATCGTGGGGGTGGGGGGACCAGTGCTGAGCATGATGTGCAATCGTTTTTTGCATTCTGGATCACCCTTGTATTTTAAATACAGACTGTTTATCACACGGTTTCAAGATCATTTTGTCTTCAATAATAATTGATTCCACACCTGAGTTGTAATGAAAATGTATAGCGAAATGAATATGTCACATGTTAAAGGCATAATAATAATAAATTAATTGCAGCAAAATAGCCATTTACAGTTTTCAGAGTCACATGTTTGCATATTCACTTATTGATTTAATTCATTTCGGGCATTGTTCTTTGTGGTATCGCTCACAGTCCATATATACACACGCAATGTTTGGGTCATGAAAATTCTTGTTTCTACAGATTAGATGGTGAAAACCATGGGTAGATAATCTAGTTACGACATGTCTTAGTTTGAAATTTGGTGCTGTCCATGTTTGGTTTGTCATTGCTTCGGTTCAGTAGAACTCCGGCCATACATTCTCTCTTTTTTCCTCCATGGTCCTTAGTTGGTTTTCAAAAGCCTTGGTGTGTTGTAACATATATCGGAGCTTGATGTCTTCAATTAAGAATGTCTCTCTCGCCAGGAGGTAGACCAGTCTTGATCTTGTTGTTTTCAATAGTCCCAGTGCTCGTTTCAAGTATATTGATTTTACTTTTTCTAGAGTTTCTTGGTTTCTTTCAGTAAGATGATTCCATATCTCCTCCATCCCATAGGATAGGATTGGTAATAAGCATAATATGTTATGGTCGAACAAAAAGTACAAACTAGTATTTAGTATTTTTTTAAATAAGAGGGATAATTGAGTTAAAGTGTGTTTTAAAAAGTGCAAATTAAATTCACAATGATTAGGCCTATATGATGTAATATTTTATATTAAGAAGAAATAGAGGAATTCCCAAAAAGCTGTAATGCTATGTAACAAAAATGACAACTAAAATTCTGAATTTGGCTATTACCATCAGACTTTAAATTTCATTAAGTTAGCAACATGGAATCATGAGAATGAACAGATATTACAACTAGCAGATACTTCAAGAACATAACCAAGAAAATAGAACTAAGTTTTTTTAATCTAAAGTGCTTTTTTAATTTTTATAGAATATAGTTCATTATGCTAAATACGTCATCCTGACATGATGACTAGAGTGAAGTGACTCATTGTGAAACAGTGTGTCTCTTTTTAAAGCAAACCTGTAAAGCGCTTTACGAGTGATGCACGATCGCTTTACGACTGCTGCAGACAAAAAAGAATGGCAAAGTTGATCAGCTGTCAGCTTGCTCAATGAGACCGGCAATGTTTACATCCCTCTAACATGGTTAAAACACGTGCAAATAACAGTTATGCCGGGATGGCAATAATATGATGTACAGGTTATATCAAATGATATTAACTGTGCTCCAGATGACGTTCATACTCGGGAATTTGAACAATGATGTTAAATCCATCAAGGAAATTTTCGATGATCACATAGTCCGCCATGACAGTTCGTGCAGCGAAACCATGCAGCAGTCGTAAAGCTGCACGGGCAGGTAGAGTGGGGGTAAAGCGAAGCTGCAGCAAAATGTAAATAGAAACGGTTTTGATGCATCACTCATAAAGCGCTTTAGCTCCGTTTTAAAAAGAAACGCAAGGAAAGACATTGGGTACAGGTTATTAAACATTTAATATGCCTAGAGTCAATTTACAGTTAGTTTTTAAAAGTCTTACATCTTAATTTGTGAAACTAATATTAACAGTAGGCATAGTTTTTTTAAATTTATCTATTTGACTTGTTAATTTTATTAAATTGGCATCATTGCAGTTACATACATTAACCTAAACTTCACTATAAATAACTTTTAAAATTTAAAATTGTAAATAGTTTTCTCTATGTAGTTCGACTACTTTAAAATCTAGACCTGTTTTAGTATTGGATTAACCTTTTAATAATTTACTGCACTGACAAGGTATTGGTTTTAAATAAAGTAGGACTATAAAGTTTACGATTCAAAATAACAAAATGCCTCATGATGTTTGACTGTTGTAAGAACTTAAAATGCTCACAAGAATAACAAAACGAGCACTTTATTTTGTTGAATCGAAGAATTAATTCCATTAGCTGATAATAGGCTAAATGATCTTTAAAAATTTTCATTGGCAAATATTTTATAATTTTTAGCAAATCTGATATTAAAATTGCTAGTGCTCGTTTTGAAACGTTGTACCTGGCTGTCAAGATGTCACATGTAAAGCCGTGAGTGCTTTTTAATAGATCGATTTATCCAGAAAATCACAAGTTCTATTTAGTGTATTATGATTTCATTAATAAAACTAATAAGATCTGCGAAATACTGAGAGTGTGTTTCATGTAAATGTCCGTGCTAAAAAAAAGTCCAAATATCCGCCTTACCCCCAAAAATAGTTTAAAGTCCAAACATAAAGGAAAAAAACTAAGTCGAAATAATGTTGGCAAAATTATTCTAAGTCCAACAATAAGGGTGAAAAAAACTAAGTTCAAATAATGTTGGCAAAATTATTCTAAGTCCAAAAATAAGGGAAAAAAAACTAAGTCCAAAAAAAAAATATTGGCTAAATTATAAGTTCTTACACAGCCTTGAAGCTCCTACCTAGTATATATACTGCAGAAATCAGGAAACTAACCAGCTTTTTTGTTCTTTCTTTACAGGTGCTGTGATTGGTCGAGGAGTCAACAGTGAAGATTTGTAAGTGGAGAGGAACAAGTGAGAAAGTAAATAAAAATGTCTGCTTTGTACCGGACAGTCTTTTTATTATAAAAGTCAACTCGCTAAACCTGGTCACTGTTTTTTTGGTGTTGGACTTAGGGTAATAATTTTAAATCGTTTTTCGCAAAATTTTCCCTTTTCCCGTTAAATTTTACCTGTTTCACTCTCCGGAACCAAATTTTTCTCTTTACAATCCGAATAGATTCAACTTCAAAGGTTGGCAATTCGGAAAGAATTGCCAACTTTTGAAATTGAAATCTATTTGGGATTGTACAGACAAAATCTGGTTTCAGAGGGTGAAAGAGGTAAAATTTAAGGGGAAAAAGGGAAATTCAACAGAATATAACCATTAGAGGGAAATTTGAAATACAGAACATCAAGAATGTTTAGAACATTGTTTATTTTTGTTCAAACATAATTATTACATATTTGGAACATAATTACACAGTACAATTTATAAGGGTCTGTTCCCACAACCAAGTCATGTACTGTCATATGCCATGGTACATTGAGCTCACATGCATCATGGTCTATGACAGTACATGACATGGATGTAGGAACAAATGTTATATAACATGTATATTATGGTTTTTAACACACTTGGATTTCACATTTTGTAGTTATTTACCTTAGGACCAAGTAGTTTGAATCACCATTATAATCAGCTACAACTGAAATTTGATTGGCAGAGCTGCTCCCCTCACTGACCAAATCTCTGCTCCTGGGATGCCATCTGATTGGTGGATGAATGTATCTTCTGATTAAGACCGCCTTTTGCTGGTATTTTAATTTTTTTTTTTCATAAACAATTTTTCCCAGACTTAATTCTTCAGTTCTTTCTACTGGTTTTAATGGAATTCTTTTCCCAGTTCCCAAAAATGAGCCACTATTGCAGATTTGTCTATATCTGAATTTAATATTCCTAAAATTTTCTTTCAATCTAATTTCAATATTCTGGTTTGCTTGTCCGATGTAAATTTTATCACAGTCATCGCAATCTATCAGGTATTACCAAATGGATTACAATGACTGAGAAAAAGTTTACATCAGACAAACAAAAAAGAACATTGAAATTACATTCAAAGAATGTTTTAAGAATATTAAATTCAGATACAGACAAATATGCAACAGCAGCTCATTTTTAGGGCACGGGGTATGAACAGAATGTAAAACTAAAAAAACCAGTAGAAAGACCTTAAGAATTAATATTCTGGGAAAACATTTTTATCCAAAAAAACAAATTACTGAATTTTGAAATACCAGCACAAGAAGATCTAATCAGAAGATACATTCACCCACCACTAGATGGCATCCAGGAGCTGAGATTGGTCATTGAAGGAAGCAGCCCTGCCAACCAAATTTCAGTTGTAGCTGAGGAAGATCACGATGCTGATTGAAACTACATAGGAATTGTTATACAGAGGTTTTACTTTACTACCTTAGGACTGACTTCCATTGAATTTGTAACCATAGTTATTTTACACCCACACACTAAAAAAATTACCATTTGTCAGAAAGGTACCGTATTGGCCCGAATATAATACTCTTTTCAGAAAATGTGCTTACAAAAACTATACTCGTTTTATACACACAGCCTAAGACTCGACAACTCTCCATTCAAGAATGTAGCTGTGCACGTATGTAGTAGATATCCCCACACAAATGACTTGCATCCAACCCAAGATCAAAGTCGCACGGAAGTTCATCATCAAACTTTACCGAACTTAATTTTTCCTGAATTCGTGCTTCTGCGTGTACTGCACCAGGACCTTCTGATCCTGACCGCAGTGTTACTTGCTTGGCACCTCTACGCGTAAAGCTTTTGTTTGGCCACCAGTCATGGAAGAGCCATGTGGAAAAGAAAAGGCGAGAGAAGAAGTTACGACATGAACTTAAAAATTCTTTTTTATGTGATGCAAAATGTATTAAATAAGCTATTTTATTTTTTCATAACTACCCTTCAAAAATTCAGGGTCATCTTATTTTCAGGCCAATACGGTATTTTAATTGCAAGTTATGTACATGTTGAAGTAACAACCTAACTCTCAGTATGTTTTTGAACACATAAGAGATGATTTTAACCTCCGTGATCGTATTTTCCATTCCCTAATGAACCCTTATTTTCTGGAATTTCTAAGAAATTGAACTTCCAAATATCATTTATAAGTTTCATTTAACATTATTAAGATAGGAAATTAGCTGGGACCAAACATAAATATTGCTGTATGTGGGTTTACCGTTATCAGTCGTTATACAGAGGTTTGACTGTAACTACAAAACGAGAATTTAAGTGTGTTAAAAACCATAATATATACTTCATTACAATTTTATTCACTTCTGTACCATATCACTAAACGCTCTAAACAGTTACACACTTAGTTCACTTCCACTGCACTACGTAGACATTTCATTACCACATTTCTTGCATTCTGTAAGTGATGAGTTCCCATCAGACGTCTGAAACAGAACACAAAATAGTTAAAAATTGCTCTTTAAGTTAACACAGTGAAGTTTATATAGCGAGTTGAAATTAACACTAAACATCACTTATGGTATAGTTTAATTGGCCATGTTTATGAAAGTCTTATTTTTAATGAAAATTGTTTTAAAACTTAAATTTTGTTATATTTTTAAAAAGTGATATACAGGCTATCCATAAAATAACTCCGTTAATATTTTTGTATAATTTTTTTTATACATGTTTCAAAAGGCAATTTTGTAGATTTTTTCTTTCTTTTTTACAATTTAGTACATTTCACTATGTCAAGTGGTAATCGACCTCTTTCCAAGTCCTAGTCAGCCATGTCTGCGGTGATTGTTGCCAGAGAGCGATGATCCTTTGCTGTAGATTGTTGAACCTTCTCCACATAGACTCCTTTTGGGGGATAAGAACCTTGTTTAAGGCAGTGAGGGCCAAGGAATGGGCCCTGCTCTTCCAATTCATCTCTTGACGAATCTGGTGGGGTAGAGATCCATCTTGCTGAGAGTAGAGAAGCCCCTTCTGAGCCTCAATATCATTATCAGACATGCTGGCAAGAGATGAATTACCGCTTGGATGTATGCCATACCACAAATGGAGCACATATTGAGATGCACTAAATTGTATTAAAAAAATACCTCTACAATTTTACTTTTTAAACCATGTATAAAACATTTTCCATAATATTTTTCATTAAAATATTTAACTTCAAAACAGCTGAGTTGTTTTAAGGATACCCTGTAAAATATAGCCTAATGCAAGTTTTGCTGTTTAAAATATTTCCTACAAGAAATGTAAAATGTAATTTTTCCCTTGATGAATTACGAAAATTCAATTGAATTTATTTTCAGCTTACAAAACAATTGGCATTGGCAAAGAGCTTAGAATTTATAGAGCAGACTATAGTAGTGTTAAGAGTGCATTTTGTGTATTTTCCTTTTTATGCTGTTCTTAAATTTATCTCATTTAGCTGTTTTGGAGCGAAAGATCATTGCTCTACCTTACCATATTAAATATTCTTCTATGCTTACCAAGCCAATGAATTCATTTGCTGTTAATATCATGAGGAAACCATAGAAATTACAAAAGTTTTCTTAAACAAATAAAACCATTCTTGCTGAAATTCGTCTAGAAACTGGGGTTATGTTTACTTTTTGCATTATTTTGCAATTCAGAAGTGATGTTTTTAAAGTTGTAGGAAGCAGTAAAATGAAATTTTGTAAATACTTGCTGAATTTAGAACAGTTTGCATTTTCATGTCTTGTGATTATCACCGACATATGCCAATTTTCCCTAACTAGTTCTTTTTTTCAGTTTTTTGTCAGATTACTATTAACATAATGATTTGTGGTTTTTTGGTTACAATTTAGTACATTTCAATATGTGCCACATTTTTGGCATGACATGCATCCAAGAGGTAATTGACCTCTTTCCACATGCTGGCCAGCCACATCTGGGGTGATTGCTGCCATAGAGCGATGATCCTTTGCTGTCGATTGCTTATGTCTTGAATCTTCTCCGCATAAACAAGATTCTTATCCCCAAAAGTAGTAGTCCAAGGGAGTGAGGGCCAAACAATAGGCCATCTGTTGACGAATCTGGTGGGTAGAGATCCAACTTGCTGAGAGTAGACAAACCCCTTTTGAGCCTCAATCTCAAGAGATGGATTACCGCTTGGATGTATGCCATACCACAAATGGGGTACATATTGAGATGCACTAAATTGTTTTTTAAAAAACACAATTTTATTTTTTAAACCATGCATAACACATTTTCCTTGATTTTTTATTTCATTAAAATATTTAACTTCAAAACTGTTGAATTCTTTTATGGATATCCTGTAAAATATAGTGTAATGCAAGTTTCATTGTTTACATTTAACATATTTGTAGGAAGTATTAATTTTAATTATTTCCTTGATGGATTACAAAAATTCAATTAGATTTATTTTCAGCTTGCAAACAAATTGGCATTGGCAAAGAGCTTAGAATTTATAGAGCAGGCTATGATAGTGCAGTGTGTGTGCTTTCCTTTTTATGCTGTTATTAAATTTCTCTTTTAGCCATTTGTTTTGGAGCAAAAAATCATTGCTCTATCTTACCATGACAAATATTATTCTATGCATACCATGGCAGGTGTATTTATTTGCTGTTAATATCACGAGGAAACCATAGAAATTACAAAAATATTGCTTAAAAATGGATTAACTCACCTAAATAAAATAGTTTTTGCTGAAATTTATCTAAAAACTGAGGTTATGTTTACTTTTTGGATTATTTTGCAATTCAAAAGTGATGTTTTTAGGATTATAGGAAGCAGTAAAATGAAATTTTGCAAATATTTGTTGAATTTAAAACAATTTCCATTTCCGGGCTGTATAACCGTGGTCTGTCTTACTAATGCTGATGTTTCGCCATGAACTGCATCTGGCATCTTCAGAGCTGGTTACAGCTGGGTGGTCTGCTGAAAACTGCTGATAAGCTCTCAAAACCACTGGTATTTATAACTCCTCCTTGAGCTCTGGTTGGTCGGCATCCAGCTGTCTTGAACCCTTCTCTCTTCAGATACGTCTGGGTTTTGTGGGCTTGCATTTGATTTTAGAAATGACAGGAATTCACAGTCATACAGCCCGGAAACGAAATTTCATTGAACGCCAGCCGTAAAAGCCTTAGTAATTGTAATTTGCATTATCATGTCTTGAGATTATCACGGATCTCTAGCCATATGCCAATTTTCCTGAACTAGCTTTTTTGACTGATTACTATTAACATACAGAAACATCTACCATACAGTCGGTCAAATAAAAAACGTCAGGCGATTTTTGATAAAGTATCACGAACGAGCATATGCGCATGTACAGGAAGACTTAAGGTTAGGTTCACGCCTGCCTCTTGTCTGTCTTCATTATTTAGTCAGTTTTGTTCCAAAACAAACATGTATAGAAGGCTGTGGTATATGCCTCAAATCCACCATATTCTTGCATGGAAGTTCTTATAATAATAATAATAATAATAATGAATAAATTCGCGAGGAATATGTTTATTCAAGGAGCATTTTTTAAAGATTTTATTTTATAATATTGGTACTTGTAGTGCAAAATCAATAACTTACACTCAACTTCTGCAACCAATCTAGCATCGAAATACGCGGCCAGGCAGATCCATGTTTCCTATGAAAACTTCCGGTCGCATTATAGTGAAGTTCCCACCTCTGAGCTGCTCTTTCATAAATATGGAACCTTCTCACTGCTTCAGAGGCCGAAAAATGCAGGTCAATTACAGCCCTAACTACACTTTCACTCAAGCTAGCATTTGTATGTGGCGCGATGACACAAAGCAAAATGAATTATGACAATACATAAAGTTGAATATCGTGTGTTGCGCTTTCCGCGTTGTTAATTTTTCCCTCGTTCATTTTTTCCCTCCTGTCGCATGGCCTCGTATGTTCCAAATATGATCTGTATCTTATGTTTTTTATAGGAAACTTGTGAACTAATGCGTTAAAACTTTAATTTTAACTGCATACGAATCCCAACGTTTTTTATTTGACCGACTGTACATGATGTTTAGTGTATCTTATCGAAAATAAATTGTTACAATTTTTCACTTTAAAAAGCATTTATTAAGACACTAGGCTATATGTTTATCAAATGAACAATTAACATGAACAGATCTGATTTTATTTTAAATACAGGTTTTTCGGAATAACAAAAGTATTTTATCCACAGCATTAATTTAATGTAAATGATTAACATACAAGTGTATTATGGTATGAACAGGATTTTATTTTGCAGGTAGGTATGTTTGCGAAACGAGCCTGTAAGGGCAAGTGTAGCAATCCTGTAAGCAAAATGAAATTATTTTACCACATGTATCACACTATTTTTTAGACAGTCATTAAAATTATGAAATAAACGTTAGATTTATTGTAATGAATTACACACTGGAGCCAGCCATATTGGGGCCCACAAACAACTTTTATTGATTTTCTGGTACAGGGCTGCCAAGTTATAAAAGCATTTTGCAAAATTACTATGATAAATTTCACATTTAAAAAGGCGTTAATTAATGTTGGAATTAGAATTTTTAAATCTGAGTATTTCTGATTATATTTGCATATGTTATGCAAATATTTTCCATGTGAAGCAATTAAAGTTTGTAACCCTGGAGTGTTACAATTTATACCACTTAATAGCATAATTTTCTCCTTTTAACCCTTTCATTGCTTTCCCTGCTCTGTGGTGCAATTTGTAGATCAAAATGTGAGGCCTTGCACAATTTTGCCGCTAAGTTAGTGCTACGAATAAAACAATTGCTCGTAGAATAGAATTCTTTAACAAGGTTTCAACGAAAGGATAAATGTCCTGCCATCTCTTGGGGTTAGATAGAAATTATTTTCATTGCTTTCCTTGCCCTGTGGTGCTATCTGTAGATGAACATATGAGGCCTTGCACAAAGTTGTGATGTCTGAAGAAGCCATTGAACTCACGAGTCATATGACAAGCCGTGAATCACGTCAAGGCCATGGTATGTTCAATTTCAACACAGTCATTCCTTTCACGAGCAAGGAAAAACATTTCTAACGTGATGACGAAGTTCTGGCGTATTTTAAAACTGCCTTCTTATTTTTCGGATTTAGCGCCGAGTGACAGTGAAAATATCTCAGCACTGAAAGGGTTAAGAGACCTTCTTTTACGTTGGACTGCCTAAAAAATATTTAATTTTTGCTTTCAAAACTGATTTTTTTTACCTTTCTCTTAAAATTTGCGCTCCAGCTCCAATGCTGCCTGTGCAAAAATCAGTCTTTCCACCATCACATCTTCCTTCAAGTTGGCGATATCCTTTCCTTCCAGGCCCATGGACTGAAATAAACAAAAATATGTATTATTTCATTATTTAACCTTTCTACTTTTGTCCTTAAAACACTTTTTTTTTGTTTGTTTGTTTGTTTTTTTTTTTGACCTTGTAAACATCCTCAAAACGGATCTTATGGGGGGGGGGGGAGAAATTTGCTACACCGTTAACTGAAAGTCTGATCAAATAAACATAGGAACTACGCCTCTCACCTGAACAGAAGGCCTTCACGGAGGTCGAGAATAAAAGCAAAATGATGGACTTTAATTAATTTTACTTTTCCTTTTAGTTACCAATTAGGCTAATTATGGTTTTTAATATTGTGCACTAAATTGTAATGCGAATCATGGTGCTACATATAACCTTTAGCTTTCCTCACGAACGTCTTTGATTTGGATTTGAGGATTGTCCATAAAGTAAGTTTTCTTGGGGCTGTTTACAGAAACAAAACACAATTTCATGGCAATATTTTTTCGCATTGGATACAGCAAGTTTTCAGCTATTTTTCAATACATTTCCCACTGAAATTCTGTCATACTGTAGAATTAACTCAGAATACCTGTGTCTTAGAAGTCTGCTGCCTGCGATTTGAACCTCTGTGTAACAACCATCTCCGCGTCGAACGTTGATGCTGACTAGAGATCCCGGGCCACTTGTTCTGGAAGGCTAGTTGCAGTAAGAGACAACATTCACTCTCTCATCTGTGGTCAGAAAGTCAATGTGGAGAACGCCCCATCTGTCCCATAACACTGCGCCTTCGTCTGCTTGAATTTCATTTACAATGATGCCAAAGCATTGACAGACTTCTATGAGATGGGTATTCAAAAGTTGTCCCACGGTATGACAAATATCTCAATTCTGGTGGCAATGTGTTGAAAAATAGCCGAACATTTGCTGTATCTATTGCAATGAAGTTTTGTTTTGTTTCTGAAAACAGCCCTAAGGTCTTCATTGATGAGCCTCATGTATTCGATACAACACAAGCATTTCATTCCAAATAAATATCCAGTGGTAAGTACTCAGAAATGTAATGAAAAATAAATAAATTTAGATTGGAACAGTTATTCCGACTAATGCATGTAGGTTAGGTTATGTTACTCTGTTATACATTTCGAATTGCATTTTAATCTGTGTACACTAGATTTAGGCAGTATACCCAATTTTTCTTGATTTTTTCTTTATTTCAAATAAAAATTCTATGGAAAAACGATATTACGAATTATACTTTCAGATCTTATTTCAAGAAATGTACCCTTCTAATATACCCACGAATTTGCTAACGCTGGAAGTACTCCACATTCTCAGCAGAGGGCAGCAGCAGACAGAGGTCGATGCTGCTGCCATCTCTTAGAAGCAGATAACACTATTACCACGATATTAGGAATTATACTTCCAGGTTTTCGTCAGGAATGTACCCTTCTAAAATACCCACGGATTTGCTAGCGCTGGAAGTACTCCACCTTCTCAGCAGAGGGCAGCAGCAGACAGAGCTGGTAAGCTGTATCTTAGCCCCTATCGTGGCGAGAGTAAGTTCTATTTTCATGGTTCTAAGGATTAATGGCTAAACGTATAAATCATTACTTTTGCTATCGTAATACAATATTATGCTATTTTCTCGGGTGCTCCCAAGAGCGGCAGGAAGAATTAAAGATGGAAAAACGTTGGTTTCTTGACTATGGTTGTCCCTCACACCACCCTACCGTCAGACAGTGGAACTACAAACAGAAGACAAGTGAAAATCAACGTAAGAACAGCTGTTATGTTATATATATATGTAAAATGTGTTCCAAGTTTATGCGTTGTCCCATGATGAATGTGTGTGATGTCGTACGTCCAATGTGAGTTGTCGTACGTACGACAATTTATCGTACGTACGGTAAATTATCGTCCACTTTGAATTCGTTCGTTTATGGTTCCAGCTCTTGCCGATAGGGTCCGTTTGTTCCAGAAACAAATGTCTGCTGTACTATTTTTATTTATTTATTTGGCAAAAAAAGATCCCAAAGAGCCAATGGCTCGTAGCAGGGACAATACAAAAAAATTGAATTGAATTAATTATTAATTAATGCATTTTTCGAAAATTTCAAAGGGGTTAGCCTTCTTCGAATTCTGGGTGCATTTTTCGAAATTTTCAAAGGGGTTAGCCTTCTTCGAATTCTGGCTGCATTTTTCGAAATTTTCAAAGGGGTTAGCCTTCTTCGAATTCTGGGTTCATTTTTCGAAATTTTCAAAGGGGTTAGCCTTCTTCGAATTCTGGGTGCATTTTTCGAAATTTTCAAAGGGGTTAGCCTTCTTCGAATTTTGGGTTCATTTTCCGATATTTTCAAAGGGGTTAGCCTTCTTCGAATTTTGGGTGCATTTTTCGAAATTTTCAAAGGGGTTAGCCTTCTTCAAATTCTGGGTGCATTTTTGAAATTTTCAAAGGGGTTACTATTGTTTTTATACATATATATATATATATTTTTTTTTTTTTAATGGTAGTAGTAGTACCAACTGCTACTGCCCTCTTGCGCGAATGTTCAGAAACTTCCAGCACAGTAAATCTTGTCATTTTAAAATGCTGTAAAAGTGGACTAGCACTAACAATAGAAGTACACTCTACAAGTAACAGATGGCAGTAGTAGTAGTACCGACTGCTACTGCCCTCTGCCGCGAATGTTCAGCAACTTGCAGCAGAGTAAATCTTGTCATTGTAAAACGCTGTAAAAGTGCACTAGCGCTAACAATAGAAGTACACTCCATGCGCAACAGATGGCAGTAGTAGTAGTACCGACTGCTCCTACCCTCTTCCGAGAGTATTTAGAACTTGCAGCGTGAGTAAATCCTGTCATAAAATATGACTTATGGATTATAAAATGTTATATATTTATAATAATTTGTTTTTAATATTAAAGATATAGGAAAAACTTTAAGTAAATGTAGGTTGTGGTAAATGAGCGAAAAAATTTACAGAAGAAAATTAACAGAAGTTATTGTACAAAAACTGTAAATAATACGAAGTAAATTTGTAGGTTAATTTATAAATAAAGAACTCTTAAATGAAATTTCTTGTAATTTATATTTCTTACGCCTTTAATTATTAACCTTAAAATCCTACCAAAATGTGATGTGAGAAGTTTCGTGGTAATGCAAGATTTTTTAAGCCTTATACCCACAAAATCAGATTGGGGCAACTTTTTTTTTTTCTTTTCTTTTCTTTTTTTTCCCCCCGCCCTTCAGATAGTTAGTAGTTCACAAAGCACTGCAATGATGCAATGAAACTGATATGAAATAACTCATTTTTATGTTATTACAAAAGTGCAGATACTTTAAAGCTTAATTTCTTCCTCTGACGTCACAGAAAACTCATGAAATAAGTTGTGTGCTTTTCTGAGGAATTCAGCTACCTCTAGAAGATGAGGTACAATTTTAGCTATCAGTGACAATCTTGCATAAATACCAACGATCTCATTTTGAAGGTTAGGTAACCCTCAAACCAATTTTAAATCAATACATTTTTGTTTAGATTTATTCTCGTGTATGATACAACTGTATCCCTGCTTTAAACTATGCATTTTAGGTTAGAAAACTGTCCATTTCACTATTTTACATATACTCTCTTATTGAACATATTTCTAGAAACAGTTTATATAAGAATTCGATAGCTTCTAAAAATATCACAACCTCAAATTTTCTCTGTTTTTAGTGTCCTAATGAAAATAAATACAATTAGCAGCATATAAGAATATGCCAGTGCTGTTCACGGTTCGTTATATTTGGGGACCATGCAATTTGATTTGGGACTTGCGCAATTGTTAGTTACTATTTGTTGTTGATAACAAGGTTTTCCTTTAAGTTATGAAATGAATCTGATTATTTATTGCATGACTGTGATGCCTAGCTCAGATAATTGAAAAAAAAGTTATAATGTACTGTCCTTTGTACTTTGAAAAAATAGTCAAGTCAGTTACCCATGGAATTGCCTCGGAGAAGTATTACTGAAAACTTAAAACAGCAAAATGGGTATACTATAGCACAGTTCTGCCTCATCCTTCGCCTTTGCCGTTTTCATGGATCCATCCCATCTCAGCTCACCTTTGCTGGTGCGGAGAAAACTGGATTTAGCATCACTTTTCAAGTGCTGCCATGACCCTTTGTCTCATCCCTTCAGGAGTTCAGTAACAGCCTTCACAGGCAATAACATTCTACCAATGTTAGGCCAGTGAAAGCGTAAGCCACCCGTACTAAGACGACTCCAGATTTTGGTTATATATAGCACTTACTCATTATTTCAGAAGCAAGCAGTAACTTTTGAATCACTGAGGAAAATTTTATTTTTGCCTCTATGATGCTATGATTGAGCAAATTTTGAGGTGTAGCAGTGAAAGGGTTAAACACAGTGGTGATATTCAAACAGTTTAACAACCGGTTCTCATCAGGGTATTTGATGTTGATTCAAAATAGCCCAATGTGCTATTTTGTCTTTTCATACTCATACTCAAGTTACTCAGGTTCCTTACACAACAAAAGAAGATCACAGTCCGTTTTATAAACGAACATCGTAAGCAAAGCGAGTGAGTGTCGAGACGATCAGGATGGCCATGCACCAATAAGAGAGTGTGCCAACTTAACCGCACGCCCGCTGCCTATGGTGGTAGTCCACCGCTAGCGAACATAAATGGCATCATTAATTACAATGGTCAATTTTTAAACACTTGTAGCTCTACTTACGTCACAATTTTTGGACTAGTTTCGGGGAAGACTCGCATCCCCATCATCGGCAGTTGGTAGACTAGAATTCCAGTCTACCATCATCGGCAGTTGGTAGACTGGAATTCCAGTCTACCAACAGCCGATGATGGGGATGAGAATCTTCCCCGAAACTAGTCCAAAAATTATGACATAAGTAGAGTTACAAGCGTTTAAAAATTAACCACTGTAATTAATGAATCAATACCTTTACTGTTTATACCACTTCTCCCGTTTTATATATTTATTACATAAATGGCGTGTTTTGGTTCTAGCAAATTCATATACGGTATGTAAGATCACTGTTGTGGATTGGAGTGAATCTGGTCTTGGAAAAAGGCAATCACACATTGTGAAGCTACTGGTTCGGAGAACCTACAAGATATTTAACAACCGGTTCTCGTGAACCGGCTGAATATCACCACTGGTTAAACATAACCTGCCTACTAATTAATATAGATAGGAAGTTTTGGCAATTGCAAAATTTACGAGTTCTAATGATTAAATGGAATAAAAATAAAATAAAAAAGGGAGAGGGAGTAGTAGACCTGAAAATATGACATACAATTTAATTTTAATTTTTCAATGTCCCTCACCAGCAATGAAATTCAAACCATAAAACTTTCCAGGACCAGTTAGAAATTTACTGTGTAAGTACTATTTACCACATTCAAAAAAACTTATTTTCAAAATAAGCACTGTTTTGAGTTGATTATTTAAACATCTGCATTATTTGTATGGCTATGAATTTAAATGTCAGTCACCTGTGTTAAGTTAATGTTATATGTTGAAAGCCTTTTCCCCCACACACTGCAGGTTTTAGAAATATCTTCCCAGATAATAAAAAAAATTACTGAAAGAATTTTGTAACATTTTTTATACAAGGGGCCACATAAATCACTATCACTTTGCTATAAATCACAGACAACTACACCCCTAAAAATTAATAATAAAATTATACAAAATGTTGATTCATTAAATTTTCTAGGCATAACCCTCGATTCTAAACTAAGTTGGAATTATCATCTAAATAATATCAAACAAAAAATGATAATGATAACTGGCGTATTTGTAAGACTAAGAAACTCTGGTCTGCCAAGTGCCATGCTAAGAAATATTTACTATGCACTAATACACAGTCATTTAAACTACATGAATATAATTTGGCAAGGATGTACTAAAACACAATTACAAGAAATAATAATACTACAGAAAAGAGCAATTAAAGTTATATTTGGTCTAAGTTATTACACTCCATCTAAAGATGTATATTATATATCAGGGATTGAACCATTAACAGTCACCTTAAAATTATCCACAGTAAATTTTGCTTATAAAGTAATAAATAACATTTATGCCAGCAATCTAAATCTGTGCATAAACAAAGAAATGCATGATCACCTGACAAGAAACAAACTCATTTTAACTTATTCAACCAATACCACCAAATATGGTTTGAAGGGAATTCTTAAAATGATTGTTACAGAATACAATAACTTACCAAATAAGATAAAAGAAAGCGTTTCTCTAACTACGTTTAAAAAACTGTCCAAAAAACACCTCCTTGATGACTTTTTTAATAATTAATTTTTCATTTTAGTGTGTCAAATTGTACTATATATAGTTATTTATTATGTAAATTGTGATAAATTACCTTTATATTATGCTACTTAAATTAGTTGGGATTATTATTTAAACTTATCTTTTATGTGTATTAATATGGTAGTTTTTTTGTGTATTACTGTATTTATGATGTTTATTATGTATCATACTTAAGCTGCTGTTGCCATTTTCTCTGTATTAATTCAATTTTTTTGTATTGTCCCTGCTACGAGCCATTGGCTCTTTGGGATCTTTTTTGTCAAATAAATAAATAAAATAAATAAATAAATAATAAGATCTGCAAAAATGACCACATCCATTACAAATCGATCTTTTAAACATTATGCCTGTAAAACATGAATTTGGGGGTTAAAATTCCTTTAAAATCTTTTACACAAAATTAAACATGAATAAAAATATAAAAAAATTAAAAGAAAAATTAAACATGAATAAAAATATTTTAATGCCACGGGTGACTTTGAAGTCTTCGATAAATTCACAGGCAACAAAGTTGTTTACAGCAGGCGATTAGAATTACTAAATGCCAATGTTAAACCGTGGAATAAATTTCCCATAAAATATAATAATGCTGATTCCTGAACGTGTTTAAATGTAATAATTTTAAATCCAAAATAAATTGTTACATACAAAGTCTATGACCTAATTGGAATATAAAGAAAAGAAGGAAGTGTGTATCACTTCTGTAGGAGGTGATAAAGCAAATTCGATAAAGATCAAGTGAATCAGGTCTATGATTGGCTGATTTCAGACTCGTATGTTATTGGTCCAAACCGAAAGAAAGACATATGGCTTGATGCTGGTCATTTTTGTAAATCTATCTTTAACCTTTAAAATGGAAAATGAAAATGTTAAAAATTGTTTAAGTTAAGAGGGAAACATTGAATTCTTACATGGCAAGTAGCTGAAATTCTAATAATTATGGTACCGATAATGTATCCTTTTCCTTCTACTCATGTATATATGAATCACCACAAAAATTGCACAAAAGCAGAGTAATGTTTTATATTAAAATGTGAGGATTCTTATCCAGTGTTACAATTATTTATGGAAGTCAGTTTTCTACTAATTTTTTAAGTGAAACTTCTTTAGCCGCGGTAAGGGTAAATCGAGAGCTTGTGTAACGCTCAAAATTGTCACGAAATTAGTGAGGGGTGACGGAACGGACTGCACAGGAAACAATCAACTCAATGATTAGGCTTATCCAAAATTTAAAAAATCTAAAAATCCAAAATAAAAAAATCTAAAATCCAAAATTTAAAAAGTCCTAAAAATCCAATATTAAAAATTCCAACAATCCAAAATTGAAAAGATCCAAAACTTGAAACAAGTTTCACTTCTGTTGTGTGGCGTTCCACGCACACTTTTTTTCTTCTTATAATCCATGATTTTAGTTGAACGCTTATATCAATATTAAGAATTCAGCTCTGAAAGAGTTAGTTTCAAATTTAAAAGTTTAAAATGATGTTAATATGTTTCTACTGTATTAATTTTTAGTTTTATGAGTCAGTTATACTAAGGAAGAAGATTTAATATGGTCTGAATTTCAATGCTTGAAGCTGAAGAGCATTATTAACCTCTGCAATGGGAATGTACTATACCTTTTTGAATTGGGAATGCGATAAAACACAAACCTATTAACTAGATGCAGATTTATATGTACTAAAAATGTCTAACAAGAAGAAATTTTTAGTACATATAAATCTGCATCTAGTTAATAGGTTTGTGTTTTGTCTAACAAGAAGAAATTGATCTGTGTACATCTCCTCTCACTGTGGAACACCTACTAACTCGCTGCCCCAGGTATACTGACCTACGAACTCGGTGCAAAGTTCCTGTCACCATCTCCATGGCTCTGGGACAACCGATGCATCATAATAAAGTTGTAAAATTCATGAAAGGCATCAAACTGTATAACCATATGTAATTAATTTTGTATAAGTATTGTATTTTAATTTTATAGTCGCGGTATGACTTTCTAGTTAAAGCGACTTTAATATGAATAAATTTAAAAAAAAAAAAAATTATAAAGAAGAAATTGAATTAAATGTACACAGTATTTTCAGGTCTGTAAGATGCTCCTTTGTATGAGGCACTCCCCCAAAAAAAAAACCATTTTTCATATGAAATCCTTCAAGGGATTAAGAGGTTATCAATAAATTTGCTATACAGTAGAACCCCAATTTTCCATCACCCTATTAACCAATTGGCGGATAATCAGACTGGATCAATCTTTAGTTTTAATTCATGCTTCTGCCAATTAACATAACTTACAAACCAGTTACATATTGCTTTATGTTTTAAGTGGAACTTAGTACTTTCAGACTTTCTTAAATGAAAAACTGCATGGAATGAGAAAAAAATATGGATATGGGTAGACCCCTCGACTACATTTCAGCAGATTCCACAATGATTCATGCTACTAGTTTTAATTACATTTATAATTTTCAAATATTAAGCAGAATCCGATAAAAAAAAAATAGATTTCTGCAAACACTATGCTTTATTGCTTAAAAAAAAACCTCAATTTACTGTAAACCCATATTTAAATAAAAAAATGTTCCAACCCCTCAAAAATTTTAAATTAAGGTTCTACTGTATCGTGCAAGGACTTCAACTGTATTTACTCACATAATAGACGCGTCCGCACAATGGACGTACTCCAACTATTGACGTTAAATAAAAATTTCCAGCAAAATAGTCACATCTCACTTTTAACAAAAAATTGTTTAAAGCCATAAGATTGGATGTCCTGATTATGTTTAAATTCAAGTTTCTAAACAGCAATGCATGGAAACAGTAATTGTGATTGGTACTTAGTAACATACAAAACACCAGTGTACTCAATGAATGTCTATAATATCGCAGCATTCTTACAACATTTGCTGTAGAAGGTTGTGTTAATAAACTTGCGTCTGGACAATTGGTAAATATTGCAGTTATACAGCAAGTTTTAGGCTGAAAGTTGTCAAGTTCGCAGAAGAACATAGTAACAGAACCGCTGGATGTGAATTTACAGTGTACTAAAAATGTTTCCTCGCATAATTTTTTGTTATAAAAATATTGGAAAAAGTGTGTCTATTAAGCAAGTAAATGCAGTGTTTAGAATAAGGGGTCTCATCTATCGGTTTGTTGCTGACTTCTCCCTTAAAACCATTTCATCTTCCATGATTTAATTGCACTTATTATATTTAGTGAAGAGAACAGGTTATGAAGCTCATTATTTTTATCTTAAAAACCTCTTAATTACAAAAAAGATAAAACAGTTTCTTATTGTTCAATAGACTTTATTTACTGAAAATATTTTATCAAAATGTTAGTGATTTTGACATTTTCAATTCTTACTTACCAGGTAATTAGAACAGCTGCCCACGTTGTAAATTCCATTTTGAACTTCTGAGTATCACAACATGCTGCAGAATCTTCCAAAACCAATGTTGAAATACCGCCAACAGCATCAAGACTTGTCACAGGTCAAGAAATCTCAACCTTCCAACAAAGGAATACGGCAACTGAAAAATAAATCAATATATTAAAAAAGTGAGAAAATATTAAAATACTTCCCAGATTTTTAAAAATGAAGAGTAGAAATTCAACATAGGGTACATAAAAGAGGCAACATAAATTAAGTGGTTCGATACAAAAAGACATTAACGAAAAAACTGTAGCAATCCCCTTTAAACTAGTTCACAGCAAAAAAATGTGGATTTTCCCCAGAATCCCTTACCGGATAGTTAAATTACTTACATGAATTAAACCAAAGTTCTAGGTGTTTGGGTAGATCAATATCTAAATTGGCATAACATAAAAACTGAGCAAAATATGTTTTGCTGTGTGGTCAATAGATAGAATATCTTACTCAAACCATGCTCTTACCGTACGTTATGCCCATTTCCATTCCCTTATAACATATGGTATAATTTTATGGGGTAATTCACGTTACAGAAAATTTAAATTTCAGATAATAAATAATCAATAATGAATTTTTTCAAGGAACTAAGCATATATCGAAAAAGTATCGAACGAGTTTTCTGAAGTATCACTTGATGCTGATACCATGCAAGTATCGAGAGTATCGAGGCATTGAAAGTATCGAGGCATTGAAAGTATCGAGGACCCATCCCTAGTTATTACTTTTAAGATTTTAGTAAATTATTGCTTGTAATGAATATGGGAAGAAATATTTCCGGAAACTAGTCTCCAAACAGAGGACTTAAGTGAAGTGTGTCAATTTTTAAACACTTGTAGCTCTACTTACGTCACAGTTTTTGGACTAGTTTCGGGGAAGACTCTCATCCCCATCATCCAGTTTCAATAAATAGGTGCAATAAAAATTAAAAGCTGAGAAAACTGTGTAATACCAACTAAATTAATTAAGTGTGCATACTTAATGAGGCAAGATTTAATATTATCAGTAGCCTATAATTACTTTTAAACTCTACATTAAAACTAAAATTAGTTTTTGAAACAGTCCACTTACAAGTTTTCGTTCAAAAATTACAATGGGGTTTGGAGAGTCAGCTTGCCTGCTGGTTGTTACTGAATGGAAAGATGCACTGTCAGAAAGAGATAGGCCTACCGCATTTCCTTAAATTGCAGAATTACCTTGGTAACTTACAACTTATAGAATGTAAATACTGAAATGGTGTATTAATATTGTGTATTGTTTCCAATCTCTGTAATTTATAAACTCTGTACACAACTAACTGTTTTGACACATCCCATAACATGAATGTGTTTCGATGGACTAATAAAAATCTAAAAAATAACAATTGAACTAAAAAACCTCTCTAGAAACATTGTACTGCACATCAATACAAATAAAAACACTCCAAATTCTTCTTGTGAACATAAACTTTAATTGATTACTTAAGAAGCAAGACTTCTACCATTGAGCTATTATACAATCATATGTAGCAGCACTGTTTAAGAGTAGAATGGATTGGTTTTATTATTATTATTAGTATTATTCTTAATAATTTTACTAAACAGTACTCTTTATGACAATAGCAGAAGAAACAGGAACTGAATTTCTGTTTTAACTTACACATAATCAATGGGAAGACTACACTGATATTACAGGATTTTTTTAAATTTTAAATTAATCCAAAATCTTGTGTGCATTACGTATTATTAGCACAGAGAGAAAAATTGTAAAAAGTAGCAATATGCAAATATGTTCTTGGATCTCACCAGTTACATCCTCATTTTCTTCTCTGAGAGTGCATCTTTCCATTTTCGACATCACATAATATATGGAATTCAAATGATTTTACTTACCTAATAGTTAGAATAGCCAACACCCAGCTTCTTCTGAAGAATGAAGTTCAGTGTTCTACTTCTGAGGAATACGACTTTGTGCTGATGTTCAAAACCAGTGATGAAATACAGCCAATAGCATCTAGACTTGGAGCGGACTTGAAGACATCTACACCGAAGAACTGCAAACAGCAAACAGCTTGGAACAGACTTGAAAACATCTAAATCTCCCAAAGTAGAGCAGCATCTGAAACCAAAGAGAAAATCTGATCTGAAAAAACTTCCTCTGCCCATTTAAAACATACAACATAATCTACTCTTATACAATTCAACGACCCTAAATAGTGTGCTTGCTCCCGCACTTCATGAGACATTGGGTATACTCGGGGATGTTAGTCTCTCGCAGTCTAAACTTTCACGAAGTGTACAAAATTAGGAAAACAGTTTCTTTATTATATAAAACCTAAGTGAAATGAACACAAATATTATAATTTTATTTTCACTTACAATTTTCATAGCTCTGAACCACAAACATTTTTAATAAACTCCCAGTGTAAATTTCTTAAAAATCCTGGAGTCAATTAATAATGGCAGGCGAAGCCGCAGGCAGTATCGCAGACAATAAAAATCCAAACAAAATAACTCATTCCCTTGAAAAATTATATAATTTCTGAAAATTATACTGAATTTATCAAATAAAATTCACATCATATGCATCTGTCAACAAACAGTTGAGAAACAATACGTATTATCAGTGTTAACAGGTCGCTTTGGAACTGCATAATGGAATCTGAGAAAGTCTTCCCAGGCGGCGCTTTCATATCGTGGAATGTGCTCTAAAGCAGGAATTTTAGCAGTTTCATTAATTATTAATGGCTTAGTTTATGAATGATTTGTGTGCAAGTGTTAATAAATATAATGCTTTAATAATTATTATACTCTTAAATTTTTCAATTAATTATTGTGGGGAAAGCTGCGGACACCTGCTGGTATATCACAAATAACTCTCTTCATGCCAATTTTTTGTAAAAATGAAAAGAATGTACCGTATATACCCAAATACTACCCGCCCCCAAATTTTTCATTAAGAAGTTTTTTAAAAAAATCTACAGACCCATATATAAAGTTATTTTGCCAGTTTTATTCTTAATTAAACAGTTATAATTAACGTTTCATATCATAAAATAACTACAAAGCATCGTGCTATAATAAGCCGATATGGTACACAATTGTCAAAATTCAGATAAGAGGAGTCCAGTATTCAAATAATACCCGCACCCCAGTTTTTCGTTTGCGATTTTTGAAAAAAAAATGCGGGTAGTATTCGAGTATATACAGTAGTTACCACATTGCATCCCCAAACGAAATTTGATTGAAGCAATCATGTAGCTTTCTTTACCCTAAAAGCAGGAGCAACACACCTTTCTCACTTAACATTCTGATATAGAATAAGAGACTACATTGCAAGTGGTGAGTACTCAGTTGTTTCAACTGATGTAAAGATCACCAGGCAAGACTGAGTTTCTACAAACCTTTTTACCTTTCAGAGGATTTTGTGGAAAAAGAAAAGTTTTAAACAAAAGTTTTAGCCCTTTATATAGGCACCTCATGTACAAAATTTAAACAAAATTGGTAAAGTCGTTTGAGTATGTCTTTCAAGATGCACTGAAGACTACACAAAGGCCCAGGCAGCATAAAATAAATCCTGATGAGCTGGGGGGTTTTAATTACACAATTTGTCTTATTTTATTGATCAATGGTGCTATACCATGTATTTTAACACTTAAGCATAAAAAGCAAAAAAGACAACACTTAGTGGTCGAAGTTCAATTTTTTACAGCAAGCAATTTTATTAATTAGGATCCACATGCACTAAAAATAAACTACAACGGTAGACTATCTTAAACATTTTGGAGAGGAATAGGCACTATAAAGTTGAACATTCTTTAATTAACACAATTAATGTTGACTGATTATGATTTTATAATTATAATACTAACACTATTATATAAACAGCATGGAAAGATAGTAGATAATGAAAATTTAAGAATGTACCTTACTAAGAACATGGAAGTCCTTCAATCCCTTTGCAGCTGACTGTCGTCCTTGGCGCTACCGCTGTTGGCAGGATTGATTACAAACCAGTCAACAATGGCATCGCACATACTGTCCAATTCCCAGAATTCCTCCTTTACGAAATGTTGAATACATTGTCACCACTTATCAGAGGGTACTCCAATTATTGTCCATCTACGAAGGCCTGACGCTGAGTGGAGACCAAAACCAGTGTTGTATGGACATCTCAACCTCCCATAGAATACTGAATGAAATAGGCCTACAGGAACCAAAGAAAAAATTGTGTGAAACACAACTTCCTTTCCCCATAAATATCCCATCATAGGAAACACGGCTGAACTGCACTCAGTTGTTTCATTCTCATTCAAAGAAGGAATATTGTATGATGCCAGACAAAAAAGTTATTATGGTACAAATTAATATTAATACTAATGTATAAACATTTGCATATAGTGTATTTAGGTATGACTACTCACCCTAAAGTCAAAGAAACAATATTGCTGAAGGTATCAGATCAGGACTTGAGACTACGTCAGCATTGCAAAATGCTTCCTAAACCCAATGAACTGGTGAAACTATCATTCCAAAGCTGTCAGTGTCTCCACTCAGCATCAACTTCCATGTACTTGAAGACATCCAGCCCTTCCACATGCACTCGAACTTCCACAGAGTGGAGAACGCCAACTGAAATGTAACAAAAAAAATCTGATGTGAAAGTCACATAACTTCCTCTGCCCAAATAAAAGTTAGCAGTATTCACATATCCTTGTACAGAATCGCAAGACACAATTTTACGCTAATTATCCTATAAATACCTCTTCTTTCAATGATGCGACTAAAAGCGCAGTCTATATAACAAACTTAAAAAAAAAAAAAAAACAAACAAATGACTGCAGACGTTTATTGAACTTTCTGCCGTAAAATATAATTTCCGAAATTTATCGAATATTTCCCTCAGATACATCTTTACTCTATGCATGGCCAACAATACATCTTTCTCACTTCACATTCTTATATAAAATAAAGAGGCCGTGAAAGAGCGCGAATTCAGTTGTTCATCACGTAAGACAAACTTTCTACAAACAGTGGGTGAACAGTGGGTGGCTTGTAACTACCCTCAGAGAATTTTCTCGAAAAAATGTTTCAAATAAAAGTTTTAGCTCTTAGTATAAGCAACCTATGTGCAAAATTTAAAGAAAATCGTTAGAGCCGTTTTCGAGAAAATCGCGAAAAACGAAAATTTCTTCATGTAAAGTCCCCTTAAAAATAAGAGAAAATAGTCGCCAATCTTATCCTCACATCTTCAGAAGGTACCTGACCCAAATACGAAATTTTGTTTTCATACGATTTTCCGTTTTGGAGCTAGCTTGTTCACAGATATTTTCCACACAGACACACAGACATGTTTCCAAAAATAGTATTTTTGGATTCAGGGGGCCTTGAAACGTGTATATATGCTAAAAACTAAACTTCGAATTTTGGGGTCGAAAACAATACTTCCTCTACCTATAGTACCTATGGTACGGGCAGAGGAAGTAATAACTAACATTTTCAAATAAATGAAATATTAACAGTTTTTCTATAACTTCAAAACACCAGTATTAAAGAGAGTTTCTAAATTTACTGATTGATCCACAGATGGCATCGAGATTTCATCAGACAGTTTTTAAATTCAGTACTGTAATTGAATCAATCCATCAAACTGTTCTGTGATCTGATGAATTTGCTGCTTTCCAGCTGTAATGAAATACTTTAATTGGATGATTGCATTTTGCTTAATTACCAATGTGTGACTTACCCTAAACTGACAGAATAAGTAACATCACTGCTCTCAAGAGAACGCAAAGTTGTAGCCTACTTCAAAAGGCAGCTTTGAAAGAAGTTTCCTTTATCCAAGTTAGTGAAACTATTACTAGAATGCTGTCGATTAAACTTCCATGGTCTTGAAGATATCCATCCCTTTCACACAATCATCTACAGAATCTCAAGGATCTGGAACTTTTCACTGAAAAAAAAATATATATAGGCCTACATAAATATATATAGTCTAGCTGGTAACAAAATAAAATGTTCTGATAATTTGTAAACACATTCTTTGGATAGGTCCCGAGATAGATTTTTAAAGTTTGAAGTACTTACGACAAGCAATAGTGAAGGTTCCCAAAGTCTTCCCAGAAGTGCAGGGAGTACCAATATAGGCAACGACTCAAGTCACAGTGGCTTATATAGGCCTATGCACCAAAACTCCAGATGGGTTCTCAGTGGCGTAGAAAGGGGGGTGTGGCCACCCCAGGTGTCATCACTGAAGTGGTGGAAAAAATGGGAAAAAAATATGAGTTTCAAATAGGCAAAAAAAAAAAAATTACTCATGATACTTTAATAAAAAGAATGATCTTATTTAAAACAAGTTTTTTAATGTTGACTGAGTGAACATAATACACACTGAAACTTCTTAATTAAATCAACGTACACAACGTAACGCAGGTGAACTTGACTATGTGTAGTCTAGAATTGGATAAGAGGGGAGGGGTGTTTCTTTTTCCTGATCTGTCAGCAAATTTCACTCAAGGAGAATTCTAAAAACGGTATCGGTTGATTACCAAATATAGTCAACCCACAACAATCCTAACTGTTGCTGTCCAGGAGAACCATTCCACATCATTTTGTTGAGTTAACTGTGAATTATGAAGCTTCTAAATGCCATGCTGAATTTATTGACACTATTTAATGCATTTATTCATTGAGAATCTCCTCTTCCTAATGACAGTGAGTTTTAAAAGTAACGCTTTCATTATGAATGTCAGTGATGGGAGAAGTACAAAAAGAAAGTAATTGGGCTGAATTACAATACCTGAGAGACATTTTACTTAATTACAGTTACAAATTACTTTTTAAAAAAGTAATTAGTAAAATTACAATTACATTAAACGATTACTTGGCAGTACCTAAAAATTCCTCGTTTTTTGTTTTTGGCACAAGCCCAAATTATTAATGAACAAACAAAAAACACATCAATGAGAATATTTTCGGAAACATTGAGTAACTTTTTGTTAATATTAACTCTAATTTGGATATTAGTTGCAAAAACAGTAGGGATGATGATGTAGCAAGTGACAATGATACTAATACTAACGACTACTAAAATGTAACATTTACAATTTTATTTCCAGAAGTAAATTAAAAGTACAAATTACATTTTTTAAAGTATTGATTACAAGTAAATGGGACCAAAAAAGGAATTGTTACTGTAATCCGATTACTTTTACTCAATTACTTCCCATCACTGATGAATGTTATGATTGCTACGAGAACTGTCAATTATAACATACAGTCTTACATGAATAGCAATGGTTAGGTAACCTTAAAACCAATTTTAAATCAATACATTTTTATTTACTTTCGTGTAAGATATGACAGTATTCCTGCTTACCAGTAGGCCTAACCATGCATTTTAGGTTAGATAACTGTTTACTTCACTATTTTACTTACTCTTATTGATATATTTCTAGAAACAAACTTGAGTTCATATACAAATTCTATAGCTTCTAAAAATATCACAAAATTAAATTTTCGCCATTTTCAGTGTCCTAAAGAAAATAAATACATTTAGCAGCATAGAAGAACATGCCAGTACCATTCACAGTTCATTATTTTTGGGGAATATTTTTCTATTTACCGTAAATTTGATTTGGGACTTGTGGTATTGTCAGTCAGATGCAATTTGTTTTCCTATATGTAAGTTAAGAAATGAATGTGATTATTTAATGCTTGACTGGGATGCCTCAGATATGCAGAATAAGCTTAGATTATCAAAAAGTATTATCCTTTATACATTGAAAAATGGCAACTGTCAGTCCCATGGAACTGCCCAGTTAGAGAAATGTTACCGAAAACTTAGAACAGCAAACTGGGTGTATAGTAGCCTAGTTCTGCTTCATCCTCTATCCAACCATCCCTCGCAAATCCTACTTCCCTTAAAACTATCATAATATTGTCCACCCACCTATGTATAGGTCATTGTCTCTGCCCATCAGGATCTTCCCAATCCATATAGGCTATTTGGGATGTCTTTCCTGCCCATTTCATCTTCCGTGATTTAATTGCTATTACGGTATATTTGGTGAAGAGTACAGGTTATGAAGCTCATCATTTTGCTCTTAAAAACTTCTTAAATACAAGAAGTCAATTTAAAAATCAACAAATGATCATTTTCAATTCTGACTTACCAGGAAATTAGAACAGTGGCTCATGTTGTGAATTCAGTTTTGTACTTCGTACTAGCTGCAGAATCTTCCAAAACCAGTGTTCAAATATTGTCAACAGCATTGCGACTTGTCACAGGTTAAGAAAATTCAACCTTCCAACAAAGCAGTACAGCAACTGAAAAATAAATAATTAAAAAGTGAGAAAACTCAAATACTTTCCAGATTTAAAAAAAAGATTAGAAATTCAACATAGGTACATAAAAGGAGGCAACATGAATTAAGTGGTTTGATACAAAAAGACTAATTATTAATGAAAAAACTGTAGCAATCCCCTTTAAACTACAGTAGAATCCAGTTATTCCGAACCCCGCTATTCCGAACACAGTCCAGAAAAAATACTGATTTTTTTAAACTTAAAAAAAATAAGAGAAATTAAAAAGACATTCCAGAAAAAACATACATTTATTGTTATACATAGAAGTTAAACAGAGATGTACATACAGCCTAAGCTTGATGAAAACGCCTGAAACCAAATTGGAAAGAAAGCTGGTTACTTACAGCACATGTCTGCTCCATTTATACAATTCCTCGCACTTAATTTACGCCTTAACAAGTCAATACGTTGATATTATTAATGAAATCCACCTATTCCGAATTCCCGCTAAACCGGAGTTCAGTCTCAATTAGTTCGGAATAGCAGAACTCTACTGTAGTTCAAAGCAAAATTTGGATTTTCCCAAGAATCCCATACCAGGATAGTTCAATTAGTTACATGAATTAAACCAAAGTTCTAGGTGTTTGGGTACATCAATATCTGAATTGGCATAAACAAAACAAAAAACTGAGCAAAACTAAGAGCATAAGTTAGTGAGTACAGAGAATCTGGTGCAGTGAAAATTCCAAGGAAGGTTCAAATGTCACGGAGTGGTTTCTAGGTAACATTGATGACTTTGTGAAAAGTGCTATTTGAGTTAAAATTAATCAATGTCGCAAAAGGTAACTAAGGTAAGAGGAAAATAATATTTATATATGCGATGCCATCCGAAAGTGGAGAGAAAGAGCACAAGAAGGGATCCATATAAACAGGAAAAAATATATGAACATGAAATTGTATTATTATGCCATAGGCAGAGTAAGCGCACTATTTGTTATTTAACTACAGTAGAACCCCGATAATTCGAGCTAATTGGGGCTGAGGCTACCTCGAATTACAAAAAACTCTGATTATACGGAAATATCACTAAATCAATGGGTAAATCGCAAATAAATGTTTAATGAGCATAATAATGGTTTAAATAATAAATAAATAAACAATATAGTAGGCCTACATACCTGTGTTACGCCTGTATGTATATATTGTCAAACATTTCCAATTTGCTACATCGGCATCCTTTAAGGATTAAGTCATTGTCTGACCCTTAATGGAGTGGAACGGGAAAGCGGCACTACTAGGGAAACTTTTATTTACCATTGTCGCTGAGTAGGGATTACTGTAACAATACCGTATTCTTTTCTGAAAGGATGGTATGCACTGTACAATTGATTGACACGAGGTCCCGTCAAAGAAAGATCGAACCTAACGGTTTCTGTCAATCTGTAATAGAAATGCATTAGCAGTCTGAAGCCAAGGTTATTTCTGTGTATTATGAACAAAAACCCTAAGAGGGATAGTTTTACCTGCATTTTTGTACATGGAAAAATTGAGTGAAAGCTCAAAATGTAACACATTCGGAAGTGGGTAAAACTTACATGTGGACACCGTATAAAAACGGGATTTTACTCTAGTTTTATGTAAAATTTAATTTTCTTAAGACCAGCTCGAATTACACGGAACCTCGAAATACCGGGGCTCAAATTACCGAGACTCAACTGTATATGTGCTTGTGATCTGAACTAACCAAAAGGCTTAATGCTTACAAATGTTTAAATACAATTTGGGGGAAATAATTTGGTGCATTGGAAATTGAAGAGCAACATTCTTCAATTAACACATTTAATGGTGACAGTATGATTTTATAATTAAAATACTAACATCGTAATGTAAACCACATGCCCCCCAATCCTGCCATTTGCCTATAGGTAGATGACGCAGCGGTCGGGTGGTAAGCCTTGTTCCTTCGGGAATGTTGCACCACGGAGTTTTATTTTCGGGGGGGGGGAAATAGTTTTATGCTGCACACTAGGCTCCTCTCTAATGGGGCCTGCCTGGGAAGGTGGAGTTTAGGGTTTTATCACAGAAGAAATTCAATGCGAGATAATAAACCTCGTGCTATTCAGTATATTGCTCCTAAACTAACAAACATTCCTAATCTAACAAAACAGCGGAGCTTGGCTGGTGTGCAGCATAAATCTATCTATTGCCTTTTTTTTTAGTAATATAAACACTATGAAAAGATAGTATGATACTGAAAATTAAAACTTACCTTTTTGAGAATGTGTAAGTGCTTCAATTCCTTTCCAGCTGACTGTCGTCCTTGGCCCTACCGCTGTTGGCAGGATTGATTACAAAGCAGTCAACAATGGCATCGCACATACTGTCAGAATCCCAGATTTCCTCCCTTATGACATGTTGAATACACTGTTACCACTTATCAGAGGGTACTCCAATTATTGCTCATCTACCAAGACCTTGACACTGAGTGAGAACCAAAACCAGTGTTGTATGGACATCTCAACCTCTCATAGGATGCTGAATGAAGAAAAAATTGTGTGAAACAACTTTCTTTCCCTATAAATATAGAAAACACGGCTTAACTGCATTCAGTTGTTCCATTCTCATTCAAAGTAGGAATATTGTGTGATGCAAGAAAAAAATCTAAGTTATTAATGTATAAATAAATATTATTAATAGTAATGTATAAAAATTTGATATAGTGGATTTAGATGTAACTACTCACCCTAAATTTAAAGAAATAATATTGCCGAAGGTATCACATCAGGACTGGAAGTTAACATTTCCTACGTCAGCATTGCTAAATGTTTCATACACCCAACGAACTGGTGAAATTGTCACTCCAATGCTGCCACAGTCTCCACTCAGCATCAACTTCCATGTACTTGAAGGTATCCAGCAGTTCCAATGTGCACTGAAGCTTCCACAGGACGGAAAACTCCAACTGAAATATAACAAAAATAATTGTAACAAAACTTCAAATAAATGAATGATAGTTTTCTATAACATGAAAACAACAGTAATAAGGAGTGTTTATAAACTTACCGATGGATCCATTGAAGGCATCAAGCTTTCATCAGACAGTTTTTAAATTCAGTAATGGAATCAATCCATCCAACTGTTCTGTGATCTGATGAATTTGCTGCTTTCCAACTGAAAATGAATTACTTCAATGGGATGTCTGCATTTTTATTAATTACCAAAGTGTGACTTACCCTATACTGATAGAACAAGTAACATCGCTTCTCAGGAGAACTCCAGGTTGTACTTGAAGCTAACTTTTCAAAAGACAGCACTGAAAGAAGTTTCCTATATCAAAGTTAGTGAAACTATTACTACAATGCTGCCAATTCAACTTACATGGTCTTCAATATATCCACCCCTTTTAAAGACACATCTTCTTTACAGCCTCGAGGATCTGGAACTTTTCACTGAAAAAAGAAAATAATTATATAGGTCTATAGTTCTGAACTAACCGAAAAGGTTTAATGCTTAGAAATGTTTAAATATAATCTGGGGAAAATAATTTCGTGCATTAGTAATTGAAGAGCAACATTCTTCAATTAACACATTTAATGGTGATAAGAGCATGATTTTATAATTAAAATACTGACATAGTAACATAAACACTATGGAAAGATAGTATGATAATGAAAATTAAAATGTACCTTATTGAGAACATGAAAGTGCTTCAATCCCTTTACAGCTGACTGTTGTCCTCAGGACTACCGCTGTTGGCAGGATTGATTACAAAGCGGTCAACAATGGCATTGCACATACTGTCTGATTCCTAGAATTTCTCCTTTATGACATGTTGAATACAACGTCACCACTTATCAGGAGGTACTCCAGTTATTGCCCATCTACCAAGATCTTGACTTTTCTAAATCCAGTGTTGTACGGGCATCTCAACCTTCCAAAGACTGCTGAATGCAGTAGGCCTATGGCAACTGAAACCAAAGAAAAATTTGTGTTATACTCATAACTTCCTTTACCCATGATACAGTGAGTCTGAGACAGATTGCACCCGCTTGCCGTGCGCCGTGCTTCTCTTGTGATGACTCAACACTTCCCGCGTGGCGGCCAGCTGTGTCCCTGCAGATAAGTCAACAATTCCTGCATAGCCTGCAGTTGAGCATTGTTCTCGTGTTGTACAGACGTGAAAGTGTTATTCTGTAGTTGTCACAACTAAAAGAAAACATTAGGATAGAGATAAACTCAATAACGGAAGAGATTAAAGAACGATTAATGCGTATTAATCGGAATTTCCTATCACGATGCCAAAAATGTGTGAATGTAGGAGGAGGACGCTTCCAGCATATCCTGTAATAAGGTACAGATCGCGCACCTCAGGTCTGCCGGTCTGCCACGTCACAAAACCACGGCCGCCAGAAGATGACGGGAGGGGTTGGTTGCAAGTTCCTCATGCATGCATGTCATAACAAAAACATTAGTTCTTTAAGTTAAATGAGAAGAAAACTCACCAGTGCAGGTCACAGGTTACTATCACTATCATCACTGGAGCTAGCGTTGATATCACTACTGCTTTCATCACTATTCACTTCGCCTAATGTTACAATTAATTGATCTACAACTGAGTCGATGATACCTTCATTTTCCATATAGATATTTTCTAGCCTTTTTACGCTTTCACAAAGAGGTTTCCATGCATCATCCATTGTACTAAACTTTTCTTCACATAACTGTCTAACATGTTGCGTTTTAAACGTGGTATTTCTAACACCAACATACTGTTTCATTTCAGCCCAGATTCTTTCTATTGGATTTAACTCCGGATGATACGGGGGGAGACGAAGTACAGAATGACCGTAAGCAGCGCACATCCGATCCATAGAGAATTTCTTTTGTGCTGGTTTATGCAACAAAATAAGTTTGTATAATTGTGGTTTGAGAATGCTTTCATCAAAATCAATATTTTGTTCATGAAGCCAGGCAATCATATCACACTTTTTGCTATTTGAATTTGGGGCTTTATCAACTTGCACATTATGATATGGTGCATTGTCTACAATGAGAACAGAATTTGGCCTCAGATTTGGTATAAGTTTTTCAAGTAACCACTTTTCAAAATTTGTAGCATTCATTTGATGATTGTAGTCTCCACTGGCTTGTGTCGACTTCCATATGAAAAGTGCATTCGGAATAAAGCCATTCTCACCCCCAGCGTGAACTATAATTAAACGTTCACCTTTCGAAATTGGTTGATGTAGGCCTTCATTAGTGTCATCATTCCATGAATTTCCAGTTAGGTGAGAAGAAAGAATATACGTTTCGTCCATATAAACAATAGGTCTTCCTTCTTTTCTATATTTTGCAATATTTCTCAGAAAAGAAATTCGTGTTTCCCTGATATCGTGTTTTTCTATTAATATTTTTCTATTTGTTTTTGTTTCCCTCCACCTGAATCCTAGATTACGCAAAATTTTCCTTAGACTCGTTTTCCCGCCCTCGTAATTTATCTCCTCCTTTAGTTTTTCACGAAGTGTTTCTACAGTTGGAATGCATTTTTCAGTCTTATAGAAATTTACTATTCGTCTTACAGCACATTCATCAAAATTATCTAGCCCCGTCACTGGTTTTTTACAGTTACGCTTTTTATTAGGCGTACTGAACGTCGATGGAGGCGTTGCAGCGGACGTCAGTTTTTGTCCTTCAGTTTTAATTTTACGTATCGTACGTAGGCCTACACCCGTAGCAGAAGCTGTTCTTTCTTGTACTTTTCTTAGAGGGATTAAGACTTCGTCATTTTTAGCTTCACTATCCATAAAGTTCAGGATATTATACACTAACTCTCTTGTTTGGCTATGCACGACTTTACCATTAAGTTTGGATAATATAGGTGGCATTTTCAGGCAAATCTAATGACACTACACAAACAAATATAACTAAATATTCTTTCAAAAAAATCACAACTCCGGACCACTACTACCTTCTAGGATACGCACGCAAGCAATACTAAGCTCTCTCGACCGCATGTTTTCGAACCGATCTGAACAACCCTCCCCAACCCCCTGCATTCCAAGGAATGTTTTGACCTGAGTTAACGGTCGTCCAGAGGCACTCTTGAGGTGCGCGATCTGTAGGTTCCTATTTTTGTTATTTTCAAACTTATTTCATTTATTTTCATTGTCACGTATAGACAAATCAGTCAACTGCCAGGCAGTTCCTTTGCCGCATACTGGGGATAGGAGCATTATCTGGGGGGAACACAACGCACGGCGCGGCAGGTGCAATCTGTCAGACTCACTGTATATCCCAGCATAAAAAACACTGCTGTAATGCATTCAGTAGTTCTTTCATCTTTATTCAAAGAAGCAATATTTTGTCATGCAAGACAAAATCTAAAGTTATTAATGTATAAATTAATATTAATAATCCTAATGTATAAACATTGGCATATCATTAGAGTTGATGATTTGGGGTGAATAAAAACCCAGGATTTCGTCAAATAAAATGCAAAATTTCTATATATATTTCGCTATATAAAAACTGGATTTCGTAATAAAAACGGTAAAAAAAAAGTCTTGAAAATCAGCTTTTAAATCTAACTGTATTCTTTCTGTACACTGATAATATACGGTATATATCAAGCAACATGCAGGAGTGATATGACAATGTCTTGAATTCATATGAAATGCTTTAACATAAATAAACAGCTTACCCGATTTACTTGAGGGGCTTGTATTTTAGTTTAAAATTAAAATAAACTCCTTGCTTTACATTGTGGTTACGGCAGTTAAAAAAATGCACACATTCAACCTATAATATTTTATTTGTCAACACATAGAACTTAAAAATAGAAGTAGGAATAAAGTTAAAATAATCACTCATCATCATCACCATCATCGATGGAAAACAATCGATGTTTCTCCCAGATATCAAATTTTTTAAAACTGTTTTTTGCTTTAATTTTGATGAATTTACATATTGAATCTGACATTGAGGACATACTGACAAAATTTCCAAAAAACATCGATTTTTTTCATGGAAATATTTTAGTTTATTTATGAATGTTGCCTAATTTTCTGAAAACAAGCCTTTTTTTAAATATATATATATATCGATGTTTTCCATCAAAATACATAGATGTTTCAGGTCGATATTATCGGCACATCGACGGTTACCTCCAAAGACGTTATCGCCGATTTTAACATCGATGCTCATTCCTACTTCAGTCTCTTTCACGCGGGATTCGCCGGGAACCCTACTTCAGTCTCTTTCACGCGGGATTCGCCGGGAACCCTACTTCCGTCTTTTTCACTCGGGATTCGGCGGAAAGCATGACGTTACAGGTTGTAGCCTCCAACACCCACTTCGTAAAACGCGAGATTGTTGAAGTACGTAACTTACAGGTTATTTGAAATCATGATTAAAGATTTATTATTATTATTATTATTCTATTATATAATGAACAGTTATAACTTTTATAGGTGAACACAGAGACGGGAAGAACAGATCGGCCGCTTGTTTGCTTGTTTACTTGTTTCGGCCGTGAATCACGCCGCTGGCCGCCGATTTCTCCTTCCTCTAAAGTCCCTACTATTCTTCAGTTGACCTTGACTTCTTCGAGTTTCAAATAAAGCCGATGACTCCCGTTTTCATCAACGGCTCTAATTTTTAATTAAATTATTTATCGTGAGAAAAAAAGAATACATTCAAATATGAGTTTATTTAAAGTAGAACTTTTACGTTTTCCCGTAAAAATGGGATAAAACCTTAAAAACCGGGTATTTCGCGAAAAGTATTACATTTCGTGAAACTTCGTGAAAGAATGAACACATTTTCAATAAAAAAACACCAGAAACGAATTTATTACAGTAATTTGAACTTCTATTGCTAATTTCGTGTTTTGTGGGTTAAAGAAATGTGACTATCCCTACATATCGTGCATTTAGATTTTACTACTCACCCTAAATTCAAAGAAACAATATTGCTGAAGGTATCAGATCAGGACATCCAACGAAAGCATTGCTAAATGTTTCCTAAACCCAATGAACTGGTGAAAATATCATTCCAATGTTGCCACAGTCTCCACTCAACATCCACTTCCATGTACTTGAAGGTACTTCCACAGGACGGAAAACTCCAACTGAAATATAAGAAAAACAATTGTAACAAAACTCCAAACAAATGATATGATAGTTTTCTATAACTCGAAAACATCAGTAATAAGGAGCGTTTATAAACTTACCGATGGATCCATCGAAGGCATCAAGCTTTCATCAGATAGTTTTTAAATTCAGTAATGGAATCAATTCATCCAACTGTTCTGTGATCTGATGAGTTTGCTGCTTTCCAACTGAAAATGAATTACTTCAATGGGATGTCTACATTTTACTTAATTACCAATGTGTGACTTACCCTATACTGATACAAGAAGTAACATCGCTTCTCAGGAGAACTCCAGCTTATACTTGAAGTTAACTTTTCAAAAGACAGCACTGAAAGAAATTTCCTATATCAAAGTTAGTGAAACTAACTACAATGCTGCCAATTCAACTTACATAGTCTCCACCCCTTCCAAAGACAGCCTCAAGGATCTGGAACTTTTCACTGAAAAAAGAAAATAATTATATAGGTCTATAGTTCTGAACTAACCGAAAAGGTTTAATGCTTAGAAATCTAATATATAAAATCAAAAGTGTGTATGTATGTATGTATGTTTGTTCCTTATACAAATCTACATTTCTTTACCAATTTACACGACATTTTGCACACATACCCAGTTAAGCCCGGGAAGTATAGCTGTCAACATTAAAATTGAAACAAATCAGTCCTTCCCTTGAAAATTATATAATTTCTGTGAATATTCTACTGAAAAAAATGAAATGTTGTTCAGTTCACATGACAACAGTGTATTGTTTACTTTGATAACATTGGGCTTTGGAGACTATATAATGCTGAACTTTAACGAATTATGATTTCATCGATGTAATATATTGGCGAAAATAATTACTGAAAATGAAATCCACGAAAATAAAGCACAGTGTGATGTAGTCACATAACTTTCTCTACCCTCGACATAAGAAATATTTTCTCACTTCATATTTTGATGTAGAAGAAGAGGTCTATTGCAGGGACAACTTAAGTGTGTGAGTATGCTATATCAGAAGTCTGTAAACAATCCTTTCTGCTTATACGTTATTCATAGCTGTAGGCCTTGATTAGTTGAGAAATAGGGATGTTTATCATAGGCTCTAAGCATGGGATGGAACATTTTGAGTCCTATGCTCGCAGTATACTATGTCCCGGGTTTTAGGGGAGGAAAGTATGAAAGTGATACTGCATTTCTCTTTTATTTCAGCCCCGAAACGATTGTATGGTAACATGAGTATGAGAAATAAAATTTTCCGTCAAGTCAGTACAATCTTAAGTAATTTGTGTTTCTTCTTATTTCAACCCCTCCCAAGCATGATGAGTAGAAGCAACGGAATGCAGCATTCCACATCCTCTATGAGCCATAAAAAGCTATATCCAGGTTATGACATAAAATTTTTCAAGCTGATTCTTACTTGTATTAATATCCCAGACATGGATTTAATGTCTAATTCCTTTCCCTCCACTTGATTAATAGTATATAAATAATAACTTGGCTTCAAAGTACCTACAAATGTAGGACGCCATTGGATGTGTGTTCTCAACGGAGAAACCTCCTGTGGTCTGCCTTGTCTTCTGAATCAGTTGAGGAATTTGATGTCATACTGGCATGTTGTCATGGTAGCTCAATGGTAGAGCATCAGCGCGTTAAGCTGAAGATCCGTGTTCAAATCCCGGTTATGACATAAAATTTTTCAAGCTGATTCTTACTTGAACTATATCCAGAGTTTTCTGATGGAATAGTTTGAGTGTGATAAATCTTTTTCTTCATTTCAAGTTCTACATACATAAAGTCCTTCATAAGTTAATTTCAAATTAAAAAATACAAAGCCCGGGCGATGCCGGGCCTTTTCAGCTAGTGTTTAAATATAATTTGGGGAAAATAATTTTGTGCATTAGAAATTGAAGAGCAACATTCTTCAATTAACACATTTAATGGTGATAGAGCATGATTTTATAATTAATACACTAACGTAGTAATATAAACAGTATGGAAAAATAGTATGATAATGAGAATCAAAATGTACCTCATTGAGAACATGAAAGCACTTCAATCCTTTCCAGCTGACTGTTGTCCTCAGGGCTACCGCTGTTGGCAGGATTGATTACAAAGCAGTCAACAATGGCATCGCACATAAGTTACTGTCTGATTCCTAGAATTTCTCCTTTATGACATGTTGAATACGTCACCACTTATCAGGTGGTACTCCAGTTATTGGCCATCTACCAAGATCTCGACTTTTCTAAAACCAGTGTTGTAAGGGCATCTCAACCTTCCAAAGAATGCTGAATGCAGTAGGCCTATGGCAACTGAAACCAAAGAAAAATTTGTGTTACACTCATAACTTCCTTTACCCATAATATATCCCAGCATAAAAAACACGGCTGTAATGCATTCAGTAGTTCTTTCATCCTTATTCAAAGAAGCAATATTTAGTCATGCAAGACAAAATCTAAGTTATTAATGTATAAATTAATATTAATAATAATAATAATATTAATAATACCAATACCAATGTATAAGCATTGGCATATCCTGCATTTAGATTTAACTACTCACCCTAAATTCAAAGAAACAATATTGCTGAAAGTATCAGATCAGGACTTCCTACATCAGCATTGCAAAATGTTTCCTAAACCCAATGAACTGGTGAAACTACCATTCCAATCCTGCCAGTCTCCACTCAACATCCACTTCCATGTACTTTAAGGTCCTTCCACATGCACTCCAACTTCCACAGGATGGAAAACTCCAACTGAAATACAACAAAAATAATTGTAGCAAAACTTCACATAAATGAAATGATAGTTTTCCATAACTTGAAAACAACAGTAATAAGGAGTGTTTATAAACTTACCGATGGATTCATCGATGACATCAAACTTTCATCACAGTATTTAAATTCAGTAATGGAATCAATCCATCGAACTGTTTTGTGATCTCACGAATTTGCCGCTTTCAACTGAAAATGAATTACTTCAATGGGATGATTGCATTTTACTTAATTACCAATGTACGACTTACCCTAAACTGGCAGAACAAATAACATCACTGCTCTCAGCAGAACTCCAGGTTCTACTTGAAGCTAACTTTTCAAAAGGCAGGACTGAAAGAAGTTTCCTAAATCCAAGTTACCGCTACCGCTGTTGGCAGGATAGATTACAAAGCGGTCAACAACGGCATCGCACATACTGTCCGATTCCCAGAATTCCTCCTTTATGACATGTTGAATACATTGTCATCACTTATCAGAAGGTACTCCAATTATTGTCCATCTACGAAGACCTTGACGCTGAGTGGAGATCAAAACCAGTGTTGTACGGACATCTCAACCTTCCATAGAATATTGAAGTAGGCCTACAGCAACTGAAACCAAAGAAAAAATTGTATGAAACAACTTCCTTTACCCATAACATATTCCGGCATAGAGAATACGGGTGTATTACAATCAGTTGTTTCACCTTCATTCAAAGAAGCAAAAATGTGTGACGCAAGACAGAATCCAAGTTATTAATGTAGCCTATAAATTAATATTCATAATAATGTATAAACATTTGCATATAGTGTATTTAGATGTAACTACTCACCCTAAATTCAAAGAAACAATATTGCTGGAGGTATCAGATCAGGACGAACTAACTTTTCTGTGTCAGCATTGTAAACCCAATGAACTGGTGAAACTATCATTCCAATGCTGCCAGTTTCCACTCAGCATCAACTTCCACATACTTGAAGATATCCAGCCCTTCCAAATGCCCTGAAATGTAACAAAAATAACTGTAACAAATATTCAAATGAAATGAAATTACATTAACAATTTTCTTACAACTTGAAAACAACAATAATAAAAGGCGTGTTTATAAACTTACCAATGGATCCATCGATGACATGAAGCTTTCATCAGACTTTTTTAAATTCAGTAATAGAATCAACCAGCAATCCATCAAACTGTTTCATGATCTGATGAATTTGCTGCTTTCCATCTGAAAATGCTGAAAATGAATTACCGGTACTTCAACGGGATGATTGCATTTTACTTAATTACCAATGTGTGACTTACCCTAAACAGACAGAATAAGTAACATCACTGCTCTCAGGAGAATGCCAAGTTGTACTTCAAAAGGCAGCATTGAAAAGAAGCTTTCTAAATCTAAGCTAGTGAAATTATTACTGGAAGGCTGCCAATTCAACTTATATAGTCTTGAAGAAATCCATCCCTTTCAAACTCACAATCTTTTTCACTAAATACACTGACAGACAGAAAAAAAAAAGATTAAGTAGCCTACTTAAAGATAGGCTATTTAAAAAAAATAAGTTTAAATAAAAATTATGAAGTACTGCCTGTGCATTTAGACGTGAACACTGTAAACACGATGCGCAGTGGTATCAGTCTCACGTGATCCATACTAACAACACACTCCCCTTCCGTCCTGCCCTATGTCTGCGGCGCATGCAAGTGTTCACGTCTAAATGAACAGGCAGTAGTGCTTGCAATTGTAGGCCTATACATTTTTAAGATTAAAATTTAATGGAACATTTCACACAAATTCCCCAAGTTTACGTCAATTTAAGTCAATGATGATCACAAATAAAGAAATAAACACTTCTGTCATTATTTTGTTCAGTTTGCTTCTTAACTTTAAATTCAAAATTTGTACTGTAAACTTCAAAATGAAATTGTAAAACTATGTTTATAACAAGAATTCTGGTCGAATTAACACAAAGCACTCAGTACCTGGTGAATTCTCCTCTGGCCCCAATTACAGCCCCCAGTCTCTATGGCACGGTTTTGATTAGGTGTCTGATGTCATCCTGGAAGATAAGGTCCCATTCCTCTTTAAGTGTAGCCCGCAGATCATTTAAAGTGTCTGGAACAGGATTACGACTGCGGATTCTTCTACCCCATCTATCCCAGACATGATCTATAGGATGTAGGTCACGACTTCTTGCTGGCCAGTCCAGAACAGCAACCTCTTTATCATTGAGATAATTTGACACAATGTTCGCTGTGTGTGGACATGCATTGTCATGCATGAATATGAATTCATCTCCAATAAATGGCGCAAAGTGCACGATGTGATGAGCAAGAATTTCCATGATGCAGCGATGGGAATTGAGGTTACCATTCTTGATAAACTTGGTCTTGGCCTCCATGGAGATTCCACCCCACACCATCACGGATCCTCTGCAGTATGGTGTTCTCTCAGAGAATGTGCATACCACTCTCCACGTCTCCAGATTCTTCCCCTACCATTTGAAGTTCTTAGGCAGAACCTGGACTCGTCAGAAAACAAGACATGGCTCCACTATTGCATGGTCCATTGGGCATGTTATCGGGCAAACTGAAGACAGGCAACTCTGTGCTCTTTGGTCAGAGCTGGACCCGCAGCAGGTCGCAGTGATCGAAGATTTTATTCTCCAAAGCGTAGTTGTACAGTTCTCTTGCTAACATTAACATCCCGCACCTGGTGGACACTATTCCGAGCTTCAACCGCTGTGATTCCTCAGGACCTGGCTGACAAGAAATTGGTAATCTCGGGCTGAAGTCTTCCTTTTTCTGCCATACCCAGGTCTTCTGGTATAACTGCCTGTTTCTAGAAATCTTCTCATGGCATCTTGCACTGTGGTGTACGGTGAGCCTGAGGTTGCAGCAGCATAACGGAGGCTGTTGTTCATGATCAATTAGAGCAACAGCTTTGGCAAAGTCTTCGGGACTGAGAGGCATAATTTCAACTAAACTTACCGACAGAATCACTTCGATGCAAAGGGAGACGGTTTCCTTTCAGTTTGGAAGGAAATGATGCAATACAAAAATGAAACATCCTGTAGTATGTATGACAATCAGATCGGAAATGCCCTATTGCAATTTTTTGTTTTGTATGGTGATAAAGTGAAGATATGAAGAAAGCAGATACTAGCATGATAGCCACTCGTCTTTACTACTAGACCATTGAGTGATCGTTGCGGTGTCAAGTCAGAATTACTATTTAAGTTTAGAGCGCTACATGAAATAGCAGAGATTGTAATTGTGAAATATCGTTTTTGTAGGGAAATTTTAACTGGTACAAGAGTCGTTTTGGTTTTATTACGGTAATCAACATAATTGTAATTGTGAAATATTTTGGTAAGGAAGTTTTAACTGGTACAAGGGTCGTTTTGGTTTTATTAATCGTCTTGTGGGTGGCCTATGGGCATAACAAATCTATAACTGTTTCCAAACCAACCTTTACAGTCATGTGGTGGGTCCTGAGTAATGCTAAAGAGGCTCTGGTGATGATATGGTACCGGTACAAGGGTTATTTTCGTATTTAGCTGCAATGCTGGCACAAGAAAGTAGGCATCTAGGGGAGCAGGGTAAGCAGGCTGTCGCCATAGCAATGCAACGGCCAGAGTGGGCGGAGCTTCAGGGGCGACCTGTTCTCTTTCGCCCAAGGGTGATCTTGTACAAGGGTTACTTTTGTATTGTAGTAATTAGTGCAAATATTTAGGTACAAGGGTCTTTCTTGTTGGCACATTAAACAGTGAAAGGCTGGCGGCTAGGGGAGACTGAGGAAACTGGCTGACATAGCAAAGCACAGGAGTGGGCGGAGCTTAAGGGACGACCTGTTCTCTTTTGTCTAAATCTTTGTGCTGTATTATCTTGCAAATAATATATCTAGATATATCAAAACTTTTGTAATAGGCCTATGTAGGACTTAGAAAAAAAATTTCGAGATAGCCTACATAATCATTTTAGCGGACTAAAAGAAAATATATATATATCTAAGAACCTATTCTAAATACGAGCTCATTTTTCCGTACTCTAATCTAACCTTTCAATTACGGAATTCGGTACCAGTATCTTAAAACAATCGCGAGTCAAAATGCTATTAATGAAGTCATTTTTCAATAAGAGCAGCATGCCGTTTTCTTTCTTGGACACATTATTCATTTAATAGAAGTAATAAAGTAACTTCATGGGGTGGGAGGACATAGTTAACGTTAAAGCATCACGTGATATTTAATTTCTAATTATAGTTACCGGTACTGTATTTTACAACAGCTGTAATAAATCATGCTTCTCATCCAATTAATTAAATTCCCAAGTGAAATACCTGTTAACTAAGAGATTTGCGAAGAAATACGACCAGCCCACTCAGCCGTCAAAATCAGCTGTAGTTAACAAGTGTTACGAAAATGCCTCTACAAAGATAAAGTATCACGGAACTTTTAAGAAATTCTGAAAACGAAGTAAATTACATCAAGAAATAAGCATCAGCAGAATACTATAATTAAACTTACAGTTAGAAGCCAGGCAAAAGAAGTTTAAAACAGAGTCCATCATTCCGCGCAGACATCAGGTGAGTGGGAGTTGGCCGTTCCTTGAACCGGTTTAGCGGAAGTACTCGGATGTGACGTCATGACAAGTTGAATGCTGAAATTTAAAATGTATCTCGAAAATTCCTATAAGTAGCTTGAAATGTCTTTATAAAACAACATTTTTAATATGTTTATTTTTATCAATATACCTGTAAAACCTTTTTACTAATAACTTATGAAAATTTACATAACCATCTGTCCTCTAAAATTAATACGATACCGGAAACTGGAATTTGAAGAAGTCGACGTTAAAAAAAAATACGAAAATTTCCAAGTAAAAACCATGATAAATAAGAATAACTGTCTAGTTACTCAATGGTTTACAAATAGAGGCAGAGTTTTCAAAAATCTGCTGGCTTTAATTAACAATACTATTCTATACTGATGTTCTTTATGCTATACTTCTGTCTTGTTCATAGTTTCACAGGACTGCACTACCATAGTCAAAAGAGAAATGTATTTTTTTTTATTATTCACCGCCAAACTTAAATGTTTTAATTATCGTTTTTGTATTCCCAAACCCCATTAAAGCATGCTCCTTTTTGTCATTTTTTCTACCCATTGCTATTTTCTTGCCTCTGATTCCCACGTCTTGTAACAAACGTGATTTTCTCTACTGTAATCATTACAATAATTTTTTTTCTTGCCTCTTACAACACTCACAAGACTTTCTCTATCAGAATCCATTAGTATCTTATATTATCCGATGTTCGGTGCCTCCAAGCATTTTTATTGGCTCGTGAAGACAGCCAATCAGTGACAGAGCTGTCACAAAACGGTAAATGAATTACACTGATTAAAGCCAATACTGGGGCATTACATGAGTGTCAGGTATCAAATGAAAGATTTAACTAAGCTGTATACCTTAAGATATAAGCAAATTATTTTAGCAAAGATATTCAAATATAAATTTCTAATCGATGTCTCGATCCAAAGCCCTATAGGCGATTTATTCAATGAGCAGTTCATACAGGTTATGAAGCTTGTCGTTATGCAGTTTTCTCAGTCCCCATTTCCATCTCTCTTATGTCCGAATATTTTCATCAGCCCCCTGTTTTCGAACACAATCAGATGATGATCTTCCTGGTATTACCTATTTAGATATTACCTTTTTCTAATTAGAACTGAAACTTCAGATAAACGAGTCTCAAGTTATGATATCCACTTTTACTTAATCCTCCAAAGATTTGATAATACCGTTATTAACCAAATACTGGGTGCCAAATAGACTCCGCCCATTCCGCATTCCGTTTTGAAATTTTAAATTTGAAACCATGATAAATCATCTTCATCAATGCATTGGACTACCAGCTGTAACAACACAACCTTCATCAAGACCGACAGAGACGAAACAGAAGGCTAAACCGGAACACTTCCAAGACCGGAAATCAGCTGGATGACTGACGTCACTCACCCGCCCACCGGAAGTCGGCTATTTTAAATTTGGTTTTATTTTTTAAGCAGCTGGTCTTTTACCCCTTTTTAGCATAAAACTGTACCCCATCCCACAGAAATACTTGGTTGTAATATTCCAAAATTTAAAAAAGTTAACAGAAGACAATCTAATAAGTTCGCTCAGTAGAAAAAAATTAATTACACAAAAAAATGTGATTTCATAGCAGAATACTATTGAAAATTAAAATGTGAGAGCTAAAGAAAATTTGGAATAAGAGTAGAATTGCTCTCACCACGGACACCTTTCCACTCCGTTCTCGCCCACCTGACCGCTTCCCCTATCCCGCCTGCCGCTACTCAACGCCGGTAATGCAGCTCACTGTGTTATATGCATGCAAATTATATTCAATGCAATTGCAATCACCAGAGCCTCTTTAGCATTACTCAGGATCCGCCATTTGATGGTAGAGGTTGGTTTGGGAAGGAGAGGTCGTATTTGTTATGTCTCTTTCACTTCACTCAGTGCTAAAGCTGGAAATTTTTTCTAGGGGGAACCCATAAATTTATTTGCAAGTATTTATTTATTTTCATTTTATGACACCAAACATAATAGTCAAATGGGGTTACTAACAGTAAAAAAATATTGAATGTTTATTACTGTAATAACTAATTTTATGTGGATGTATTATTACTGTATTACTAGATAGCGTTCATCTTGATGCCGTCATAGCATGGCATTCAGGTAGACAGCACTTACCAATTGGTTCGTTATAATCTTACATTATTGTGACAGAAATAACATTTTAGAACAAAACATTACTATACACAAAGGTGTATGATATAATTTATGTACTTACATATTTTTGAGGTGGTTGAGCCGTAGTTTTCCTCAATTCACTTTTTGCATTTTAATCAGAGCTGCCGTTTTCTGTCAATTCAATGTGTCATCATACTCCTCCCTTCCAGTGCTAGACTTTTTCTTCTGTAACCAGGGTACACTTGTGGAAATATATAATTAGTGAGGGAAGTGAGTTGGATACCGGCAATGGTTTTATCTGTCAAATAGAGTACCATCACTGAAAATCAGTGTATGTTAAAAAAACTGTTAACGTTCCTTTGTAGCAAAGAGTATGCCCTATTATCTGTTTGAGTTGTAATATATTTACTTTTTTATGATCATTCACCCACCGGTACATTTTAACCGGTATCATTTGTCAGTACAAAAGGCTGTGACTGGTAACTTGTGATGGCCTTTGTTACTATCTTAATGTCTATGTCACTGCTAGATGTGAGGCCACTTATATGTTCTACACACAAATAAATGTATTCAATTTTCCTGGGTAGGAAAAAGTTTTGAATTTTTAAAAAATATTCTGAGGGAAGTCTTTCAAGTAGAGAATTTTATTTTGAGAAGTATTCAGGTGTGAAGATTTTTCAGTAGAGAATTTTTTTCAAATTTTGGGGTAAATGTTTTTATGTAGGAAATTTTTAAATTGAAAACATTTTATGGCAAAGGAAATTTTTTTAAGTGGGGGATTTTCTTTAATTTGAAAAGTTGCAAGTAATTGATTTTTTGAATAAATTAAAAATATATCTGATAGGAAAATTTTTAAGTTGGGGAAATTTGTTTAAGTCACCCCCACCATAACCACTGCACTTTCAAAACTGGAAAAGGGAAAGCTGTTTTGCTTAAGGAAAAACACATGAAACTAGTTAATACAGGCTGATGAAACATTTTATTTCCATGTTAGTCATTGTTTGGTTAAGCACACATATTTCTCAAAAAACAACCATTGTATGTATATAAATAAAATGGCTATGAGAACTTGATGTACTCAATGTACCTGATTTAACAACCATTCCATATGTGAAAAAAATGACTGACATAAAAACCATTATAGGTGCTGAAACATCATGGCTGATATGACAACCATTTCTAGTACATAAGAAAATGGATGGCATGTTATTTTACATTAGATTTGTTCCAGTAAACTGCAAATGTTTGGTGATTTGATTTGTACTACCCCATAACATTTCAATCAATTTGTGTCGTAATATATTATGACCATATCAATTCATATTTACAGATAAACAATTCATATTTACAGATAAACAAGAATTATAAGTTTAATTAAAAGGCTATAACATGCCAACCAAATAAGCCTAGTGATGTAGCTAAAATATATATAAAGAAACACATTGATATTAATTTCATATCACAAAACATTGTATCGTGAGATACATTTTAGTATTACAATGACTGTGCATATCCTTGATAAGTAATTCATGCTAAAGCCTGCACAACTGGTAGGAAATCTTGCTAAAACGTAAGTTTAAAAAAATCAAGATTTGCTCCACTGGAACTTCTGTAATCAATGAATTCACAATGGGCACATACGTCCACAGTGTAAACGATTTCTGAATGTTACTAGAACAAACCTACTGTACTAGAATGCGATGGGTGGCAAACCATTTTATGTATATTACTTAAATGGCTGATATGAGAGAACCAATTTGTGTACTTAACGAGACTGATGCAACAATTTCATATACATGAACAAAATGATCATAAGAATCATTTTGAGTACTCAATACAGCTGATGTGGCAACCACTTCATACACATATAGTTGATGTAAGATCATTATGGCTGATGTGAAAACCATTTTTACATAAATAAAATGGCTGGCATGAGAACCATTTTATGTACATTATGTATTTGAACACTATAGCTGAAGTATCAACCAATTTACGTATTAAAATAAAATGGTTGATGTGAGGTACCAGTACTTACTTTGATTGCGTTTTTCACACATTAGCCTACAAATGGCTACAAAGTGATTTTATAGTACTATCTGAGGTGCACGGGATATATATCCCACAAAATATCTCACAGTTGAGATACAAACGTGTATTATAGTCATATGACAAAAGGTTACTTTTCCCTTAAGATACAAGGTCCTACTTCAACGTGCACATTCTAAGTTAAAGTGATTTTTTTTTCTCCAAAATTGCACATATTCCTAAATGCCATTTTCAATGGAATTGTATACAACCATAATCTGCACATATTCAATCATCACGATATATATATATGTATAAAACATTTCACTGCAATAACAAGAGATTTGTGGATATTCACAAAATTAAAACTACAGTGTTGCAGTGAAATATTACGAGTTTAATTTGATTCTTTAGAATCATGGTGTCTACAGTAAGTAATAAAGTAAAAAAAAAAAGGGGGGGAAAGAAAAAAAATATACACAATCTTCTAAAATAAGACATTCAAAAGTATCTCTCACACCTACAGACATACACATCTTTCAATATAAATACTGACTCAAATACATAACCTGCCTTAAGTGTAAACTGTCTTATGGCAAGTTCTATATGACTCACACTATCTGATAGTTTTGAAAGAAAGCTCTAAATTTCACTAGAAAAGTACTTCCTAGTATATCTCAGCTAATATAGCTACCTATCAATAATGAACAAACAAAAACAAGAAACATTATATGTGTTAGAAAACTGGTATTTTAGCTCCCTTTAAGACACTGACTGAAAGAATAAAAGTTTATACTTATAAGAACACACCGCTGAATTTTTTGAACACGGTATTTAAATGCTAAGACACATACATACATTTTAAGGATACGCATAATAAGTGGCAGTAACTGGTTTAGACTGGAGAAAATATAACACTCTTTGTAGACCAACCCAAATACTCTGTGGGTTAATCTTTTATGCATAAATTAGCACAATACAGTACAAGTAATCGTTGGCACAAAACAAAGACACACCAGCAGAAAACAACATAGAATGGATATTATGTACAAAATCCAATGAAGCTTTATAATATACTGGTAATGTATATAATATAAAGCCAGCTTAAATTATGCCAGTTACAAATCACTTCGTATTTACAATTATAACACCTTCTGCAACAAATTCATGAGCTTTTTCACTGAAATTATAACAATATATTAGTCTATAGCCCTATAGACTATTTGAATGCGTAGTTGCATAAACAACATTAGTCCTAAAAACTAAACTTTACAGCATGAAAAAAGCCTCCTAATTGATAAAAATATGATTCATCCAATTAAATCGGTTCAAAGGATCCTAAATGGGCTCTTTTTTCAAGAAAGGTTCCCTCATCATAATTAGAAACAATTTATACTCCTGAACCACAACATAAGAATTATATGAAGTTGTATGTTCTGTAAAATATCGTTAATGTTTTCTGCTTCAATTTATTTAATTCCAAAGTGCTCTCTTATAAAAGCAGATAATATATGTAGTTGTGTTAAGGAAGTCTTGCAATTACCTCATGATACATCTAACAGCATGATTTACTCAAGTAGTAAATAAAGGGTCTTTCAGTTCTTCGCACTTCTTGGGAGGCCTTATTCCAATGGCTGAACATTAACAATACACTAAAGTGTGTACATGATCCACATGCCAATGCAGTAGGCAACTATGATATTATCAAAAGCAAATGCTTGAAAGCGCCTTAACTACAACCTGAAGACGGAAATAAAACTGTGAGACAATTAAGAAGTCATTTTACAGGAAAAGATTACAAAGTATGGTGTTCTTACTCACACAAAGGAAAAGGAATAGAGCTGTTTGCAGAAGTTCCTGCAGCTATTCTCTATCCCATTTAAGAACGATCCTGTTCAAAAAGAGACATGGCTGTCATAGCCCGCACGTGAGAACGCACATGTTCACCGTGTTTATGTTAGTTTGTTTATTCTCAGTACAACTGACCCGCAGGGTCGTCGTGAACAATGAATCCTTTGTTTTGTTTGCTAATTGATATACTATAATGATGACGATGCCAGTGAGAGTTTGTTATTTCACGTGTAAATGTTGATATTATTATTGCATGAACTTACGAACACTCGTTAGACACACCCTGCTTATGGCGCATGCTAATGATATTAACCAATCACGTTTTGTCACATGATGCAAATTTTCCGCGAACTCTCTGTGAGTTCTCCTCCCCTTTGTTTTGACTAGGATCAAACTAGAATGGGATCAATTATAATAAGTGGATACTGAACAAGATCGTGATATTGATCAAGACATAGGCCCTACTGAATATCCAAGAGAAAAATTACTGTCCGAAATCAGCCAAATCCTCCTCCTGCTAGTTAAGGGATGCTACTATACAATAAAATCTCTCATAACTGGCACTCAATCACCAATATCAGAACACTGGCACTTTTAAGAGCTCAGTTCAACTAAAACTTCTGAGAGACATCATAAAAATTGCAATTTATACTATTCTGTGGGATTGGTTTGCATTCTGGCAACAAATTATACTTACACGTAACTTCTGGAAGTTTTTAAAAGGCACTGCCAGTATGTTATTGCTCAGGGGTCGCTATTCAGGGGAAGTAGGCAAAGTGGCATTTCACCAACATTTTTAAAGTTCATTTTCCTTACCACATATGTTGATTTTTATTTGAAATATGAGGAGTGTCGGTTCAAAACGAGTTAAGTCCACCTCCGATCGTAATGTAGGCTAGTTATTTGCGGATTCGCATTCTCTGAGGTGTTCTGCATGATACTACATAACGTTTTTGTCTCAAATCACAACCTTTCCCCGTTAAAACTGAGCCTGAAATATGGGGTTCGATGCAAAACGTGTTCAGTCCAGAACTTGGTTCGGTGCAAATTACGTTGAGTCCACATTTTAGACGCAATCTCGTGCGAAACAGGTGATGCGTTGAACTTTTACGACGTCTATTGTTGCAGGTGTTCTTCTAATGAAAGCGGCATTCACCAGACGCCGAAAAAGATGTCATTAGCGGTATATAATAAAAGAAAAGGAGCATGGATTTTTCATGATTTAACATGCTTAAAAAACATAAATTGTTTATATTTTGACAATTTGGTACATCGGCAATAGTTCACTTTGTATTAGTGCGATCAGATGTGATTGTAATTCTTAAATAAAATACTAACTTTCGTCTTTTTAAATGATTATTATTATAGTGTTGGGTCAAAATGCGTTAACTCCATTACTTTCGAAACTTTAACTATCAATAAAAGATGTAAATGAAAAGAACGATTTGACACACCCAATACATTTAACTATATATTAATTACTGATTCTGATCAGAAAAAAATATTGCAAATTCGTTTGATAGTTTGGCCACAAACAGTTTTTCGTCGTTCCTGAAAAATCATTATTTGTGGACTAAACGTGTTTTGAATCGACGCTCCTCATATATTTTCTATTTTTGTACTGTGCTGAAGCAGCAAGTACAAGAACAAGCCGGCCAACTTAGTGAAGTCCATGCTCTCCTACTTTCAGACTGTGGGTTACTGTGTTACAGCAGCCAAGCATGTGATCAGACCTGCCGACTTGGTGAAGACTAGTTTTATCTCCACTCCTCTTTATTTCCAGGGTGGAGCTTAACTGGATGGTTGGACTTGGCATGCCCTGGACAGCCTCGACAGTGTTATTAATTGTTACCATGACAACCATGACTTCACCCACTTCAGTCTGTCTGTAGACAGAGGTAGACAAAATTCTTTACACTCATTTCTTCCAGCATGAGAAGCAGTTGAGCTTGCTTCCTTCTTTATTGCATTCAATGATGTATTGCTTTAAATATGAATCCTGCTTATGATATAGTGTGCTTTATTAGAAACACCATTTTCACATTGGAAAGACAAACATAAGAAGGAAGTTTCGAATTGTATAAGAATGTGTACATATATTTATTTCTTTCCTATTAGCTCTTCACCTAACTCCTGAGCGAAGAGCTGCTGCTGTTATTGCCTGAGAGAAACCATGAAGACTGGTTTCTATGAGGGCTTTTTTTTTTCAAACTCCGATGGGGCATAAAATGAAAACCACAGTGTAAATCAAAACTGTTTTATTTGGAACATTTAGCCACACCTTCCAGCTACTTCTCTACATAGTCGCGCTCCGATTAAGACATTTGTCATAGCATGCTACCAACTTTCCAATACCTCTTCATAGAAGCTTGCCGCCAAGTCTTCATGGCATTTTGAAGTGTTTTGAAGTTCTTCGTTGGCGTGGAAGCGTTGTCCTCCCAGATCTTTCCTCAGCTACTGAAAAAGATGAAAGTCATTCGGCACAGGAACGAGATTTTGAAATCCATCGTGATAAGGGTTGAAACGTGGATTCATTACGACAATCCAGAATCAAATGAACAATCCAAACAATGGATGCACACAAATTTCTCGAACAAGCCCAAGATTTATCTTCCACACCAACGAAGAATTTCAAAACACTTCAAAATGCAGTGAAGACCCTTCTCAATATGCTGGTGTCAAGCTTCCATGAAGAGGGTACTGGAAAGTTGGTGCCACGCTACGACAAATCTCTCAATTGGAGTGTGACTACGCAGAGAAGTAGCTACAAGGTGTACCTAAATGTTCAAAATAAAATAGTTTTGATTTTCACTGCGGTTTTCATTTTATGCCCCATTGGAGGTTAAAAAAAAATAGCACGCATATAATGAACTAACAAATGGAATTTATGCCAATTAAGTTGATGGGAATTCTGAATGCTATAACATTAACTGTGCAATGATTCCTCTTCTAGAAAACTGTCACAAAAATCAGTTTGGTATGCAGCCATGTTCACACATTTAAGAAACAGCATTACTGTTGCCAAAATAAAATTATGTACAAGCAATATTAAATTGTACGTAATGGAAGTTAACACAGTGAAGTTATATAACATAATAATTATATAAGAGTTGAATTTCTACACAAAATCTTAACTTTTGGTATAGTTTACCTGTACTAGTTTCGGCGCCTTCGCAACCATTGTCAACAGCTATACTTCAACTACCGTGTTACCCTCCCGCAGGTCTGCGGTTGAAACTAGTAGAGGTAAACTATACCAAAAGTGAAGTTTTTGAGTAAAAATTCAACTCTTATATAATTATTATGTACAAGCAATTTTGATACAATATTTTACCCTCTAACTACTATGCACTGGTTCAAAGCTGGTTTAGTGAAATTTCAATTTTATGTTTTTCTTCTTAATAATTAACTGAATTAATATAGGATTTTTGATGTCATTAACTCGAAAGTACTGGCAGATAAGAAACTTAACAAACGAACTCCATGTGCTGCAATTTCTACAAAATTTATATTAGAAAATATAACTGGGTGAAAGGTATGTACCCTAATCAATTATCTTAAAAAAATGTTTCTTGGAAGTAGTCATTCAGAGAGATTCTACCGTATATCATTGTTAACTATTATTATTCAGATATCAAATAAATTGAGGTATTAACACTAAATAAATTTGTTGAAGAAGGTGTTACATAAATTACTTCAAAGGAATATACGAAACTTAATGATTATGCACATCTCCTACCTTATTTTTTTCCATTAATCCATTTCTATGTACATACTTCTTTCTCATTTATGGCATCCAAAGAATGATGTTTTCTGACGGTGGTCTTTGTAGAACCATCCAATGATGAATATAATTATTAGTCCTACACTTTGAATATCCTTTATAACTAATTTTCCTACTAAGTGTCTATGTTTCCATTAACATTTTACTTCTCCTTTCCTGAAGAGTATGCCTTCTTAGATGACGATCACGGGTAACTTTATCATTAAATATTTTTCCACAGATACGACAAGAGTAAGTGTTTTTGTGTGTACGTCGATGCATATCCCTGGACATTTTAGTACTAAAGCCCTTTTTGCATATTTCACATGAGTAACGGACTTCAATTTCATGGCTGCTAAGATGACTCTCTAGTAGAGATTTCCATTTGAAAGTCTGGCTACAATACCCACAGCTAAAGAACCGCTTTTCACGTTGAATACATTTGTGTTTATAAAATCTGGCTTTCATGCTATATTTCTTTTTACAAACATCACAAAAATAAGCTCCGTTCTTCTTATGGCTATGTGCATGTTCTTCAAGTTGTTTCGCGTCTGCAAACATCTTCTTACAGATATCACATTCCACTGGTATACTCGCCACTGAATGTTCTTCTATGTGCAATGCTAAACTAACCTTGTCTGAAAACGTCTTCTCACAATCATTACAGCTATACTTATCCACTTTAATAACTCTCCGAATTTTCTTCTCCTTTATCTGCTTATGTTCTCCACCATTTTTCCGTTCAATAGCACGCTTACGCCCGACACGAGGTTTATTATCACCTGCAATTTTACGCCCAGAATTTGGAACACGTACGGCACTTGGGATATGTGCAGCAGTTGGAACATTTGGAACACGTTCTCCACCTGGAATAGGCCCAATGATTGGAACATGCTCGTTGGATTGAACACTTCCGGAAGCTGAAACAGGTTCGACTGTTGGGATTTCTCCAGCAATAGGAACTTGTACAAGAAACTGTTTACGAACATATGGGCGCTTTTTCCTTTCGCCAGTATGCTTATTGGCTTGGTGTTTATCATACTGCCATTTCATTCTGAAGGACTTCCTGCAAATTTCACAGTGTTGAGGTCGTTTAGCTATATGGCATTTAAAGTGAACGTCCAAAGCACTACGGTCTCCAAAACAGCGTCCACAATAACTGCAGCTAAAAGGCTTGTCTCCCTTTGTGACGATAACATGTTTCTTGAAATGCTGAAGTTGTATAAAGGGTTTCATACACATATGGCAGAAAAATGGCTGATTTGCAAAATGCTGCTGCACATGAACATCCCTGACACTTCTATTTCTGAAATACACTTTGCACATGTAACATCCATAAGGACGGTATCCAAAATGTACAGGTAGGTGTTTCTCTAAGGAAAATCTTCTGGTGTATGATTCCCCACATATTGGACAGTTATGAGTCTTCTTCCCCTTCAGTTTACGACCCCCATCACGATAAGTGTACTGTTCTGGGGAAGTAACCAATGCATCACTGAGGTTTGAAATGTTCGAAGTACTTAAGTTGTCACTGAGATTTGAAGTATTCATGTTGTCACTGAGATTTGATTCCATAACCTGAAATGTTAAAATATTTATTACGAAACACTGTAGTACAATTTGATGCTGAGGCCCATGTGAGCTTGTAGTGTATACACCTCAGCTACCATTAGACATTATTATTTCCAGCAAACCATCTGAACACAAAACACTTTTATATGCACTTTGAAACATCTGATAATATTAAATTTGGAACTCCTTCAGAATAGCATAGCCAGCCATGCTCTACCATTAGCGACTGTGCCCTTCTGAGCCACGAGGAACAAAAGAGAAACGATCGGTGCAAGGGTAAAATTTCCCATCATAGAAAAGATTCAATGTGAGACATAATAAACCCCGCGCTATTCAATATATTGCTCCTAAACTAATACAAATGTTCCTACCTAACATAACCTGTTATGGACCTAGAATTCTTAATGCAGAAGCTTTTTACCCTTCCATATCTTTCATAAAACATCGCTATAACAATCGTTTATCTGCCAAATTCAATTGGCTTGTAATCATGTTCGTAATTTTGGTGACATTGTAGACTTGGTCCCACTCGCTACGACCCGGTTGTGATGGAGGTCACCTTATTCTCAAGTTGAGCGTCAAATTTTATAGGAAGTTAACACAGTGAAGTTATATAACATAATAATTATATAAGAGTAGACTTTTACACAAAAACTTCACTTTTGGTATAGTTTATCTGTACCAGTTTCGGCACCATCACTACCATTGTCAACAGCTATACTTTGACAATGGTAGCGAAGCGCCGAAACTAGCACAGGTAAACTATACCAAAAGTGAAGTTTTTGTGTAAAATTCAACTCTTATATAATTATTATCTGATAGAAATTTTAATATTTCCTGTTGGTTAAAATGTCATGCTACTGCTGCCCCAGGACTGAATCGTTAGACTGAACCTGGTTAGTTTATGTGGGTTCTGTGAGGGGGTAAAATAAGATAGGGTCAAATTTCCTAAATGGTATCCAGTCTATCTTGTCATATAACTTACACGGCTGTTCCAAAGTTCACAAGAATGGCTACTGGCTGTGAATCCTAGAAATTACAAGTGTGCTTTTACTCACACTAGAAATTACACAAAATGGGTATAGTTTCGTTCATGCTGCACTTCATACACATCTGGTTTTGATTACGTTTCACTAAATACCTTACTACATACAGAAATTATTGGAAGACCGTGTTTCCCACGTATGCTGACAATAAAGATGAGTCTAAGACGACAGTCTCTGAGAAGTAAGTTGAAGTACTTATTTCATTGTTATAGATATTAATGACACTTGTTTTCTATGATAACCATGGGTTAGGTTAAGCTAGGTTATGTATCCTGTGTTTCATAAAAAAAATTAATAACACTTCATTTCTAAGAAAACCCTAGTTTATCTCAGCCTCAGTCATAATTCTTGCCTTCCAGCAGCCATTTTCTGTTCATAGGCTGCCATTTCTTTCTAGGTTAGAAAAGTTACAATTTTTTTTTCTCAATTTACCACTCTTTCGGACATGTGACACAAAAAGTAAATTCATGTAATGGTTTCTGTGGTTTATAAAAAACACACAAGCTTAAAGTCATCAGTTTTTTTTCATGTGAATTAATATAGTGGAGTGTCAATGAAACCATCGATTCAGGAAGCATTAGATAGATAATCATGAAGTCAGCCTATCTGGAATCTGCTTACATTCTCAAGTGCTGTATTGTTTATTTAATAATAATAATAATAATAATAATTTATTTGCTGTCAATTGACTTGATACAAGTTTCTGACATTGTCAAGCTTACAGACTAAGAGCTAATTTCTACAACCTAGGTCTAAGGATAAAAGATTGATCAAAATGTAATAATGTATAGGCCTATGTGCTAATCAGTTATTACAATTCGTCTAAAGAATATAAACATTTTTCTATTAAGTATTTCTTCAGAAGTGTTTTGAAATTTTTCTTGTCAGCATTCTTAATTTCTACAGGTAGCTTGTTGTATAATATAGTTCCAATTACACTTACGTCCTTAAATATACGGTAATTTGCTTTTTGCATGTATATCTATGATAATCTAAGCTACTTCTTGTGCTATAATTATGAATTTCACTATTTTTTGTTAGATTTCTGTTTTGTATATACAGTACTGCTCTATAAACATACAATGAGTACACTGTTAGCATGTTTTGTTTCTTGAACGCAGTTCTACAAGATTCCTTACATTTTAAATCACTAATAATTCTAACACATTTCTTCTGTAATACCATTAGCTTATTCATATGCACCTTTGCAGCACATCCCCAAACCTCAATCCCATAAAGGAGATGTGGGTAGATCACCCCATAGTAGATTGTTTTCAATTCTTCCTTGGCTAATAAATTTTTAAAAAATCTCAAAATGTAAATGGGCTTGCTAATTTTGGCAGATGTCTCATCTATATGCTGTGCCCATGTTAGTCTGCTATCTACCCATATCCCTAAGAACTTGTGCGTGTCTACCTTCTCACAATTTTTATTTTCAATCACAAGTCTATCTTCATGATTTTCTTCATTTGAGTAGTTGTACAACATTAATTTTGTTTTATCCATATTACACATAAGATTATTAGACCTAAAATATTCTAATATTTTATTGGTACCTAGGATCATTGTTTCCCTTAGGGTTAGTTTATTTTCCTCCCAGAAATTTACTGTAGTGTCATCCGCATATGATGTTATAAATGACTTATCTGGCTGATTAATATCATTTACATATATCAGAAACAACAATGGACCCAGTACTGACCCCTGGGGTACCCCATATCTAACAATTCAATGTAATGACCTAACTTTTAACAAAGTGTTATTCTCTTTATTGTAAATTTCAGTTATCTGTTTTCTTCCCACAAGATAAGATTTACAGATTTCTTGAGCTAATCCCCTTATCCCATAATCTTCTAGTTTACCAAGTAGTAGTTCATGCTTGACACTGTCAAAAGCCTTTGAGAGGTCAAAAAATAATGTACCCACTTTTTTATTCTGTTCAAGTAAGCTAACAACCTGATGAATGAAATCACTAACTGCAGTTTTGGTTGAAAAACCCTTCCTAAATCCATGTTGAAATGTATTAAGCACATTCTCTTTATTGAGAAAATCTAACAATCTGACTAGTAGTACTCTTTCATATATCTTTCCAATCTCTGATGTTAAGGTTACTGGCCTATAATTATTTATATCAAGTTTATCACCTTTCTTGTATATAGGTCTTACAATACTAATCTTTAGGCAATCTGGAAATATACCCGTCTGTATTGAATAATTTATAAGATGTTCTAATGGTTTAGCAATCTCATTCTTACAGTATTTAAGTAGTTTTGGACTAATTTCATCCCATCCTGAGGTTACTTTGCATGGCAGTAGATTTATTATTTTTATAATTTCATCTATGTCGGTGGGTTTTATGTATATTGTTGATTTAACAGTTATGCTATTTACTTCCCTCCTATTTCCTCCCTTTTCACAAGTAACACAAAGCCTACAGCAATGAGCAAGGTATCAGTTGATAGGATCTTTTTACAGACTTTTGATATAGCATACTCAGTTTACGTTAAAATAAACAGTTTGTTTAAAATGATCATATATATATATATATATATAAATTCCTACGACAAAATCACCACATGAATTCACACTGTATAGCAATGCAGCCAATGGGCAGTCTTCATGGCAACACTACAGTTTTCAGTGTACATAGCTGGCTTGGGAAACTGAATCAATAAAAATATGCTGTGATGCACTCACATAACGTTCTCTGCCCTGGGCATGGACAATATTTTCTCACATTACATTCTGTTATAGAATAAGAGGCCATATTGCAGGCAGTGCATACTCAGATGTCTCAGCCAATGCAAAGGCATGACTTAAAGCCTGAGTCTGTACACACAATGGATAGCAAGTATGCTATGTCGGAGGTCAATACAAAATCCTATCCATTAATACTTTAATGACTATTTTTGGAACTGATTTGCTCTAGTTTATTGATTTGCTTTTCATATACAGAATTTCATGATTCTGAGGTCAATCTCTATATCATGTACAGCGAACGCTGCTTAATGTAATCGCAGATAATGTTATCACTTTTATTAAGTGCCGTATGGATTAATACTCATACACTGAAAAAAATACTGTTTACTGTGATCGAAAATTCGGTTTATGTTATCATATTTTCCTTTTTGCAGCTTTATTTCCAAGTACTGTATAACATTCAAAATTTCATTTTAAGAGTTTTGTGTCTAACTCAACTGTATTGTGTTGTATAGGAAGTAGTGGTACTGTTCCAAGCTCACAGGATGATCAGTTCGAGGGTACCTAACGTCCTTTTTTAAGTAATAAAACATGTTTCACCCCTCAGTTAAGTTGCAGCTTTTGAGTTATGAAGATAACAGTGTTGACATGCAGTGATTGGCTAGTGTAAAATGAAAAGACTTGAACATGCAGGCGCTAGATGTTTTGCTGTGCAGTGTTCACCATAGATTAGTATAGACTTCCAAAAACACTCATAACTGAGTATAGAGTATTGGTTAATGGACTCCCAAAGGAAAATAAAAACAATTAAAAACTTTGTTACTTGTTGAAAAAATAATTGCTTGCAGTCTATTACTGTATTATGAGTGGTTCAATGAATCATAGTTATGTAGGCCTATTATCTTACGAATAAATAGCTTTTAATTTTGCTTTTGTAGTATATTATCTTGTATAAAAATAATAACCTTCAATTCTTTTGACTGGTGTTATCAATCAATTAATATTATCAGATTAGCTGCATCCCAAAGTGACCACAACAAGCGGCATGCACTGTATTGTTCACTTACATCACTTCAAGATATCCACGTAAACCTAATGCCCTAACAATCAGTTACTGAACAAGGCACAGTACAGAATGAAAAGCAATCAATCTCCTTTCGAGATAAACTTTCTTTGTTGTTAAAAGAATAAAAAACAAACAAACAAACAAACAAAGGTATATATTCTATGCCTTAGTAAATTTATGAGACTTCCTTGAATAAATAGAAACCTAATGGAGCATTCACACTGAAGTACCTTAGCAAGCGAGTCACAATAGTTGGATGCAGGTTGTGCGCTACTCATTTTAAATCCCAAATAAACAAGTTCAAGTCTTCATACCGAAGTAGCGTGGCAATAATGAATCTCACAGAGTGCGACATTCATTTCTTCAGATAGATCTGGACTTATTTCATGCATCACTACTTGGGATGATGCATGCGTACAGTTGCCTTTTCAGCTGTTTTCTAATTGTTAAGAAAATTCAACACATTCGCTTGTGTAGTGGTAGATTGTGGAAAACATGTCATGAAAACTGCTGGAAAGAGAGCAACAATTTGTACATGTGTAGGTTATATGATATATCAATCGAAACTAGTAGGAAAAAAGCCTGGATTAAAATTGCTTAAACTATATCCTCTTTTGGTAAATCACATTATTTTAAATGGGTTTCTCAATAGTTTAAGTGAAAATATATACTTTATGTTAAACTGCAGATCACATTCGCTACTTCGGTATGAATGCAAAACTGTGAACCCAGCAACTCGATGTGCAGCCTGCATCCAGGTAGTGCGATTCGCATGCTATGCTACTTTGGTGTGAATGCTCACTAACAGCAATAACAATATTTTAAATATAAACTCACCTGAGAGTTCTCTTCTATTGCAGAATTTGAGTAATCTTCATGCCTGGAATAATCCTCATTTCTAAAGTCGTTGTCATAGCCATTATAGTATTCAGTTTCATTTTCAATGTAATTCTGCAAAAAACGTAATTATGGAGTTTAGTAAATGAAAACAGAGTAGAGAAAAGATTGTACTAACAGTGTAGTATTAATAGAGAGTTGTTTTACCAGAGATTCATTATTTCCTGACGACAGATTTGTATATTCATGTTCCTCTTCAAACTCAATGTTAAACAAATCTCTTTCACTAGTCGCACGTGTCCGCTTCACTTCAAATATGTCACTTTCCTCTTTATTTCCTTCTGACAGCATCTGTTGATGTAAAATTAAGTAAAATCACTAAAAGCAAGTCAGCACTAAAAGTAAGAATGTCTAGCATTATAATTTCAAATTGTATCTGAAGATAAAACAGTTATAATTATGGCCAGTGCTTTTTTTTCTAGAAGAAAGTTTATCGATACATCATCAGCAAAATCCTTATACATGCTGACAATAAAAAATTCGGCATGAGGTGGCTGGAATTTTTAAAATTGCCAGTATTTTTAGCATTTCCATTTTCTTTGTGATCGACAATGCATGTTTACGTTTTTTGCCACCTCTTATCTTTGCTGAATTCTTAATGGAGCTATACAACAGCGAAGGCCAAATAAATGAAGAAATGAGAAAGAATGAGCAGGAATGTCTGTTAGTAAGTGCAAGCAACACCCAATAGCTGACTGGAGTACAACGCCATCAGAACATAAGCGGTGCCTCCAGAAAACAGTGGTAAATTTGAAAATGTGCTCCAAAATCCATGCCGGAAATCTGAAGATACCAGATTTTCTATGGCCAGATTTTTTAATGTCTACCTGTATACATATTAGCTCTCTTTCGTACATTCCACAAAAGGAGAAATCATTAAATATGACTGTAGGAATACTGTTCAGAGCTTGGAAAGCGATGTTAAGAAGGATTTTTTATCATCTTATGATTTTCAATTAAAAGACGTGTTAAAAATATTTCTAAAACAGTGGATAAAGGTTAAAAAACATGACGTTATGACTCCTCCATAGACTCCTCCATAGAGTCTTCCTCAGGGAGTGTTTGAACAGATATGATGATGTAGGGGAGGAGTGGTTGGACATAATGAGGAGATTGAGAAGGGAAAATCCGGTGGTAAAATTTTCCACGCTGCCTGTGGAATGCATAGAGGGAGCAATGTATGATATTCCAAAGGAATGGAAAGACAGATATTTTAGGAACAATGTTTTTAATCGATGGGGGACAAACAAGTTAACAAGACGAAATTCATTCTTCCTTGTGAGCAGTCTAGTGTGGCGTGTCACCTGAGGAAGACTCTATGGAGGAGTCGAAACGTTGTGTATTTTAACCTTTATCCACTGGTTTAGAAATATTTTTAAATACGTCTTTTAATTGTGTTTGACACAGTGGAATTCAGGACCAATGTGGATGTTTTATCATCTCATGATTTTCTAACATCTTACTTAATTTTACAAATGAAATGAGGAGGTACATTTCAAACCAAGTCCACTTTTGTAAATTTTTCAGGAGAGAAGAAAAACTGTAAGGGATGTAAGAACATTTAGTTTTATGACTTATTTTGAAGGGGATTTAATTAAGGTAGACAAAAACAGACTTCACAGGATAATAAAGCAATAAAGCATACTTGGAATCACATGAAATCATATAAAACTCATTTTCGTCCGTGGGTAGACTTAAGACGGTTTGAAGCGTACCTCCTCAAATGTACTAGCAACAACTGGAGCTTCAATAGTGCAAAAAATAATGTTTTCTGCAACTTTTTTTTTGCTCAAAACTCACAAACAAAAGCGAAAATTAAAAATATGGCTTCAGATCTCTGAGGTCCATAAATCGGGTTGGGCATCGCACACGGACAGACAGAAAGGCAAACACTTCCTCTTATTATACAGATATTGTGTGGCAAATTACTAAACTAGACTTGCTATTCCAGCCTTAGAAGTCTAATCTCTAGAACACTTTATACAACTTCGAAAAACTGAGTGTCCGTACTACTGTGCGGTTGCCAGACCTGGTCCCTCACATCTAAGAAAACAAAATGATGCAACCGCGCCAGAGGAAAATGGAGAGCATTACTACAATTCTTTATTAGAGACAAAATTAGAAATGAGGAAATCATGAAAATGACTGGAATGAGAGAAGACATAGTCCGCCGGCGTGGTCTTGTGGTTAGCGTCGCTGACTACAGATCCGTCGGCCCGGGTTCGATTCCCGGTACCTCCTCGGATTTTTCTGAGGTAGGGAGGTCTGGTAGGGGTGCACTCAGCCTCGTGATTCCAAACTGAGGAGCTACTTGATAGAGAAGTAGCGGCTCCGGTCCAGAAAACCACCATTAACGGCCGTGGGTGTCGGCATGCTGACCACATGCCCCCCAATCCTGCCATCTGCCTACGGGAGATGATGCAGCGGTCGGGTGGTAGGCCAAGTCCCTCCAGGGATGTAGCGCCACGGAGTTTAGTTTTAGGAGAGAAGACATACATAGGCTATGGCTGAACAACTGAAATGGAAATGGGGAGGTCACATCGTAAGATTGCATGAATGCAGATGGGTAGATGCAACTACAGTATGGGGTCCAAGGTCTGGAAAGAGGAATGTTAGTTCGATTTAGAATCTGATGATCCAATTTATTCAAGGAAATAGGAGGCAAAATAACACTAAAATGACTGATATGTACCTAATTACCGTTTTACAAAAATCCTCCCACAATATTTATGAAGCATAATAAAGTGAAATCGAATGTAAGTTACTGGCAAACATTCTGGAAATCCAATACTATCCAGCAAATGAGGGCATAACACAGTGTTGAATTAATGGTATCATGAAATTCTGCTTCAGGATTTCTTTGTGAACCTGAAGTGAAGTTCAGTAAATGAACAACACTGTAAAAAAATGGGCATAAAATAGTACACTATAAAAAGTGCTTAAAATATGCAGAGCAGGATGACCAACTGTCCTCCTTGTACATTGTTTATCAGTGCCATTGCAGCACATGATAATTTTGTATGGGTAGTCTAAATAATGGATAATACTATCCATATAGTTAAACAAGCAAAGTGGAAGTGGTGGCTGTAGTGAAGCTCAAACACATTTGTAGAATAATGGGGCAAATTATATATCCCACAAGATTTGTCAACCTGCTAACCCACCATTCTAGTTGCACTGGCAGAATGATATCACACCTCTAACGTCCAATCACGAGTTTCTTCATGAGTCTACAACACAAATACGGTGGAAATCAAGCTACTTATCGCTAGATCGTGGTATAAAAGAAAGTGTATTAATTAGGGCGGGTGGGTTGGACCAAATCATTCGTCAAGCAACATTTCCTCTCCACAGAACTATTTATAACAAAATACGGTGATATTAAGTGTTTTATGAAGAAAATCTCGGTTTGAAAATATGGGTCCTCTATATTTGGATTTTACCCACTGAGCTGCAAGCCACCACTGAAATAGGAATGATTTCAGCAAATGTGAACTAACCTGTGAAGTGTCATCCAATAGGTGTTGTGAATTCTCACTTTTGTTATCGATTTCATATCCACCAAGTGAACATATAGTTTTTGAGTCAGTTTCTTCGTCCTCCTCAAGACAGCTCTTGCCCTAAAAATAAATATAATCATATTTACTCAACAGTTCCTACATAAGAAATCAACATTCGATTGTGTATTTAACAATTAATAATCATGATCCCCCTTCCATCTATTTATGTAAAATCATAATTCTCCTTCAATCGATTTATGTAAAAAAACAATTCATATTTCTATGTGCCATAATGTTATAAACAAATGAATCAAGCAATTTTGTAACAATGGAACTGCCCCTGAGCATGAGTTCCTGCTCTTTCAAGGTTACAGGACCAACATATGTACGAGGGGGAGTCCGAAAATAAATTTTCCCTCTATTTTTCCCCAGGAAATCGAAAAGCAATGGGGGAAACAAGACATTGGTTGAACGCAAAAGACACCCATTCACCATTGGGTATCGTTTGACTGCAATCCAGCAGATGGTGCAGCGCCCAAGGGGTTTTGTTGCTGAACTTTTTGGAGAATGGAACCATCACTGCTACATGGTACTGTCACACCTTGTCGAAATTGAAGGAGGCGATTCAGAAAAAGCAGCCTGGCCTTGTTGGATTACAACTCAGTGACGGCAACGCAAAACCATATTGCAACACTTGGTTGGGAGCAGCTAGTCCATCTGCCATACAGTCCTGATCTCGCACCCAGTGACTTCCATCTGTTTCTGGCTTTGAAGACTCTCAGCAGAAGGTGCTTTGGGAGCACTGCTCACGTAACACAAGTCGTTCGATGCTTCTTCCGTATGCGGAGCCATGATTTTTTCCTGGAAGGCTTTTTGAAGCTTCTAAAGCTGTAGGACAAATGTCTCAATGTACGTGGTAATTATGTGGAAAAATAAAGGTACGTCTTATCTTTAAGTTCTCCACACCTCTGTATACAATCGCCAGGGGAAACTTATTTTCGGACTCACCCTCATATTATTTATGTACTTATGTGGTGAGTTTTGGAGGGGGAAAAAAAAGAGCAGAGCGGGCTAACAAAATCAAAGCAATCAACAATTCGATGTGTTATGTTAAAAAAATAATCCTATTTGAGCAATCATCTTTCTTACCCGGTTGCTGTGACAACAAAGCAAGGCCAACTGCAATTCATTTCACAATTGGAAATGTAATAACAAGAACTGTTGCTTCGATAGCTCAAAAAGTCACAATTTCTACCAGATTTTTGCTCGTAACTTGCAAACAAAAGCTAAAATTACAAATTTGTCTTCGAGGTGCATTTGGCCACACTTCAGTACATCTAAGTTAAAAATTTCAGAACTCTGTATATCCTAGTCTTGGCTAGATATCACAGACAAACACTTCGTCTTATTAGATAGATGGGTCTGTTCATCTAGAAACAATGAAGGATAGGTATTATACAATACCCTAAACCTTAATGATTTCCATACTAGAAGATTTATAAGAAAATCCAGTACTGTGTTCACATACAATATATGTAGTGTTGTTTATAAAAACATTTGATTGATAACTACATAATATAGTTGTGATGTGAATACTGCTAGTTCTATTTAATGGCTGTAATAAATTGATAAAGACAAAAAAACAAACAAACAAACAAACAAAAATCCAGTCACTGAGTACAGGCAATCAATCACAGGTAGCATTGATCTAGGCTCTATGAAGATCAAAGAGTCCATTTATTTATTTAATAAAATACCATTTAGCCCTATTTTATCCTAAGGTACAATAAGGCTGAAGTTTGAGTCAATTACAATGTATTAAAAAATCCCTTTAGGCAGACCCACAGGCTGAGGTAAATTTTGAAGTGCTTTTGGTTTAATTTATTGTCGCTGCACAGCAGTCTTCTTCTTTAGCCTTGGCATGACAAACCCGCAATAATAACTGCAAAAAAGAAAGAGCACTTTTTCAAACATTCAAATCTCGCCTTATATGAGAACTATCGAGAAACTAGATTTGTAGAGTACTCATTAAGAGCGTTTCAACGATACCCCACAAGACGTGGTTTCAAAAATTTCCATCCCCCACATCCACTCGTATCCCCAAAACCCCCGAATCGTTGGTGCCACTGTGAACTCCATAGGAAGTACTCTAATTTATTCAAACAAAGTTTCCCTCTATACTTCATAGGGGCTGCGATATAAATTTTTCAAAATTTCAACCCCCTCCCCTGACTCCCCCTTGGGCCAATTTTGCTCATTAACAAATTTGTCCGAACTACTGGACCTAGAAATAACATAATAAAATTTGGTTCAAATATCTTCAAAATTACAGCCGCTAGCATGTAAAGATAAAAAAATACATATAAATATCACAATTTTTTTTCTGAACGGGTGGTGGTTTCGTACTTAGGGAGGCATGAAACGTAAAGATATGAAAGAATTTTTCGAAAGTCATGACATGGTATCAATTGCAATAGGTAAATTTTTCTTCGAAATGTACCTAAAAAACACACCTGTTTTCTTTTACAAACTAGAGTAGCCTGTTTTGCTGAAGTTTAAATAAAGTAATTTTAATCTCGTAAATATACAACACTAGTGTAAAGGCCCGGCACTGCCCGGATTTTGTATTTTGCATGTAATTCAAAATTTAATTATGGAGGACTTTTGATTTTCAAGCTGTAAGTCCTTATAAAGGTAGGCCAATCTAGAGTTTGAAGCGAAGAAGGACATCTTATCACTCCCAAACTATTCCCTCAGAAAACGCTAGATATAGCTTTTATCACCCATGTAGGACAGTTAAGAATTTTGCAACTCATTGCCTCTACACACCATGTCTTGTAGGGGTAGAAACTCTGGTAACAACATTTTACTGTCTTTATGGGATATTTTATTTCCCACTTTCATGTTGCCATACAACCATTTCAGGACAAAAATCAAAAGAAAATCAATATCACTTTCACACATTCTGGCCCAAAAATGAGATATAACAATTTACTGTGCCCATAGGACTAAAATGTTCCATCCTACTTTCTCTCTTTTTAAAAGTATACAATAAACATCCCTATTTCTCAACTAATACAAAGCCTACAGCAATGAACAACATATCAGAATCTTTTAGACTTCTGATATAAGCCTAAGATACTCGATACCCATCGTTCCATAACTTAGGCTGGGACAACTGAAAATGCTCTCCCCACAATACCCTTTTATTCTAAACAAAAATATGTGAGAAAATGATATTGTCCATGCCCAGGGTAGAGAAAGCTATTTCATGCATCGCACCCGATATTTAGGCTACTTACTCCATTATTGACTTAAAAATGAATTATATTGATAGCCTCTAAATATATTATTTGTCAAAGCAGTAAAATGCAACTGTCAAAGCCCTATGTGAACAATGTTTAATATTGATGTCATGAGAACTGAACTGCATTTGATGACTATCAGTGTAATATTTAAGATAAATCATTTCGGCCCCTAACTGTCTTTCTACTGGTCACATCGAGAATTTCAATAGCTTCGAACCTTCTGCTGACAATGCAGATCATTTTGAAAAAAACTGCATGTAAATAGATTCAGTAGGTTTTTGGTCTATAAAGGACACACATACTAAGATTGCCTTTCATATACGGTATATATAGATATGAAAGTGTGGAATTCTCCACTACAACAATCCTTGCTAAAATTTTTAATGAGTGGTTTGTCATATGTTACAGAACAATGGTTTAAGTGCCCTGCTAAGAAAAATCTAAAAGTCCATTTATATTTCACATGTAGCCACAATCTAATCCAAATCACAGATTTAGCTTGAATAACACTAATTAAAGGATCTTACCTCTGCCTCAGTTTTCACAGACGTAAGTGTGACAAAAACTGGTTCTTCTTCATAGTTGATACCAAAAGTGTCATTTTCACATGGTGCTGTAGTCAAATGGATATCAATAGAATTACATATTATGCTTTGGCCATTTACAATTGTCTGAAAAAAAAGTTATAGGCTATTAGGTGAGAAAATTGTGTATCACTGTATCACCATTTCTGAATATGATTCCTTAATTTCACTGTGGAATAAAATAGAAAAAATATTATCAGTTGGTACCATCAGCTCAACAGCTCTTTTTTATTATCCTCGTGTTTAGGCTTTTCAATACATCTCATCATCCTCAGGGCTTCTTGCTTTGCATACACAGATGTACTAATAAATAAAAATTAAATGAATACAGTAAAAGCCCTATTTAGCACTGTTTGATTCACTCCAGATTTGGATTTAACGCAAACAAATCATGTCCCAACCCTCCCAAAAATTTTGAAAATATAAACATAAGACGGTGTATGCCGTAGTGTAGTGGTTGAGGCGCTGCACTGCAAACCAAAAGGTCGCGGGTTCGATCCCCGATGGGGTCATTGGAGTTCTTCAATTGGCCTAATCCTTCTGGTGGCACTATGGCCCTGGGGTTGACTCAGCCTCTAACAGAAATGAGTACCGGGAGCAATCCTGGGGGTAAAGGCTGACAACCTTACCACCTTCATGTGCTGATTGTCTAAAAATCCGGGAGCCTCAACCTCCTGGAACTCTCTGGGCCTCCATGGCCTGTAATAGGGAACACTTTACCTTTACCTTAAATATAATAAAGTCCCCCCCCCCCCACAAACCTGCAGAGCGCGTTTCTGCGGTACTTATAACTACTGTACTGGATATTCCTGGTCAAGGATGGGTTTCATGTCTGGATTCCTGAGATTTCACAAAAGTAACGGCATTTTGTACTCTAACTTCGTCCGCCTCAACCAACCATAAAATGTACATACAGAAGAGCATCATTCACTTAGTGGAGTTTTTAATTTTATTTATTATTATCTTTTTTTTTATTTGTCTCAAAAAAGAAAAGCTTATTCTGTTAATGACAAACTAAAAATCATTCATCTTGTTAAATATGGTGAATCATGGTGGTCCCCAAAATCTGCGTTATACAGGGCTTCTACTGCAATTTTTCTGCATCTGCAAAGCAAGATATGCGGATGTATTATTAATTAAGGATTAAAATAATTATTTATATGCATCTGCAAAGTAAGATACCCTGAGGATAATACAGATGCAGAAAAAACTTAGGCACAAACTGGAATCAACTGTCCACTTTATTTTATTTTATTGACTATTCCACTGGTGTGTTTGATATTCAGCAATAACGTTTAGCAATTCCTCGGATATAGATCAATCACGATCGTTTATCTTATAATATTCTTCCTCGGATCGCAAGGAAGCAATTTTATCTGATAAAATGTCAGCTTGTTACTGAACATGTAAGGCATCAACATGCAGTGATTAATAAATCACATGCTCCCATTAACCAGCACAAATGCACGTTATTTTACACAACATAACTTATTTGGAAATTGCAATAATTAATGTACATTGATTAAAACACAATTTTGATCTGGTGCAAGCCAGTTTGTGTGCTTTTATAGCTTTTTGATGTCATCAACTACCAGGACATCCTCCCTCATCTTGGGATGTGCACATAGTAGCATTGGGGTAGCATATCGGATACGTTCAGTGTGTTTCTATAGCCAGGGTGCAAATGAATGCTTCCTTGAATAACCCAGTTCAACAAATGCGGCAGACAGTGAACAGTGAAATAGGAAGTGATGTGGGAGCCACTTTTTAAAGACTTTTTTTCCAAGAACTTCCCCTGCCTGCTGATGCCCTAATCCTCTTCGACCTGTCAATCGGTGAACTGAAAGATAATTAGGCATATTTATACTAGTCTGCAGTCAGTACAATGTTGCCAAATATGTACCACAGCACTTACTTTACTTAAGAAGTAGTGAATGACAGAGACAACACTGGGGAAACCCATGTGACTACAAGAACACCTGTTCTTTGTCGGTGTTGAAGTTGGTGCAGATTTTCGGATTAAGGAACAATGCTATTATATTCTTTTGTAGATAATTTGTAAATAATTATTTTGGGGAAGCTGAAAATGCAAAGTACCCCCTAATCTATTTGAATAAAAACACTTTCTTTAACGCACTTTATTTACCTTGGTAAACTTCTGGACAGAGTTGGCACTCTGCTGATGATGCAGGAACACCACCTGCGAAACAGCCGTCCAGAAGTTTACCAAGGTAAATAAAGTGCATTAAAGAAAGTGTTTTTATTCAATTAAGTTACTACACAACGCTAAAGTTGGACACATGAATGAACCCTAATCTATGCCTATGTCTATTGTATTTCAGGCAGAATTAGTTACTGAATCTCTAATTCTAGATATCTTACCTCTGAATCACTGTTGTCATCAGTCTTAATATGAATGTTGTATCCCCCTACAGCACATATGGTTGTTGTTTCACAGTATGTTCCAGAGTCACAATCCTTATAATCCTAGAACAAAACATATTAATAAGTTGTGTACCTTTTATGCATAACAATTTTAAAAAATTGAAAATACACAATTTTCCAGTCAGTCCTCTATAGTTTTCTCGTTTTCCTCATCCCCACTCGGCAAGTTAAACCTCGACATTTCCTTCTGTGGTCTGCTGGAATATATTATTGTTTAATGAGGGTAAATAGCAGTTTGCACTTTCAAATTCAAGCAGGTGTTTTATGCGTAATAAAAATGAATTGAAAGTAGGTAAAAATACATGAAAAAGTTTAAAATACGACTAGTTTTGCCTCTTTATCAATTATTTTAAGAAAAATAAGTTCGGTACATTTAATGATGTGTCGATTTCCAAAAAAGGAAAATTGTAATGTCAAGGAGATAGGGCTCGCGCCTGAATTTTCCCTTCACAGCTCAGCAATCACTCATGGCATAGTGGTTAAGGTCGCTGGTTACAGTGCTAGTGATCCCGGGTTCAAATATTGGTTGATGCATAAAATTTATTATTAGGAATAGGTCCCAAATAGTTAGGTAGAGTAAAGAGAAAGGGAGGAAAAGGAAGAAAAGAAGAGAGGAGAAATAAATTATTTAATTTTTCCCTGTTTCACTTTCTGCCTACTAGATGGCGTTGCAGCCTGGCGTTCCTAGTAGTTCAAATCGTGGCACTAGGTGGGTCCTGTTAGTGAATGGTGTGGAGGGGCTAGGGTGCCACAGATTGTTCCATTTTCCCTGAAATGGCATTGTTGAAACAGCAGCACCAAAAATTTAGCAATTCAACAAAATTTTATATACCAGTATGCCTAGATAAGAAGTATTTAACTTACTTGAATCCCATCTTAATTGCAACTTAATAAGTTTTCTGAAAAATTTTATAATAATGACCATATCAGATGTGTAGGCCTATAGCCCATGTAAGGGCCCCCTCCCATCCAGGAATATTTTTCTAAGAGAAACTACATACAGTAACCAGTTCCTAAATTCAACAGGTTCTTAATATAGGTTTACTTACCCCAACTTTTGTTCTGAGGGTTACGTATGTTAGTGGTAGTATGAGATCCTCTTGCTTCAACTCTTTGAAAAGGGTTTCATTTTCAGAAGAATCAGTTAGTGATTCCTGATTTTGAAACTCTATATTTTCATCTGTTGTAGTATCTTGCAGTGGTATTTTAATTTCCTCACTGGAAGATTCCTTTCCCACTTCTTCTTCACTTCCATTCCCTGAAGTATCTGACTCCATTTCTTCAAGCCCTTCAGCTTTGTCGCATGAAGAGTTCTTGAATAATTCTTCTTTAGCACTATCTTCTACAGAGTTCAATTGCATTTCTTCAGGCCGTACATTTTCAGTTTTATTGCTTGAAGAATCCTTCTGTAAATTTTCTTCAGTCCCATTCCCTGAAGAACCGAACTGTACTTCCTCAGGTCTTAAATCTTTAGTTTTATCACCTGAAGAATCTCCTCCCGGTTCCTCTTTAGTACCACCCCCAGAAGCATCCAACTGCATTTCCTCACACTTTAGCTGTTTACTTTCATTACTTGCAGGATCCATTTCTTGTTCCATATTCGTGCTATCTTCTGAAGAGTTAGGCAGTATTTTCTCATGTTCCAGTTGTTTCCTTTCACCATTCGAAGAAAGTTTTCCCAATTCCACTTTACTGCCATCCCCTGGAGAATCTAATTGCACTTCCTCAGGCTGCATTTTGGTCACAGCTTCTGACGCCTTTTCTTGATCTAATCTCTCTTCTTCAGGCTCTTTGTTTTTATCCCTTGAACAACCCTGATCTAATTTCTCATTATTTATATCTTTACTATCATCCACCATTTCCTCACGTTGTTGTTCTTTACTGTCAATCCCTAATGATCCTTGCAAACCTCCTTGATTTAAATCACTCTGTTCACTTGTGGCAGATTCTGACACAAATTCTTGATGAATAAAATTTCCAAGCACTGATTCATCACCTAAACACTGAGACTGAGAATCGGTTTGCTTGAATTCTTGAGTTGAGGCAAGGTCTTGATGTCCAGAAAAATGTCCTACCAATTCCGAATGCTCTTCATCTTTTATACCTTCTGTGGAATTCTGAAGTCCCTTATGTTTAAAATCAGATTCTTTTTGAGATTCTCGTAGTTTTGTATCAATAAGCTTACTGTGCGAAATATCGTCCTCCTTGAATTCTAGATGTTTTTCGTTAATCCCTTTCGTTGAAAGCTCTAAGTGAAGCTCTCGGTTTGTTAACTCTTTTGGTGCCTTTTCACTACCTGGTGACTTGGGCTGCAAATCTTGGTGGTTGAATTCGCTAAACAATGATCCATTCTGAGAAGATAATGGTTTTACTTCCTTGCTTGAATCTCCATCCATTGCTTTGTAGCTAAAATAAAGAAAAAGAACCACCCATTAAAGCTTTAAAGATTGTTTAAATCATTGTAGTATGTGTACTCCTATAGACCCTACGTATTACACTGCATACTGGATCCTTTTAGGTTAGGAACTTTTTTCAATATTATATCATATTTACGTTAAATTCCAGTACATGTAAGCCAAAATAAACGTTACTTAGATCAACTGTGACCTACATACTTAATCTTTCTTTAAGATTTCAGTCACAAAACGTTCATAATTCTAATGCAATTTATGGAAATATACAATGAACACATAACCCACCGACAAAGCAGACGTAAGGAAGCTAAAACTAGGCCAACATATCAAGCAGTACATCTAACTTCTAAATCAATGTAACTACAAATATGCATGATCTTTATCCACGATTCTATCATAACTACTTACTTTTGCTATACAAAGTCAGCTTAAACTCATTGCGGAAAGAAAGTTTGCGGGAGGGCAAGAAAATTTCTTGTCACCATTAATGACATTTCTAAGCCCATCTGATCGTACAGTTGACATTTAAATTCTTTTTTTAACCATAACTTTGAATGTTTATCTAAATAATTTACAGTTTGTCTAAATACGTTTAAATGGACTTTCTTGTCTATATTTATCTGTAATAGTTTAAGGCAAATAAAGAAATAGAAACAAGAAGGAATATAACATAGAGAATAGATTTTGTTTGTTTGTTGGTAGTACATCAAACAGTCGAACTGCAGTATATCCAACCATTGAATTTCGAATCTGGGGTGTGTGGTTTGCGCTTTGTGTATAGCTGGACATTTTTCTAAGTTTTTTTCTATCTTTTTCAGGTCTAAAAAGCCAAAGTTAAGATACTTTAAGTTCTTAGCTTTCCCTTATCACCAATTTGGAAATTTAGTTCAAGTTCATTTTCATGGAACGAACGCAATTGCTCTGATGAGCTTGTCTAGTTCGGCGTTGGCAACTTGATAAAATGAAAAATATACAGCAGACGGGACAGTAGTTAAAAGCATAAAAGTACGCAAATGCACGTTTTAAAATTCTCTATGGGTTCTTCGTTTAAATAAGATATTTAATAAACGCAGTAATTAACTTTACACTTGCTTTGTAGACATGCGTCCGTATCCAACAAATAATAATCCGTGTGTAACAAGTTGTTTGATACCTGCAGCAAGCTGTCATACCTCGTCTTTCAAATGTGCAATATGTTGAACAATGGAATTCTGATGTCTTCAAGCCTAGAAGAAAGTTAAATGAAACAAGCACACTAGATGACAATAGTGACAAACACTAGGTGAGCCAAGTGACGTCCTTCAGTCGATTAAATCTTTCATTCATCTGACATGTCTAACACAAACAATACCGGCATTTTTAAACATTGTTCCATTCATGTTCTACCTGCTGGAATGGGTAAAAAGAGACTGAGTTTATTCCACAATCAAATTTTAAATCATGGGGGTTTTCTTCTTAAAAAGTTAACACCAAATGCTGATATTACCCATGTTGTTGTGGAAGACTCAATTGTGAAGGATCCAAAGCATTGCATGAAACTCTTACCAGATCTTAAATTTGATGAGGTGAAAGTGGTAGGCACAGAATGGCTCAGCAGATGCTTGAAGGAAAATAGGTATATCAATACAAATTACTTTGAAATTCATGCTCCAAGAGTAACAATACCAGTACATGCAGGGATTTCAAAAAATTGTGCTGATCCAAAGAAAGATCTTGCAGAAAATTCACCTCCAAAGAAGCAAAGGACAGTTGAATTGGAGAAGTATGCCTGCACACAGTCATCTAGTAAGGCAGAGTGCAATCACATAGTGGTAAAAGAACTGCAGAAGTTGGCTGATGCTTTTAGGAGTAGTGGTGATCAGTGGCGTGCTAACGGGTATGAAAAGGCCATCAGTGCTATAAGAGCATATGGAGCTGAGATTAAAAATTATGAACAAGCTAAAGCTCTGCCTGGTGTTGGTGCAAAAATGGCAGATAAGATTTGTGAAATTCTGGAGTCTGGTAGTCTACGCAAAGTTGATGAAATATGTAGAAATGAAAGAAGTCAAGTAGTAGAACTGTTCACTAAAATTTGGGGTGTAGGACCGGCCACAGCCCAGAGCTGGTATCAGCAGGGATTCAGGACATTAGAAGATTTAAAAGAAAGGGCGACCTTAACTTGTCAGCAAAAGATTGGACTCAAATATTTTAATGAAATCCAAGACAGGATGTCTAGACACGAAGTAGAGGAAATTGAATCAACTGTTAAAAGCATCGCTCTTACTATTGAACCAAGTTTAAAGGTTGAACTCTGTGGTTCGTATCGTAGGGGAAAAGAAACATGTGGAGATGTAGATGTATTAATAACTCGGCCTGATGAATTGCAGAAAGACATATTGAAGGAAATTATAGAGCAGCTGAAGAAATCCAATTTTATCACAGAAGATCTTGTAAGTGTTGAAACTAACAAGACACATAAGAAGTACCTTGGATTATGTAAGCTTCCTAAACCAAACAGCAAGCATCGACGGTTGGACATTTTTGTCGTGCCGCAGTCTGAATATGTTACAGCACTTATGCATTATACAGGATCAGCACTGTTTAATCGTTCAATTCGCTTGCTGGCTACTCACAAAGGTATGAGCTTGTCTGAACATTGGCTCATGGCAGGGGTTAAGAGAGAGGGAAAAGAAGTACTGGATGAAGGATATGTCATACCAACGCCAACAGAAGAGGCTATTTTTGAGCAACTCGGTTTAGAATATAAACCACCAGAGGAAAGAGATCATTGAAAGGCCTATGTATAAAGTAGATGTTTTTTTGTAAATTTTGTGTACCTAGGTCTAGAGTGCTTACTGGTTTTTTAAGCTATATTTTTCTAGATTGATGTGGATGTAAATTTAGTTTGTAAAAATCGCTTTATAATAATTGAGCCTACTTAAACAAAATAGTAGATCCAGCTTTAAATGTTTTAAAGATATTTTAAAAAGAAGATATAATGAACTAAAAGGTAAATTATGAATTTAGTCATGAATAAGCTCTCAATTTTGTAGTACTGGCATGAAAGTAATAATAAACAAACTTATTTAAAAAAAAAATAATTTTTCATAGAACATATCTCATACAGCTAGAGCAGTGGTATTAAATCCCCTGGTTTTGGGTGATGCCTCCTGGTATAATTCGATCTGTAAGACCTGAGCCAAACAAACGGCTGTGCAGTAGTCTACAATAACATAATCTAGACCTGCCTGACCTTGATAGCACGTGATGTTGTTTGCTAGTTCATACTGTACAGATTGTGTAAAAACATCTTAGTTAGTCTCACAGCATTCAATAGTGAGGACCCAACAGCAATATTCTGTGAGTTACATACTATTACTTAAATAATATTTCATAACTAAAAAACAAATACTTTATTCACTGTATTTTTGTTTTCAATAGTTACGGGCTATTATGAACCGCATAGTTTGGAATGAATAGTACAGTATATGCATTCTCTTCTGCCCTTGCTCCATTGCTACCGGCGGACGATAGGTTACCTGCGTGTGTTTGGCTCAGGTCTTTCCAATATCCTTGCCTCTAAAATTATTTTAATGAAAGAACAAGCATCAAACAAATTGGACATAGCCTGGTTATCCTTCCTAAGGAAAGTTCATGGATAGGATTCTATTTTTGAAGTTGTCAGTGTGGCCTGTTTGATAAGGAAAGATCTGATCAACCTACCGTACATGATATTGTATTAATACCATTTTATTAATGAACTTCTGGGCCTATTGCTGCTCCATCAATAAACAAAAGATATTTTTCAGTGTCAATAAATATTTACTTTACAAGAAATACAGGGTGTTAATGATTAACACCAAAATATTTTACCTGTGTATAAAGGGGACATAGACAAACAACTTTTATGAGGAGTTATTTGCTCTTTCAATTCAATTTTTCCTGTTACAGCATAAAATCTACCAGGGCATGGCCGCCACTGACTTCTAACATTTGAAAAAATGAAAAACAAAGGAACTTCGTTGTTTACACTGTAGTAAGGAATAAAAGAACTAATGTAGTCGCGGCGAGTCATGTGATTAGTCTGTATATTTTGCAGAATATGCAAACACTAAATTATGACATAGCTGTTGATGGATGGTTAAGAATCAGGCTTTTGTCGATCACTAAGAAGGCATGATGTCAATTTAATGAAAATTTTAACCCTATTTCAATTCATTATTGACTTACTAGCACCAAATTGTAATGACTTTAATGCCCTGTAGAACACACATTTTACGTCTTAGAGCAAAAATCTCCTAATAAAAGTTGCTTGTCTATGTCCCCTCTATACACAGTTAAAATATTTTAGTGTTATTCATTAACACCCTGTATATTTTCTGCAATAAAAAGGCTTCACAATTGGATATAAAATAATAGAATACTATATTAATTATTAATGACATTTGAGTATGAAAAATTGGCCCATCCTGATTAAGTTACAGGACTACATATAAAAAACTTTGCTTGCTTAGTCTACCTGTAAATTCATTTTCTTCGGCAATATTTTTCAACATAATTTTAACATAGTATTGGTATCAGTAACCTTTAATATTCAGTATTCTATGCATACATCAATTAGAATAATTCTGTTAGAACCATTCATACTATTCACACAGAAGAATAAAATGCTGCGGTTTACATTCCTGCAGTCTTTCTGTAGCTCGAAATTTGTACATTTGGCAAGATTAAGGAACATCTATAAGGATAAGTACAATATAGACCTACCCTTATCTTCTCTTCACTAATATAAAAATCTGTAAGAATAAGACCATTAGGATCTTGCATAGGAGAGATCATATTAGTTAATCAAATCTCCAGTATACTAAATACCGGCAAGTAGGTTAAGTTAAATATAAATAAATATTCATCATTAGATTTTCTTCTGTCTTATAGACCTACTGAAATTTTCTTATATCCATATACCCATATAATAATAAATACCCATTCATGGAAATATACACACTAACTTCACTAGTAGGTAGGCCAGAACAATATTGTTTCAATGGGTATTCCTATCATCATCAGTTGATTCCGACTGGCCTTCTGGTGGTGGGTGGATGAACTTGTTGATTAAAGTTTCCTGGATGCCCACTGGGGTGTAAAAGTTTAGCAGATTTTGGCAGTTCTTTCGAATGAATATTTTCTCTCAGACTGTGAACTGTAATGGTTTTATAACTTGTTTTAGTAATTCTCTTTTATCTGTGATTTCATGGCCTTCTTCTCTGAAATGGGTTGCTAAAGCTGACTTTTCTATTTGTTTGCTTATAATATTTCTAAAGCGTTCCTTTCTCCTTGTATTCAAATTCCTCTTGGTTTGGCCGAGGTAAAATTTATCACAATCTTGCAGCTGATTTTGTATACCGGTACTCCAGGTTTATTTTAATGAAGCTCGTTATCTTTATGATTGGATTTTATTAGATTTTTAACACCAAATTTATTCTGAGGTGCAAGTTTGATGTTGCCCACGGAAGGTAAGTGGTTTTTTCTGATTTGTTTTTTCTTTAGTATTTCATAATACAATTATTGTATAATCTTCTGGTTTTTTTAAGTTCTGTATTTTCTTGTCGACCATCTATTTTATTTAGAACATATTCTTCAGCAGTTTTTAGTAAGTTATTCGACTGTATTCTAGTTTAAATTCATTTTCATTAAGAGGGATGTTGACTAGTTTGTGTGTGAGGATGTTAAAAACTGCATGCTATTTTGTAACTAACTCGTTACTTTCCTGGCCAAGTACTTTCACATCAGAATTCTGTCATACATTTTTATCTTTAACTCCCAAGTTTACTATTTGTAAGGACGCATGCATCCGGTTGCTAATTGCTGGTATTTGATCTCAAAACCAAGCTCTTGGTATGGTTCTGATACTTCATCACTATGAAACCGAATGATTATAGGACCAGAAGCATATGCTGAAAATAAACATTAAAAACTATAATTAATTTATTAACAAGTCTTCGATTAATCACTCTAAGAACATTTTTCAACACATAAACATTACAAAACAAATTCTAAATATTTCTTATTCACATCCTTACCCTTAACCTCCTTCCATGCAGTAGCAGTATCTTAAATTTTGTTTGTGATGTTATCATATCATAGCACTAGACTTATATAAAAATGTAATTTTCATCTCTGTCTGTCTTGATTCGACGCAAAAAATACTAAGCTGATAGAGCTGAAACTTTGCACAAACCTAGTTTTTATAGCCAAAAATGCTATAGGGCTAGTCGTTGACTCATGTCTTCGGTTTCAACTAATATGATGATCAATAAAATTCAATATAAGTTAAAATGAACAGAAGCCATGGCAAAATAAAAGGAACATAATATGAACAATATTTCACTGCTTACAGTAAGCCTGATAGAAGCAGATAAGACCTACTTGTTTAAAGCACTTTACTTAAATATTGTTTAGTAATAATTATCATGACAAGAAACATTCATTAAGAGTGATGTGGTTTTTTGTCACATAATTATGTTACTACTGCCAACCGTTTTTGAATCAATTATTGTTCTTTGTTTTTCACAAACAAAAGAAAGCATAGTAATCATTATAGAAAATCTAGAAAAAAGCACGATTGGTGTCATTTGTGCGACAAAATGAGTAGGATCAAGCCCGGCTACAGAGAATATAATTAGATGCTGCAACACATATTGCCCAGCGTCGTTCTCAAACTTTGGTAGAATGTACAAAGTATGGCACAGTTATTTCCTTGTCGTGTTTCTCAGGTAAGATTAAAAACTGTACGAAGGACAGGTAACCATCTAGTACTTATATAATAATGTAATAAAAATGTGATGGTTCATCTCTAAAGAACAATCATCCTTGCATGTGTCGAAAATGTGGTGAGAGGTCTAATTATACCAGCAGCAATTTTGAAAGTAATTTCTCAGGGATTTGCAAGTCTGTTCCAAGTTGATGCAAAAACTACCAACCTGATAAAACTGAATCTTTGCATAATCATAATTTTTATATTGGGAAATGTTATAGGACTATGGTCATTCACTCATATCTGCTTTTTCATCCAATATCGTCATTAAATTCAATATCAGTTAAAATGAACACAAGCATGACACAACAATAATATAATGCATATCAATATTTCATGACCTGCTCGTAAATCCAATTATCCTAAAAAAAAGTGGTGTCTATGACCCCAGTTGAAGTATGTATTAAAAAAAATCTGATATGTTACTCTCGCATACCATTCTCTACTTCACTTAAAATTCTGATATAGAATAAGAGGTCGCATTGCAGGTAGTCTGAGCCTCATCCAAAAGCCTATCATTTGCCATGCAAGTCCTAATACAACCGATAACCGGCTTATAACTGCCTTTCAGAGAACTTTTTTGAAAAAAAATGTTTCAAATAAAAGTTTTAGATCTTCGTATAATCATCTCATGTACAAAATTTAGAGAAGGTCAAAACAGCTGTATTTGAGAAAATAGCAACAAAAAAAAATCTTAATATAAAGTGGTGATAAGAGTAAAAGAAAGATGTAAATCTTCATCAAATCCTCTCAAGCCGTGTGTTTGGTGACACACAATTCTGAAAACATAATTTTTAAATTCCGTGACCTGAAACGAGTATTTCTATTTAAAAAATTATAAATCATGCCTTCAGCATGAGTAAAAATAGTAAAAAATCAGTTCCACAAAGGAAACGTAGATTACAATGCTGCAAGATACCAGAAGAGTACTGGCATGCATGAGTCGGATGCAGATAAGCATGTTCCTTAGAGTCATTTTCAAATTCCAGAAGAACATCAGGTGCACTACAAAAGAATCATCTGTTTCAGATGGAAAGTTTTTTCACTTCCAAAATGTCTAATACAGAAACTAAATTGCATTAGAGCATCTGTGATCATCCCTCTAGACGTATGGAGTCAACAGGAGATTATGTCAATAAATTCCTGTTATATTACATTGTGGTCACGCTATAGTGCTTAACTCCTCAAACCAGTTCTTAGAGTTAATATTGAATCTTGCTTAGATTTAGTTTAATTGTAGCTTGTTGTTTAGAGTAAGTTGTATGTTACTTTACAGTTCTGCTATAGATCAAAGCAGTACTCCTAAAATTGTAACTTTGTTAGATTTAAAGATTTGTCACATGATTTTTGTTGTAAAACAATAAAGACAATACAAAAATTAAAAAATCTGAATTAAATTAAATTTTATATGCAGCCAAACATAGTTGAGAAATAACATTTAAAAACAATTAGGAACAGATACACAATATCATAAGCAGTAAACAGTGAAGTATGTGAGGTATGATGTGCTGCAACGAGCTGCAGAAAAGAAAAGAGGAATTGATGAAATGGTCGCAGTGAAGAATTTTCCCTGTGCAGGAAGAGATTCAATATGTCACATAAAACTTGTGCTATTCAGTAAGCTGCTACTAAACTAATATAACTGTTCCTAACTTAACATATTCTATCACTGGCAGTATATGTCACTGACATAGAATCTACCTGCCACTACTAACCTTAATGCAGCAGCTATATTACTCCTCTACACCTTCAGTAAAACTTTGTTACACTAAGAAGTCTGATGTCTTCGTTTCCATAATTTCCTAAAGTAACTCCTACTAACAAATGGCCTTATGTAGTGCACCAGTGTTGACTTGTGGAAAAATGATTAAATCATTAAAATCTCCATGTACCTTACAATTAGGGAAGGTGTTGAATTATTCTGGTAATAGGGCCATGCAACAGTTAGGACTGGATGAACCTTTTAGAAAGCGGCTTGGTTGACTCTGGTTCCCTGTTGCTAGGGTTTGGAAGATGCAGTGAGCTCACTAAGGCTGCTTTTCCTGTTCTAAATTTTGTATTCATTTATTTATTTAACTATATTAACATGCATTTAGGCCTTCTCTGTCCTTAGAAGTTCATTTTTTATTACTAGAAGAAATCATTCTGTATTTATAACATCAGAAAATTATTGATAAAACTACTTAAACAGCAGGATAACTCAGCAACTTTATATTTTTACATTTTTATGTAATGGTATTAAGTTATAAATTTTGTATTTATGTTGTAACATAATTTGTTAATGTTTTTGTTGTATATTTTGTAAAGAAATGTTTACATTGTACATATTTTTTATAACTATAAATTTATATTCTTACTTGTATGTTGACGTGTTCCATGACATGTAATATGTTCCGATGGACAAAATAAAATAAAATCAAATCAAAACATTAATGTTATTCGTCATCCTGTATTTACCACTGTAATATCCCAAATATCCCATATGAAATAACACACCAGCATTTCATTTGTAAGGCATAGTCTGCTGTTTTCAGTCCACACATAGTTATGTTTATGATATTGGCAACATTGTAAGCTTGGTCCCAATCAGTGTGGTCTGGCTGAGGTGGCGATCAATGAGCGAAAATAAAATAAAAATACACAAGAGCACAATAAACCTTTTGCTAGAAGCATTAGTTCGAACTTAAAGAAAAGAATTGAAGAATTCCAAATTCAGATGTAGATGATCTGTACTTACTTGTGACTGTGGATGCCAGAGTATTATTTTCAGGAGGATCCAAAACATAGCCAGACCTTATTCGCTCAGCATTCTCAGTCACTGCCAGTCCTGACAGGCTGCGGCCACAGAACTTGTCGGCTGTTGTTTCAGAGGGACTTGCTTGGGGCTGGGCTTCACTGCCATCTCTTCCATCAGGAATATGTAGGTAGTCATGAGTATTGAGATCACAGGCTGCAGTCCCTGCACGACCCACTCCCTCTTCCAGATACATTGCTGCAAACAACAACTTGCTTCTATACACTTCACCACTAAACACAGCGTAATCACAAACATAAAATAAGGGGTAGATCTCAGAGAACAAATATTGCCAAGTTTTCTTTTTTAAATAGAGGGATTCAGGATTGGAGTTCAATCGGTCATAGGAGAGAGGTTCCATCTGGCGCTGTGAGTTGAACTCTGGGTTAGCTCAGTTGGTAGAGCATTGGCACGAATAGCCAAAGGCCCTGGGTTCAATGTCCCAGTGTCGGAGGAATTTTTCTCCTATAATATTCTCAATTATTAATTACTTAACGGGAGGGATCATTCACTATTTTAATATTATCCACTCTCATAGTGATAACGAAAAGGAGAGATAAGGCTAACTACATGTAAGCCTATATGAGAAGTGGCTCTGACGCACCTACGCAAGTGCTAGTAGGGAAGGTTTCAATCCCTCCTACCAACAGCTGTGCAAGGCTACTCAATATGTTGAATTTCAAGATTTGCAATTAATTTTCATCCACTAAAAGTTTATATGAGCACTTAATTTTTGGCATGTGTCTATCTGCAATGATGACCTACTGTTGCAATTTGAGGGTAGGTTTTAACATGACAACCCCTATGGTCCCCTTGTAAGCACTGTTGTGACCCATGCCTTACAACCACTTAAATGAAACTCCACCCCCTTTCACCGCTCACCAAGGCCTGAGCATTGTTCACAGGTTAACACATGTGGTTGGACTCAAACTCAAACTAGCAAGAGATTGACTTACATAGGGATGGTATGGAACGCAAATGATAAAAAGATTCAATTGCAACTTTAAATAATGGAAAACACTAGAAGAAACCAGAAGCATCAAATTGTACAAGCAATTTTCAAATTCAAACAACAGAAAATTATTTGTGCTAAATTACAAACCATCAGCCGAGTTGATCCAAAAGATTGAATCCTCTGCTTGGGTGAATTCCACGCGACATGTATTAGGGGCTCTTCTGATACAGATGGCATAATCTAGATTAGTTTGGTAGTGGGCTCCTTCATCTGGATCATAGTTGAAGCTCTTTATCATCCCTGTCACATCTGTATAGTACTGCAGGCATCCATTAGGGGCTGAAAATTATAACAGTAATTAAGTCTTGCAATGCAGGTATATGCTGTTGTCCATCCTTTTTCTGGGAGGGGAACAGAGTACCATGCCACATGACTGTTTTGAGAAATCCTTGACTATACAAAATTTATCTTCATTAACATTTATTAATGTCAATGGACCACCATTAGAAATATGGAATTCAAAGGACTATAACATAGTGGTTGAAGCACCATAGACATGCTGAGGATACAAGATCCTGAAAACTCACTCCACATCAACATGCTTCACATCACTAAGCGGACCTGTAAAAACTTTTTAAATATATCTCCACTTTTTTGCTGGAATTTAAGCATTGATGGTGATAGTAACAATATGCATGATATAGAGTGCACATATGGCTAAATACATAAATGCTAAATATTACATTTGAATGGTCGACACTATCATCATCTATCTGCCTCAGCACAGACCCCAAATGATAAGTGTGACAGGGTTGGCATCGAATACACACACAGATGCATTTGAATGCACTTGTTCTCACAGACACATACACATATATTCTTGCTTTATACATCTCCACATATTTATGTTTCCTGGGGACAGTCCTCGAGTTTAATCTTTCTGTTCCTAGACAAAATTTGTCCTTAGATTTACAATTAAACAAATGTTCCTTAACAATATTTGCCTGCTCATAAAAATTACAAGAGTACGGATAAATTAGTACCGGTAGGCCTACCTATTATATGATAATATGAGATCATCAATTCATTAATTTATTATTGATTTTTTTAAACTTTAATTATTAACTGTAAGTTCTGCGCTCAGCAGAAAGAATAATTTTAAAAAAATTGGTAGTAGGCCTACTATTTAATTATTATGAGTAGGACTACCTAATGATTATAAAACAAATTATATAATTATGCATATAGAGTATGAGGGGGTTGCGAGGCGATGGGCTTATCACCTGTCCCTCTACCCTCTCTCGGAAAATAAGCATATCAAAATTAGTATGGGTAATGAAACCTCCATTGGAGGCCCCTTCGCCCCACCTGGGGATCATAGGGTACCAGATACAGATACAGATATAGTGTATAGTATAACACATAACATAATACACATACCCATAGTATACGTAAGTTATTAATTACTGTATTTATCTCAATAGGCTATGTAAAACAACTTACCTACAAGTTCAGGAGTAGATTTGCAGTCAATCTGTGTGGCACGAATACGCCATATATACTTCTTGGCACCAGATGTCACTACCATCAATGAAACTGAAGCACTACCAACACTTGCATCCACTGGCACATACACTGTTTAGAAACAGATTCGACAGTTAGTTGTTAAATATGTATTATGAAGAGACTGATGAATTTTTTTTATTATGAAGAGAGTTTTAAACGTAACATATGATTTATATTTGGAAAGTGGAATAGCTGATTGCTCTAAACAAAGGAACAGTACGAGTTGTCACGACAAAACCTACCCTCAAATTTTGCACATCAGTAGATCCATCTATAATGAGTGAAAAATTTGAGGGTAGGTTTTGACATGACAACCAGTATGGTTCCCTTTTAAGTACAATTTCTGAAAAAGCATTGTTTCTAAAAAACAATAGATGGCAGATGGTTTATGTGCAGGTTGGTAACTTTACAATCGTTCTATGTTATTTTGAAACTGAGATTTATTGACATCATTTTAACATTCTGTACAATTATTAGTAGGGCCTATTTGTACTTTTTCCAAATTAACTTTGATTCAACTTACATAATGGGGTACCGGTATCTATGAACCATTCCATGAATGTTCATGCTTACTGGACCTTAGGGGTTACTGATAGAATTACTAGGCATCCTCGATTTCCAGGGACAGTCCCTTATTTGAGTAAAATGTCTCGCATCCCTTTACATTCTTTCAAATGACGCCAACTGTCCCGCATTCCAAAACTACATCGTTCTTCAGACTGTATCCACATTTCAGCATAGCCTCCAAACCATGGAAATCAGTAGTGCTTCCAGTTCTGAACCATTTGACCACTTTGCTTCACTCGAATTACATTCTTCCCACTTTCTGTCAGCATTTATTGTGTTTGGACATGGTGTTATATTTAAGATGAGTGCTTAACTAGCTAAAAAAAAAGCATCAACTAGCTACTCCTGATAAAATAAATCTAAAAGATTGTATTTAATGAGGATTTTCGTCTGTGGTTTAAAACAGTACAAATAAAGTTTAAAAAAGTAAAGTGTTCCCTATACAGGCCATTGAGGTCCAGAGGGTTCCAGGAGATTGAAGCTCCCAGATTTTAGATATTCGGCACGTGAAGGTGGTAAGGTTGTCAGAAAGAAAATGGGAAGGGTGATTTCAGATGAAAAAAGAAAGTTAAAGATCTGAGAGAATGAAGAAATACTGGGCTAATAAGAAACTGAAGAATCCTTTGTATAAAATTCACCAAAGTAGTCCAAAGGAGACCAAAAAATTTAAATAAGTAAATAAATCTTAAAATAGGCAGTGTTTTCATGACTACCAGTACATGTATAAGAAATCATTACAGCTTTATACTTACAGTGCTGACCACTGTTTTCCCCACACAGTTCTGATATCCCAATACCATTTGGTAGTGATGTTAGTACCACAAGGCGATCACTGCGACAAATACCAAGACCCTTATGTACTCCATATAGTGAAAATTCTTCAAAGTCAAGCCTAATAAAGGTAAACACAAAGAGAAAATATTCTGTTATATTAATCAAAAAACAATAATGCCATAGCGTTAGATTATCTCTCCTGCCAAATTAATTACGGAGGTAGCACACACCATGGCCCAACTGGTGGAGACTTTGCACTAAAAATCAGGCATGGTTCAGTTCCCAGTGCAGTAATTGTGACTTTCAAATATTAACCTGCTTCTTCTGGTGGGAGGCTATTCTGACACTAGGATTAGTTTCTCCACTATTAATTAAATAAGTAATATCATGATTAAATTAATTGGGAAAACGTTGTGAAGTGACAATATTATAAATTAAGCTTTAAAACATTCTACAGTGCCTTATTTTTTAATCATGGCCGGCCGGAGCCAGGAACGGTGAGAAGCACTGTGTGCAAGCAGCTACCTCCCACCGGCTGGCCACGAGTAAAAAATAAGGCACTGTACTTCACACTGCATCCAGATTTAAAACTGTAATTTAGAATTTCTTAACTATGTCCTGCTTCTACAGCATAGAGGAATATTTAGATTACAAATTTCAGTAATAATATGTCTGTTTCATATTGGTCTTATATAAAATTAATTGTAAAACTTTGTTCATTTTTTCTTTATATTCTCTCTATTATCTCTATTATACTGTTTACATATTCTTAGATTTAATTTTTTTTTTTTTTTTTGACGACACCTATACAGTCTTTAATTTTGTAAAGTAGTGTTTATGGGAACAAAGAGATTTAATTTGATTTGATTGTTGTAAGTAAAAACTTATCAAATTAGAACGTATGTTTCGATGGGCTTCCCATCATCATCAGGTAATCTCTACTGACAAGTTTGCTTCTCTATCTACCAGATCTCCTCCAGGTTGTATGAATTTTAAAATGAGGTCATTGTTCTTAGGGATGTCAAATTTTATAAGTCCATCTTTGAATTTTCAGATGTATTGTTTTTCCCAAACAGTTAATTCAAGTGGTTTCTTAACACTTTTCAGTAATTTTGCCTCATTATTGAAATCTTAACTTGATTTAACTGTTTGGGAAAAAGTCCTCATAGAATGACTTCATTATTGTATGTTCAGGTATGTTAATTTCTCATTTTTGAGGTTGAAAATACTATGTCTGTTATCCACCTTTTTGAAAGCACTCTCTTTACAATAAGTCGAGTTGTAGCATTGATACATGAAGCATAACTATGCCGATGCCAGTCTGTGTGTATTGTACCAGTAATAAAAATAGTGAAGTTATTAAAGATATTTAATGCTATGAGTAGTGATATTCCATCCTGGTTTTATATCATGCTGAGAAGGAAATATAGTTTCACTAAAATTTAAACTAAGAATATCCCTTCTTGAGAGAAGACGCAACAACAAACAAGATGCTATGTCCATTCCATTTTTTCGATTGTACACTGATTGTACACTGATTGTACACTGTGGTTCAAAAACAAAATCAAAATCAAATATAGAAGTTTGTCCCATAGGTGTTCATTTTACATGCCTGTAAATCTACGGACATGAGACTTGCATTTCTGATCATATAAATTTACAACAATCTGGTCTTTGATCAAACCCACAAACTTCAGAGCAGAAAACCTATGCCTTATCAATTGTTTCTTCGTGAATAGTTTATAGGCCTAATACATAGAAATCTACTCATATTTCATTTTAGAAATTGAACTACTAGTTACCCATAATTATGGCAAGTTATTGGTATGGTAGCCCTACCAGTACCATGTGACGTAATCTGCAGGTCAAAAAAGAGATCTGCATGTTACACTTTAAGTTTAGTTTTAAGTTTGTATGTCCTACAAAACTTTTGTTCCTACATAACGACATATAGCTTAGGCCTATGTATTTCAGTATCAGTAGCCTGTAGGCCTACCAGTATCCCTAAGCATTGGTCATTATGTTAATAGATCAAAGGGTCCATTAGTTCATTACCGGTAATTAAAATCATGACCATAATGTCAAGGGGGAATGGGGAAAAATGGTTTTATTTTCATTTGATTTGATTTGATTTATTAAGTCCATCGGAACATATGCATGTTATGGGACACATCAATATAATTACAAATACAAATCAAGCCACTTAGAACTAAAACAGCATTGGGACAGCAAAATATTTCTTCTATTGACTTTTATGAGAGAATACTGAAAGAAGAAAACTTTATGAAGGGCAAAATATCTTCACATAAATAAAATGGTAATGATAATTTTATTACTACATAACTATAATCATAAACACTTCCTGCCTTTAACTTATGTTCAGAATAATTGTACCGGTACCAGTATAATAATCATAATGTTATTCAACTTTTATGTAGGCTACATCATGTCCTATATTTTATCAGGTGCTGAAATATTCAAAGTGTTCCTTTTTCTGGTTCTGGAAATCTTGTCACCCTATTTTATGTTATTGAAGCAAATAAACACAGATGCTTATTACCTTAACTGGCAGACATCTTTGTTGCTGATATCAATGCGGTAGTCACAGAAAGATCCAGACTGGTCCCTTTCAGGATAACTGGGATTCACAAAATAAGATATTGGCTGTTTTGTAATGTTCCGGCAGCTTTTTTCAACTGTAAAATAGATAAATAAATGAATAAATGCTATTAAGAATAATTATAATTGTTGATAAAAATTTACTGTAAGTGCATGCATGTAACACTGTTCTCATATTTTTACACTGATTATATAATTTGTGCAGGAAGTGGAAGTGGATTTCATATTCTGATTGTTTTCCTACTTTTGAACTGTTTAACAGATACAATACATTTTAGATACATTTTAGGAAGACTATCAAAGATTTATTGATTAAAAATTGTTTTTATACTGTAGAAGAGTATTTTGAACATGAGTTTTAGAAAATAGGCCCTATAATTAGCATACCAGTAAGAGCTGTGTACAATGTTATTTTAGTTTTTAGTGTATTGTATATAAACTTTATATTTAATATTGACGTCTATACAAACATTACCTTTGTAATTGTATTGTTTCTGGACGAATAAAGAATTTGAAAAATTTGAAATACAGATTGGTCTGGCTATTCCACTCATATATCCCTGCTTTGAGCTGGACCAAACACTTAAGTTATACATTACTATCAAATGGGCTGATTCAGAAGGATTTTTATCTATTTTTTAGTGATGTAATGATGATGTTTTGAGTTTTTTGAGATTATATAAAATTATGTATTTCTAGGAAGTTACAATATATAAAATTATACTCTTGTAATCAACAATTAGAGTAATAAAATATTTTTAACCATCGGGTTTAGCCAATGTTGCTCATGATGAACAGGAACAGATGGTAAGGTATATATTTAAGAAGAATAAATACATTTTGTTTCTTTCCTACTGTGGTCACAAATAAACTCACTACAACACACATTGCCTGATTGCGAACAGGGTCTGGACTTTTGCATCCCAAAACCACTAAACTAGGACTTTTGCGTCCATAGATCCTCAGATCCAATGACCCGTTTGCATCCCGGGTCTTTCTAGAGCAATGATCCTCAGATCCAATGACCCGTTTGCGTCCCGTGTCTCTCTAGAGCAATGACAATATGCATCCCATGAAATACAAGTAAAATTAATAATCGGTACCATGCAGACCCAGGTTGCACCACTGTTTTTCAACAGCTCCGTGATAGGTCGACATAATGATAGTGAATATAGAATAAATAAAGAATATTGTTGGGGAGCAACTATTGAATTTTTAGTAGTTATACATAGGCTGTATATGATGAACATGTGTCTACCTGCATTGAAGACCTGCTGATGTGCTAAATTAGAGAATACGTTTCAACATGACAACCCGTACAGTTTCCGTGTTAGCTTAACCTATACATAAAATCTATCGGTATGTAATAAAAACTCACCAACACAACAAACAGGGCCATCATTCCCTCCATCATCATCACAGGGTCCTACACTACGCCCTTCCAGCAGAGAGCATTCATTCTTGCTGTAACACATTCCAGTGATGCCTTCATCTGTCCTGCATGCCAGGTTCTCTATCCTAGCTGTCACAGAACTAGGCTCTTCCACCTTAGTTGTAGTTTTTGTGTTGGTATTTCGCTTTGGTGGCATAAAGAGTGACTGATAAAGCAGTATATCTGAAATTAAGGAAATTCGTGGCATTGAAGTCAAGACAGAACAACTTGATAGGACTAAACACAGTGCCATCAAGAACTTGCTCTGCAGCACTTGTATAATTTAGAATTCGCTAAGAAGTGGAATTACGTTGGCAGCACTAGTGTATGGTTGTAATGATCTGTTACAAGCATTTATGAAATAAAAATAACATAAAACTCATCTATTTACAGAAGACGTTGAAAATGTTTATCAGAAACACCTCATTTACTTACCATAATTCATTGCCACTATTTCATTCTGTAGAGTCAAATTTTGTATTATTGTTTCTCGGGCTTCCAAATGGGTGAGTTGGATGTTAGGTTCCAAGCTTCCGGCAGCTATCTCCACTGCCATCTTCTGGGAGAAGTGAGCTGGATTAGGAATTTTTTTTTCATAGGCTATATAGGAAAAGACTGGATATACTAGAACGGGTGAGGGGCCAATAGGAAAATTATAAAATGGAATAATTAAATGGAGAGTTCTGATTAGTCGGGAAGGAAAATTATTAGAGTTTAATAATGTTGTTGGATGTGAAATCGGTCCTTATAAGGACCACTGATTGGAACCTAACCTTGAAGCCCAAGAAACAATAATACATTCTCAACACCGGGAAAGCCTCAAATCACACATAAATCAAAATTATCAGACCCAATAGAAAACAAACACACATACACCAATAGTAAAGTTACATGGCCTACTATGAGTCTGAAAGGAAGATAGGGAGAAATAACAACCTTCACCAAGGTGGTGAATATATTCAGAGCTGCAGAGAGACTTACTGATGGCACTGTACCATGTGACAATAACAAAATAGTGAAAAAAGTAATTATCTTGCAATTCGGTACATAGTCTACACTTTCCCCCCCATGTTATAGAACATTTCATAGGCTGGGTTATGCATAATGAAAATCAATCATAATTATGATCATGATCTTGCAATTTTTTTAAATCAATACCATTTGCAATATGCGCTACTGGTAATTAATCCATATGCTAGGGTTATTCGGAAAGTAATGTCCAATAGCAGATAAAGAAAACAAAATTATTAATGAATAAGAAATATTTATTGCAATATTTACAGAGATTCATTGGCTACTTCTAAATATAGTTACCACGATTATCAAGGTATTTATCTTAGCAGTGTACCAACTCATGTCATATGACTCTGACGCCAACATCTGGAGTCAAGAAATCACTGCCGTCTGTACCAGAAATTGCTTCATGAGACAGAAGAGATGGAAGTCACTTGGCACGAGGTCGGGGCTGTTGGGTGGATGGTGGAATATCTCCCATCCAAACTGAAGCAACTGATTCTGTATGGTGTTGGCTGTATGGGGCCATGCATTGTCATGCAAAAGCATAATGGCTCTTGTCAGCATTCCATGTCTTTTGTTTTGGATCACCCTCCTCAGATTTTTCACCCATGTTTCATCCCTAGTGACAAATTTATCAAGAAACTCATCACCTTTCTCTGCGTACAACTGGTGGCAGAGTCCTACAAAATTGTTGGTACACCACTCAGATAAATGCCTCAATAACAGTGCCGACTATGTAGAGAAGTAGCCAATGAATCTCTTTAAATATTGCAATAAATATTTCTTACTTGTTAATGTTTTTGTTTTCTTTATCAGTGATCAGACCTTACTTTCCGAATAACCCTTCTAGTATTGCAGAGATTTTGTCCGAGAATTATTTCCTACTTACTGCGTTGGTCTCGATCTGTGGTGTTATTTATAAGCTCAAGCCTTCCTTCGGAGATAGCCAGTAATATTGTAATGAATGGTACCACTAGTAGATTGATGTTCATATCTGACGAATCTATAACTTAAATTAATCCATTATGAGTCAAAAATAATTTAGGCCTATATACCATATTCACATATACACATACATCATCAGTGACTACCTCATTAAGGCCATTACATGGGTTGAATGAAATTTACTGATACAAATTAAAACATTCTGAAACAGGAATGACCACTGTGCTACAACTTAGCAACTCTGCCGCTAAAGTATGTTGTATGCAACCTATAGCATCACCACAAAAGTATGTTGTATGCAATCCATACTATGACTGTACGGGACTGCATAAAGCACAATAAATATTCTTAAAAAATTAAAAATTAATTTTTTAACAAAACCAATAGCTTTCAGGATGAAATTTGAGATAGACATTCCCCAGGTTATGGGGAAAGTACGGTGAAAATTTCAGACCTAAGGTCAAAGGGTATCAGAGGACGAAGCAAGTATACACAAACATCTCAGGGTGCATTTAGTATAGTATAGATAAGATCTTTTAGGGCTATTTTAATTGGTATTTTTATTTTTTGTTATTCATTGTTTGCTTCAGATATCTGGTAAATTTGCATTGCTACTGACATATAAATGCATCACATAAAACAATTGTTTAAAGCAGAGATATAAGTTTAATATAGTAAATGTTTTATGTAAAATGTGAGGATCCAACTGTTCCTCCGAAATTTCTCTCATTGATTTTAATTTTAGAGCCCACTGATGATTTTACCTGATAATTGCTTATATAACCATATAAATTAAGTTTTCAATTAATCAGGACTCAAAATAAATATATTTTTCTAACAATATCCTTTTCATCAAATGAAAATGTGTATAAAGTGAAAAAATGGTTTCCATTGCAAATATAACATGTAACTTATATTATCTTAACTTACCTTAAGACGTGGTAGTAAATCTACTTGTTCTCACTCTGACTGCAAAGTGAGGATTAAGGTTGCTGTGAGCACATTTATACTTGCACCAAATGACCCAGTCCTTTGCAGAGTTCAGTGACCTTCAAGAGTCTCCCTGGTATTATTATACCTACTGACCTACCAGAAATATTTTATAAGTAGCCTACTGTATAATTCCATTACTAAGTCTCATGCAGAATTTTATAAATTAAGCATTAAAAACTTCAATAGTAATATTAAATACCAGTACTTAGTATCTAACTTATAAATTTATTAAAGGAAAAGAAGAGGAGAAGTAAATTCATTATTTTTTTAATGTTGGTTTGTATTTCATTTATATTTATTTGGGTAGGCCTACGTGGTACTTTACCATGTTTTCGTTATGATAAATTGATTTATTTTGCATGGAGGGGATTTTTACCTTTATATTTAAATTATTTATTATTTTTTGGGGGATAAAGATTTTATTTCTTTCTCTTTTCGTATCAAGATGTTGAAATTCAGAGGAGAAGAAAAGACAAAGAAAATTGGGGAGTATTTAGGAAAAATGAGAGAGAAGTGGATGAGAAAAATTAGGAAATAGATCAAGAGTAAAATAACCAAGAAAGGTGTGGTAAGTTAACCAGAATCCCCATTCATACACTAAACCCAGGGGGTATAGTATGAAGGGATTCTTAATGGGTAGCGCTAGACTTATAGATAAGAGATATTTAATGTGGATGTAGATAACTATTAATAGCAGAATTTAACTCCTTAATTTATATTTTCAGAATATAAAACTTTCATAAATATTGTTAAACTAGCAACCAACAATAACATATTATTCAATCTCTAAATCCTACACTAAAACGGATTAATAAATATACTCCAGCTGTAACCAAATTTTAACATTCCAACATATTATAACTTTGAAAATAATCATTCCCATAACTACGAATTATAGAAACTAAAATAGAAAAACCAAAATCCCCTTCACAAACTTAAAAAATAAAAAAACAATAAAGGAGTAAGAGAAAATAAAACAAATAAGAACAAAATTAAGGTAAAGAAGTTACTTAATAGTATTTAAGAGCCAGATTTTGCAGTGGCTTATAGCAATGAAGCAAGGAATGTGTGACTACATTTGTGCTATTTTTTGATGTGTGTGCTGACCCACAGAAGAGAGTAATAGGCAGCCGTTAGAAGGAATGACTAACAGAATCTGAACAAATGGGATGGAAACGGTTGAGTCATGCTGTATTGTATACACCGTTAATCTAACTATCTCCATCAATCATTTCAGTTCAAGCTGTCATCACAGTTTAATTATGAACATTGAATGAAGTGAGATAACTTCAGTTGAGTTATTTAGCTTCCTGCGAAAGACTCACAAGTATGTCACTTTACTTCATCTGAGAGGGGACTACAGTGAAGTAGGTAAGCTTAAATCGAATATGTGCAGGGGTGGGAAAAGTAGGCTCATCCATGTCATACACCTTGCGTTGTGAATAAGGTAATAATAAAAATAAAATAATAATAATAATAATAATGTTTTATTGCCATTGAGCTTACAAAGCTTTTCATTTACTAGAGGCAACTGTTTTTCGCAAAGCGCAAATGGGCAAAATTTTGTAGTGAAAAATCACAAATTTGGCTAAAAATGCAGAAATCATTCTCATTACATTACGTTGGAAGCAATTTGAAGATGGCAACCTCAGAAGGCGCAACTGTGATTTGATCAATAACAGAAAATATGACAATAAAAACAGAAAGTTGATGTTTCAGTCAATTTAATGATATATTCTGAAAACAAGAGCTCATTTGCATTTCTCAAATGAAGCAAAATTGCATGAATTGAAATGTTTGTTGAAGCTCCTTAACTCCTTAACAATCATAAGAAAAAGGAAAATTGTTGAAGAAATTAAATAAAAATAGTGAAAGCTATAGTGAAGAGACTATATAAACTTTGTATACGACAGAAATTTCAACAAATATCGGTGTCTTAATTACAGAGCAAGAAATCTGTAAGTCTGAAGGCAGTAGTCAGACAAAGAATTTTAGTCGCCATTATTGTTAACATTACATCATTTCAGGAATTATGAAGAATTATCTCCCTCTATCCTAGATATTCTTTACATATAAAATATATTCAGTATGTATCTCTTTTGTATGTGGAAAATTAAATAAACAAATAAATAACAAATGTTTATAACCCTCTTAGCAAGTCTTCTGCAGAAGTTCGATGGGAGGTGTTTAAACACCCACCTAATAGCCAGGACCTCGCCCCCAGTGATTTTCCATCTTTTCCTACACCTCAAGAAATGACAGGGAATGACAAAATGACAGAGAGGAGGAGATGTTTGTCACACAGAGGTTCAAATCCCTGGTGGCAGACTTCTACGACACAGGTGTTCAATAGTTGGTTTCACGGTGTTTCAATTCCAGTGGCGAATATGTTGAATAACAGCTGAATACTTGATGTATCTGTTGGAATAAATATGTCCACGAAATTTTGTTTTATTTCTGTAACAGCCCCAGGGAAACTTACTTTATGGATGCGCCTTGTATATAGACCTACTTGGTTACAGAACTTTACATGACTGCTGTATCAAAATAATTATCGTGTTAAGAAACATTTATTAACTTACGTGGTTTTTGTCAGAATCAGCACTGGTCTATTGACAAGCTAGTTAACCATCATTTGTACAGGTGAACAAGTATTCTGTATGGTTTTTAGCCTTACTTGAAAAATACTGCTAATAAGTAACAGTACTTCATTTTTTACTGAGCCTGATGTTCTTTCAGAGTTTGAGAATGATGCTTGTTTGCATCTAACTCCATGCAAACCTAACGCCCTTTCAGTGTCTCACTAGAACATTGGGAAATATATCTTCCAGCATCTAATTCTAATCTCTATTGCCAGGCTTGATACGATTCATTTTTTTACATGGACAAAATTGCTTTGCGTTTTGATTAAATATTTAATATTTGCACACAACAGACATAGCTTCAAATTCAAGTAGTATAAAACTATGTTAAAATATATTTAAAATATGCTCCATATAATTTTCTTTATTTAAATCTTTCATGTCTTCCAAATCTATTATATTACTTATAATTTGATCTGTTCCCTTCATTGTGTAATTTTCATATTATATGTGTTTCTTGTTTCTTTTTCTGTATTTTTTAGTTGTAGTATTAGTTTAAATATTTTTAGTATTACATTATAAATATAATATTAGTGTTTGAAAACTGGTGTAGTTAGTATAAGAGAAAGTTGTAATTGGGCAATGAGCCTGTTATATTCTCAACAAATAAATAAATAAATAAATACTACAAAAATAAACCGCAGGGAGTTAGATGTGGAGACACATCATTCCTAAACTCTGGAAGCATGTCAGGTGCACACAAACCAAGAACAGTTACTTCCCCATGATGTTTCTTGGGTAAGGCTAAAACCCATGCAATATACTTTTTATCCAGTGGATACCAGGGCACTGTCAGATTGCGGGAAACGAAGCAGCAGATGCACTAGCAAAGAAGGGAACAAAAATAATGCAAACCCACCTACAAGAAACTTCATACCACTCTATCAAATTATACATAAAGAAAATATACAAGAACATACACAAAAAGGACATTGAACAAAAAATAAGTGACAAAAATTGGAAAAAGGAAATTGCTCAAGTTCCTGACCGGCCAAGAAACAAAGCGGTTGCCATCTTCCGGCTAAGTGTCCAACATGACTGTTTGGGGAAGCACCTACATCGTATTGGAATCCAGAACAACCCCAACTGCATGTTATGTAATCAACAAGAGACCATGGACAGAAGCCACCTACAACGTTGCCCTGTCCTTTCAAGCACAACAGAAAGGGACCGGTATTGGGAAGCAAGAAGAAAAATGTCGGCTGTATAACATCCTGTGTAACCTTCAAAAGTGGAACACTCATTAATATTGTATTGTACTGTTATGTATTGTATTTTGTATGCATTATATTATGTTATGTTTTGTTATTCATTTATTTATTTGATTTTTTTAGGTTGCAGAGGTTAATGATATCTTTTCATGTAAACCTGCCATTAGAAATAAAATAAAATAAAAACTGTTTATCCATATGAAGGACCAATTAGTATTAGAATAAATTTCAAAAATGTGATAATGTAATATCTGTTTCCATGTTGTTGAGAATCCAGTCTGTGAACAGAGTCACTCTCGTATATACTCCAGGCAAGCCTCTTACTCCACAGCCAAATCCCCAAGACACTATGCCTATGAGCAGTCCATTGGACACAAGAGGACCACCAGAATCTCCCTGCAAGAATAATAACACCAAAACAAATACATTGGTGATGATCCATGGAGAATTCTCTACCTCAAATAGCCAATTGCAAGCGTTGGACCATGAAAATTTCTATAAGTACCGGTATACAAGAGGTTTCATTCTCATGTGTTAGCTTTTATGTTTTAAGGTGGTCTTATAGGCCTTCACTTAGCAGTTCCAAATATTGTCATTCATGGTAATGTAATTCAAAATATTCCATTGCTTTACAACATTAGACTAACATATTTTCAGCTTTGTTTTATGAAAATGTGTAAATATTTCTTTATAATAAATTAATTTGTTGTTATTGATATTGAGATAATCAAGACACCCCAGTTCCCATACTTGTGCCCCAATCTGTACTAAATTTTTCAGAAACAATCAGAAATCTTTAAAGAATTTTCCCTACCACTTTCATTAAAAGTAACAGTTTCAAAATTGGATTTGTTTTTAACTTTGTGAAAATTCAGACTAGTTACAATGTTTAATAATTTTTTTAAACTTCACTTTTTAAGCTGTTTAGTTTAGTGGTCTTAGAGAAATGCAATAATGTATTATCTTTAATTTCAAAGAAAGAACTTTCAAATAAATTTATTCTTTCAGAAGTTATCATTGTTTGAAATACAGAAAATGAAACCATTTTTTACTTGCTATTTTCAAGGTGCAAGAGGATTTCTTTACAATGCCTATAGAATATCCATACACACACACAAACACGATTTTTAGTATGCACCAGCCCTATTCATGCTGTCAGAATCAAGAAAAAGAGTCAAGAGCCTGTTTGTTGTAATTCTGTTGAACAATATTAAACAGTGCACAACACACATAATATTAGGAAAGGAAAGGATCCAAGGATAATTAATACCTTTCATCCAGCGAGCCATATTTTAAAAACTAGGGCTTAAAATAACTATGCTAACACAAGATAAAGCAACCCCTTACATAATTCAGAGATCTGTCGCCTACTGCTGGCTATGTAAGGTACAGAAATCTTCATATCCCATCACCAATGTATTAAGGTGCCACATGAATGAGCATAATTATGCTCATGGTCAGGGGTTATTCAGAACTTCACATTGGCCTTGCTTTGGTTACTGTAAGAATATAATGAGCTCTCAGTTTTGGCTGTTTCTTTCATTCATTCATACATGATGTAAGATGATGGTGATAAAGGTTCAATCTCCATCTTAAAAAAACCACTTACTATGTGCCATAAACTTTGTTCACTCAGTGCACTGTAATTTTTAACCCCTTCAGTGCTGATTTTACATATTAATATAAACATTCAAGTAAAATCGTTAGTGGATTATAAATTTAAATTCAACACAAGAAGTTTGAAAGGAATAGCTGGTTTCCTTGAAAGACAAATGAAAATGAAAATCCTCCCGACTTAATATATATCATTATTAAGTGGCAGAATGGTACTTTTTGAGACTGTGTGGTGGACGGGAAAATGTCTGTCCGTCTATCTGTCTGTGTGCTTGCATGCGCCATAACTCAAATATGCTTTATTGGATTTTTCATGAAACTTGGTATACAGATTTATATCATCCATAGCAAGAAGCCTATTGATATTGGACCAAATCAGTTGACCAATACTGGAGTAATGCCTAATTTAGTTCCTGTTTTATGGTAATATATTAGAAAGAATTTATCAAATGCAAATGAATTCTCATGACAACATATTGTTTTACAGTGTTCATAAACGGCTTTGGAAGTTGCAATAATGTTAGCTTTGACAAATAACACTACCCACATATTCCTTCACTTATGCTCATGAAACTAGACCTTTGTTCTTCTATAAACTCTGTAAGCCTGCTTACTGAATTGATCTCGAGCTTAACTCGGAAATCGATAACAAAAATAACTTATTTTCTGCATATCATAATTGCAATTATTACTGATTAAACAAAACATTCTGGCACTTGTTACATTAGTTTACCATATTTTATTTTATTTATCTAATAATTCTGCTTTTATTAATTATTTTATGGTGATGGATTTATCGGGTGATCCGTTTGGGTATGGATAAAATTAAATGTTATCATAAAAGCCAATATGATTTTAGGATAAATTTCTTGCTGGTTATATACTTATAATGACACTAGCATAAAAGGCCCGGCGTCGCCCGGGTTTTGTATTTTGTAATTCGTAATTAACTTTCAATTTTAAAATTCTAGGTCCTTTTATAGGCATTTAGAATTTGAAATGAGGAAGAATGACTTATCACACTCAAACTATTCGCTCAGAAAACGCTTGATACAGCTTTTTACAGCTATTAGAGGATGCAGAATTTTGGAATCCATCGCTTGTACACAGGAAGCCTGGTAGGGTTTCAAATAAGAAGAAACAGAAATTCCGATAACATAAAATTGTATTATCGTGGCAGGGAATTTTTATTTCTCACTCTAATGTTATCATAAACCCGTTTTGGGGATGAAATTAAACAGAAATGCAATATTACTTTCATACAACCCTCCCCAAAACCTGTAATAAAATAATATACATATATCCATACCTCCTACTGTTTTCTCTATGTCCAGGGTCGAGAAAATTATGTGACTGCATTATTTTCGTCGATTTCATAATTTAATATTTATTTATAACATGAATTATATTGATTGCTTTTCTAAATTGTCAAAGTCCCACTTCAATTATTTCCAAACCCATCTGAGACCACTGGAAACAATATGTTGCTATGCCAACTGTGATTTGGATTTGATAATTCTGTGTAAAAAGGGTTTAAGTATACTCAAAAACATTTGATTTATGGCATTTAAAATAAAATTTTTTCAAAACTCCTTTCTTAGTGAGCACCTACGTTATGAAACAAAGGTACTGTCAAAATTCCAAGTCTTTACCTATTATTGTTTAGGCTCTACGTTGATTCTCTGTCAGTGTAGTCATTCATTCAGTCAGTCAGGATAAAGCCTCTTATATATAGGCTATAGAGATACATAGCATGGAAGAGTTTAGAATAAAGAATTCTTAGTATCAGTAACTGAATTTAATCACCAGGGCCCGGATTCTGATGACCTAAAATTGTTTGAAAAATGACCTATAAAATGACCCTAAATTTTAAAGAAAATTACTTAATAATAATAAAAAATGACCTAAAAACTGATATGTTATTTATAAAAATTATTATTGTACACACAAAGTTATAGACTACTTTGTACATAACTAGCAGGTGATCTCACTAAGGCACTGGTGAGTCAAAACTCTGCACATCCTTTTGTGGTATGTCGGATTATATTGTTGTTTATTGAGGGTAAACAGTAGTTTGCACTCTCAAATCTAAGCAGGTGGCAGACTCTGGTGCCAAGTCAATCTAATAACAATAGTAATATAATACAAAATTTTGGCATTTCTTTGATTCTCACTTCCGACTGAGACATGTCAACACTTTAATGTCAAATTTTTCCTTCTTGCATTAAACAAACAACACTTCAAAGATAGCACCGCTAGCGACGAAAAAAGGAAAAAGTTAATACACTCAATGTAAATACATGAAAATGACTAAATAAGGAAGCAAATGACACGAAAATGACAAAATAATGACCTAAAAATGAAACAAATGCCCTAAAAATATAAAATTGCATAAAATGACAAAAAATGACCTAGTAAAAATGCATTTCTATAATCTAGAGACCATGATTAGGATTTATCCACAAGTTGACAATGTCTATGCAGCATCAATAAAAGATGACATGTCATTAGAATCCGGGCCCTGTTAATCACTAACATTGTCTAATCCTAGAACATAATTTCTTTATCACTTTTTACCAAATTGTTAGTTGTTATATTGGTGTGATTGTAACTTACTTGACATGAGTCCTTGCCTCCCATCTTGTGTCCTGCACAAAGCATGCGAATAGTAAATCCTGGTAGAAGTTCGTTGCACATTCCACGACTCACAATTGTTACATCCACTTTCTTTAAATATTTGGTCTGGAAAATATATATATATATATCACCACCAGTTGCATTAGGATAACCAGATTATTATCTCAAAGAAAGGCACATTTATTAGTTTTTTCCATAATCCGAAGAGAAGAAAAGGGGACTAATTTAACAAGAATTACATAAAATAACTGCATTATTACAGGCTCTGAACATAGCACAGATGTTGCCTATCCTTTATGGTAAAGGTACCCTCAAGAGAAGTATATTTTTATAATAATATAAGAAACAGTTAAATGCCTGCATTGTGTATTATTAAATATTACATTAAACAAAATTCAGTAGACCCAAGCATGAACCCATTACCCACATAGTTGTAATGACATTTGTAGAGATGCTGGCTCTTTATGTACCTTTTATCCATTTCTGTGTGTGTGTGTGTTCGGCCCATCCTGCCTTGCAACAGAGCCGTGGGGGAGGGGGGAGACCCACGGCCCAGCCGAGGGACATGAGGCTGGAGGATACCACGTATTGGCCAGTTCCTTTCGCAGGAAAGGAATGAGGGATATGAATGAGGACACAACACCCAATCCTGACCCATGAAGGAAACTTTACATCTCTGTAAAATCCCAGAACCAGCCGGGATTCGAACCCGGGCTGCCTAGGTGGCTGGCAGTCAAGCTACCAACTCACCCACGGCAGCGTACTAACCAGGTTTATAAACATGAGAACTCATGTGTAGAAACAATACAGTATTTAATTATTAGAAAATTAACACTTTCCTATAACTGTCAAAATCTCAGAAGACAGCAATTATGAGTTACTGGGTTCATGTACCCACAGAATTATTATTTTATTTACAAATGTTCCCATAACTATGGGTTGCTTTCAGAGAGAGTATAAAACAATACAAAAGTGAATTGAATATTCTAAAAAATAGGATTAAAATTTAAGAATTAAACAATAAGCTATAAATTTGAAAATGCATAATACATATTGATGCTCACCATTTTGATGCTGGCATGGTAGACGTTGTATGGATTGTACTGATACACTTTTTGATGTCCCCAACCAGATACTGTTGCATTGTCCCCAGTAAGAACATGCCATTTCAGTGGGGGTAATTTCACAGCCTGTATGTTTTGGCTCAGATTGAATGGGTTTTCCACCTGAAAATAACAACGGTAATTTTATTCTTGCTTGTTTCAAATTATGTTGTTTTTAGCATTATTTATTTTACTGCAATAAACAAAAATATTAATATGGGTTCAACAGAACTGAAATGAAAGAAACATAAGTTAAACCAACATTAATTAAGTGGAGGGAAAGGAAATAGACATTAAATCCAAACTGATTCTTACTTGTATTAAACCAACATGTTCAAAAGGGCACAAAATGGGTTTAAAATGAATTGGAAATTGACAAAATGTTCAAGTTCCTCACTAAAAAGTAATTTCATACAACCCATTGTACATTAGCAACATGTTCCAAAGACAAAAAAAAATCTATTTTTTTTAAATTAATTTTTTTATATACGATCTCTAAAACGGCTGCTTGTCAGACTCTTGACACTTCAAAAAGTAGCACTTTATTGGCCTAGAAATTAAGTAACTTTACCAGACTCTTCTCTCAGCTAGTTCCAACTATGACAACCAAATGTGCTAGTCTCGTCCAGTAAATTTCATTTTATGTTTCTTTATATGTAGAGGTTAATATTATTAGGAAGGATCGTAAATCTTCTTATTCAGACATCTTGCATTCAAGAAATAGTTTGATAATACAAGCAGAGTCCTGCAAACTCGACAATGTGGACTGAAAGGGTGACAATTTTTTTAAAAGTATTTTTAAGAAAAGGAAAGAAATTTATAGCAATCCAAGTTTATAAACATGCACTATTGGTACAAGTGCCATACAAGTAGGCCTACCTATTTGCTTTCTTTATGTACGATCATTGAAAATGAGCAGAACACTGAGACTACTAAATTTAAAGAATTTTACTATGTATGGAAAAGATTGAGCTCACTCAACCTGCATTTCAGACTTGGCTTGCCTCGGCTGAAATACTAGATTTGTCCACTGAACCTTGCTTTGCATACTTAATACATAAATAGCTATAATAGTGTTCAATGTGCTTTGGAGTCCACATTAAAAAAAAAATATTAAAAAAATAAATAAAAGAGTTCTACAATTCTTTTAAACATTTTAAATAACGATCTCATTTAGAAGCCAGATCAACATTATAACTTGTATTTCTATACCTTCAACAGAGCTATGTCAAAATCAAGAGTGGAGTCAGAGTAATTTTCATGGACTTTCACTTTTTCCACCTTGTTGACTATCCCTCCCACATTCTTCCTGATAGATCCTGCCCTCAGCATCAGGTTACATGCTGAAGATCCACCACAAAACTCTTCATATCTACAAGTAAGCATAACTTCTTAATACATAGGCAGTGCAATTAAATGGACAATTTTTTGAAAATGGTCATCATTTGCAGATTCAGGTAACAGAAGATAATATATAGGCCTATATATACACACATATTATATCTTTTTTTTTTTCTTTCTTTTTTTAAAAATAATGTGAATTGACTAACACTCTGAATTATTCCACTTTCCAAATTTTTGGTAGAACATGTTTCGCATGCCTTCGCATGCATCCTCAGTTGACAAGTAGTTAAGGATATAAAATGTGAAGGCATGCCAAACATGTTCTACCAAAAATTTGGTAAGTGGAGTAATTAAGCGTGTTAGTCAATTCACATTATTTGGAAAAAAAAAAAAGTTATAACTTCACTGTGAAAGTTCCATCATAACTTTTCAAAATATTATCTTATTGAAAATGGAAGGAAAAGAACTTCATTAACCTTTTAAATTTGTGAGATGCTTAATAGTGTCACAATCTATACTTTTGGTAAGTGGGCCTTCTTCCCTATGAGTGTTATTTTTTCTATGAAGTGTGTCTCTGTAAGAAAAGATGAGTAGGGGAGGACTTATGGATGGCAGACCTTCTTTGCAAGAGTTCACTGGCTCCTAAAATTATTAGTGGGAAGTAATTAGTTGGAATGTGAACAACTGGTTTGCAGAATTAACCTGCTCAGAATTCAGTCATGTACTTCCTATCCCTTAACACCAATCACCTTCATTGTCATTCACTGTATCTGTTATTTGCCTCTGGAATTCCATCCCTCACAAAGGCAGATGCTGTCGAATGCTAGGTGAATGTCAGAGAGAAATCAGTGAATTAAATCGAGATAATATAATTTGTTGTAATTTTTTCCCATCATAATAAGTAGCGTCGGCCGCGGTGGTCTAGAGGTAGCGTGCCCGCCTCTAGATCCGCAGGGCGCGGGATCAAACCTGGCCGCGGTTGATGGATTTTTTCAGGACGTAAAAATCCTGGGCACGGAGTCCTCCGGGAGGGACTTTAAGCTGGGGGTCCCGTGTCGTAGATTTACGGCACGTAAAAGAACTCCAAGCCTAAATTACAGCCTCTGGACAAAATTTCTCGGCCCTTTCACGTCCAAGAAATACTTAGTTTCCAGAGGGGGGTTGGAAGGCGATGGGCTTACCACCTGTCCCTCTACCCTCTCTCAGAAAATAAGCATATAAAAATTAGTATAGGTAATGAAACCTCCGCTTGGAGGCCCCTTCGCCCCACCTGGGGATCATAGGGTACCAGAAACAGAGATACCAGATAATAAGTAGCCATCTTTACTGCTGTATTTAGTAACTGAAACCCTTAACTTAAATTGACTGTAACTTTGTTTTTCTTTTTTAAAATTTCAGTCATTCTGTAGTGTAATTTTTAGTACAGTATTTTCTTTTATAAATTTTGCAATTTTCAATGTTTTTTTAGTAAGGTAAAAATATTTGTAATAATTTAGAAATTAATCTTAAATTTATATTAGAAGTATGATAAAAATATTTGTGTGTTTACGTGTATAGTAACAATAATCTGAGTTTTTGTATTTATGTAATATGCAGTGATGGGAAAAGTACAAAAAGAAAGTGATTGGGCTGAATTACCATTACCCGAGAGACATTTTACTTATTTACAATTACAAAGTACTTTTTCAAAAAGTAATCAGTAAAATTACAATCATTATACTTTATAATTAAATTTATATTACATAATATACTTTAAAAAAAATATTACTTTACATTAAAAAAAAAAAAAAAAAAAGCAGTAGCTAAACATTCCTTGTTTTACGTTTGTTTTGAGCACAAGTCCAAATTATAATTTATTAATTAATAATTATTAATGAACAAACAACAACAACAACAAAAAACACATCAATGAGAATATTTTCGGAAACATTGAGTAACTTTTTGTTAATATTATCTCTAATTTGGATATTAGTTGCAAAAACAGTAATGATGACGATAAAGCAAACGGTAATAAAACATGTTATTTAAAGATACTAAATGACAAGAACATGTACTTTAATGAAATGAAAAGAAGTTACATAACCTACGCATTCTTATATATTTAGTTTAAGCAATACTTTATTTAAAAGTGAAACAGTGCTTTCATAGTGACTAAATAGTACTAAATATTCACTTATCTAAAATAGTGTTATACAAAATGCTAAAAATAGTCTTAAGTCAAGTTTATACAATTACATTGTACATTAATGATCTAGGGGATTTAATGGAGCAAAATAGCAACATAAATATGGGACTATCACTTTTTGCTGATGACACCAATTTATTAGTCTCAGGGAATAATATACAAGAATTACAATCAAATACTGATAATGTGACTAAACTGATTACTTCATGGTTTAAAGATAATAAATTGATTATTAATACAAATAAAAGTATAGCAATAGAATTTAAACACAAAAATAATAAAAACGAATTGTTACCAGCTGTTCTTCTAGGTAGTGAACCTGTGAATTACGTAACAAACACAAAATTTCTAGGCGTTTGGGTAAATAGTAATTTGGAATGGGACACACATGTGGAACACCTAGCGAAGAAACTTGCCCAAACATGTTTTGCAATCTTCAGCCTCAGATCTTCGGTCAGTTTAGAAATCCTCAGAGTTGCATACTTTGCTTACTTTCACTCCCGTTTGATGTACGGAGTAATGTTTTGGGGTAAATCAAATCATAGTGTCAGAATATTTAGAATGCAAAAAAAAGTAATAAGAATAATGCTCAACGTACCCAGAAACAACAGCTGTAGACCTTTATTTAAGCAATTAAATATACTGACACTGCCTGGAATATACATAAATGAGGTCCTTATACAAACGCGAAACCAACTAAACAGCTTTCTCTCTAACGAACAGGTACACCACCACGACACAAGGAACAAGTCTAATTTACACAGCACTTTGCATAAAAGTTCACTATTTAAAAATAGCTTTAAGTACAACGGGACAGTTTTATTCAATAAATTGCCTTCTTGCATTAAAAACATACAATTAGTCAAGAATTTTAAAAAGGAATTAAAGAAATTTCTGATAAATGGTAGTTTCTACTCAGTGGAGGAATATCTTATGCATGGGAATAGGTAGTGGAAATTCAGTAAATAAAATATAAAGCAGTGTTAACTATAAGTTGTTTCAGTATTAGTTGATAATAGTAACTATGGCACTAGGGTTGTATTTAGGATACTAGTTTAGGATCTATTTAAATTGTATATGTTGGTGTGTGGATGTGAATGAATCAGATCGAACCAAGTCAATTAGAATATTTTAATGTTAGTGTGAGAAGCTTGTAGATGGGATGTGGATGTGGATGAAGAATATTTTATTTATTTTATTTATAGTATGTCATTGTTTTCAGTCCATGTTCCTTTCCTTTTATTTTCATTTCTTTTATTTACTTATTTTATTAATATAAGCATAAGTGTGTATATGAGAATAAATGCAATTGTAAGCAATATTTAGCATGTAAGATTTGACGTGTCCAACATCATTTGTACCCTGTACATGTTTATATGATATAATGGATGAATAAATTTATTATTATTATTATTATTATTATTAAAATAAAAATTTAATTTGGCAAAATAAACAAATTTCACAAAATCTCTTGGTTTAATAGGCTTAAGTAATGATGTATTTAAATGCCAAAAACCTAGTGTGATTTTTCAGCTTAATAATCCTATTTTAAAACTTATTTATCATATATTTGAATAAAAACACTTTCTTAACGCACTTTATTTTACCTTAGTAAACTTCTGGACGGCCGTTTCGCAGGTGGTGTTCCTGCATCATCAGCAGAGTGCCAACTGAGATCTCTGGAGCAGGTAAAATAAAGTGCGTTAAGAAAGTGTTTTTATTCAAATATTTGTACACAACGCTAAAGTCGGACACAAGAATGAATTATTTATCATATTTAGTTGTTGGTAGTTTCGTAAGTATTTTTTCCAATTTGGAAGCCAGGACCCTCAGGCTCCCTTCCTGGATAAGTCTCTGCATTCATGCATATCCTTTTCTTAAAGGCTGGATAAAATGTGTATTTTGACTAACTTACTGGTAAACACAGTGAGCCGCAGTCAGGGCCCAGAGCTGGTTCAACAGGACTGCTCCACAGACGAATTCCTCCTTGTTACTTAGTGCCAACTGTCAATCATAATCATATTGTATCAGATTATTATCTTGATGCAGTTCTGCATAGGCAAAATCTGTGTTTTGTTTCTGCATATGCAAACCACCTCATAAGCATAGGACATGAAGGCCGACAATAATAAAATTGTAAACATTACCCTAAAGATAACACTCTCAATGGATTCAAAATGAAATATGCTTACACACTATATTTTACTTTACTTATAAAGCAAGGTCCAGGAAAATTCTTGAAATATTTACCTGATATGGAACATCTTCAATTCCAGCCCTTCTTCCACCTACTATTCTTGCCTGATTAACTCGATGACTTTTGATTCCAAAATGGCCTGCTACAAGAAAGTAGGTTTAATAAGTAGTCGATTCAATCATGTAATATGACAAAGTTAATGAACTTAATTTTGTTCCAGTAAGGGTTTAACGCATGGCTGTCTGGAATGGGGGCATCAACATAAACCTCTAAACTAAATGACTATAAGCAACTAGTGTGAAGAGAGGCTTAAGTTTCCACATACTGTAGTTAGCGTTGTTTGGACAAATACGAGTTGTAACAGCTGACGAGATATGAGTATGTAGGGTATGTACGATATGCATATATATGAGTATGTAGGAATAATTACTTCCCCAAAACTTTAAAATAAAATGTTTGGCTATAAATGTTTTCATAACGATAAGGCATTATATGAATAATAGGCCTACTCGTAAAATTGTAAGGGGTAGAAAAAGTAATCAGTACTAGACTTACAACATATTTTTCTCTTTGTATCCATTACGGATGGCTATGGTAGCCACGATACAGTAAGTCAAGGATGTGGACGTAATAATAATAATAATAATAATAATAATAATTTTAATAATATTAATAACAACAATAATAATAATGATAATGGTATTAACAACAATGATGATGATGATAATGATGAAATTAATAATAATAATAAACCATACTAATAACAGCAATAATAATAATAATAATATAATAATAGGCCTAATAATAAAATGGTAGTAGTAGTAGCAGCAGCATAGTGTGGTGGGGGTGGTGGTGACAGTAATTTGTTCATTTGTCCCCCTTGACAAAATTTCTGCTAACGCCCATGGTTTAACGACGTTAAAATATAGATAAAAACAACCTTAAGCCTAAGTAACTAAGTTATACCGGTACTTACCAAGATGAAGACAGATGTATGCAAGTGTGAATGTGCGCATATCCAGCATCCTGCAGAGTGAGCAGTTTCATAAGTATTGTTTGCATCCCACTAGGCATGTAGATAAGGAGGCTGTTTGATCTTGGATTTATGCTGTAACTTCTGATCACCTTGACTCTCTTTTCTGCTACCTCTGTTTGAGTCATACTGCACACATCAGAAGTTCCATCCCTGTGATTCTGTAGTTTCCATGTTGAATCGAGTAGAAAGCTCTTGAATCTCAGTAGGGACATCATTAGCTGAAACAGTGGGCAATGAAAATAAAATTTCCTGGAACTGTGCAAATAAATGTAGGAAGTACAAATGGCAAAATAAAAAATAATTGGTAGGGGGGGACCTCATTAAATGTCTGAATTTACACCAATGAAGTGGGTAGGGTTCGGATGTTTATGACAAGTCATATTTTTATCCTGACCTCCATTCTTTCTGCAAACACAAATTAAACATGAATTGCACGTTAAAGGGACAAGTACACAAAACCTGTACATAGAAATCGAAAAGAGTATAAATCAAGCAGTCAAGAAGGGTCAAGTGGAAGGAAAAGCAAGGACAAGGCAGACCAAGCTAAAGGACAGTACCATACGCCTTATCGAGGAAAGAGAAAACATGAGGATCCAGGCCACCAACAATCCACAGAGAAAGAATGAGTATGCGGATCTAAACAGAGAAACGAAAAGAGCAATAAGGAAGGATATTAGAGAATACAACACAGCACAGTTCAGGAACAGCATGGAAACTACTAAATCGACCAAACTGATTAGGAAAGAGTTGTCGGAAGGCAAACACTGGATGCTAGGTGTAAAAGATAGAATGGGGAAAAGACAAGCATCCAGAGACGAAATACTGAGAGAAGCCACAAAATTCTACGAAAATCTCTACTCCAGCACCATAATGAAGAAGACCCAGACTCAACCAGTTACAACAGCAGACATAGATGAAGTCCCACCCATCATCCCAAGTGAGGTAAGAGCAGCCATCAAGGAGACCAAAAATAATAAATGTCCAGGGGAAGATGGCATACTAAATGAGTATATTAAAATGGGAGGGGAGGCTATAGTAATGACTCTCACTAAACTGTTCAACAAGATCCTTGAAACAGAACAAATTCCAATTGAATGGAAACAGAGCACAATCATTCTCCTACATAAAAAAGGAGCAAAAGATGAAATAAACAACTATAGACCAATAAGCCTGATGTCCAATCTCTATAAAATATTCATGAAGGTAATAACAAAGAGGCTTACACAAGTTCTGGATGAAAACCAGCCAGCAGAACAAGCAGGATTTAGAACAGGGTACAGCACATCAGATCACCTTCAAACACTGAATCAACTCATGAAAAAGGCAAAAGAATTTAACCTCAAACTTTACATAGCATTTGTGGATTACACCAAAGCGTTCGATACTGTGGAGCATGAGTAGGCCTATGTAATGCAAGCCCTAGAAAACCAAGGTATTCAGAGTACATACATAAGATTAATGGGGAAAATCTACGAGAATAGCCAGGAAAGAATAAAAACAGAGAAGGAAGGGCATACCTTCAAACTAGGAAGAGGAGTAAAGCAAGGAGACTCCCTGTCACCAAAGCTATATTTACATGTCTGCTTGAAAATCAAATGAGAAAGCTGGAGTGGGAAGACAAGTAGGCCCTATGGTATTAGTATAAATGGATCTAACCTAACCCATCTACGGTTCGCAGATGATATTGTAGTAATTGCGGAATCATCAAGGGACTTAGAACGAATGATAAGTGATTTAGATACAGTGAGCAGAGAAACAGGCCTGACCATGAACCCAGTGAAAACTAAAATAATGACAAACGACACAGAAGAACAAATAAATCTAAGAGGGGAGGCAATAGAATATGTACAGGAATACATTTATATAGGTCAGAACATATCATTTCACAACAGCGCAGAGAAGGAAGTGAAAAGAAGAATTGGTCAGGCCTGGAAGAAATTCTGGAGCTTGAAATTCTTTCTAATGGACAAGTTCCAAAAGACCAAACTGAAGGCCGAAATGCTAGAAAAATGCATATTACCAGTGATGCTATATGGATGCCAAACCTGGGCCATGACAACAAGGCACAAACAAATGCTCCAAACATGCCAGCGAAAGATGGAACGGAAAATCCTGCAAATTTCAATAAAAGATAGGATAAGAAACGAAGAGATTAGAAGGAGAACAGGAATGAGCGACATCATTAGCAAGGCAGAACAACTCAAATGGAGATGGGGAGGCCATGTGGCAAGAATGAACGACAAAAGATGGACCTACCAACTAACAATATGGGATCCCAGGGTAGGAAGAAGGAATGTTGGAAGGCAAAGAATCAGATGGTCAGACACACTACGAGATAGGGTAGGAGCTCAATGGTCAAGGAGAGCCAGAGATCACAAAGGTTGGAAAGAGCTAGGGAAGCTCCCAGTGAAGTGAAACAAGTGAAGAAAACTGTAGTACAGTGCTCAAGTTCAGTGTTAATCAGTCCAACACAGACAAGAAACGCAGAACAAGATCAATCAGACCAAGACAAAGATATAGAAAGAAAAGTGCACGGTCAGGACAAGGTAGCTGACTCCTTAGACCTAGCTCCCCTAAGTGAGTTCTATTTTAGAGCAATCCCTGCTAGAAAGCAGGAGGCCTTAGCCCTCAAGGGATGTCAAAGGCTAATTTCATTTCATTTCAGTTTCATTTCATATCCTAATCAGACCGCTTTTATTTTGCATATAAAGTCATTTTTTGGTCATTTTCATGGTCTTGGTCATATTTGTAATTTAATGTCATATTTCAATTATAAATTCAGTAAAAGAGCACAATTATATAGTATATGCACTAAATTGTCGACTTAATTTTTTTCCTAAAAAGAATCATGAATACTTTGGTATTACTGTAACTGAAATGTAAAGAGACAATAACAAGTAATAGCACAATTACCTCTTTCTCCTTGTTATCAACTTCCAATATACATGTTTTAAAATTATTTTCAGTTCACATTTGCAGTGGTATCTGGAAGCATTAACAGATTAGAAGTTCGTTACAAGTAAAACTGTAAATCACTTGTAAAAATTGCAAAAAAGTGATTATCTGATTGAATTAACGTGATGCAATAATTTAGTGTCATTAAACATTTTAAATTGGAACATTTATTTTTAGAAAATACATACTCTTTGAGGTCATATTTAGGAATTTCGGGTCATATTTAATCATTTGCAGGTCATATTTGCAGTCACATTTTCCACTTTTTTAGGTCTTAAACATCCAAACCCTAGAAGTGGGTAACTTCACTTAGTCACTTGTGGACATCTTTCCTGCAAAAAGTATAACTGAAGTAAAATGCCCAGTGTTCCCTAATGACTAGAGAAAGAATGAAAGAAAGTACTGTAAAGTAAAAGTGAATGATAAAAGGGCAGCTGGATAGGAGATAAAAAATCTCCGATTGAAGATAACAGAGTTATTAATAGAAATATTTTAAAGTAAAACAAAATTCTGTGGGCAACTAATACAGGGCTAAATGAAGTTTTTTGTATCAAAATCCATTTCAATATTATTTTTTTTGTAATAATAACTTCACTAGAGAAAAAAGAATGTTAGAATTTTTTTTTTAATACTTATTTACAAATTCAATTATTATTCTTCATTTACCTATACAGGGAGAGAAAGTAAAAGTCAGTTTCATTTTTATGAAAATAGTTTTGTACAGTCGAGTGCGCAGAATCTTTCCAATTTATAATGCCCAGTGGTTTATATTTGTACAGAATATTAAACTCCTTCCCCCATGCCCACTCACCATATCTGAAGATATTCTGTTTTCGCGTTGGCAGATATGCAGCAGAGGATAACCCTCCAATTAATGTTTGTCTATTTCCCTCACTCCTTCGCTCATGAACATGAAATCCATCTGTGTTCATAGGATAATGTTTGACTTTTGGTATCAAACCAATACAAGTTGGCCTCATCCAGAGGCTGCTCCAGACATTCATTATCATGCATGCTTTTTAGCCACTTGAATGAAATGTTTCCATATCTCACCCCATTTCACCGCTCACCTAAGTCGGAGCGTTGTTCATAGGGTAATGTGTGTGGTTGGACTTCATTCAAACAAATAAGAGATTGTCTCACCCAGGGTAGGAGATTCAATGCCAACTTTAAATAAAGAAAAACACTTGAAGAAACCAGAAGCATTAGAAGTTTTCCATGACCTAAACTATACATATAATGTAGATAAGAAAGAAGTAGGTAGGAAACTATCTACACTTACCAGGGTCATGAAGATTATAAGTGGAATTTACATCAAAGAATGGAAATTAATGCAAAATCGCATAGGAAAGTACTGTAAGATAATATTGTTCGCAACAACACGTGATAGTAGGCCTATAAAGTACAATTCATGGTCAACAATATGACATAGTTTTGTCAGTACTGGTACTAAAAAAATATGAATTAAATAGAATTAAAATTAAGATAGATGAAGAAGAAATCTCTGAAACCCAAAGCTCAAACTTTCTAGGAGTAATAATTGATAAACACATGAACTGGCAACCCCAAGTTGCACATATAACAAAAAAACTAAATAAAGGTAGACAAGCAACTTTTATTAGGAGATTTTTGCTCTATGGATTCAATTTTTTCTGTTTCAGCATTAAATCTCCCAGAGCATGGCCGCCACTGACTTCTAACATTAGAAAAAAATGCAAAACAAAGGAACATCGCTGTTAACACTGTAGTCAGTAGTTATGAATAAAAAAAATACTAATGCAGTGGCGAGCAGTCATGTGATTAGTCTGTAAGTTTTGCATATTATGGAAACACTAAATTATGATATAGCTGTTGACGAATGATTAAGAATCAGGTTTTTATCGATCAATAGGAACGCATGAAGTCAATTTATTGAACAATTTAACCCTATTTCGCGTAATTATTGATTTTTGAGCACCAAATCATAATGACTTTAATGCCCTGTAACATACACATTTTACGTCATAGAGCAAACAAATCCTAATAAAAGTTGCTTGTCTTAGTCCCTTCTATATACAGGTAAAATATTTCGGTGTTATTTATTAACACCCTGTATAGTCACATTCAGTATGGAATAACACTTTGGGGAAATATTACATCTAGGGAAGTATTTCAAACTACAAAAAAGAAGTATTAGAATAATTGCACAAATAGACAGGAAAAAATCATGTAAACCCATCTTTAAGAAACTAAAAATACTAACAGTTCCATGTATTTATATATGAAAGTATCAAACACATTCTCACAAAAAAAGGTGAACATCTAACGAAAAATTTTAATATACACCAGCACAACCTAAGAAATAAAGAAGACTTCTTCAGAACCTCACTCAGAGGAACATTAAATAACCGTTCAGTTGAAAATATTGGCAAAGAACTATACAACAAATTACCCGGAGGCCATTAAAAAAAATAATACTACAACTAAAAAGCTAAAAAGTACAAAATCTTACCTAGTGAAAAACGCTTTTTATAATCTTGCCGAATTGAAAGGTAATTCAAAGGTTTGTGTTTAATAAAAAATATATCTATTATTGCATTTACTTGTACTATTCTATGTTTTGTAAATCTCATTTTTGTACTAGTGTTAAAAAATTATTTTAGTGTAAATTTTTTGTTGTATTGAACTGAACTGCCCCCGAGGACAAGCTTTGCTTTTCTAAGTGGCGTTCAAAACCATATTTATATAAGTTACACTTATATTGTAATTTTCTAACAACTGTAAAAATGTTGCAAAATAATCAAACAAACAAATCTTAATAACTATAATTAGTGAACCTGGGCGTGAACAAACTATCTTCTGTTAAGACATAGGTTGGGCTCTGTAATTGAACTACAACTGATAACAATTCTGACTGGTGTCAAGTTAAAATACTAATACTTCATAAAAGAGTTTGTACAGGTTTATAACTCTGATGATAGTCTTATTAATATGGATAACAATTTTACAAGCTTTTGTTCAATAAAAGTTTTGAGGAGATAAACAGTCAAGTCTTTAACCTTCCAGCAGGCGCGCTGTTGTAAAAAGTGCAACAACAGCCGTTTTTGTGCATTATTGATGCCTTAACCTTAAGCTATTACACCAACCCCATAATTTATTCCATTGTTGATGCTTACTCAACAATGTTACTACGACTTCAGTTTCCTTGTTTAGCTTTTTCAGTTGATTTTCTGAACTTTAAGCGATGAGGTCTTGAATGTTGTAAAAAATACAAAGCGCGCCTGCTCTTGTCACAGATGTATGTTTAGTTCAAGCAGCCAATATGCAGAAAAATGCAGCTTCATGAAATTTCCTCTGACTTTGTGAAGGAAACTAATATTTGTGAATTATTCCAGCAATGTTCAAGAATGTGAAAAATATAGCCAATGGCCATCATCTTGTAATCCTTGAAATGGAGTAAGAGGCACACATTTTATCTGCAACATAAACTCCATCTTTTGTCATGTTGTAGTCAATGTAGTCACAAGAAGTTAGCTGGTCTTATGAAAGATCTAAAGTGCAACTCAGCTGATCTCACTGTATTTCTTATGCAGTTCTGAGCTGAATCATTGATTTATGAAGATCAGATCCTTCAACCTTCAGCAAAAACGCGCGGGACCTATAACTCTGTGGACGTCAATAAATTCATCCGCTTCAATTAAATGTGACAGAAGCCAAAACTGCTAGTAAATAGCACATTAAAATACAAATTTGTGAAAGCTGTTACCAAAGTGAACGTTTCAGAATACATGCACAAAATAGAGCAACTAAAAGAGCTGATTTTTTTTGTTATAGTATGTGATAACTAGGGGGCGGATTTCTATGACATGTCATATTTTTACCCTTTGCATAATTTCAGGTTTCCGACTAATTTAAACCCGATTCCAAGCATCCTGGTGAAAATGGAACGGCTTTTATTGTGCAAATAACTGCATATTTAGGAAATTTTCAACTATTGTAGCATATTTAGTATGAATATGCATATTTAGGTCATATTTTTGGCATATTTGTGTGCATATTAAAGAAAGTTTGAAGTTTCATATCATATTTTGTAAATTTTGCATTATAATGATACTTTTTTGAGAATTTACAGATATTTTAAATAATTAACACTATATTTTTATAAAATATGTATTGTAATGAAACTTAAAAAAATATACACAATGTGTAAGTGGTAAAGTCATATTTTAAATTTTATTGGTCATATTTTAATGTTTTTAGGTCATAAATGCATGCATATATCCTATTTTTAGGTCATAGAAATCCGCCCCCTAGTGATAAAAGTGGACATGTACTGTTTTCTTCAATATACTAACCAATTTGTATAGCACAGGCTTGTTATTATATTAAAATGTCCATGTTGTAAATTTTACAATGCACGCCTGCTCATGTGACAAAATTAGGTGCGCCTGCCATAAGGTTAACTACTTCAGTTTAGTGGAACAGTAATCTAAGTGCACTGGGATAATTTGCCAGCCAGTCAGGATGGTAAACACCATGTTAGCTAAGTCTGTCAGTGGTGTAGCATGGGCTTCATGCTTGAAGAGGCCCTACAGATAATGTAAGAAGCAGTGGCGTAGAGTGAAGGTAGACTTTGAGACTGAGTCTACCTAAATAAAGTGCTAAGAAAAGTAGAAATAAATAAAAGCATCGTCAAAAAAGTTAATAATTATTATAAACCCATTAGTACTATCATTAAAATATTTTTTGCCACTGCATACCCCACTTCTACTGTTATTATGCATCAAATGTGTTTCCGCGTGCTTAGGCAGCTTCAAAATCTCATGATGCGGCAGCCGAGGCGAGTTGAGACTGGATAGTGGTCAGCCAAGTTACAGTCTCATTCAAGTGCGAGTTATATGACTTTTCCCACTAAATGTTAACCTACATTGTTGAGAAAAGGCAGGCAAATTCCTTGCGCAAGAGCTTCATATGGCACCACTGCAGAGACTAGAAAGATTTATCGGGGTCGTAGATACCTGCTCACTTGAAACAGGGGTAACATAAACATTACATTTTCATTGCTGACCTAAACTGTGTGTTTGATTATTTCTCAGTGTTGTGTGGACAATTCCACCGACATACAGTTGATCACCTATTAAAAACACTGTTTTCAGTTCTGTCTTATGAAGAAACGTGTGAAATTAAAGTAAATTACCAACTCCTGAGCTTGACATTGTCTTGCATGAAAATAAACAAACATTTCAAACATCTTAGTACAATAAATTTAATTGGTTAACTAATAGTTACAACCATAAATATTGTATTTGCTATTTGGCGGGGAAACGGATGGAGCGATGAAGGAATATAAAATGTAAATAATAATAATAATATTAGCGGTATTAATGCTTATATAAGTATAGGCCTATATAAAATCGAATACATGTGCAAACATTCCCGGTATTTAAAACACTATTAATACTTGAGAATTCGTGTGTCATTTAAACAATCATTATAAATTTAATTTTTAAAACATAGTTTACCCAGAACACAATGTCAAGCTACGCCACTGATAAGAAGACAAGAAAAAATATTAAACCAACAAAGAAAGCAAGACAAGTTGAAAATCCTACACGCACTTGCCCGTGTTTGAAAAGGTGACCCACTTTAGCAAACTCCATTTGAACAGTGATGGCTAAAAGATTGAGTCCATCTTTGAAAGCATTTTTGGAGTGCCATTTTGTAGCTTAATACAGACAGCCTTATTTATTTCTGTTCAGCCAAGAAAGATGAAAGTCGAAATTTCCAGCTGCCAGATTGCTATTGGCAACCAGGACTCCGAGGCGAGCAACAAAGATTCAGTTTTGAAAAATTATTTTCTTATTTTATTTTTATTATAGTTCCTGCAACGAAATTCAAATTAATAGTAGATACTACCACAATCAGTCACTTTTGATATGAACAAAATGATAAATTTATTCAGAAGCATTTGAAAATGTCCAAAGCTTATCGATATAATTTCAATTTTGATTGGTTTTGGTTCCTTGTGTTTTAGCCAATCTTTTGACTTTCAAATATTTAGCTTTTTTGCTTTTCTTACAAATAAACAGGGTTTTATTGGTTATAATTAAGCCTTCAAATTTAATTTCAAAGTCTTTGTCAGTTGCAAATAAATAGCATTTTTAAACACATACTGTACCACGCTTCTCACTGTCCCTTAACAATAACATCTTAAAAAAAAAAGGCATTAAAATAATTCAAAGGCACAATTTTCAACTGTTACTGTACCGTAATATAATATGCATTAAGGTAATAAAACACTTTATTTAAGACTACTAAATGAGAAGTACATTTTAATTTAGTGAAATGAAAAGGTATTACACAATTATGCATTATTATACAATTAGCTTAAGTAATACTTGATTTAAAAGTAAAACTGAGTATTCATAGTGACTAAGTGAGACTAACTTTTAACTCTTTCAAAATATTTACTTACCATATCTAAAACAGTCTTACACAAAATGGTAAAAAGATGTTTTAAGCTAAGTTTATACAATTAAAATGACAATTTAGTTTGACAAAATAAACAAATTAAAAAATAACTCGGATAATTGGCTTAACTAATGATGCAGTTGAATGCCAAAAAAAGGAAATCACTCTAAAACTGTAAAACTGGGTGAACCACTTTCTCTGTTCAAATCTCCCAGCAAAGTTACAACATACTTTGACTTTATTGTGGATAAATATAAACATGCATTACATGAGAATATTATAGGAGAAAAATTCCTCTGACACTGGCATTTGAACCCACCTTTGGGTATCTGTGCCCATGCTCTACCAACTGAGCTAAGCTAGAGTTCACTTCAGCTCAGATGGAACCTCTCTCCTATCATTGATTGCCCTGTGGAACCTTTTTATGATGACTGATTGCCCTTAAGGTCAATCAGCATAGGAGAGAGGTTCCATCTGGTGCTGTGAAGTGAACTCTGGTTCAGCTCAGTTGGTAGAGCATTGCCACTGTTAGCCAAAGGTCCTGGGTTCAAATTTTAGTGTCAGAGGGATTTTTCTCCTATAACATTCTCATACTTTATTGTATTGAGTTATAAAGTTTATGGTTGTTCTGTCTCTTTATAATTTTTAAACTTAACAATCCTATAATATAGTAATCTATATCCACCTTTTACCACAAAGTATATTAAATTGCAGAAATTTGTTGATACAAGGTTAACTACTATCATAATTATAAAATTAATCCTATTTTAAAAGTTAAATATTTACCGAATTCAATTGCTGAAATTTTGTAAGATTTTATAAGCCTATTATTTTATTTTGGAAGGGGCCCGGGCCCCTCAGGTCTTCTCCCTGGCTGTGTCCCAGCAAATTGTTGGTGCCATGCAAAAAATGCAAACTAGTACTTAGTATGTTTAAAATGGGGGAAGGTGTAGTTCATTGGGTGTGTGTTCATTTAATTTTGCATATTTAAAAGCGATATAAGCCAAGCCATATTGTTTTATATGTAATAAAAAACAAATAGAAGAATGGGTAGCTCTTCATAATTCCTTAAAGACTCTAATGTTATGTATGAAACCATAAAGGTGAATAAAATTATTGGCTTGATTACTGCCTTCAAACTTGAAATTTCATGCCCTGTTCTAGTTATCATATCTCAGAAGTACTGACTGGGAGACCCAAAGGAAAAGACCACTTGGAAGACCTAGACGTAGGTGGGAGGACAATATTAGAATGGATTTCAGGGAAGCAGGATTTGTAAAGGATGATTGGATGCATTTATTACTGAAAATGGTTGAATGGCGGGCTCAATAAGCTTGGCAATGACCTTTGGGTTCCATAAAATAGGTAATATTCCTTTAGCTTGCTGAGGAATTGTCTATTGCCATTGATTAAGTAAGTAAGTCCTAGCTATTTATTAATTTCGTCACAGTATTTAAACGTTAGATTTTGATTTGAAAGACAAAAGTTTAAATTCTGAAGAGTTAATTAAATGTGACTCTAATCTTCTTTCTTTGAAGAGTAGTTGTAACTAAGCACCTTTCTTGTCAACAAATTCATTTTTTTTTAAATTCTCAACTAAAAAAATAATAGAGTCCGAATGTGGCTTAGACAACTGAATGCATATGTGTGCAATGCAGTCGCTTACTGTACGTTGCAATAGGAAGAATAAAAAATTAATGTTTCATATCAGATTTGTGGCTTATTAATCAATAGACCTATGTCTATATCAAGTATGCTAAATATTTTACTACTACTGGTTTCACTCAGATCTACCTTTGCTCACCACACAATATTCAAAGCGACTTGACTTCAGTTACCCGCTTCATTTTATGTATAAGAAGAGATTAAACAGTATAATTATGCATGTCGTATGCCATTCCACAATGTCACGTACTTCTTGACCATTAAAAAAAATGCGGTAAAAAAAGGAATGTGATACCTTATCATGGTTTGAACAGGAAATTACTATAGTTTTTTTTTCCATTTCACAAGCAATCATATTGAAGATAAGAAGTTATCATCTTAAAAGGCTAATATCTTTGCATGGTGTTGAAAAAATTTTCTTTCAGTACATATGTGGTCTGAATTGGAAGAAGTATTTGGTAGGGTAGTTAAAAGTATAAAGTAGAGTAATTAAATATTTAAAAAATGATATTTCAGTCTATGTTTCTGAATCTAGTGACATTTCTGGGATTATCGTGTATTTTGTTTTATTTGAACTTGCTGTTGTATTGGAAGAAAAGAAGAATTCCAACCCTTGATTTCAGCTCAATATTTGAAATGACTGCAAACATATTAGCTGCAAAAAAGTGTGGAGCTGAGGTCTATTTAGATGTGTACAATTATTTCAAAAAGCGTGGTCTAAAATATGGTGGTGTCATCGAACTGTTCAGACCTATTCTTGTGCTTGTAGATACTGAAGTAATAAAGGCAATTCTAGTGAAAGATTTTATGTCGTTTCATCATAGAGGGATTTACTTTGATGAAGAAAAGGATCCTCTGATGGGCAATGCTGTGTTCACAAAAGGTTCAAAATGGAAAAGGCAAAGGACAATGGTGAGTCCAGGCTTCACTCCCTCTAAGGTAAAACTGATGTTCGAGACTATTCTCAGCACAGCAGACTTACTTTCAACTCATGTTCGCAACCTGGGAGAAGTTGCTGACTTTGGACAAGTCTTTGAACGTTACTCGACTGATGTTGTATCAACCATTGCCTTGGGTATGAAAAAATAATTTATAAATTATGTGTGAATTGATAACTGCAGAAAAGACCTAATTCCACTTTTCAATGATATTGTGTTAATGCCAGTTACTTAAACCTTGAGGATAGACACATTTTTAAGCATAAAAAGGGACCCCAGTCAAGACTTCAAGCATTGGCATAAGAATAATTACTCTTTTATTCTGTCAAGTGCATTAAGTCCAAGACTGGACAGTCTCCTTTCTGCAGTTTCCTTTTAGTCTCTCAGAATTACATTTTATGGAATTAAGTTCTTTCTGTAATAATAGATTAATGTAAAATAATTTAAATAACTTCTACATAAATATATTTCTAAGTACAAGTTCAGGTACATTTCTGAACCTTTATAAAGCTCTGCCTACAATGTGCGGTCTGTAGTTGGTAGTCAATAGTAGAAATCTCATGTATAGTTAATAATGGATGCCATTCACAATTTGAAGTTGGTGTTCAGAACATTCATCTTCAACTACCGACTGAGTAACATTAACTAACATGGCCATAAATTTCAATACAACAGTAAAAAGTCTTTACCATTGAAGTTTCACTCTTTACAATAAGTTATCTCTGTGACTGAAAGAATTAAATGAAAATCACTTTAATAACCATCAGTAGTTAAAATTGTACAGGGTGGGCCAAAAGTCACGCACCATAGGGATTATTTGTGATTATGTTTTCAATATGAGAACATTTCAAATCAAAACACGTCTGTAAACGGTCGCCCAAGTTCCGTAGAACATTGGACACTAAGTTTGGCGTGACAGCACGGCACTCTGCTACAATTCGCTCTCGAAGATGGTTTTCATCCCTGATCTTCACCTCGTACACTTTTGCCTTCAGGTACCCCCATATCGCATAATCCATTGGATTTAAGTCAGGGGATCGAGGAGCCCACTTTACTCATCCTCTACGATCAATCCACTGTAAAACAAATTATATCCCTATGGTGCGTGACTTTTGGCCCACCCTGTATATTACAAAACAACTCATATTATATTATTCTGGATGGTAAACACTGGGTGGAATGGAAAAAATGGTAGTAGATACTTTTACTATTTACTAAGATTTGTAAGTACAAAAACCTAAGGGAAACCTGTTCGTCTTAGCAAAAAATAGATAGTGTTGGCCATGATTAGATTTGCCTTGAAGCCTTACAATAAACTATAAAGTGTATGCATCAGGTGTAGTATATAACTCTACTTTGTAGGTTTTACTACGAAAAATCGTAGCATGTATTGTTTGTGGCTTTGATTGCTTGATGAATGGTTGGTGGTAATTTGCATTGCTGCGTTTTCACAAATAAGAGATAAAGGAAGTATAAAGAGAGAAGAGGGCCATCAGTTACAGAAAACAGATGAAAAATAATGAAAATTGTGGTTAATGATTTCTCGTCACAATCACAATCATGCTCAGCATTTGGTTAGTAGCAAATAGTAACATAAAATCGCCGAAGAGCACAAAATCGATTATTATCAGAAAGTAATACCTAAGGTATGCTAGCATTCCCTTTGTAGCAGAAGAATTGTGTTTATGAAAATGATATGAAGTTTATGATTTTATTTTTACATTTTCCTATAGGTAAAGTAAAAGCCCATTTTATGGGCTGAGCTATAAAGAAAAGGTGCTAACTCGTTAAGTGTAAGGAAAAGGTTTCAGTCCATCATAATAATTATTTAATTATTGTGGATATTACCAGATGCCACTGTCGTGACCCTCTTCTTTTTTGTCATACAAATTAATATAATTCTCTTTCATTTTAACCACCACAGATATGCTACTATTACTTCTACTACTACTGCTATTATATATGTATATGTATATGTATAGCCCTTTTTTTTTGTCCCCTCGGGGCACGGGCCTCTTCTTTTGAAGGAAGGTGGCTTGGTAATCAATTAATTATTTACAATATTCAAAATAACATAAATAAATATTTCAGCATTGGAAATTTAGGCATATGTTTTTGATAAAAAACAAATGTAAGCCAACACAACAGTTTCATTTAAAACATTACTCACTACTTTTTTCTCTCGATTCATTAAAATCCTACAACTTCTTATCACAGTGAAGGATTCTTCATTATTAGTTTGTTACTTTTCTTTTCAATAACTTCAAGAGGGATTTTCTTTTCTTTATAACACCACTGTCTCGAGAATTACACTGCCTGTCCTATATGGCTAATTTTGCATACGCAGTGACATTACAGATGGCAGCACCTACCGCAACTTGCTGCAATACCCTATACATTACCGTAAATTGCTTCTATGCATTTGCTGCATTAAATAATTACTAAACACACATAGATATTTGTGTTATTTGTTTAGAACATAATGTTATTCCAGTATATGACACTTAGCTTTTACCTGTATGTCAGTGTAGATTGTTTTGACCTCCTCGGCTTTATATCTTGAGAACTTTTCTCGACAGGGGTTTGTATTGGCAAACATGAGCGTAATCAGATGGAACCCATTTACTTCCTTTAACAGGACCAAAGCCATTTTTCCCTAAGTTCTTTAGCTGATGGAATTTAATGGAATCTCATTTCTAAAGAATGAGCACTTCCGTGTTTAGATTTACAAAAAGGAGCTTACACAACAGTTCACCATTATTATCTTCTAGCAAGAACACAACATAGAATCACACTATAATCAACAATGTCATAGCAGAAAACTCGAAGCAATTTGGGTGCAGACCATATCACCTCTACTGGAGAAATTAGGCAATTGAGCAATACGCTGAACTCCATGTTGAAATAAAGCATAGGACAGGCAGTGTAATTCTCGAGACAGTAGTGGTTTATAAATAGGTCATGATTCTTTTTTTTTTTTTTTTGTTACAAAAGTTTCCTGTATTGCCAACTGTTTTTAAACACTTTTTGTTTTCAACAAATAGTTGCCAACCAAATGTTTTTCAGTTACTATCGTAAGCACAAGTGAAATGAAATTATTTTTGTTTTAAAATTTATGATTCAAAATAACAATTAACTCGTAAATAACTATTATAGCATTGATTAATTTATGTTATTTTCTTTTCTGACAGTGTAAATTCATCAAAATTCTAAAATAAATCCCAAACCCAACTGCAATGTGTTATGCTAAAAATTTCACTAGCAGCTATGTCCCTTTGGAAATAAACCCTTCATTTGAGGACTGCATAAAATCTCAATCCCTGGTAACAATAGAGAAAGTAAAAATAACAATGCATTTTGATTGTTGTAGGAATTAAAACCGACTGCCTAAGAGATCCTGAAGGGCCGTATGCAGAGTGGCAGAAGAAGGTATTCACTTTAACTTTTCTGGGTAAAATTAGGAACTTTATTAACTTCTTGCTCCCTGGCTTGGCCTCAATAATCTACATCCCACACTTCAGCAAGGAAATTACAGAGGAGTTGTGTAACATGATATCAGATGCTATGGACTATCGTAAGAAACTTAACATCAAGAGGAAAGACTTTATGCAATCTCTAATACAGCTCAAAGAGAAAGGATACATTGAAGATACTGAAAATCCTACACATTTGCAAAGTGAATCTACAGGAACTGGTAAGTTATGTAGGTCTATGCCTCATTTACGAAGCGAGTTTTACTATCAAAAACTTATAATCTATTCTGAATTAAACTTCAAATAAATATGCCATAAGGTACACTTTTGTCATCTTTTTTAATAATACCATCTATTAGACAGGGGAGAATAAAAACCAATAGGGAAAAAAGATATACAGTTGAGCTAAAAAAGGATTTTTATTTTATTATGTTTAGAAGGAATGCAATTAGCATTGCTGACTATAGATCTGCAAGCCTTGATCCTCAATACCTCCTCAAAATTTTCTGAGATAGGGAGGTCTGTGGAATGGGGTGCATTCAGCCTCATGATTCATTCTGAAACTTGAGATTGAATTTCAGGAAAAACAGAATTCTTCTCTACCTAAAGAGTAGTGGCAAGAGTGGAGAAAATAACTTAAATAATTCACTAAGATGGGTATGGTGCTTTCTTTTCTCAAAGATGCATTAATGCAACTAACTGTTACTGTTTTTATCCCAAAAAATTAAGTATTGTTTATGAATTTCGACCTAAGATATTTTGTTCTAGTTAAAGCCTTCGTTTGATAGTCGTTTGATTTTGTCTACAGCTTCATTTTGTACAATTTTTTATCCTTTAATTAAGTCATGTATTTATTGTGTTAAATGGAGTTTCTACAGGGTCTGGCAGAGAAACCTGACGGTTTTGAAATTCGATCTGTGCAGAAGCACAGGAAGTGTCGTAATTGACCTTCAGAATAAGAGTGCGTCAGCTGAAAGCATTTCAGTCAGAATGGAGCGTTTGTCAGTGCAACATCGTGCATTCATTGTAGAAACTTTTTTAAACAGTGAATCAATTATTGTCACTTAGCGCACGTTTTGCCGCCATTTCAACATTTATTGAGATGAGAATGTTCTATGTCGAAATACCATACTGTTGTGGGTGGCAAACTTTTGGAAAACGGATTGTGCCATAAAGAAAAAACCACCAGGGAAACAGCGCACTGTTCGAACCCCGGAGAATGTTGAACGTGTGTGTCGTGTTGTTCTTCAAAGTCGTCGGTGATTGGAAGTGAAATACGTGAGTGCCTTACGAATTTCTTGATGAAGATTAATCGGAACAAAGTTGCAGCAATCTCTCCACAAGTTCTGCAATGAGTAATGCGAAGATTCCCATTATGACTCCAAGAGTGCGTTTACTTTGAGGGACACCAACTGAGGAACATGATTCTAAAAAATAATTGATGTAGGTAAAATGCTTTGAGATGTATTGTAATTCTAAAATAAAATGATATACACAAACTATTAAATTTTGTCATAATTTCAATTTAAAAACCATCAGGTTTCTCTGCCGGACCCTGTATAATAATAACGGTTATTAAAATAGTATAATCACTAATGGATTTTAAAACAAATACCATTACTATCACCTCATTTTAGCTGACCAGTCAAAATGAGTGCTAATCTTGTCACTGAAAGTGACCTTTAACAAATTCCAAGGTTTGACAATCTAATTATGATAAGCTGAACTTATTGAAAAGGACATATACTATTAAGCCAGGCCTTTCCAAATCAGGTGCTGCCACAGCACAGGCCAGCACTGGTCTAGCACCAGAGGCAGCTCCACAGGTATAGCCAGCGCTCAGCTATGAAAGCAATTACACAGCCCAACAAAAAAGAACTTTTTAACTTTTTGTTTGGTGTCTCAGATGTTTTACTGGATTTTGGCTATAGGCTACTTAGTGTGCTTATTCTAAACAGTAAACAGTTTTTCTCTACCAGCTTCACTTTTATATAGAATTTATTCGTGAACTCTTAGTCTAGCGAAACAAAATCTTGCTTGATAATAGAGCTAGTGAAGGTTCTTGACTATACTTTGGACACATAGGACGAAAACTGTACGAAGTACAGAAAAACTAAAAGCTGGATTATTTTTTGGCCCTCAAATTGACAGCTCATAAGTCATAAACGACCGCACAGTATGTGATAATATAAATGACCGTACAAGATGCGATAATATCAATTTTTTGAAAGACCCCATGTTTTATTGTTATTGTAATGTTAATGTAATGTTAGTGTGTTGCTTTTTTCTTCACATGATTTAGACGCTAAAAATAGGCACTGTTTTTTATTTATATCAAACATAAAATGGGATAATATGCATAATGGTAATACCATATCTCACAAAACTAAATGGGTTGACCGGTACCGAGTAAAGCCCAATTTAGTGCCTATTTTATAGTAATATATTAGAATTTATCAAATGCAAATCAGTTATCATGACTGTTTAACAGCATTCATATATGGCTTTGGAAGTTGCAATACAGTTAATTTTGACAAATAACACTATTCCTTCACATACGACTATCAAACTAAACCGTTAAACTGAGCGAGGTGGCCAAGATGGTAATGTCTTGGACTCGCATTCTGTAGGTCCTTGGTTCAAATCCCACAGCTAGCTAATTTGACTTTTTTTTTTATCTGAGTGTGCAACTGTCAAGATATCACAAATCTGTATAGTTCTGCTGATGCTGGACAATTTTAATCTGATTTAAAAAAAAAAAAAACTTTGTTCTTCCGTAAGCTCTGCTTAATGAATCAATCTGGAGCTCAACTAGGAAATCAATATTTGAAAAAAAAAAAAAAAAAAAATTATTTTCTGCATATCATAATTGCAATTATGACTCATTAAACAAAAGCATTCTGGCACTTTGTTACATCAGTTTATTTATAATAGGAAGCCAGCTATGTATTCTCTTTATGCAGTTTACTCCAGACACTTGTAATAATTATACAGTAGCCTAAGCTATAAATCAAGTCACATAATAATGTAACTACAAGGAAATTTTGTTTTATTGGGTATTGTATTTTAACAAAAAATACTTTTTCTGAGTAACTTAACATATCTTTAGCTGTAGAAGCTTTATAATTTGTGTATTAGGTTAGGAAAATAAGTATGAATGTGTGTTTTCCTGAATGTGTAAGAGTCAGGTGCTTCATTTGGCCTGGCTTGCGATGAGGCTGATCTTATACAGCATATAAGATCTCAGATATCCAACAGCCTTTGTAGGCTGTGGTTGTATTTGTGTAGGTATATACAGTGGTACCTCGAGATACGAGTGCCCTAACATACGAGTTATTTGAGATACGAGCTGTTGAGCGAGCAAAATTTTGTTTTGAAATACGAGCGACATTTGAGATACGAGGAACGGCCAGCTGCGACGCTGCACACGGCCCACCAGTTTACTGCGCCTGCGCCTCGTGCGTCTCGCGAATTATCCCACGTATTCCCCCAGTGTGCTTGTTTACCTCGCTGTCGAAGCATCTTTGCTAAGTTTTTCTAGGGCTTTGCGCTTTTTGTGCATTTACATACTTTATCACATTTCTTTTTATAACCATGGGTCTGAAGAAAGTGTAACAAATATGATTGTCACTTTATAAAACCAGTTTTTTTTTGCTTTACATTCTCTTTTATTGTGTTTTTATACAATATTTGTCATTTATAAATACATTTTTCTTATTAAAAAACACGTAACAAAAACAATTGAGGGTAGCATTTTTGGGGCTGGAATGGATTAATGGCATTTCAATTAATTTCAATGGGGAAAATTGCTTTGAGATACGAGCAAATTAACATACGAGCAAGGTTACGGAACGAATTAAACTCGTATCTCGAGGTATCACTGTATTATAATGGATGAATGAAAATTATTAATATTGTAATTTTTATTACTGTTATTATTATTAACTGTAAGTATTAGTGATATTGGGGTATGTCGTAGCATAGTGGTTGAGGTGCTGAGCTACAAACCGAAAGGTTGTGGGTTTGATCCCTGATGAGGTTGGAGTTTTTCAATTGGCATAATCCTTCTGGGGTCGACTCATGACTCATCCTCTAACAGAAATGAGCACCAAGAGCAATCCTGGGGGTAAAGGTGAACTGTGATTAAGGCTGACAACCTTATCACCTTCACATGCCGAATGTCTAAAATCTGGGAGCCTCAACCTCCTGGAACCCTCTGGGCCTCCTTGGCTTGTATAGGGAATACTTTACTTTTTACTAGTGATATTAAGATAATGTTTTCCAGAAATTAAGGTGAGAAATCAATTCTTGAAAGAAAATAACTAACACGTACGCATAACTAGTCCTTTTTCCATTGCCTGATGTTCATTAAAACCATAAAATCAAAAAGAAACACATTCACAATGGATCTGCATGGCTGGTAACCATGGTATGGGAATTCGATATTCCGGAGGAATGGGTATTGAAATACGGTCAATCTATAGATTTTAGGGAAGAAATCTACTCTTATACAATTCAACGGCCCTAAAACGCATGCTTACTTACTCGCTTGCTCACTTCGTGAGAAATCGGGTATACTCAGCGATGTTCATCTCTCGCAGTTTAAACTTTCACGAAGAGTACAAAATTAGGAAAACCGTTTCTTTATTGTATAAGGCCTAAGTGAAATGAACACAATGAACAAATATTCTAATTTTATTTTTTCATAGCTCTGAACCACAAACATTTTTAATAAATGTAATGTGTAAATTTCTTAAAAATCCTGGAGTCAATTAATAATGACGGGCGAAGCCACGGGCACCAGCTATAATATTATTGATAGTAATAAATATCCAAACAAAACCATTCCTTCCCTTGAAAAATTATATAATTTCTGAAAATTACACTGAATTTATAAAATAAAATTCAGATCATATTTATCTATCAACAAACAGTTGAGAAACAATATATAATATGTGTTCACAGTTGGCTTTGGAACTGCATAATCGAATCTGAGATCGTTTTCCCAGGCGGCGCTTTCTAATCATGGAATGTAGGCCTACTCTAAAGCCGGAATTTTAGCTGTTTCATTAATTATTAATGGTTTAGTTTATGAATGATTCACGTGCAAGTGTTAATAAATATAATGCTTTAATGATTATTATACTATTAATTTTTAATTTTTCAATTAATTATCGTGGGCGAAGCCGCGGGCACCTGCTAGTTCAGTAGGCCTACAATCCAAGTGGCAGTGCATGATGGTAGTCTATAGCTGGGAGGATTGGACCTCAGTTTAATGTCATTCGTATTCACCTGAGGAAGACTCAAAGGAGGGTCGAAACATTGTGTAGACTTTTTAAGTTTCAGATTCACTGTGAATGTGTTTCTTTTCGATTTTATGGTTTTAATGAAAATAATTAAGTACAGTAACTGTACTTCTCACTTTCACAACAAGAACCAATTAATATTTATTTGTTTTCTCAAATTCATCATTGTTTCAGAAGCAGTATCTGAAATAGACTTAGCAGTGCAGGCCTTCATGTTCTTCAGTGTCGGTTTTGAGACAACAGCTATTTCTCTAGGTTTTTGTCTTCATGAAATAGCAATGAATCAACATATTCAGGAAAACCTCCATGAGGAAATTTGTTCAGTTCTGAACAAATACGAACAGAAAATAACATATGATGCAATTCAGGAGATGACATACTTGGATATGGTTACATCAGGTTAGTGATCTATAGCGTTATTCTCAAGAAAGAAGTTTACCAGTACTGATGAGTAGATTTATGTTTTTAAAATTATAAAATAAGTGATGGGGAGCAATAATAGGGGAGAGCGTGGAGGGATGGGACGTTTTTACTTTATTAATTTTTTTAAATTTTTTGGTTTAATGTAGGCAAAAACTGATTGCATTTCTGAAAACTGCTTGGCTTCAGAATATAAATATGTTATACTGAAGATTAAAATTTGTATTTACCTTGCAGATAAATAACATTTTTTATATCATTATCAAGTGTCCCATCTCTCCTACCTGGGTAGGTGGCATGGGACACTGTTCAAGGAGGTATGGGACAGAGCTTTTGAGCCTCAATGTCCATATAAATAACGTTGGAAATCCTTATAAAGTTTAAAAAAGCCCCTTTTCAATGCATTTAAGTAGAACATAACAACAAGAGAGTTATAATAGGTGACTCGGAACAATAAGTCTCTCAAAAAAAAATGTAAGTAAGCAAGTTCGACTTCCAAATACAGCATGTCTTTAAATCTATCTCTCATATACAAAAATCAACCCATACCACTAAAAAATAGAAGAAAAACACTTTAAAATACATTTTCAATTTTGCAGGAAATATGGGAGGCTGTGTTTCTCATTAAAATGGTGTCCCTTCCCTCCTGCGTAAAAATGTCCCATCCTTCCTGCATTGTAGTTATCACATGATTTAGCTTCTAACACCCAAACTATAAGACATAGGCCTTACTTTCAATTGCCCTACACTACTGAAAAGTCAGATCTTTTCATTAGTTACAAAATATATATGGTAATTTTCCAATTTTAAAAATTACAAGGCTCTTTAGAAAGTCGGAAAATTTATAATTTATTGACAGAAATGAAGTAAGTTCGTTTTCTCTTAAAGTTACAGCATAAGATCCACCATACTTTCTAATATAGCAGATTATTGCTGTTGCAAACTTCTGAGGCCAATTTGTTAAGAATTTCAATTGTAGTTTTTGTATTATATTGAACGTCCCATCCCTCCTGTGTCCCATCCCTCCACATTCTCCCCTACAGTTTATGCAAAAAGTACTTCCAAAACCACAGTATGAAATAGAAAATTACTGCAAAGAGTTGTGAATTTAATATGCAGGTAACAGGAATTAGCCTACTTTTTTTTTTTTTTTACTTGCATAAAATATGTTTTAAATGCATAAAATGTTTTTAATTGATTTATTCTAATTAACGATAATTGACATTCATGTGTATATAATTACACATCAATAAATAATTTAATTCTCCTAATGTTCAATAGTTTTCTAACCCTTAACCATGGACATGATTATAATGTTACATTAAAATGGACTTGAGGTCTGATTGACCTCCAATTGATTCTTAAATGTTTAATTAACAATGCATTATTCTTACACCATCATTTTATGGGGATTTTCAGGGCACACATCTGAATCACTGCACCACAAATGCAATGAAATGCACAGTTCTGGAGATATGTTAATATTTTTCAAATGAAACCTTATAAACAAAAAAAGCTTTTTTAGCATCGTCATTCATATCATTCTCTACCATATATTAATTGCAGTTCAACATAATAAGTGGTTGTGTACAAAATTGCAGTAGCTTGCTTAACTTACAAGTTTTCTCCTTAGAATTGAAACCTACAGTCATTCTCCCCAAACATTCACTGTAACATTTCACCAAAATAATTCATTATATGAATCATCACATAGTCTTAAAACTCTTGGCCTTACACTCACTCATTGCTAATCACAAATGAGTCAACTGAAAAAACACATGTAATCATGGACATTAGGTTTCAGAGACCACTGCAGAAATAAACTGTTTTCTAGTATGGCTCCACTGTCACTGATGGAGTGATAAGTAAGTGACACTTATCGGGAGATAAAGGGTCTTGAGAAGGGTAGGAATGTAAATAATCCACCTTTAAAGATAACATCCAGACAATAGCAGTGGTTTATGTTTTTACTGCAGTCATGCCGATGGTTAAGCATTAATATTCAGTTTCAGTACACACTAAGGGCTTCCAAGAAGGTTTTTGTGTGTAGGCCTAGGCTTATGTTTAAAATCGATACATACTTTCAAATATGATTAAAAGGAACCATATTTTGAACTAGCCTGTTATCTGTTCCGAACGCCGGTGTGGTCTTGTGGTTAGCGTTGCTGAATACAGATCCGTTGACCCGGATTCGATCCCTGGTACCTCCTCAACTTTTTCTGAGGTAGGAAAGTCTGGAACAGGGTGCACTCAGCCTTGTGATTTAACTTGAGGAGCTACTTGATAGAGAAACAGTGGATCCAGTCATAGAAACCATCATTAACAGCCGTGGGTGTCAGAATGCTAACTACATACCCCCCAATCTTGCCATCTGTATGTGGTAGATGATACAGTGGTCAAGAGGTAGGCCAAGTCCCTTCAGGGATGTAGCGCCACAGAGTTTAGTTTAGTTTGTTTCCGGTTCTTCTTACAGGTTAAAACATACTTCGCATTGTTCTTAGTTTTACATTTTTTCAACACAGAAGCCTGAATTTAAATATTACTGGTAATTTACCGATATGCAATAATTTCACATATTTTCTATGTTAAGGTTTTTAAAATGTTTATAAATGAGTAACGGTAATATTCTTGCTTTATCATGACACATCTTTTAGTCTGCCCATTCCTTTCATTTCTTTTATCCCTCCTAATAGTCCCTAAGTAAATATTTAATGCTGGGAAAGGAGCTTCCTTCTTTGGTATTTCCAAAATATGGCTTTCCTGGTTCAGAGTTAAGTTAATGTCACCGTAATAAAAATAATGATTTCTTTTAATTGACCCTTAAAGAGTTCTTCCTTAAAAGTGAGTACTGGGTATTCATATTATATCTAAATGCTACATAGGTTGGTTTTTTAGTTTTGGCACCATAGTTATAACTGGATTAATAACTCAAAATAGATGGTTCCAAGTTTCATAGGCCCTTGATGTAGTCCCCACCGTTGCGTACAACGTGTTGCCAGCGATGCGGAAGTCGTTGGATCCCGTTGGCACTGCCCAATATATTGATGGTGCGAAGAGAGCGCTCGGCAGCCTGCTTAACGTCTTCAATGGTACGGAAGTGCTCCCCGCGCATTGTCATCTTCACCTTCGGGATGAGAACATAGTCGCAGGGACTGAAACAAACAGTTCGACCAACCCCCACCAATGTGAAGGTATTGTTGATTCTTGCCTATGATTGGGATGGTGTGATTATTCACCATACCGTTCCTCGAGGGCAAACCGTTAATGCGGCGTACTATTGTTCGTTTCTGCAAGACCATCTCCGAGGAGCACTGAGAAGGAAACGGCGCCACCACATGGTTACACCGCCCATCGTTCTGCATGACAATGCTAGGGCACACACAGCAGGCGTTGTGTCGGCATTGTTGGATCGCTGGGGCTGGGAGGTCCTCTATCACCCCCCCCCCCTATTCTCCCGACATCAGTCCCTGAGACTATGATCTCTTCCCGAAGATGAAGATGACAATGCGCGGGGAGCACTTCCGTACCATTGAAGACGTTAAGCAGGCTGCCGAGCGCTCTCTTCGCACCATCAATATATTGGGCAGTGCCAACGGGATCCAACGACTTCCGCATCGCTGGCAACACGTTGTACGCAACGGTGGGGACTACATCGAGGGCCTATGAAACTTGGAACCATCTATTTTGAGTTATTAATCTAGTTATAACTATGGTGCCAAAACTAAAAAACCAACCCATGTATAATAGTAACGTATTTTCCTAAACTTGCAGAAACTCTCAGAAAATACCCAACTGGGGCTATTCTCACCCGAGTATGTTGTAAGGAGTTTGTGATTCCTGGAACAAAGGATGTTGTGGAGGAAGGCACCCGTGTCATAATTCCTGTTTTGGGACTGCATCATGATCCTGAATATTTTCCAGAACCAGATAAATTTGATCCAGAAAGGTTTAGTGAAGATCGCAAAAATAGCTTCCCTTCATTTGCTTACTTACCATTTGGAGGAGGGCCTAGGAAATGTATTGGTAAGCCATTAATTTCAATTAATTATGGTTTCAGAAAAACAAATGTGATACAGTAATTATGCAAATATCAATGAAGCTGCATATGGTAAATATAGGCCTACACCTTAGGAATAGCCTACAATTTTTTAATATGTTTTGTAATAATTGGTTTCTAACTACGGGTACATATTTTATAATCTAAATTTTACGTTACAAATTAATGAAAGGGAGCAGGAAACAGATTTTGAAAGCATTTATTCTTAATATCTGACTGGAATAGCATTTCAAGATATCCTCAGATAATTTGAAAGTTTAAAGCCAAACTAAAGAAGTTGTTATAGTTGAATTTATATAGTTAATTCTGGTATAGTTATAGTATAGTCATATATATATTTGATGTATAATTGAATTGAAATTATTCAGTACTGGCACCTGGTCTATACCTAATAGGTAAAAATATTGATAAACATATACTTCATTATTAATAGCTGAGGCACTGTGGTGCAAACTTGAAACCATGAATGAAAAATAAATAGTTAACTTGTTACTTTCCCTGGGGGGCAAAAAAATTATTCCTATGGTGTGGAGCCCCTCTTATGTCGCACTTAACCCACTCATGTGGTGGCCTTGCCATCGACGCACAGCTGCTCAAAGACAGGCTGTATATTACAAGTAATGTTAACTTTGATGTATGAATTAAACTGTACCTTCTATTATACTATAACTAATACATTTTATCTTTGTTTTGCAGCAGGAAGATTTGCTCTTGTTGAAATGAAAGTTGCAATTGTAGCGCTGGTAAAAGAGTTTGAGTTCCAGCCATGTAAAGAAACAATACATCCTCAGATTTTTGAACCTCGTGCCATGATTCTTAAATCTAAGTTTGGAAAATATCTGCGTATTCTGAAGAGAGATAATAATTGATAATAATATATATATATATATATATATATATATATATATATATATATTATTGCGCTCTGAGATTAAGAAAGTGGGAATTGAAAACTTTGATTTGACATGGACTGTCAATTAGGATCCCAGTTTTACATCAACAAGTAATCCTAAAATGATCCCTTTATTATTAAAACACTATAAACCAGTATCATCAGTGTCTGGTGAAAACCTTGTTAAGTTGGAATTTCATGTCAGAAGCCAGAAACCTCGAACAGTAGAGTCCCACTAATCTGGACTAGATGGGACCACACCCTGTCCGGATTACTGAAAGTCCAGATTAAACAGAATTTGCTTTAAAATGCACATACTGTAATACAAGTTTTAAATGGGTAAAATACAAAAATCAATTTTTTTAAATAAATATAACTTGTCCTACAATTAAATTTTGGTTTTATTTCCATTGTATAGGTAGATCTAAGTTCCTACAAACTGATGTATGATTTAAAAATATTATAATAATAACTTAATTGTTTTTAATTTTTGAAACATTATTTAAGAGGAAAATCTACATTAATGAGTTAATAACTTTTCTATGACAGTATGTGGAAGTGATTTTCATACCTAGCTTGCAGTGTGGAAAATGTAATTTAAAATGTATGTATGTTAAAAAATCAGATTTGCTTAGACTAGCCTAATAATATTGTTTTTCGCACTTACATTTGCTTTACAAACTTGAACGGTCCTGTAATTGTGACTTCATGAGCTATCAGCCCTGTAAGAATTGTAGCTCTGTGGCCTTTATTATCACAATATCAAGACCACAGAGCTGAGATCCTGAAGGGCCGTATGCAAAGTGGTAGAAGAAGGTATTCACTTAAACTTTTCTAGGTAAAATTAGAAACTATATTAACTTCTTGCTCCCTGGCTTGGCCTCAATAATCTAAATCCCATACTTCAGCAAGGAAATTACAGAGGAATTGTGTAACATGATATCAGGTGCTATGGACTATCATAAGAAAGTTAACATCAAGAGGAAAGACTTTATGCAATCTCTAATACAGCTCAAAGAGAAAGGATACATTGAAGATACTGAAAATCCTACACATTTGCAAAGCGAATCTACAGGAACTGGTAAGTTATGTAGGTCTATGCCTCAATTACTAAGCGAGTTTTATTATCAAAAACTATACCGAATCTATACTGAATCTATACTGAACTAAACTTCAAATAAACATGTCATATGGTAAACTTTTGTCATCTTTTTTAATAATACCATCTATTAGACAGTGGAGAGTGTTGAGGTCCATACTCATGAATGTGACTTTGGAAGTCGACTTCCTAAAGTAGATTTTCTTAGCAAAGTTTAATTTCTTAGACAGTCCTTTTATAGACTTTACTTTCGAAATGCTTACCTTGACTTTAGAAAGTCGAGATTATTCTAATGTTGACAATCTTATTCAAAGTCCTCTAAATAAATTTTGTTTACAAACAATTAAAATTGCTTCAAATTCAGTAATGTACCAACTAAGCATAATGACATTGATAGGTGCATTATATTGTTAAGGACCTCATTTTATGTAAATATAATTATTCTGAAGGCATGGAAGTCACAAAGATGCCACCAACGACAGACTACAAAAGAGACATGTTTGAATTTGTGAAGTATTAAAAAAGACATAACCCCTATAACTAATAATAATAATTATATTAAGGAGTGAAAAGAAGAGATAATAACAATAATAATACAAAAAATGGTTTGTAGTAGTAGTAGCAGCAGTGTGGTGATGGTGGTGGTGTCAGCAATTTGTTCAATTGCACCCTTGGCAAAATTTTTGTAGATGCCCATGGTTTAATGATGTTAAAATATACAGTAGATAAAAACAACCTTACTCTCCTGCAGAAGTTTGACTGGGAGGTGTTTAAAAATCCACCCTACAGCCCGGACCTCGCTCCCATTGATTTCCATCTTTTCCTACACCGCAAGAAATGACAGAGAATGACAAAGAGGCGGACATGGTTCAAATTCCAGGAGGCAAAATTGTAAAATTGTTATCCATATTAATAAATTAATCATCAGAGTTATAAACCTGTACAAACTCTTTTATGAAGCATAAGTATTTTAACTTGACACCAGTCAGAATTGTTATCTGTTTTTTTTTTTTTTTAATTAATTAATTAATTAATTTATTTATTTATTTATTTATTGAATTAATGCAGCATGTTCCATTGCTTAAGTGCTGCAATACTACATGCTTTGTCTCATTAAAAAAATTAAGTATATACAAGTATCTATAATGTTAGATACATTAAATGATTAAGTTAATAGTTTCTGAGCAAATTCTAATAAATTACAATTTTCTTATAAAATTCTATCATTGTACAGCTGTGTTATCTAAACCTGTATTATTATTAACTATAATGAACTGAAGTCTATTGCGTGTATAAAGCGTTTAAATGATGTATAGTGTTTCACAATGAGTTGATCTGGAGGAACCGGCCATTGCCCGTGTTTGATTGCAATATGCTTTTTTAAATTGTGTCTCTGTTGTTGGAGTTTACTGCATTTATATAATAGGTGGTCTACAGTTTGGGCCTCTTGAAGACAGGAGCACATGTCATCATTCATTATGTGGAATCTCTTCAGGTAGGATTTGGTTATTCCATGTCCAGTAACTATTGCTGCGATTGGTGCTGTCATTATGATCCTTTGTCTTATTCTCTGACGAACTGATGGGAAGAAGGCCCTACAGGTAGCTCCCTTAGTCGTGTTGGTCCAATCCGCCTGCCATTTTGTTAGACCTTCTTCTTTAATTTCTCGAACTATTGCAGTTAAGGAATTTTCGAATATACCGGTTCTCTATCTTCTTCTCCTGCTGCTTCCTTAGCTAGCTTATCTGCCATCTCGTTACCAGCAAATCCCACATGGGCCTTTATCCATCCAAAATGTATTTTGTGATCCTTGAGTTTTCTTACCAAGTTCCTGATCTGCTCGATAAGGTAGCTGTGATTGCGGTTGTTCTGAAGTAAATCCAGGGTAATTTTACTGTCCGTATAGATTGCTACCTTGTTCTCTTCGAGTGGGATAGGTAGTTCATTGATTGCTTCAATTGTTATCTGTTGTAGTTCAATAGTACAGAGCCCAACCTATGTCTTAACAGAAGATAGTTTGTTCATGCCCAGGTTCACTAATTGTAGTTATTAAGATTGTACCAGTACTGACAAAATTATGTCAAACTGTTGACCATGAATTGTGTACTTGACCTTACATAGGGGCTAACCGCCAAATTTAAAAAAAAAATGACATTTTACTATACAATGTCAGTACATGGCATCCTGCATTGCCCTACAAAAGCGCTAGGTGAAATTCATAATAGTGTGGTTGCAAAGTTGCTCAAGAGAGAGCACCGCAGGTAAGGACCAATGCTATTTCTTTACAATTTTTGTTGATTACCTCAGAAACTTAATTTTGGTACTTAGCCCCTTTGTAAGGTCAGGTACACAATTGTACTTTATACTATCTTGTGAACAATATTATCTTACAGTACTTTCCTATGCGATTTTGCATTAATTTCCATTCTTTCATGTAAATTCCACTTATAATCTTGGTGACCCTGTTAAGTGTAAATAGTTGCCTACCTATTTCTTTCTTATCTACATTATGACATGAAGGATACATTTGGGTGTATGGAAAACGTCCGATCCTTCTGGTTTCTTCTAGTGGTTTTCTTCATTTAAAGTTGGCATTGAATCTCCTACCCTGGGTAAGCCAATCTGTTATTTCTTTGAATAAAGTCTAACCACACACATTAGCCTATGAACAAAACTCCGACCTAAGTGAACAGTGAAGGGAGGAAATACTTAATTTAAGTAGCTAAAAACCATGTGTCATATTGAATGTCTGGAGCAGCCTCTGGATGAGGCCAGCTTGTATTGGTTTGATGCCAAAAGTCAAACATTAACCTCTGAACACAGATGGATTTCATGCTCATGAGAGAAGGAATGAGGGAAATAGACAAATATTAAGTGGAGGGTTAGCCTCTGCTGCATATCTGCCAACGCGAAAAGAAAATATGTTCAGATGTAGGGAGTGGGCATGGTGGAAGGAGTTTAGTATTCTGTACAAATATAAACCACGGAGAATTATAAATTGGAAAGATTCTGTGTACTCGACTGTACAAAACTATTTTCATAAAAATGAAGCTGAATTTTTACTTTCTCTCCCTTTATAGGTAAAGAAAGAATAATAATAATAATTGAATTACGAGGGCCATCCATAAAGTAAATTTCCCTGGGTCTGTTTACAGAAACAAAACACAATTTCATGGAAATAATTATTGCAAGAGATACATCAACTGTTCATCTATTTTTAAACATATTTTCCTCCAGAAGTGGAGAAACCGTGGGACCAACGTTTGAATACTTGTGCCGGAGAAGTCTGCCTCCTGGAATTTGAACCATGTCCGCCTCTTTGTCATTCTCTGTCATTTCTTGCAGTGTAGGAAAAGATGGAAATCAATGGGAGCGAGATCCGGGCTGTAGGGTGGATTTTTAAACACCTCCCAGTCAAACTTCTGCAGGAGGGTAAGGTTGTTTTTATCTACTGTATATTTTAACAACAATGTTACTATGACTTCAGTTTCCTTATTTAGTTTTTTCATTTGATTTTCTGAACTTTAAGCGACGAGGTCTTGAATGTTGTAAAACATACAAAGCGCACCTGCTCTTTTCACAGATGTATGTTTAGTTCAAGCAGCCAATATGCAGAAAAATACGACTTCATGAAGTTTCCTCTGACTTTGTGAAGGAAACTAATATTTGTGAATTATTCCAGGAATGTTCAAGAATGTGAAAAATATAGCCAATGGCCATCATCTTGTAATCCTTGAAATGGAGTAGGAGGCTCACATTTTATCTGCAACGTAAACTACATTTTTTGTCATGCTGTAGTCAATGTAGTCACAAGAAATTAGCAGGTCTTTTGAAAGATCTAAAGTGCAATTCAATCAATGTCAGCCGATCTCACTGTATTTCTGAGCTGAATCATCGACTTCTGAAGATCAGATCCTTGAACCTTCAGCAAAGACGTGTGGGACCTATAACTTCGTGGACATCAACAAATTCATCTGCTTCAATTAAATGTGACAGAAGCCAAAACTGCTAGTAAACAGCACATTAAAACACAAATTTGTGAAAGCTGTTGCAAAAGTGAACATTTCAGAATACTTGGACAAAATAGTATCATGAGTAACTAAAAGAACTGAAGTTTTTTGTTATAGTATGTGTTAACAGTGGACATGTACTGTTTTCTTCAATACACTAATCAATCTGTATAGCAGAGGCTTGTTAATATATTAAAATGTTTAGGAACTGTAGGCCTAACCCCTTTAATTCGTTTGATTCTATGTTTTCTTTAATGAAGATGCTCGTTCCTCCATGACAATGATTTTCCTTACAGTAAGCAGCTGCTAACTTAAAGCCATTTAAATTTACTTGTTTTAAGCTTTGAGAATTCAACTAGTTTTTTGAAAGGCAAATGATATCAACATGCTTTAAATCCATGTGTAGCAGTACTCTAATTCTGTTATTTTATTACATAAAGACTGGATGGTAGAGTGGAGAACTGTCAAGCAATTGAGGTTGGGGTTCCTTCCTGCAGTGGGCCTGCTTACCTTTATTTGTGTACCTCTTTACTTGTCTCTTGTACCCATAACTTCCTTCTCCTCATAAACTGGTCGTGCATCAGCAATGGAGGCATCGTCATTGGTGTTTGTTTCTACTTCTTTCACCCATTCCTCCTGTTGTATCCTTTCCGATATGTCTGAAGCTTCATTCTCTTCTTTGGTGCCATTTTCTGTGGTGTCAATTATCTTTATTTCTTCTTGTGTCTCTGTTGTCTTGAGTTGATGCTCAAGTGCAATGGGCTCAGTCTGCTTGTGCTGAAGTGCTGTTTATTTATTTATTCTCGCAGATATTAATATCCCAAGTTTCTGCTTTCCCTTGGAATTGAGATGTTTATTTAATTTTGCATATTTAAAAGCAATATAAGCCAAGCCATATTGTTTTATAAGTAAAAAACAAATAGAAGATTGGGTAGCTCTTCATAATTCCTTAAAGACTGTAATGTTATGTACCACAACCATAAAGGTGAATAACATTATTGGCTTGGCTACTGCCTTCAGACTTGAAATTTCATGCCCTGTTCTAGTTATCATATCTCAGAAGTATTGAGTGGAAGACCCAAAGGGAAAAGACCACTTGGAAGACCTAGACGTAGGTGGAAGGACAATATTAGGATGGATTTAAGGGAAGCAGGATTTGCAAAGGATGATTGGATGGAGTTAGCAGAGAATAGGGTTGAATGGCGGGCTCAATAAGCACAGCAATGAACCTTCAGGTTCCAAAATATTGATAATATTCCTTTAGCTTGCTGAGGAATTGTCTATAGCCATTGAGTAAGTAAGTTAGTTCTAGTCATTTATTATTTTCATCTCAGTAATTAAACGTTAGATTATTGATTTGAAACACAAAAGTTTAAATTCTGAAGAGTTAATTAAATGTGACTATGATCTTTTTTCTTTGAAGGGTAATTGTAACTGAGCACCTTTCTTGTCAACAAATTCATTTTTTAAAAATTCTCAACTAAAAGAATAATAGACTCCGAATGTGGCTTAGACAACTGAATGTACACTTCTGCAATGCAGTCGCTAAAGTGCAATAGTAAGGATAAAAAATTAATGTTTCACATCAGATTTGCGGTTTAGTAATCAATAGATCTATGTCTATATCAGGTATTTTGAAGATTGTACTGTCACTGGTTTCACTCAGAATTCTCCCTTTGCTCAGTAGGCTACACAATATTCAAAGCAACTTAAGTTCAGTCACCTGCTTCATTTTATGTTTAAGGTGAGATTAAACAGTATATAATTATGCATGTCATATGCCATTCTACAATGTCAAGTAATCTTTCTGGAAAAGACTACAAAGAAGAGTTAAAAAAGGAATGTGATACCTTATCATGGCTTAACAGAAAATTGCTACAGTTATATTTTCCATTTCACAGTCATATTGAAGATAAAAGCTATTATCTTAAAAGGCTATTCTCTTTGCTTGGTGTTGAAAGTTTGCTTTTAGTATATTTGTGATCAGAACTGGAAGAAGTATCCAATATAAAAATTATAAAGTACAGGAATTACATATTTAAAAAATGATTTTTCAGTCAATGTTTCTGAATCTAGTAACGTTTCTGGGAATATCATGTATTTTGTTTTATTTGAACTTGCTGTTGTATTGGAAGAAAAGAAGAATTCCAACCCTTGATTTCAGCTCAATATTTGAAATGACTGCAAACATATTAGCTGCAAAAAAATGTGGAGCAGAGATCTATTTAGATGTGTACAATTATTTCAAAAAGCGTGGTCTAAAATATGGTGGTGTCATCGAACTGTTCAGACCTCTTCTTGTGCTTGTAGATACTGAAGTAATAAAGACAATTCTAGTGAAAGATTTTATGTCATTTCATCATAGAGGGATTTACTTCAATGAAGAAAAGGATCCTCTGATGGGCAATGCTGTGTTCACAAAAGGTTCAAAATGGAAAAGGCAAAGGACAATGGTGAGTCCAGGCTTCACTCCCTCTAAGGTAAAACTGATGTTCGGGACTATTCTCAGCACAGCAGACTTACTTTCAACTCATGTTCGCAACCTGGGAGAAGTTGCTGACTTTGGACAAGTCTTTGAACGTTACTCGACTGATGTTGTATCAACCATTGCCTTGGGTATGAAAAATTAATTTATAAATTATGTGTGAATTGATAACTGCAGAAAAGACCTAATTCCACTTTTCAATGCTATTGTGTTAATGCCAGTTCGATAAACCTTGAGGATAGACACATTTTTAAGCATAAAAAGGGACCCCAGTCAAGACTTTTTAAGCACTAATATAAGAATAACTACTCTTTTGTTTCTGTCAAGTGCAGGAAGTTCAAGACTGGACAGTCTCCTTTCTGCAGTTTCCTTTCAGTCTCTCAGAACTACATTTTATGGAATTAAGTCCTTTCTGTAATCATTGATTAATGTAAGAGTATATTGTGATACTAGTTCCGTAAGCTTTGCATACGGATCAAGGAAAGAGTTTGAAAAAACAGTGTGCTTGCGCTGAGTTTTTTCAATTTCTGAGATCTGTTATGCGCTTACGGAACGAGTTTTGCATGCTATTTTTTGCACGACGATTATTTATATCAATTTAATTATATTAATTGCGATATTAGCTGAAAATATTATGTATATACATTATTGAAGATAGATGTTATATTTTAGAAAGTGATTCGCATGTGTTGGTTGTTATGGGGACGGAATATTTGTCCTGTTAAAGTCACCACAAACTGGGGGCCTTGGTTTCGGCCTTCGATAAAGGCTTTTATTGTGATGGTTTTACTTACGGCTCTAGTGCTTTTTGTAATTTTTTCAGCATTGAGATTTCTTCTGTTTTCATAGCAACCAGATTGCTTGTGGGAATGTTATGTTACGATCCACGGCAACAATATTCGTAAGTACCACTAATTAGTTACATCTTGCAAACAATAATTTAAATAACTTCTACATAAATATATTTCTAAGTACAAGTTCAGCTACATTTCTGAACCTTTGTACAGCTCTGTCTACAATGTGCAGTCTGTAGTTGGTAGTCAATAGTAGAAATCTCATAATGGATGCTATTCACAATTTGCAGTTGGTATTGTTTAACATTCATCTTCAACTTCCGACTGAGTAACTTTAACTAACATAGCCATGAATTTCAATACAACAGTAAACAGACTTTCCCATTAAGGTTTCACTCTTTACAATAAGTTATCACAGTGATTGAAAGAATTAAAAGAAATATCACTTGTATATTAGAAAACAACTCATCTTATCATTGATGAACTTCATTGTGAAGCTTGTAAATTTTCAACTAGTACACGTTGTATAAAATATTTGAAAAGTAAGTTTCAGCCAATGTACCAGTGACAAACATAGATGGGTAACAACGTTGTGTGCTGGATACAAACAAACTGGAATATAAATTTACAATATGGTTTTTATTGGAAGCTTGTGTTATATAAAACGATCATAAATCTATTACTATTAATTGAAAATTTTCTGTGTTGATGTGGTCTGTTTATATTCAGTCATCTTACTGGACTTTGTCAGGTTCTTAAAACAGCATATCGTGTATACAAATTTAATACTACAATAATTAACTGTTGGTAAGATTAAAACACAGTTATAAATAAGAATAAAATTCCTAATACATGTGATAAAATTATATTAATTACAAAGTTTGTTGTATGTAGGCCTATAACTTTTGTTAAAAACCTTTTGTTTTAACTTCTAGCTTTTTGTTGTAAAAAAAACTAATTTAAAAATTACTGAGTGTGTATAGGGCTGAGCCCTCTCTTATTGATACAGATTGTGAAAATACTCGTATATGTTCATTTTCTAGTCACTTAAAATTTCCTCCATCTAACTGTTAAGTCTCTAATATGGAGTAAGCACAGCTTCTTTCATCTTTCTTGACACCATAAGTTAGTTACTATCTTCACGGAACTTCTTGACAACCAGTTCTTGTTAGCACTCGTGGAATTTCTTGTAATTTCATCTCATCATATCTTATGTTATTCTGAATCGTAAACAATGTTTAACAGAACTCTCTCCATATATATTATTATTATTATTATGGAATATATTATTATTATTATTATTATTATATATATATGAAGTTCCATTTCATGGCCTGAGCTATAAAGAAAATGTTCTAGCCCGTTAAGTGTAATGAAAAAGGTTCTAGCCCATCATAATAATTATTTAATTATTGTGAATACATCCAGATGTCACTGTCGTGACCCTATTCTTTTTTTGTCATACAAATTAATATAATTCTCCTTCATTTTAACCACCACAGATAGGCTACTATTACTTCTACTACTAGTGCTATTAACATGCATCTATTAATTATTTACAATATTCGAAATAACATAAATAAATATTTCAGCATTGGAAATTTATGCAAATGTTTTTGATAAAAAACAAATGTAAGCCAACACAACAGTTTCATTTAAAACATTACTCACTACTTTTTTTCTCTCGATTCATTAAACTCCTACAACTTCTTATCACAGTGAAGGATTCTTCATTATTAATTCGTTACTTTTCTTTTCAATAACTTCAAGAGGGATTTCCTTTTCTTTATAACACCACCATCTTGAGAATTACACTGCCTGTCCTATACGGCTAATTTTGCATACACAGTGACATTACAGATGGCAGCACCTACCGCAACTTGCTGCAATACCCTATACATTACCGTACATTGCTTCTATGCGTTTGCTGTATTAAAATAAGTATTAAACACACACAGATCATCATCATCATCATCCTTTCAAGTATTAGGCCTAATGGCATGTTACGGTCTCCTTCCATTGCCGGAATGGTCTGCCCACAGATTGTTTCCCACATGGAATATATTGAAGCATTTGTTTGGGTATTCTGGAACGGTTCCTGCGGTGAATATGGTGTAGCCACTCAGGTATTGAGAAATAGGTGTAATATTGAGTTCTTTAGCTATTGTTTCATTTCTTTGGTGGTCTAGAAGACTATAACCAGCCGTTCTACGTAAATATTTCATCTCAGCAGCTCTGATACGACGTTCATCCTGAGTTCGAATGGTCATGCTTCACTGCCATAACAGAGAGTGGGTCTAGCGAGAATTGTATATACTTTTGTTCTTGTGCGTCTCTGTACCTTGGATGGTTTGAAAACTTGGTTGATACCGACTGGTAGGAAAATTATCTTGCTTTCAAGTCTCCAAGGAACATGCACAGATATTTGTGTTATTTTTTTATAACATAATATTATTCCAGTATATGACACTTAGTTTTTACCTGTATGTCAGTGTAGCTTGTTTTGACCTCCTCGGCTTTATACCTTGAGAACTTTTCTCGACAGGGGTTTGTATTGGCAAACATGAGTGTAATCAGATGGAACCCATTTACTTCCTTTAACAGGACTTTGCCTTGATATAGCAGCAAGCCCTTTTTCCCTAATATCTTTAGCTAGTGGAATTTCATGGAATCTCATTTCTAAAGAATGAGCACTTCCGTGTTTAGATTTACAAAAAGGAACTTACACCACAGTTCATCATTATTATCTTCTTGCAAAAAACAACAGTTCACCATTATTATCTTCTAGCTAGAACACAACATAGAATCACACTATAATCAACAATGTCATAGCAGAAAACTCAAAGCAATTTGGGTGCGGATCATATCACCTCTACTGGAGAAATTAGGCAATTGAACAATACGCTGAACTCCATGTTAAAATAAAGCATAGGACAGGCAGTGTAATTCTCGAGACGGCGGTGCTTTATAAATAGGTCATGATTCTTTTTTTTTTTTTTTTTTTTTTTTTGTTACAAAAGTTTCCTGTATTGCCAACTGTTTTCAAACACTTTTTGTTTTCAACAAATAGTTGCCAACCAAATGTTTTTCAGTTACTATCGTAAGCACAAGTAAAATGAATTTTTTTTTTAATTTTTAATTTATGATTCAATATAACAAATAACTCGTAAATAACTATTATAGCATTGATTAATTTAGATTATTTTCTTTACTGACAGTGTAAATTCATCAAAAGTCTAAAATAAATCCCGAATCCAACTGCAAAGTGTTATGCTAAAAATTTCACAAGCAGCAATGTCACTTTGGAAATAAACCCTTCATTTGAGGACTGCATAAAATCTCAATCCCTGGTAACAATAGAGAAAGTAAAAATAACAATGCATTTTGATTGTTGTAGGAATTAAAACCGACTGCCTAAGAGATCCCGAAGGGCCGTATGCAGAGTGGCAGAAGAAGGTATTCACTTTAACTTTTCTGGGTAAAATTAGGAACTTTATTAACTTCTTGCTCCCTGGCTTGGCCTCAATAATCTACATCCCATACTTCAGCAAGGAAATTACAGAGGAGTTGTGTAACATGATATCAGATGCTATGGACTATCGTAGGAAACATAACATCAAGAGGAAAGACTTTATGCAATCTCTAATACAGCTCAAAGAGAAAGGATACATTGAAGATACTGAAAATCCTACACATTTGCAAAGCGATTCTACAGGAACTGGTAAGTTATGTTGGTCAATGCCTCAATTACCAAACGAGTTTTATTATCAAAAACTTACAATCTATTCTGAATTAAACTTCAAATAAATATGCCATAAGGTACACTTTTGTCATCTTTTTTAATAATACCATCTATTAGACAGGGGAGAATAAAAACCAATAGGGGAAAAAGATATACAGTTGAGCTAAAAAAGGATTTTTATTTTGTTTAGAAGGAATACAATTAGCATTGCTGACTATAGATCTGCAAGCCTTAATCCTCAATACCTCCTCAAAATTTTCTGAGATAGGGAGGACTGGAATGGGGTGCATTCAGCCTCATGATTCATTCTGAAACTCGTGATTGAATTTCAGGAACAAACAGAATTCTTCTCTACCTAAAGAGTCTGTGATACGAGTAGAGAAAATAACTTAAATAATTCACTAAGATGCGTATGGTGCTTTCTTTTCTCAAAGATGCATTAATGCAACTAACTGTTTCTTTTTTTAATGTAAAATGGGATAATATGCATAATGGTAATAACCAGGGCCCGGATTCTAATGACATGTCATCTTTTTATTGATGCTGCCTAGACATTGCCAACTTGTATATAAATCATAATCATGGCCTCTAGATTATAGAAATGCATTTTTATTACGTAATTTTTTGTCATTTTATGCAATTTTATAGGGCATTTATTTCCATTTTAGGTCATTATTTTGTCATTTTCTTGTCATTTGCTTCCTTATTTAGTCATTTTCATGTATTTACATTGAGTGGACACTGCTAAGATAAATGCCTCGATAACAGTGTCGACTATGTAGAGAAGTAGTCAATGAATCTCTGTAAATGTTGCAATAAATATTTCTTACTCATTAATGTTTTTGTTTTCTTTATCGGCGATCGGAAATTACTTTTCGGACACACCTCGTACACAGAATAATTCTGATTTACACTTTCAATGCTGTAGATCAGACATCTGGGGAACGACATGACATATTGGTTGAGGTCTCAAGTTAGAAGATGCTACAAACTAGGAGGTCTCGGGTTCTATCACCAATGAGGTCATTGGGATTTTTGAACTGACCTAATCCTTCTGCTGGATGGCACTAGGGCCCTAGGGTCGACTCAGCCTCTAAAAGAAATGATTACTAGGAGTATTGCTTGTTGTAAAGGTGGAAAATGTGTAAGGTTCACGTGCCTAACATCTACAAATCTGGAAGCCTCAATCTCCTGGATCAATAAGGAAACTAAACATAGGAACTAAAATTTTTAAAAATTATCATATCAAATTAGAGATCAGCTATCAATTACAAGTTTTAAACATAAGGTCAAATTCTTTCACCTAAATCAAGCCTTTTATTCAGTAGATGAATATATTTATGTCCTACTGTCAGCAATAGGGACATTTTCTGTTTCTCCCTCTCCCTGTAACTAATTCAGTTATAACTTAAGCTCAGTTTCAATTACTTCTCGCTGAGCTACAAACTGGAAGGTCGTGGGTTTGATCCCTGATGAGGTTGGAGTTTTCAATTGGCATAATCCTTCTGGTGCCACTATGGCCCTGGGATCGACACAGCCTCTAACAGAAATGAGTACCAGGAGCAATCGTGGGGGTAAAGGTGAACGAAGGCTGACAACCTTATCACCTTCACGTGCCAAATCTCTAAAATCTGGGAGCCTCAACCTCCTAGAACCCTCTGGGCCTCCTTGGCCTGTATAGGGAATACTTTACTTTTTACTAGTGATATTAAGATAATGTTTTCCAGAAATTAAGGTGAAATCAATGTTTGAAAGAAAATAATTAGCACATATTCATAACTAGTTCTTTTTCCATTGTCAGATGTTCATTAAAACCATAAAGTAAAAAAGAAACACATTCAAAATGGATCTGCATGGTTGGCTGGCATGGTAAGAGAATTCAATATTCCGGAACATTGGGTATTGAAATACGGTCGAACTATAGATTTTGGGAATATTATAGGAGAAAATTCCTCCGACACTGGGACTTGAACCCAGGACCTTTGGCTATTCGCGCCAATGCTTTACCAACTGAGCTAAGCCGGAGTTCAATTCACAGCGCCAGATGGAACCTCTCTCCAATGACTGATTGCCCTAATGGTCTTCCTCACAGACAGACAAGTTATGTCATATGCAGTACTGTGAGGCACACTAATTAGTGATTTTTATGACCGGGCTCCCACTGTTATTGTACAGTTAACATTCAAGATAGAAATATAAGCTTTCATGAACCACAGATTATTGTCTCTGTTGGACATTACATGAGAATATTATAGGAGAAAATTCCTCCGACACTGGGACTTGAACCCAGTGCATATGACATAACTTGTCTGTCTGTGAGGTAGACCATTAGGGCAATCAGTCATTGGAGAGAGGTTCCATCTGGCGCTGTGAATTGAACTCCGGCTTAGCTCAGTTGGTAAAGCATTGGCGCGAATAGCCAAAGGTCCTGGGTTTAAGTCCCAGTGTCGGAGGAATTTTCTCCTATAATATTCTCATGTAATGTCCAACAGAGACAATAATCTGTGGTTCATGAAAGCTTATATATCTATAGATTTTGGGTAAGAAATTCAGTACAATCCAAGTGGCAGTGCATGATGGTAGTCTATAGACGGGAGGATTGGACCACAGTTTAATGTCATTCGTATTCACCTGAGGAAGACTCAAAGGAGGGTCGAAACATTGTGTAGACTTTTTAAGTTTCAGATCCGTTGTGAATGTGTTTCTTTTTGATTTTATGGTTTTAATGAAAATATGTAGTACAGTAACTGTACTTCTCACTTTCATAACAATAACCAATTAATATTTATTTGTTTTCTCAAATTCATCATTGTTTCAGAAGCAGTATCTGAAATAGACTTAGCAGTGCAGGCCTTCATGTTCTTCAGTGTTGGTTTTGAGACAACAGCTATTTCTCTAGGTTATTGTCTTCATGAATTAGCAATGAATCAACATATTCAGGAAAACCTCCATGAGGAAATTTGTTCAGTTCTGAACAAATACGAACAGAAAATAACATATGATGCAATTCAGGAGATGACATACTTGGATATGGTTACATCAGGTTAGTGATCTATAGCGTTATTCTCAAGAAAGAAGTTTACCAGTACTGATGAGTAGATTTATGTTTTTAAAATTATAAAATAAGTGATGGGGAGCAATAATACAGTTTATGCTAAAAGTACTTCCAAAACCACAGTACGAAATAGAGAATTACTGCAAAAAGTTGTGAATTTAAGGTGCATGTAACTGGAATTACTTTTTTTTTACTTGAATAATGTATGTTTTAAATGCATAAAATGTTTTTAATTGATTTATTCCCAGCCTATATCTAAATAACGGTCATTGACAATCATGTGTATATAATTACACATCAATAGGTAATTAAGTGTCGTAATGTTCACAGGTTTTCTAACCCATAACCATGGACATGATTATAATGTTACATTAAAATGGACTTGAGGTCTGATTGATCTCCAATTGATTCTTAAATGTTTAATTTTAGAATTTAGAATTTAGACTATGACATCCCTTAACAGGCAAAGGCCTCCTGCTGATCGCAGGGAAGCTCAGGTGCACTCATTAGGGGAGCTACTCCTAAAGAGCATTGTGCTACGTCCATTTAGTTACGAGTTTTATTCACTGTCACATCACTATTTTCACTAAGCTTGGTCTCATTCCTCTACTTGCGAATTTAAACTTTTTTCTAGTTCTTTCCACTGATCCCTCTTTCTGGCCTGCCGTGTCCATTGTTTTTCCACTCGTTGTGTGAAGAGGTCTGCCCATCTTGTCCTCTGTCTCCCTATGTGTCTTCTTCCTATTCATGGGTCCCACATGATGGTCCTGCAGGTCCATCTTGTTCCTTCCATTCTTGTTACATGGCCTCCCCACTTCCACTTGAGACGTTCTGCTGTCAAGACCACATCCCTCATGCCTGTTCGTTTTCTGAACGATGCATTATTCTTACACCATCATTTTATGGGGATTTCTAGGGCACACATCTGAATCACTGCACCACAAATGCAATGAAATGCACAGTTCTGGAGATATGTTAATATTTTTCAAATGACTACCTTATATACAAAAAAGTTATTTAGCTTGTCATTCACATCATTCCCTACCAGATATTAATTGCTGTTCAACATAATAAGTAGTTATGTACAAAATTGCAGTAGCTTGCTTAACTTACAACTTTTCTCCTTAGAATTGAGACTTACAGTCATTCTCCCCAAACATTCACTGCAAAATTTCACCGAAATAATTCATTATAAGGGTCATCACATAGTCTTAAAACTCTTGGCCTAAAACTCTCTCATTGCCAATCACAAATTAGTAAACTGAAAAAACACATGTAACCATGGGCATGAGGTCTCACAGACCGCTGCAGAAATAAACTGTTTTCTAGTATGGCTCCACTATCACTGATGGAGTGATAAGTAAGTGACACTTATGGGGAGATAAAGGGTCTTAAGAAGGGTAGGAATGTAAATAACCCACCTTTAAAGATAATATCCAGACCAGCAGTTTATGTTTTAACTGCAGTCACACATATGTTGTGTCGATGGTTAAGCATTAATACACACTAAGGGCTTCCAAGAAGTTTTTTTGTATGTAGGCTTATGTTTAAAATATGCAGATATATACTTTCAAATTTGATTAAAGGGAATCATATTTTGAACTAGCTTGATACCTGTTCTGACCGCTGGAGTGGTCTTGTGGTTAGCTTCACTGACTACAGGTCCGTTGGCCTGGTTTCGATCCCTGGTACCTCCTTGGATTTTTCTGAGGTAGGGAGATATGGAATGGGATGCAGTCTGCCTTGTGATTCAAATTGAGGAGTTACTTGAGAGAGAATCAGTGGTTCCGGTCATGGAAACCACCATTAACGGCCATGGGTATAGGAATGCTGACTAAATGCCCCCCAATCCTGCCATCTGCCTGTGGGAGATGCTGCTGTGGTAGGGAGGTAGGCCAAGTCCCTTCAGGGATGTAGCACCACAAAGTTTAGTTTAGTTTGTTACCTGTTCTTCTTATGGGCTGAAACATACTTCGCATGGTTCATAGTTTTACATGTTTTCAACACAGAAGCCTGAATCTAAATATTAATTTACCGGTATGCAATAATTTTACGTAAAATTTTTCAATGTTAACATTTTTAAAATGTTTATAAATGAGTAATGGTAATATTCTTGCTTTATCATGACACATTTTTTAGTCTGCCCATTCCTTTCATTTCTTTTATTTCTCCTAATAGTCCCTCAGTAAATATTTAATTTTGGGAAAGGAACTTCCTTCTGTGGTATTTCCAAAATATTGCATTCCTGGTTCAAAGTTAAGTTAATCTCACCGTAATAAAAAATGATGATTTCTTTTAATTGACCCTTAAAGAGTTCTTCCTTAAAAGTGAGTACTGGGTATTCAGATTAAATTTAAATGCTATAATAGTAACTTATTTTCCTAAACTTGCAGAAACTCTCAGAAAATACCCAACTGGGGCTATTCTCACCCGAGTATGTTGTAAGGAGTTTGTGATTCCTGGAACAAAGGATGTTGTGGAGGAAGGCACCCGTGTCATAATTCCTGTTTTGGGACTGCATCATGATCCAGAATATTTTCCAGAACCAGATAAATTTGATCCAGAAAGGTTTAGTGAAGATCGTAAAAATAGCTTCCCTTCATTTGCTTACTTACCATTTGGAGGAGGGCCTAGGAAATGTATTGGTAAGCCATTAATTTCAATTAATCATGTTTTCAGAAAAACAAATGTGGTACAGTAATTATCAAATATCAATGAAGCTGCATATGGTAAATATACACCTTAGGAATAAAATTTTTTAACATGTTTTGTAATAATTGGTTTCTAACTACGGGTAATCTAAATTTTACATTACAAATTAACGAAAGGGAGCAGAAAACACATTTTGGAAAGCATTTATTCTTAATATCTGACTGTAATAGCCTGCCTGCAGCAGCCTTTGAAGATGTCCTCAGATAATTTGAAAGTTTAAAGTCAAAGTTAAGTAGTTGTTATAGCTGCATTTATATAGTTAATTCTGGTATGGTATAGTATAGTCAGTTACATATATTAGATGTATAATTGAATTTAAATTATTCAGCACTGCCACCTGGTGTATACCTAATGGGTAAAAATATTTGTAAATATGTACTTCATTGTTAATAGGGGTATGCAGTCGCTTAGAAAGCTGTGGGCCTGCGATACAAACTTTATTCCTATGGTGTGGGGCCCCTTTTATGTTGCACTTAATCCATTCATGTGATGGCCTTGTCAGTGATGCACAGCTGCTCAAAGACAGGCTGTATATTACAAGTAATGTTAACTTTGATGTATGAATTAAACTGTACCTTCTATTATCCTATAACTAATACATTTTATCTTTGTTTTGCAGCAGGAAGATTTGCTCTTGTTGAAATGAAAGTTGCAATTGTAGCGCTGGTAAAAGAGTTTGAGTTTCAGCCATGTAAAGAAACAATACATCCTCAGATTTTTGAACCTCGTGCCATGATTCTTAAATCTAAGTTTGGAAAATATCTGCGTATTCTGAAGAGAGATAGTAATTGAGAATAAAATATATATATATATTATTCCGCTCTGAGATCAAGAAAGTGGGAATTGAAAACTCTGATTTGACATGGACTGTCAATTAGGATCCCAGTTTTACATCAACAATTAATCCTAAAATGATCTCTTTATTATTAAAACACTATAAACCAGTATCATCAGTGTCTGGTGATAACCTTGTTAAGCTGGAATTTCATGCCATAAGTCAGGAAACCTCGTACAGTAGAGTCCCACTAATCTGGATTGGATGGGACCACACCCTATCTGGATCAATGAAAGTCCACATTAAACAGAATTTGTCTTAAAATGCACATATTGTACTGTTAATCAAGTTTTAAATGGTAAAACTAGAAAAATCAATTTAAAAAAATAAATATAACTTTTCCTACAAGTAAATTTTTGTTTTAATTCCATTGTATATATAAATCCAGTGCTCTTATTTTGGAGGGTTTGTGGGGGTAAAGAATTTTTCAGTTTCATACAGGAGAAAATCAATAATTTCCACAATTTGAAACCTGGAGATATTTGTGTCAAACAAAATAACGAAAGTGATTATGCACATTGTTTGCATTAAAGTAGTTATTTCAAGTGTTACATTTGTTATCTATACCATGATTTTTGAGTGGTGGGGCCTGACATTAGCTCTGCAGTGTGCCCGATTCTACCCTTATTCCAAATAATTTATGTGGAAAACAAATATAGATGACTTAAAGCTCATTCTTAAAAGTTTTGAAATTTAAAGGGTTGTTACAATCAATGGAGCCATTTTTAATGCAAATTTTGAAAAAAACTGTCCTCATTACATTAATAGAACAAAATTCTATGGGAGTTCGCTAATAAGAGCAAAATGACATTCATAATCCCAAACTGTAATACACAACACCATTTACTTGCAATAGGCCTGTACAGGCAAGCAGAGACAGACATCATTCTAAAAACTTTTTTTTTTGTTCCAAGCTTCAAAAAACATGTTCTTCTAATGGTATCTCAATAAAGTTGTGATTTTTATCATGATCACAAATAATATTCCTTGAATTTTTCATTGGAACAGTGTCCCCCACCTTTTTTTTTTCAAACGAGTATTGTAATAGGTTAATTTGAATAATAAAATGGAATGCAACCACCCAATGAAGATTGACCAGGTTCATGCTAAGAAACTAGTTGTTAGTGCAAAGGAGGGAGCACATACCAAAGTTCTTTCTATTGTCAGAACACAATATATTAAAAGTTTAGAGCTATCAGTAGGTCTATTATCCTAATATAAGATTTTTGCTATAAAATTTTGTAATTTCAGGTATATTACAAAATATAACATTAAATCAAAAATATAAATAAGTTGGTTATACAGTGGTACCTCGAGATACGAGTGCCCTAACATACGAGTTATTTGAGATACGAGCTGTCGAGCGAGCGAAGTTTTGTTTTGAAATACGAGCGACATTTGAGATACGAGGAACGGCCAGCTGCGACGCTGCACACAGCCCACCAGTTTACTGCGCCTGCGCCTCGTACGTCTCGCGCATTATCCCACATATTCCCCCAGTGTGCTTGTTTACCTCGCTGTCGAAGCATCTTTGCTAAGTTTTTCTAGGGCTTTGCGCTTTTTGTGCATTTACATACTATATCACATTTCTTTTTATAACCATGGGTCCGAAGAAAGTGTAACAAATATGTATATACGCTTTATAAAACCAGTTTTTTTTGCTTTACATTCTCTTTTATTATGTTTTTATACAATAATTGTCATTTATAAATACATTTTTATTATTCAAAAACAATTGGGGGTAGCATTTTTGGGGCTGGAACGGATTAATGGCATTTCAATTAATTTCAATGGGGAAAATTGCTTTGAGATACGAGCAAATTGACATACGAGCAAAGTTACGGAACGAATTAAACTCGTATCTCGAGGTATCACTGTATGTGATAATGCTTGGGGTTTTAAAAATTGGATGTAAGACGTGGGAAAATATTAATTCTATTGTATAGTACAAATCTGGAGCAATTGACAAAATTTAAAACTTTTGTTTTTACTGAAAAATACTGCCAGTGGATTCCCTTAATGACGTCAATAGTTCTGGAGTCAGCAAATTTCACTTGTCACCAGAGAGCCTGGTGGAGTATGGCTCAATCTCAATTTTATTCTGCCCATGTCTTTCCATCAACCATTAAGATAAAATGTATGTTAATTCTCTCAGAAGAATTCATTGCCTTCTCATCCCTCATTTACTCCCTTGCAGAAACTAACTGGAAGCCATTGTAAGTATACAATGCCCAGTAAGAACACTTGTATAGTCGGAACTCTTGACAGCCTATTAAACAAGATCAAAACAAAGAGAAACAATCCACCCATAGGATTGACCTGATCATGATAATGTTATCCAACAATTACTACCTCTTGATAAAGAAGAACTGAAAGAGAGTATCAGGAAAGAAATTTAAACAATTTTAAAGATAAAATTTTGCTTGCAAACACAAATTCCCTAAAAAGATGACAGAATGTGGATGTGGAGAGAACAACATTACTAAAGTGCTGTGATGTATGTTAGGATAGTATTTCCAGTATAATTGTTACTGTAATGAGATACTGAATTATACAAAGCTAGTAGTTTCAATTCTAGAAAACTATATGTGATTCACCGCCAAGTGCTGTGCCCAGAGGTGTATTTAGCTACTTAAGCGCCCCTAGGCAGAGAAAAATATTCTCGCCCCTTATTTCCAAATGAATGCACAAAGTAACCTACAGTAAGCATTATTGTAACTGAAATAGTAGGCTAATAATAATAGTAATAATAATAATAATAATAATAATAACAATAATATATAATAAATAAATAAGTAAATATATAAACAGGTGCGTATTGTTGTCAATGTTATTGATTTCTATTTCATTGTGCGTTACATTAGTATTACTTTGAAGAGTTATGAATAAAAAAATATTTAATATATTAAAAAAACAGTAACAGCTTAAAAGTCGCCCCTTCAAATCTGCCGCCCTAGGCTTAAATACGGCACTGGCTGTGCCATGATAGCCAGTGCTGCAGCACATTCCATGCATAAATCAGTAAATTCTATCAATTAATTCTGAGTTCTTCAAAGTAAATGATAGGTGGTTTTTACCATCCTAATAAACAACAGATATTTTTTAATGTATTATTCTTACAAACAATACCTGTACTCTTAAAGTAATATATTCCAACGAATGATTGTTCTTGCCACAACACTATAAAAAAAAAGAATGTATGAATATACCCGGTATACTAAATAAATAATTATGAATGAAATAAAGACGTAAAAGCCAGTTATTCATGTTTAATGTTTAACTTTTCAGTTTGTAATACTTTAATGATTGTAAGTAATGGAACCGGAGAAATGAAATACCTTTGTATTATAATGTATGCAATTTCAGCAGGAGATTAAAAATATGTACTTAAAACTGAAAAATTGAGGTCTGTTATATTGAGATTAAACTGTTTTAAGTAGGCTTATACATTTATAACAAATAATAACAAAAATTAGATCTAATTCTGACACATTTCATGACATCTGTTTGACCCATACCGTGCCAAGCAAAGAACAAATTCACCGATCCAGTTGAGGATTATGTGGGGAAAGGATTTGTGGTCACTCAGTATAAAATGCTGAATGCAGAAGCAAGAAAATACAAAGATTATTTTATAGTGTTAAGAAAATATTGAAATTAAAAAAATAAAAAATAAATAAAAAATAATAAATGTCTTTAAGTCATAAATGATCAACCCTCCCATATCTGACTAACAAAAGTATGTTAATCTGTTTTATTTTTTCAGCAATATAGGTATTATTTACATCCTGGTAAAAAAGAACCTAAATAAAAATCTCTCATACAGATTTCAACGCATCGGTAAGTCTTGGCAAGTTCCATCCAAACAAATTCCCCCCTTGCATGCATAATACACTCCACCTTTTTCTCCACATTTTCCATCAACTGAAAAGAGAAAACATTATAATAATATCAGTGACAGTAAAATTTAGTCACTTAAAAGTTAATAATAACCAACTGATTAGTGGGCCTCAGATTTAATTCACCAGAATTGTGCAAATTGCATATCTATACATGTACACTTGGGGTAGGCTGTGTTGCAGTTGACTGAAGCATTGTGCCACAAGCAAGAAGATCAGGGGTTTAATCACTGATTTATTCAACTGGCCTAATATTCCTAGTGATAAAACTTACTATGACTTCAGCCTTAGAACTCAGCCTTTAAAAGAACATGTGAACATCATTTGGACAGAAGAGAGATTGCTAAGGTTAAGACAAGTTCTCCGAAAAATTGTATGTACAATTAACACATAGCAAATAAATTTTGAAAATGAGAAATATGCAGAATTATGAATATTTAAAACTTTTACGAATATGTATTTGCAAAATCATTATTTGTTGTGAAAGATTAAAATACCGATATCCTCCCACAACTTAAAAAATTAAAATATGTTTTTAAAAAGAAATAGAAGCCGTTTTCTCAATTTAAACAAATAAATATTGCTTGAAAACAAGTGCTCAAAACATCATGCATAGGTCACTATGTGATAGAGGAATAAAATAGTAAGTGGATGGGTTAAGACTGAGGATTGTAATAAGAGAAGCAACTATATACAAGACACTGGGGATTGAAGAACAAAGTGAACATTTAGACTTTGTGTTTAATTCATGCACTGTTGATTGTCAAACTCACATGAAACCTTAACTGGGAATGAAAACTGTGAAGCTACCAGGCTCTGCATTGCTGAGAGCAGACAAACGAGAAGCAGTACCTACAGTAGTACAAGAAAAATATGGTGTTTTTATTTTGTATTTGTAGTATTCATAGGGTTACCATATTTCTGATTTCCCAAACCGGGACACTTCGATTGGGTCTTTTCAACTGAAAATTTCTGAAATGCAGTTTACGAGTTATTCAACTTCACCTTTTTCTGTGTATCATTCATATTTTTCACTACAAATAATTTTCTTCAGAAATTTTGTATCAGTTTTGATACTTAAAAAAATTCATGGCATATTAAATTTATATCGATCTTGCAAAACAGAATAACAATATAATCTTAAGTCTGACATTTATCTTATTTACTTACTCAATGGCAATAGACAATTCCTTAGCAAGCTAAAGGAATATTATATATTTTATGGAACCTGAAGGTTCATTGCCGCTCTTACCTGAGCCTGCCATTCAACCCTATTCTGTGCTAACTCCATCAAATCATCCCTCGCAAATCCTACTTCCCTTAAATCTATCCTAATATTGTCCTCCCACCTATGTCTGGTCTTCCAAGTGGTCTTTTCCCTTCAGGTCTCCCATTGAATACTTTTGAAATATGTTTTCCTTCCCCCATGGGTGCAACATGTCCAGCCCATTTCATCCTCCGTGATTTAATTACCTTTACTATATCTGGTGATGAGTACAGGTTATGAAGCTCGTCGTTGGCAGTTTTGTCCAGTCCCCATTTTCATCACTTTTTTTTGCCCAAATATTTTCCTAAGCACTCTGTTTTCGAACACTCTCAGATTATGTTCTTCCCGAAGAGTAAGTGACCATGTCTCACATCCACATAGTACAACCGACAGAATAATGGTCTTATAAATTTTTATTTATCTGCACTTTATTATTATCTGACTCTGTCTATTGCATCATTGAAAATGTGCAACAACAACAATAATAAAAATTATTAAAATTATTGTTATTATTATTATTATTATTATTATTATTATTATTATTATTATTAAAGTTTAATATTCTGTATGCCAACATTCAATCATACTACTAGCTAAGTGGTTGTTTATTATAAAATCATATCATATAGACTAGACTAGACTGACTAGACACCAACATTACATTTTCTAAATACCAAAATACTGCAATAAAGAAGACCTCGCACTGGGATATATTGTAAACCTGTGGGACACCAGGATCAAAGCCTCCAAACAGGGAATGGAGGGACCTTCCTGGTCAAAATGTGCTAAGTATAATATAAAAATGATATTTTGTTAATACTGTAGTTGAAGGAAATGGCTGCCTTTGTGAATTTATTCAGACAAAGAAGTGAGTCCTTATTTTGGCGCACATACCTGTAACGAGATCATGTCGCCCGAGCAAAGTGTTGGAGTAAACCTGTTGTGATATGCACTATGACTAAACCGTTCATGTCTATAAGTAGTGGTTCTGATAAGAGCTATTGTAGGTGTTGCTAAACCCCATGACATTTTCTTTTAAAATTATAGTTTGCAAGCAGGACTGTCAAGTCTTCAGAAGAAACCTTCTTATCATGAAAAATTTCAAGGTAATCTTGAAATGAGAAAATAAATTTGTCGCTCCCACTAGTTAATATTTTTACTTCCTCTGCCCATACCATAATTCTTTATTAGCTGTCAGGATACAATGTCCATAACTTCGTCAGTCTACTTAATTCTATAGGCATAATTTTGGTTATTACAATACATAATAATAGACAATACATATAATGACAGAATAATGAATATTCACATATAGGTACTATAGGTAGAGGAACTATTGTATTCGACCACGAAATTCAATGTAGAGTTTTCAACATAAATAGACATTTTGAGGTCCCCCTGAATCCAAAAATGTTATTTTCAGAAACATGTCCTTGTGTGTCTGTGAACAGCCTAGCTCGAGAACGACTTGTATTAAAGCAAAATCTGATATTTGAGTTAGGGACCTTCTGGGCATGTGACAGGAAGATTGACTTGATTTTTAATGGCACTTTACATGAAGAAAATTGTGTTTTTTGCGATTTTCTAGAAAACGGCTCCAATGATTTTCTTGATAGTTCATACATGAAGTGCTTATGTCAAGAGCTAAAAACTTTTATTTGAAACATTTTTTTTCGCAAATTTCTCTGAAGGGTAGTTATAGGCCTAAGCCTGCCACTGTTTGTATAGAAACAGAATAAAAACTAGGCTTTCCTGATGGACAATCAAGCTCTGCATCAGGTTGCAACAACTGAATACAATGTCATGTTGTGTCAATCGCACAAGCTATAAACAAGTAATGGTAAAAGTTTTTTTTTAAATATTTTCAATATATATGTAGTTTAAAAAAATATCCGCTCTTTGCAACATGGGCTCTCATTCTGTCTCAGAATGTGAAGTGAGAAAGATGTATTGCCCATGCTAGAATAATGAAAGTTGAATTAGTGTATTATGCCCGGTTTCTATAAACTCGCGAAATACCTATGGGTAAATTATCCAATGGACAGAATTTACACAAGAATAACTTTTACAAACTCAAATAATTTAAAGTTAACAATCACATACACTTGTGGCGAGTTTCTAGATAAATGTCCTCTGGGTAAACATGAAAATGACAGAAAAAATGTTCCTACAAACTCGGGCTAGATCTTTCCAAGGGTAAATCGTCGGGTTAATTTATCCTTTAGTGGATTGCTGGATAAAATTTAACCTCTTTGTAGGATCAATAATAATTTAAATAATGAGAATCAAAGCCTTCTGAATTAAATTAACTGTACAACTCCAAGGCCTTGCTCATTATATCATTGTGGGTAAAATGGAACTATTTTGCCCAATTTACCCATAGGTATTTTACGAGTTTATAGAAACCGGGCATTAATCAGATTTTATTTGGATTGTGTATCCTTTTGGGGAAGCGATTAATTTTTACAACCACTTCAGATGAAAAGAATGACATTTTTGCCGATTTTCTGGAAAACGACTCCCACAAATTTGTTTAAATTTCCTACATGAATTTGGAAACATGCAAACACGTTATAGGCTATGCGCGTTAAAAAAGAAGAATGGACCGAGGTACTTTGAGTGGTCTAAATTAAAAATGTTCTAAAATAGGTGACTAATTGATATGTTATTTAAACTACAGAGATAATGTAACGCAATTTTTCGAAGGCGAACGAATTTAGTTTCAGTAAAATTCCAATTATCCGAACGCCAAACATCTGGATCGTCAATTATCCGGATCGATTTTACGAAAATTTCCTTTTATTATTGAATTCTAGGCCTTCTATTTTAGACCTTCCAGTTTTATAAGGCTACTAGCTTAAAAGGCTCGGCGTCGCCCGGGTTTTGTATTTTGTAATTTGAAATTAACTTATGAAGGACTTTCGATTTTCGAACTCTAGGTCCTTATGTAATACGTATGTAGACTTTGAAATGAGGAAGGACGACTTATCACACTCATACTATTCCCCCAGAAAACGCTAGCTTTTTATGGCTCATAGAGGATGTTGCATTCCGTTGCTTCTACACATCATGACTGGGAGGGGTTAAATAAGAAGAAACAGAAATTCCGATTATATAAGATTGTATTGTCTTTACAGAAAATTGTATTTCTTACTCTCATTTTACCATACAACCGTTTCGGGGCTGAAATAAAAAATAAATTCAATATCACTTTCATACTTTCTTCCCCATAAACCTGGCACATAATATACTGCGGGCATAGGACTGAAAATGTTCCATCCTATTCTGTCTTCTTTTAGATGCTTGAGCCTCTGATAAACATCCCTATTTCTCAACCAATACAAAAGCTATAGCTATGAATAACGTATCAGTGGATGGGATTTTTTACCGACTTCTGCTGTAGCATGCTCGTTGCCTCACGCTCAGGCTGGATTAAGCTGTCCCTGCAATACATCTTACTCTACATAAAAATGTGAAGTGAGAAAATGATATTTTCCCTGTCAAAGTTAGAGAAAGTTATGTGACTGCATCACATTGTGCTTTATTTTCGTGGATTTTATTCTTCATTAATTATTTACACCATTAAATTGCATCGATAGCATCAGAATTTGTTAAAGCCCAGTATTAGCCCTATGTAGCTTCCAAAGTCCTTTGTGAACACTGTAAAGAATACAATGCTGTCATGATAACTGAATTACAATTTCATTAATTCAGTAGAATATTCTCAGAACTTATATAAATTTTTAAGGGAAGGAGTGTGTTTTTTTTTTTTTTTTTTAATTTTAATGTTGGCCGCGTTACTTTCCGGGCTTAACTGGGTATGTGTGCAAAATTTCGTGCAAATTGGTTAAGAAATGTAGATTTGTATAGGGGTCATACATACCCACATACCCACATACATATCCAGACACTTTCGATTTTATATATTAGAAGAAGACGAAACCTGATACTAGCAATTGTTGTTCCTTTTGCCTTACATAAGACAATAAGCCATGATATATAAGCCCGTCCCGGACTGCACAGAAAAGAGTTAACTAAATGATTAGGCCCATAGTTCATTTCTTGTATCTTATTCCGAAATTTTACATAAAATTTAAATGTATGTATGCTCCGATTTATTTCCCATAATTTTATTACAAATTTAAGACAGACTCCTGAATCCCATAGGATCCATTATGAATTTAAAGATTTAACTTTTAACTTTTCTGGATTATTATTTTTTTTATTTGTGGATTATTGTAATTTATTATGTGCGCATTCAACTGAAGAAATCACTTAAGGAATGTAAAAATGCTTGACCTTTTCTTATCATGTACAAGAAATTCATTAAACGATAATTACGCTGCACTTAAAATAATCTCGCTTTCTGAATTCTTCACTTCATCTATAAGATAGTAGCCTACAAGGACACATTTTCATTATTTTGGCAATATCTGAACAGAGCTAACCAAATTAACATTTATCAAATTTAAAAAAAGGTTTGGATTAAGAAGTAGATTAAATTCTAATAAACAAACTTAGTTATGGGTAATTAAATCACGGAGGATGAAATGTGCTGGACATATTGCGCACACGGGGAGGAAAAACATCTAAAAACTATTGACGGGGGAAAAGACTACTTGAAAGACCTAGACGTTGGTGGGAGGACAATATTAGGATAGATTTAAGGGAAGTAGGACTTGCTAGGGATGGTTGCATGGAGTTAGCACAGAATAGGGTTGAATGGCGGGCTCAGTTAAGCGCAGCAATGAACCTTCGGGTTCCATAAAATAAATAATATTTCTTTAGCTTGCTTAGGAATTATCTATTGCCATAAAATTAATTTGAAATAGGTGTCCCTAACCTACACTGTACGACATGAAGACCATACCGAATCGTAAAGAAATGCCTTAAATGTAAACGAACCTACTGATCTGTCCATCCAACTTGATTTAAATAAATTATGTATTAAATAAATTATGTATTATACCCCAAATGCACGGGTTGAGGTGGCCAAAGCTGTAGGTCGCGGAATTACATTCGATATATAGTGCGTTCGGGGTACGCCGTAGCGTAGTGGTTGAGGCGCTACGCTACAAACTGGAAGGTCGCGGGTTCGATCCCCGATGAGGTCGTTAGAGTTTTTCAATTGGCCTAATCCTTCTGCTGGCACTGTGGCCCTGGGGTCGACTCCGCCTCTAACAGAAATGAGTACCAGGAGCAATCCTGGGGGTAAAGGCGGTCGGTGCGTAAGGCTGACAACCTTACCGCCTTCATGTGCCGATGTCTAAAAATCTGGGAGCCTCAACCTCCTGGAACCCTCTGGGCCTCCATGGCCTGTAATAGGGAACACTTTACTTTATATAGTGCGTTCAAATCCATACGAGATCAATCAGAGGATGGTTTTTCATGTTTTCCCTACCAGAATAGGCAAATTATGAAAATAATACTTTTAACAAGACTTCCCCTTAAGGAGGACCCCCTCCCCCCCCTCTCTCTCTCTCTCTCTCTCTATATATATATATATATATATATATATATATCCCCTCCCTCTCTCTGTCATTATGGTAATTAAAATGGATGAATTTTTTTGTTTCTGATAGTAAAAAGAAAACTTCAATTATTGTGAAATGCAGTATATCTTGTGTCGTAATGCACACACTAAAACCAATCCGAGCGAGATACACAGGTAAAAGGACCTGGGTTCAAATTTCAAACCTTGTGGTCGGCCAATTTGACTTGGAAAATTCATGGTTTCCTCATAAGCAAAAGCAAACGACGGACTTGTAGGTCTTATTTACTTTCCATAAATCATCGCTCATATGTCACCCAATACCATAATCGTTAAACTGCATATCAGTCAAGAAAGCATCAGCGAACAATAAACATAGAAGCACACAAATGAATTATAACATGAATTATTACAAGACCCCATTGATACACCCAAGCATTCTAATACGTGATAAGATCTATATGCAGTTAAAGTATGCAAAATAAGCCCAGTAATAATGAGAACAACAACAACAATAGTAATAATAAAAGTAGTAAAGATAATAGTAATAATAATGTTAGTAATAATAATATTAATAATAAAGAATAGTTGGCTTGGGGTCTAGTATCACGACATACCAAATCCATTTCTTTATGTTTTTTTTTTAGAAAAATGAGAAAACTTATATCTTGGATGTGGCAGGTTTTGAAACTGCATGCTTTTAAAATGGGATGAGGTTCAAACTTGAATGACTATTTTCTTGCACAATTATTAATTTAAAAAATGAAATGTATTTAAATACTGAAGTATGTAGATCCATTAAAATATCCCCACATTAAAGTAACAATAATTAAAGAAGGCCTAAATAATATTACGTTACAATGTCTTCATTTTGTCTTCTCTTTGATGATTTAAATTCTTGATCTAGGAAATATAATTGTAAAGGGATAGTCGGAGCATTATTATTTATTTAGCTATGTGTGAGATGCTATAAGAAGAATTCGGTAAGATCCCTGAATCTACTTAAACTGGAGATTGTACATTAATTTTTGAATGGTACGTACCGGTTTCTTTCTTGAACCTAAAAACCTCAATAATAATAATAAAATGTCTTAAATCGTAGGCCTAGGCCTAATCTGACACCACTAAACAATAAATTGTTCAAAACCAAGTACTCGAATTGATTAAAACTAACTTGTAATGGTACTTTTACTCACTTTGTTTTCCATTATTCATTCCATTATTCATTCTCAATTGTAAATTTTTAACAAGAGGAATTTTGTTTGTAATTTTTTTCGTATCATTATTTATGTATTTATTTCATATGAACAATCTTATTGTTTTTGCCTAAACCTAAAATATGTGTGTTTTCGACATAATGTTTATAATATAATTTTAGTATGACTGAACTGACGCCGAACACGAGCTATGCTCATGCAGGGTAAACAATACTCTCTTGTAATTGTGATAATTGTGTTTGTATTATTTATATTTGTATTTGTAATAATTTGTGTTTTCGTAATTTGTAATAATTAGAAAATTTTGTAATAAAACAAATGTAAGAAAGTTCGTGCAACATATTTTGCTACATTTATTCATCTTCTGGGTTGCCATAAAATTGCTATTTTTTATACATTTTATTTATAAACTTCTGGTGACAATATTGTTTTCCAGGGACAAAACCGAGGACATGCTCTCCGGGTACAGCAACTGAAAATCGGGGACTAGTCAGCCTAATATAGGCTATGTATTACAGTATTTCAATATCCCTGAATTATCGCACAGACGAAATATTCATGCATTGTTGTTTTTATACAAATTAATTAATATTGAAATAGATGATATTAATATTCTCAAAGAAATATATTTTTATGTTCCACGTTATAGATCTCATAAATTGCATAATCTTTTTTTCATCCCAAAAGTAAACACTGACTCTTATAATAATTATTCTCCTCTTTATAATGTACTCCGACTATACAATCAGTTGCACAAAATTGACAATGTAGATATTTTTAATACTAATAATAAGCGGTATAAAAATATATGTGAAAAAAATTTGAAAATTTTAAAATAATAATTATTAAATTTTGCTCCATGTCATTTTCTTTACTTGAATCTTTCTGATATGTGAACTGCTAACTGCAGAAAGGCAACAACTCCACAAATCCTGATTTTACAGGAATGACAAAAAAAAACTGTTTTGACATGTTATTTTCAAACTCAGGTTTTTCAAAGCAAAATTCAAACTGTTGTCATACCTATAAATATGATGACAGACGCTCCCTTTCAGCATTAAATGGCGTGTCTACCCATTTAGAACTGATTTATGCTGAAAAGCGAATTTGTGAGTTTTGAGGACTAGTTGCCTTTCTGCAGTTAGCAGTTCATGTATATTTTCCTCCAAAACTATTGTATTATATTATATTATTATTTGTTTTTCATGTTATGTTCCCTTGTGTAATTGTCATATTGTTTGTGTTTCTGGTTTTCTTTTCTGTGTGTTTTTTTTCTTATTGTTATAACATTAGCTTAATTATTTTGAATATCACTTTAAATATTTAATTTTAGAATCTGGTGTATTAATGTAAGCGAGAATATTGTAATTGGGCATTAGCCTGTAATATTCTTAGTGTACAATAAATAAATAAATAAATAAATATCGTCTACGCTGAAATCTTCAAGTAAAGCAGTTACGGAATATGCCCAGAGGACACGTAATTTGGACTGCATTTTGTAATTATTTCACTTAATCTACTTTCTCTATGATTTGAACCAATAGGAAATTTCTGGGTGTGTTGCTTGGTGGGTATTTGAAAGAAATGTACGTATGAGATATCGCCAAATATTTGTAAGACTCATTGAAGATGACCTCTCGTTTATAACATACTTGAGCTTCTACTCATTCAGACATCATCATCTTGCTAGGAATGTTGTTGTAGACCCTGCTATAAAACGTTGGTGTGTTCGACTGGGAAGTCGTTACGATGCGGTGGCTGTATATCTCACTCTTACTTTTCTTCGTCGATGTCATACTTGCCTCAACCCCAACAAACCAAGGGGAAACTCGTCAACCAAGTGCATACTTACCTCTCCAGAAGTATATATTTCAGAAATCATTACATCCGGTAAGTGAAAAGTTACAATTTATTGACGAGGATTTGAAAAATTTCGCATCAGAACACTAGAATAATGACTAGACCTGGGATTTTAAGGCAAATGCCTATTTTGTTCCTTATGAAATAACATGAAAATGTTTAAATATGTGGACGTTTCATGATAAATCACTTACATTTATAAAGTTTTATAGTGCCCTAAAATGCCTAATTGGACCTTTAGAGCCTATTTTACTATTTTAGTGCCTAAAATGCATATTTTGTATATTTAAAATAAAATTCAACTTCCGTAATTTTTACAATCTTATAATGGACAACCCTCAATGAAAAGTAGAACAGCAGAGATGGGTTTTTCACAGAAACTTGATTATTGCAAACAAATGTCGCTAAAGGAATGCTGACTGACGGGGGAGGGGGAGGATTAAGGTGGAAGGACTACAGTGTCAAGTCACCAATGAAAGAATATCTGTTTAAGTGAATATAGTTCGTGATGCCTAATTTTGCAGTTAATTCTGTTAATAGGATACCACGTTCTTAAAAACAGACGGTGTTACAGTTTAAGTGTATATTGTAATATTTTAAATTCTATTTTCTATCTATTTACACATTTTAAAGCAAATTTTGAGTGCCTATTTTTTCTTTTAAAAGCCTATTTACTTGTTTTAAAAGCCTATTTTAGGTGCCTAAAACTAATTTTTATAGAGCCTAAAATCCCAGGTCTAATAATGACATCAAGGATTTGATAGGTACTAATACATTTATAAGATTTAATATCTTGTTGTCAAGCTTTTGTTATAATTTAATATATTTATTACCTGGAAGTCAGTATATAATTAAGATATAACTAAAATTTAAAATATTGCACAGTTTGGTATAAATTGATGAATTTTATATTTACCTTTTAGGGGAAATTATGTGAATTTGTGTGCAATTGCTGTTTACAGACTTTTTATACATAAAGATTGGTACGCAGTAAGTTACTAATGAATAATTTTTATCAACAAATTTACACCTTTTAATGACCTTCAATAGATGTGGAGTGATCATTTTATCGTTAGTTCTTTTTAATCTGACATGAAAAACTACACACATAGGCCTATTTTGTATAATCCAAAAAATCGTTACATATATTTTTAAAGTAATCCCAAGTGGTTTGTGTATTTCATTTTACGTAGAAATTTGAGGGAATAAGAAGAATGTTTAAATTAATCAATAACTGTTTAGTATAGTTAGCATGTTCTGTGCTAGCAATCCATCAGATCCTAGGTGTCACCATTATACTAGTGCTTTGAGGCGGGATTTTTCAAATCGTTATTTATTAAGTATTAATTATTTTTACCAATATTAAGTTTAATTATTATTAAATTACCGATGGTTTTTATACTTATACTTTTTGTTTAAAAATATTTTAAGTAAGAAAAATTAAATATAAAAAGTTGACGTACGATCACATTGAATATTTGAAATATATAACTAAGTCTAACTAAATATACATAAATAAGTGTATATCTCTCTTGTAGTTACTGAAAAGGAAAGTAAAAAACTAGTAATACATTTTTTTATCAGTATTCTTTTACACACAATGTGAAGTACATTATGAAAAAAATTCATAGCAGCAGTAGAGTAGGAATATCTGTGGTGTTTAAAGTGAAGGAATTGAATATTTCTTTGTACGACAAAAAGGGAAGAGAACGACAGTGATATCTGGCGATGTCCTCAATAATTATTATAACGGGGTAGCATATTTTCCTTTATATTTTACGGGCTAGCACCTTTTCTTTAAAGCCCAACCATTAAAATAGAAATTTATACAGACGGAAAGTTTCTGTTAAACAGTGTTTACGATTCAAAATAACGTAAAATAATAAACAAGGACATCCGTGAAAAGAAAATGTCGAAAAACAATTATCTCAAATTCATTTTTTGTACTTTTTTTTACTCAAGCTTTGAAGATCATGTTATTGCACGGATAGATCAAATCGTTTAACAACCCTAAGACAGCTGTTAAATTTAAACTTGTAGCGAGTCTGATACTTGTGATATTAATACACAATAGATAATACATGCTGATCAACAATGATTCAACATAATTATCACGAAAATTTCCTGGCGTTGTTTATATACAGTGACGTAAACAAAATATTAACAGGAAATCATCAAGTCAGCAACCTATTGCGAAATGCCCTCGTACAGGGTGCCAATATCAGTGACCTCATATTTTCGATAAGCTGTTTCATCCCCTTTCACATAGCCTATGTAATGGAGGTCCAATGCTGCTTATGAAAATAAGTCTGAATGACCTTGCATTTTATAGCTGACTAGCTTAAAAGGCCCTGCGTCGCCCGGGTTTTCTATTTTGTAATTGGAAATTAACTTATGAAGGACTTTCAATTTTTGAATTATAGGTCCTTATATAGGAATTTAGAATTTGAAATAGGAAAAACGACTTATCACACTCAAACTACTCCCTCAGAAAACGCTTGATGTAGCTTTGTATGGCTCATAGAGGATGTAGAATTCTGCATCCCATCGCTTGTACACACCAAGCCTGGTAGGGGTTCAAATAAGAAGAAATAGAAATTCTGGTAACATAAAATTGTATTGTCTTTGAGGAATATTTATGTCTCACTCTCATGTTAACATACAACCGTTTTGGGGATGAAATTAAACAGAAATGCAATATCACTTTCATACTTCTCTCCCCAAAAACTGCGATATAATAATATACATATTACCATACCTCGTATTGTTTTTTCTATGTCCAGGGTAGAGAAAGTTATGTGACTGCATTATTTTCGTGGATTTCACTCTTTAATATTTATTTAGAACATGAATTATATTGATAGCTTTTCTAATTTGTGAAAGTCACATTTCATTTATTTCCAAACCTATCTAAGAACACTGGCAACAATATGTTGCCATGTCAACTGTGATTTGGATTTGATAATTCTGTGTAAAAAGGGATTAAGTATACTCAAACACATTTGATTTTTGGCATTTTAAATAAAAATTTTGCAAAATCCTTTCTTAGTGAGCACTTACATTATGAAATGAAGGTACTGTCAAAATTCCAAGTCTCTACCTATTATAGTTTAGGCTCTACGTTGCTTCTCTGTTATTAAGTCAGTCAGTCAGTCAATCATTCATTCAGTCAGTCAGTCAATAATTCATTCAATCAGTCAGGACAAAACCTCTTATATATAGAGAGATTACCAGGGTTAGGAATATTAGGTGAGGACCTTTCGCGTAGGACAAATTAGACCTCCTGTAAAATAAACCACTGCATGAAACGTTGTGTCTAGTTGGAATGGAGGCAATTTTCTAGCATCTTTTCCCCCTTTTCAGGTTATTTATCTCCTATTTCTCCACCATGCCCATAATCCCGCTATTCATCCTATTTTTTTATTTTACAACTTTTTAATAATATTCTAAAGCGAATTGCATTGTTTATAACCTATTGCTTTTGAGTTTAATTGCCTTTTCTATTTTACAGTTATCCTGCTTTTGTTCCAATATCTAAGGATTTTTAAACTTTCAATGAACTTTACATCAATCTGCAGTGGAATAGTGAACCTGTCTGCTTTCAGCAAACGCGGGACTAAAGACACACCTGCCAAAATGAAAACTAATTACTAAATATTCCATTAATCTTTTTAATTCAGCTCACCTGCCAAAATGAAAACTAATTACTAAATATTCCATTAATCTTTTTAATTCAACTGGAATTAATCAGTGCGTGAATGTAAGATAAGTTTAGTAGCACTTTTTGTCACCTATTTTGCCTTATTTTAGCACTTTTTCCCTTCCTTTTTCCATATGGAAATTGCACCTAAAAATCCTAACCTTGCTGATTACTCTTTCGGGTGTGGTTCTCATTCATTGTACGATACTGGAAGCTCTTTCAGTTTCTGCTGTTGAGATTGGAATGATTAAAGGCATCAGCTCCACTGGCATTTCCTTGGTTTCAGTACATTTTCTAAAAGCAACCATTTATTAAAAGCATTTTGTGTAAAGTGTGGAAAAAATTTCGAAACCGCCAACGCTCTCATCATCAAAGCAGAGACCAATAGTAGAAGGGGAATGCCAATTGAAGAGTGACTGCTAAAAAAGTTCAATGTCACATTTTGTTAACCTTCAGAATTTGAAATTTTATCTTTCAATTCGCTAATCTAATATTGAAAATAGTGTGAGGGAAATTATAATAATCATCAATAGACTATCATCTTTCTTGGTCGAAAGGAATCATACTTGCATTTTGTCTGTATTCAACTACAGAAGTCACTAAAAATCACTGCATTTCAAACATGAGTTATGATCTTTCTTAGCCATCACCAGGGCCCGAATTTTGTTGACCTAAAAGTACTTAAAAATGAGCTATAAAATGACTGTAAAAATACAAAGGAATGACCCAAAAACTAAAAAAATGACCCAAAAAATTTGTACGAAAATACTAGTTTAGCAATCAGATTTGTGTCTATTCTACATTTATGTTATTGTTCAATTATTATAGACTTGTAGTTCATTAATTGATAAATAGGCTACGGTTAAATGAAAACAGAAAACACCGTCTTTTCTATACTCAAATTAAAATTATATCAAGATTTATTTATGCTTATTTAGAATTTCGATAATATTCAACGCAAGTAAATTCAATAAAACTCCATATAATGCAAGAAACAATGCTAAATGAGAAAATAATGACATATTTTTCAAAATTGTTCAAAACTATGAAATGTGGAAAAAGCCGTTAAATGGCCATACAATTACCAAATAATGACTTTAAATTCTAAAAAAAGACCTAAAAAATAAAAAATGGGGAAAATGACCAAAAAGACCCTAAAAATTACCATTTTTATAATCTAGGAGTCATGATCAGAATATATGCACTAGTGAGCCTTCCATGATGTATCAGTTAAAAGATGACATGTCATCAAAATCAGGGCCCCACCCTTCCATTATTCTTGAACGGTAGGTTACTTCTGAATCATTGATCATTTTTGTCGTTCTGACATCCTCTTTCTGACTGGAATTGACACTTAGTTCAGATGATTGAATAAACACATGTGGTTCACAGCAGTACATAATAAAATATAAGCATAGCAACGGTTGCACTTTTCCTACAATGCCTCTTCAAAGCTTGCCAGATTGCCACAAGTAAATCATTTTGTACTGAACGTCAGGCGTAAAAATATCAATATAAAATTCTAGGCTGCTGTGCTAAGAAAAGGTGACGTCATAGCAGTACAGCAGTGAATTTCAACAAAGGAATGCTAGAGAACTAATCATCTATGATATTCGGATTTTCTGCGCACTTATCCAATTAATTTAATTTGAAATTTAACCAGACAGGGCCTTACACTTCGAATATGACTGATCATCCTTGAAGCCTTAGAGTCCAGGTAAAGAAAAACATTAAATACAATCTCTTTTCTATTTTCGAAAATAAACAGTTTTTAGTCTCCCCTGAAAATTTTTGTTGGACATGCGGGGTTTCTCAAATTCTATCATCAGTTGTTTCGTTGTTATGAAAATTGTTAATTGAATGAATCTCTATGGGGCTTTGGATGAAGATATCGAAACGAAACATTCTGTTCGATTTTACGGTAAAACATTTCAAATAAATAGCCCCCCCCCCCCTACATAGTGTTCGATATAGAAGCAACACTCCGAACGCTGAGGACGCTCAGAGTAACTATCTGCAGAACTCGAAACCATTAATCACTCACTACAGGGGCGTACGGTGAAATTCTGTTTGGAGGGGGTTGAATATAATGTTGCCTCAGCTCCATGTGCTTGCACACAATGTAAAGTAATACACTATTTTTAGTAACTAAACAGTTTTATTGTGATCAGTGCTTTTTTTTTCTTTCTAAAAAATATTTAAGGAGTACTAACGCTTTTGACTTGATGGAACATTGCCATACTTACCCACATATTTAGAATGAAAGTGGAATCACACAATATGCATAATGTTATACCAATTTAAGTCCTCTGGATTCAGTTCCTACACATTTATTCTCCCCATAAGCTGCAATTTAGTCTATGATATGAACACAGGGTTTCTTACACCTTTCACCAGAAGACGCTAAATTTAAAATGAAAAGTAGTTATACCTCTATTTTCGAGAGTTGGGGCCTGACAGGTTTGCGACCAACCTCGGAATACTGTGGGATACTGCTGATCATCTGATATGTAAGTCATTTTCATAAGGGCATATATAAATTAACAGATGAATTGATAAATAAAACACCTCCTTATTCCTCCAATTTTCTACTTAAAATGAAAGCACAACTGCAGTATTGCCAGAGACAGCTCGACATGTCCGGCAACATAATCCATTCAGTCATTAATTAGAAATTAACATTTGCAAGAGTTATTTTAATATTATTGTGTTATGTAAGAAAATATAGTAACCATACCAGTGTTTTTTTATTTATTTATTTCATAACATTATGTTATAATACTTAAAGAAATCACAGATATTTCGGGAGGGGTTTCAACCCCCTCAACCCTCCCCACCGTACGCCCATGACTCACTATCAGCCAAGGACTTGCAATTTGTTGATCACGAAGTACTAACAGAATTCGCACTTACTATTATCTGCTACCTTTATTGATTTCTGTTTGTGATTTTATGTTCTAGGAAAAAAATGGAGATTACGTTCAACTTGTGCAGTCGCATGGAAAAGCCGGATTCATATCACGATTCTTCGGAAAAGCTTTAAAAGGTATGAGGGAGTTCATGCCTAGGCCTATACACAAGCCTAGAAAACCGCCAATTCCAATTCAGAAACGAAAGCCACATATTCCTAAAAACAAGAGGCCGGCAGTACCACCATTCCCAAGACCACCGCAGCCAAAACCATCAAGAAAATTGCCATCAAGAGGTCCCAGCCCGAATAATGGGTAAAATTATCTTCAGACATTCTGTGTTCCTCTAATGAAATTAATGTAGGCGCTTTCAAAATTGGACTTGCTTGAAATGGCAACATTAACCCTTTTCAATGGATGTGAGGTCTGTAGGACACCAGTAAAAAAACCACTGCTGCTCCCTCAATATCGTCTACACATGCGGGTTATGTACATTACCTTCCCTTTTGGAGACCCTTCATCACCTCTCATGTGTCACTTACCCAATAATGTTAAGGGTCATTTCACATTGGGTCACTTCTGACGGTCACCGCTAGTATTGACAATAGTGGCTACATGATGAAACAATTTGTAATCGCTTTTGACCAAATGGCAGGTCGACATTCCACTTCACTTATAAAATCTTCGGTATTAATCATATCTAAACTCATGGCTGGTTAACTAGTTTCGTTGAACTCGATTATACAACTGTACGAAGGAAATCAAATGAAAACCGCAATTAATTTTTTCCATTATTTTACTGCAGGAAGAATGCTTGCTTGTACATTATTTTTCCACATAGTCCCCTCCCAGTTCAATGCACTTACGCCATCTGATAGGAAGTGCTTCGATACCGCGTGAGAAAAATTATTTTGGTTGGCACTGTAGCCATTCGTGCACTGCCGATTGGACGGTCTTCATCAGACTTGAGCTTATGCCACCAAGGTGCTCCTCTAATGGACCAAAGATGTGGAAGTCTGATGGTGGCAAAGCGAAGGGGATTGCTGAGTGCAGGTGTTTTGCTTCAACGTGATAACGCCCGTCCTCATGCTGCTCATTCAACCATGAAAACCATCGATGAAATTCGCTTCAAGTGCCTCACACATCCGTTATACTCGCCAGTTTTGTCACCATCATATTTCCACATCTTTGGTTCATTAAAAGAGCACCTTGGAGAGCAGAAGTTCAAGTCTGATGAAGACGTCCAATAGGCGGTTCACGAGTGGCTACAGCGTCAACCAAAAGAATTTTTTCAAGCGGTAACAAAGCACTTTCTATCCGATGGCGCAAGTGCACTGAACTAAGAGGGGACTATGTGGAAGAATAATGTGCAAGCAAGCATTCTTCCTGCAGTAATAAAATTAATTGCGGTTTTCATTTGATTCTCCCTCGTATATACAACTAGCAATTGTTGACAATCATAAAATGCGTTTCTTGTGACCCAGTGTGAATGCTCCCGTTTAAACCAATGCTTCTTCGCCCGTGACCGGTCACAAGTGACCAAGTGGAACAGAAAACAGTTATTTCTGTAGCGATCTCTGAGCCTTCATGTGCATTGTTACGTTGCCTAAGTTTTCTCAGTTATCTATTGTGTGAACGGCTGGGATTATCAAAAGCTGTTAGGCCGCGAGTTTTAAGACCATGACGTGATGACAATTATTATGATGGAATTATTTCGGTGAAATTTTGAAGTGGCTGTTTTGAGAGAATGGCTGCATGTTTCATTTTGAGAGAGAGAAAAGAAGTTGTAAGTTAATGTATTGAAATTTTGAACACAACCACATATTATGCTGAACAGTGATTAATTTTTAGTTAGGCGTGATGTGAATGTCGATATTAATTTTTTAGATTTAGATTTAGATTTATTAGCCAAATGTAACAGGTTTATATGACTTTGTCAAGTACATGAGTTGAACAATTTGTACAAAATAAATTTTTGGAACACAATTATACTTAATTTCTAGGTGCACTGTAATGAATTTTGACAAGTACATGAATTGAATAATATTGAATAAATTAAATTGAACAAAGGTTAACAAAAATACTTAAATTCTTTGCTATGAACTTAATTTAAAAATTAATAATTTTGTAAAATTACTTCTAAAATTGTTAATATACTTCTGTGTGTTTTAGCTATTCATTTGAAAACTATTAACATATTATCTTCGAACCCGTGGACTTCAGTGCATTTGTTGAGAGTAACTGAAATATATGCCATGAAAATCCCCATAAAATGATGTTGTAAGAAGAATGCTTCCTTAATTAAACATTTAAACATATTATGATAATTACATTTATTATTTTATGTTTTTTTCAGTTTTATCAACCCTGAGCGGTCAATCAGACCTCATGTCCATGTTAATGTAACGAATAATCACGTACATGGTTAAGGGTTAAAATACTGCTAAGCTATTTGCTAATCATTGTTGGATGTTGGTTGGATATCCAGCATACTTCAAAGCAAATAGGAGTCTTCTATCACTAAGACGCCAGAAGAAATTGAGCTGGCTCTATCAAGGGATAGGAGGGAGTGGAAAATCACAATTTTAGGTTTAGAATAAAATGTTGACATAATCTAGAAATTAAAAGTGAAGTGAAGTGAATTAGGGAAAAAGTACAGGACACTCATTCTAGACTCAAAATGGAACACAAGCTACACACAGTAACTAACAGTTAAAGTAAAATCTCAAATCCGAGCATACACACAGGAAATAGCTCACCCCGTGTGTACAAACTGAGCTAGCCCTACCGAGAGTAGGAGGCCCTTGCCTGAAAAGGATTCAGTGGCTTTTTCTAATTCTAATTCTAATTCTTTCTATCAACCGGTCTACAAATGAATTTTGGATCTAACAGAAAGCCAATGATTCAAAATAATTCAGTACCTTAAAATTATTCTTGATTCATAATAATTCCATACCGTAAAGGAGCAAGAGGGGTCAAAGCCTATCACTTGTTCTTCACTTCCTTCCGGATGGAGGTTCAGTCATGCGTTACACTCAATCATTTATCATAATGAGTAACATTTTAAAACAATCTCGAAACTATTCGTTATGTTATTGCATATTATTGTGGATCAAGAATAATTTTAAGGTACTGAATTATTTTTAATCATTGGCTTTCTCTCACATCCAAAATTCATTTGTAGATCGGTTGATCGAGTCAACTCAATTTCTTCCGGTTACTGTATAGGCATTCGTAGTGATAGAAGACTCCTATTTGTTCTGAAGTATACTGGATATCCAACCAACATCCCAAGAAGAAAAAAAAATTGAACTTCCTGCAATTCACCTTGATTTTATAGATGTGTTTCCACTATTCAACTTCCAACCCTCGTACTTAATTCAAACATTAATTTCGCTTAGAAGCCATGTTGTAAGCTCACCTGCTCCAATTCCTTTAGAGATAAAGTAAAATTGTTTTTAAAAATATTAAAGTAGAATTAGAATGGTTGAGACTGGAAAGTCATGTTAACAGTAAATTTATTTTTAAAATGAAAAATGGGATTAGAAGCATTGAGGTAGAAATTTCTTAGGCAGCAGGTATGAGCCTTATTCAACTTTCTGTACAATACACAGAATCTGACAGAAATTTAGGCACATACTCTTCATAGACATGTCTATTTATGTAGGTAAATTAACATTATGAATTTCGCCTATCAGTATCAATAAATTGAGAAAAGCTGAAGGGCCACAAATAAAAAATAATATGACAGATCCATCACGAAAAGTTTTCTAAAAGTAATACTAATTACGTAGCAATATACATCCTCTAAAGTTCTAAACTAAGGCGTTTGTGTTTTTTAAACATCTTCGTAACGTAAGACATTTGTGAGATGATGTGAAAATAATGGAAAGTGTGACTAAATGATTTGGAAGCGAGAAAGTTTTCAGAAGTGAAGCTACTGTTATATTTGTCTTATTGTTAGTGAACACAAATACATTTCATGTAGACAAAAGATGAATACAATTTCTTCATAATTACTCGTACTCTGTGTATTGTATTTCACTTTTATAGAATAAAGTACTTTTAACATTCCTAAGAAGTGCCATGTCTTCTATTACAATCCTATACCGAGTTGGGGGAACTAAGTTTTAGTTTCTTTAATGCACCCACTTCTGGAGTCTCTCTTCAGAAGAGGAACTTCTGGAGTCTCTCTTCAGAAAAGGTTTGATAATCCTCCCACTTCAAGGAAAAACCAGGTAAATTAAATTATACAGAACAATGTTTCTTCACTGGGAATCGTTCGTCTAGTGGTACTTTGAAAGGTGGATGCTCAATATTTAGAAAGCTACCGTTACTGCAAACACTCTGTGTACGGTTATATATTGCTTTGCAAGACTTAACTAATTAGTGGTACTTACGAATGTTGTTGCCGTGGATCGTAAGTTGACATTCCCGCACGCAATCTTGTTGCTATGGGGAAAAAAAAAACAAATTTCCATGCGGTAAAAGTTTCCGTGTGGTAAGAATTTACTTACGCCACATATCATAATACAAGCCTTTATGGACAAGGCCCCCCAGGACAAATATTCGGTTCCCATAACAACAAACATATGCGAATCACTTTCTGAAATAAACATCTATCTTCAATAATGTATATACATAATATTTTCAGGTAATATCTCAATTAATATAATTAAATTGATATAAATAATCATCGTGCAATACTCGTGCCGTAAGCGCATAACGGATCTCGGAAAATTGAAAAAACTCGGCGCGAGCGCCTCGTTTTTTCAAACTCTTTCCTCGATCCGTATGCATCGCTTACGGCACTTGTATCGCAATGTATTATAATGTCATTGTATGCAAATAACTTGTTTAAGTAGGAGAAGAGGTGGCTGATGAAGTGTCACTCCAGTTTATAATTATTTTCATATTAGACTCAATAATTATTTTATTTACCAATGCAGATAAGAATTTGATCTATTATTTTCGCCGAAGTAATTGTTCAGTTGACATCTTTTCATTACAAAATTTAATTTCATTGCTGTAAGATTCCAAAGCAACGTCGTATAAAGTATATTTTGTTCAACCATATGCTTAGTGACGTAGTAGTATCATAATGATAATCATTGAAGTACAGAGTTTTATTAAAACACTGCTATGGTATCGATTAATATCGAACACGGAAAATCTTGAAGCCTTGAGAGCAGCAAATCAAACTGAGTAATAAGCAACTTGTATTTAAAATAAAGTAAGTTCTGTTCGTGTTAATTTTAATATCATATTAAACTGAGCTCATTTCGTGTTGTAAGAGTCCGTTGGTTTGAGATTAATAATAATGAACAGGTCATATAAACAGGTGCATTACGTCTTTTTGAATCTAAGAAAGTAGCCTATACTTCTAGGAATATTAAATCGATTTCAATAGAAGAAATGGGGTTTATTTATTTTCTTTCTCCATGTTCCCCTGTCATATTCCGTTCTTTTTATTTTCAGAACCTGGAAAGTCCTCAAGGTGGCTCCATTTTTTTTAAATTTCAGGTTTATTTACACGTGTTTTATCTGCTAATTAGGAGTGTAGAGGTATGGTTTTGACTAAAACATGCAGAAACCTGTTTCGACAAAATTGTAGTGTAAAAAGTAGTTAGTAGGCTAGTGCAAAATTAATATTTAGCAGTGTAAGAACGACAGTTTCCCCAAACATGAAAACAGGCAATTTACACGCCTTATTTTGGAGTCCCTTTGATCTATCAATGGCTCTGATAAAAACGATGGGAGGTATTGAAGCATAGGGGTTTAAAAACATCCGTATGTAGAGTTAACTTGAAACGGCAGATGCTTTTATATTTGGCCGTATAGTATCCTGTAGCCTACATAAGTGTAATATTTATCATTCGTAAGCACACCTATTCCTATAGCAAAATCACGAATATTTCTCCCTAATTCCTAAGAGATCAGCATTGTATTAAAATTGTGCTGTTAAACGACATTTCAGATTAATGTTATGTGTCCTGATTATTAACGTTCTTACCGAAGTATGACAGATATTTTAAAAGTAGTGTTTTTTTTGTACAAAATTTGGCAAATTTTCGGCTTTTTCTTACATATTCACATTGTTTCATGCATTAAAAAAAGATCATGACTTACCGACAGATTTCTAGTTCCTACTACAAGCCCACAGATCATAGGAAAACAGAGAAGCTGCTGTCACTAGCAGAACCTAGAAGAAAAATTACAAGGTTTTTAGTTTTGCCTCATTTTAATATTATTTATTAGAGAGTATTTGAGTCATCGCGCGTAGGCCTACACACATATGGACGGTAAGACAGAGGGACAGACATTTTCCACCACACAAGCTCATAAGTAGGTACCAATCTGGCACCTAATAAATGCAGACTTACAAGAGAGACAGCAGAGGAGTGGAGTGAAAACGAGGCATAGAAATACCGTGTTTAAAGTCGTGGGTTGGATCCCGGCCGAGATCCATGGAATTTATGTGTTCATAAAAAATTTAACAGGCTCATATATGTAGATTTAAAGACGGTGACGGTCACAGACCTAAGTTGTAGTACACATCATCATTAAATGTCTATAGCCTATACGAGTACTAAACAACCAATTCCCTCTCTCGTTTTTCTCAATAGCCTGCTTTTAATTAGGCTAGATCAGCTGTAGATGTGAGAACATCTAAGGCGGAGTCGATAGGGGTTGGAATGAGATTGGGACTGTCCTGTGCAAGCCCAGTACAAAGCTGAAAATCCTGTTCGATTCCCGCCCAGGACAACTTTCTCTGAAGTGTAGGCCTACATATTGATCAATATCAGAATGAGTCAAATGAAATTCTTACATAAAACAATAAGAAAAATGGGCATAGCTGGTGCTTTCTTACATTGTTATTTCTGGAATATTATGTAAATTTAGGAAAATTTAAATGTGTAACTTCTCATTAGATCCATTAATTGGGATGCATGTTTTACTCCACTGAATTAAATTAATTGACGCCTTACGGCTTACCTATGTGTATTAATATTTATCACAGTATGACCCATTCAGTATTTTAAAGCTAAGGGCTGCGTATTTTTGATGAGGGTTCATTGCAAGACCTGTTTATTTTAGATAAGATGAAGCAAAACAAGTATGGCCATGAAAATATTTCTATGTTTACGCATACTTTTAATAGAATAGATATTTGATTTCTGAAGGAGCATTCCAATTCCAACCTATCTTGTTATTACATTATTACATTATCTTGTTATTACATTATTTATTACTTTTGTCGGATTATTATTATTATTGCCGTTATAGTCATGTCAGTTTACCAGCTTTTTTTTGAGATACTGAAAAATAATCAGAGAAGTGAAAGCTATGCTTTTACAGATTGAGATGCGATCTGGGTCAACAAAACAATATTTCCATGCTGATGTCCACCGTAAAAGAAGTTTTAGAAAATCTTAACCATGATGGCATTATTAATGACGTAGTTGTGTGGAATCCTAAATAATTATCATAGGTAATCCCACGAGAGTTGACGAGTCCATCGACAGCGCAGGAGCGAATTTATCTGATGAAACTCGTCAACTCGAGTTGGATTTATTAAGACTATTCCATGAATAAAAATGTAACGGATGATACAAATAATAATTACTTTCGTGCTTTGTTGTACAGTAAAAAAACAAAACTAACAGCAGCGAGATCACGACTTACTATGAATCAACCATCCATGAGTCAATTCGAGTTACCTTGTTTTATCAGTGTTACCAATGGTGCATATAAGACATAGTTAACTTCATTCAGGTAAACTAACAGCAGAACAAAATAAAAGCACACCAACTGGCTTGCACCGAATCGAAATTGTGGGGTTTTAATCAATATACATTTCTATTATTTCAATTTCCAAACAAGTTATGTTGTATAAAATAATCTGTTTTCTTGCTGTTTAATGGCAGCGTGTGATGTATTAATCACGGCACACTGATGCTTACTTGTCCAGTAACGAGCAGACGATTTTATCGATAAGACAACATCCTCATAATAATAGCAAGCATTTTATAAGACAAACGATCGTGATGGGTCTATATACGAGGAATTGCTAAAAGAATGTTGGTTAACGCGGTGTATGAGTGGAATAGTCATAGGTAATCCTACGATAGATTGCGATTTCATCCGATGAAACTAGTAATCGCAAGTAAGATTTATTAAGAGTATTCCATGAATAAAGTGTTATGTATTTTGTAAATATAATTATTTTCTTACATTGTTGTCAATATTCTGTCAACCGTAAGATCACGGCATACTAACATTCGATGAATCGATTGGGTGAATTGATTTGAGTTACCAATGCTACCAATAGTGCGTACCACAAGATGGCGTCGTCGTAGATTGCTAAGATCAGAATGTAATAAAAGCACACGAACTGGCTTGTACCGAATCGAAATTATGTTTTAATTAACATACATTTATATTATTTCAATTTCTAAACAAGTTATGTTGTCTAAAATAAAGTGGTTTCATTCTTTCACGTGGAGGATGTGAAATATTACTCACTGCACGCTGATGCCTTACATGTCCAGTAACGAGCTGACGTTTTATCAGATAAACCTGGATCCCGAGAAGCATACGAGTTTATATGCGAATAACTGCTAAACGTTATTGGTCAATATCAAACACGCGGCTTATGAATACAATAGTCATAATAATTACAATAGTAACTGTAGTATTCACATTGACTATCTAGGCTACATTGTACATCAAAATTATGGTTTTATAAATTAATAATAATTTGGAGAAAATACTATGTCAAAAAATAGGCCTATTATCACTGTCAGTAACATTCAACAGCCTAGAAGAACTGGCTAAATTGTTCCTGTAGTTGAACGGTATTTCCTGCACGCTTATAATGAGACCTCTCGAACCAGAATGGTGAACTTTTTCTCTACTCTTGCATACTATTAATAATTATTTAGTCTATCGTGTACAAAAATATCATACGCGAAAAAGGAACAGAAAAGGCGTGAAAATAGTCTTCTGTTATTCCATGCTACTACGATACGACATACGGCCTATATACACCACTGTGATTAAATTTTCCTGTAGCTTACACACCCGATTATTGTACTTTTCTTGAGTGAGAGGAAAAATACATGAAGAGTTAAGCGTTGAAGACTTTCCTCTAGATATCAGAAATATGTTTATCGGAAAGAAGATATTTTACATTCGTTGGATTATAAACATGCCGTGAATGATTTTAATAAGGTCTATGACTGCGTAGTAATGTTTAGAAGATTATGTACGGTATTTTAAAGACAACTGATAAAACTGAAACTAGTGTACCAATAATTGATGGGCCACCTTTTTTTAAGGATTAGAGAAAAGCAAATATGGGGTTCCTTACAATTTGGAAAATCCAGTTTTCTTGGTAGTGGGGTGTATTATGTAGCTTGGTTCAACTTAACTACAATGCTATTTACTGATAAAATCCGCACCCCTATTTTGTTAAAACGATGCGTATTTGATGCTGACCAATAACGTTTAGAAATTCCTTGGATCGTTTATCTTATAAAATGGTTGCTATTAATAAGAGGATGCGATTTTATCTGATAAGGATTGTGAGTTTCATCAGAGAAATTTTCCCGAACTTCGTTCTTGCAAATATATTGATGAACTCGTAATCTCTCGTGGGATTACCTATGATAAAATTCCCCTAAAAATTTATTTTCTCTCTCGAATCCAGAAGAGCTATCCAGCAGTGCGATGTTGCCATTCTGCGGAAACTTTCAACCTAATATTATCTTAACCATAGATGTGATCAGAAAACGCAAAATAGGTTTTACATTTGTTTTAATGTTTCTACAGCCCCTTGGATCTGCTCAGTTATAACCTCTTACTTCTCTCCTGCATATACGGTAAGCTACAAGACCTCTTTAGGAGCAAAATTAGATAAATTGATTATTAATGAACGGTCTGTGATAGAAAGAAGAGGTAATTTTTAAATGGAGGTAAAAAATGGGGCTACTATAACAATGTAATGCTTGCAAAATTCTATTATCATCCCCCATTGAATTGTTCTTATTTTATTTAACATAAAATCTGGACAAAAGATTGTTAGCGTCTTGGACTCACATTCGGAAGGTCCCGGCTTCATACCCCACTTTGACTTGAGTTTTTTCATGGTATCCCCGACTTGAGTTTTGTCATTGTTTCCCCACTCGTAAAGGCAAATGCCGAAATGGATATTTACTTACAATGACCCATGCAGCTATTTATTTCTGTATTATATGCATTAAAATTGAATATCCATTGAAATTAACACGCGCTATAAATACATCACAATAGAGAACAGTAGCACATCAATAGTTACGCGACATACTGATACACACACAAAACATGAACTCCTGATATTACCTCGATGTTAAAAGGACTATAAATAAAGCAGAATTTAAGAATAGAGTTAATTGCAATAAAAACAGATCTTTCCATAGTACTTATGTAGACTAAATGAAATCTCCAAATTGATTAATTATCTGCAGTATTATATATTCATGATTAATATTGTCGTTTAGCAATATTCAATTGCAATAGACATAGTCACAAACTAAATAGATAAAGTATACAGTCAGTACATTATAAATTACATAACATCGTCAAAAACCATAAGGTACATTGATAAAAAAAGAAGTCTGGAGGTATTCATTAATATTATAAAAAGCATTTTTCATCAACCACTTCTGTATAGTTTTTTTGAAAGCACACTGATTCAATTGGGATACATATGCAGGTAAGTTATTGTAAAACTTGAAGGCCATTATATGATGGTTGTTGGCTTTTACTGTGAGTCTGCATTTAGGTAAGTACACCTTTTCATTATTCCTTGTGCCTTGGCCATGAGTTTCATTAACCTGAGTCATTGAATTTAAAAAACGTTTTGCGTACATTAACAATTCTAGAATATACAGTGCTGTAACCGTCATAATTCCATCTATATTAATAAAAGATAATTTTTATTGATGTTGCCGCATCACTTGAGAACGGCTCGACCGATTTGGCTGATTTTTGTTTTGTTGTGTTCGTAATGGGAACCTTTCGTGTGCAGTTAAAAATTTGTCCACCAGAGCGCAGCAGGGTCAGAGGAGGTCCTGCAATCTCGTTTTGCCATATGCTTATGCGTATCAATAGATGTGAATAATGTTGGCTGTCCTATAAAAACTGGCGATTAATAACGTTTAAGTTATATTCCAGAAATCAGATACCTATATTCTGCTCGCCAGAAAAAGTATTGATTTGTTAAAAGAATTAAAGAATTAATGTCTGTCTGAAGTAATAATTGGTTGTAATTGTTATGTTGAAAAGAACCCGTGGGGTTTGTCAGCAAAAACAGGAACAATAATTATTTTTCAGTGGCAGAGACATGTGTAGCTTAGAGACAAATAATTCAAAATATTTAAGTTATTCCTGTATATCGCGGTGGAATTTTTATTCGTTAAATGGTGAAGAAATAATTCAAATTTTATGAAACGTATTTAAAGCTTGTAGTACAGTACATCACAAAGAAAACATCCCATCTTCTTTAGATTTATAACCATAGGCGTAAATATGTAAAAAACAATTCTTTATACTGTAAATCATTTGTAAAAAGTAATTTAGGTTCAAGGTTGTTTGCTTTCACAATATTCTGTATGTATTTCAGCTTTCGGTTATGAATTTACTGTGTGGTAGACAGATGCTAGTATTTGATTAATATAACACAGTAGTTATAGAAAGTAAAGATTTGGATATAAATGTGTAAATATTTTGTTCCTATTATCATTAATATTTTATAAATAAATTTATGTTACGTTTGCTTGCTTCTAAATAATATCCTTTAGAGGCTTACGAATAATACATGCTCCAGAATTATAGCTGTCTTTTAGTTTTTGTGTGGGAAATAAATACGAATAATAGTATTTGAATAGCGTATCATATTAGTAATAGAATGTTCTTTTCATGAAGTCAACGTAATTACAAAGAAGCTGGAATGTCAAAATAAGGTAATAAGGGAATGGTTTTCTTGTGATTATTACTATAGGCCTAAATGCGTAATATTTTTAACGTCAACGCCCATCCATAATATAGGTTCATACTTTTTGTTTTAGAATTATATTACATAAGATTCAGAATTATGGCTCGCAGGGAATTGTTATTCATCGTACTGGGTTCTCATATGCTAATAATTCAAAATACTATGTTCTCTTCGATTCGAGTTAAAATATCTACGTGCATAGGTAATTCCAGTTCTAATATAGTGTTTTAATATAATTAATGTGCATTATAAAAGTGAGTTGTATATAATAACAGTGTAGTTGATTTATTTATCTTTTTATTTTTTTGTATTTAGAGGGGAAAAATAGCCAGTGCCAATTGCCAGTATAGAAAGGAAAAATATGCTTTGACGTCTTCTTTATAATAATTTTTTTTTTAGTCTTCAATTTACAAGAGCCACCAATGCCTGTAAGAATAATTTAGTTTTGCAAGTGTTTCAATTTTACGGTTTGTTTTAATGTTTGCAATGAAAAAACTTACAAATTCTGTTTAAACAAAATATTCATAATTTTATTATACAAATCATAATAAATGTGAAACAGAAATATGTGAATTTTTCTTATGAAGTTAATAAATTAAGTAAGTTGTATTTATCAAATACTGTCCATGCCTTCTTAAGAAGTAATTTTGTATCATAGTTTGAAAGAGAATAAGTGGTTGAGTTTCCTGCTGGGCGAACTTTCTGTTTAAAGCAACAGAACATAACTGAATCTTGTCCATTTGATGAAGATATTGGAAACATGACCTTCTGTTGTAGATAATGAGAATACTACTTCTTGTTAAGTTTTATTCTTTGTAAAAATGATTAAGATAATGAGTCAATTCTGAGGATCTAAAAGTGTTGAGCGAGGAGATTTGAAGGAACTCATAGACTATTAACTATTAGCATCCGCTTAATCTTCTTTATATTTGACTAGCATGTGCCCGCGATAATTATTTCAAGATTTAAAAATTAAGAGCATAATAGTTAAATCATTACATTTATTAACACTTAAATCGCATGGACTACATACCACGATCAGATAGCATCGACTGGTAAAAGCGACCTCAGATTCGAGTTTCTTGGCCAAGAAAACCTCTGTATAGTGAGATTCGTCCAAATAAAACAACGTTTGACCATATTTAGGGCTTACAACATTCAAGCGATCGCGAAAGTTTTGTTTTCAAGGTTTGACAAAAATAGCCAAAGCCAACTGTAATTGATTTGACATTGAAATGTATAACTGAAAACTTATGTTTTGAAAACGCAAAAAATGCACGTTTTTGCCAGTTTTTCACTCATAACTCACGAACGAAAACTAAAATTAAAATTACGGCTTCGAGGTGCATTTTCCGACCCTTCAGCACACCTATGTTTAAAATTTCAGATCTCTGCGTTCAGTAGATTTCGCTGGACATCGAGGAGAATTCCTTTAATTAATATAGATAATATGTATTATAATGATACCTTCTCTAATTTGTCAAACATCCATTTAATTTAATCCAAGCCCACCTGATACCACTGGTAACAATACGTTCTGTGAATTTGTTTTGATAATTCTATGTAAAAAGGGATTAAGTATTTTCAAAAACATTTAATTTTTGGCATTTAAAATCAGAATTTTTCAAAATCCTTTCTTAGTGAGCACCTACATTATGAAGCGAAGGTACTGTCAAAATTCCAAGTCTCTACCTGTTATAGTTTAGGCTGTACGTTGATTCCTGTCATTCAGTCAGTCATTCATTCAGTCAGTCAGGACAAAGCCTTTTATAAATATAGAGATAACCATATATTTCGTAAAGCATATGTGTACCCCTCTGTTTTACACAGAGGATCGCCACAACATGTTTTCTGGCATTCTGACTGAAGTTTAAATAGTCTGTTCCATTATGTTCAATGGACAGCAGACGACATGCTTGGACCTCTTTTGACCCTGCTGCCACCTATCGGGAGTCGCTGACAGAAAGGTTCCCATTGTCAGGACAAGGTTTGTATGAAAGACATTTTTTGGAAAATTCACGGGAAAAGTTGGAAATGTGAAATGAGGCACAGTTAGATAGTTCTGATTTCAATTGTTTACATAGCGAAAGTATTGTTTACGGTGTTCACATAGGGCTTTGGAAACTATATTATAATACTGGGCTTTAACAAATTCTGATACTATCGATGTAATTAATACATTTGTGAAAATAATTCTTGAAGAATAAAATCCACGAAAATAAAGCAGTCACATAACTTTCTCTACCCTCGACATAGAAAATATAATTTTCTCACTTCACATTTTGATGTAGAATAAGCGGTCGTATAGCTGGGACAACTTAAGTGTGTGCCAGTGAGTATGCTATATCGTAAGTCGGTAACAAATCCTATCCATTGATACGTCACTCATAGCTGTAGGCTTTGTATTAGTTAAGAAATAGGCCTAGGGATGTTTATCAGAGGCCCTAAGCATCTAAAAGAAGACAAAATGGGATGGAACATTTTCAGTCCTACGCGTGCAGTATATTATGTCCCAGGTTTTTGGGAAGGAAAGTATGAAAGTGATATTGAATTTCTTTTTTACTTCAGCACCGGAAAAGGTTGTATGGTAATATGAGAGTGAGAAATACAATTTTCTGTCATGACAATACAATCTTATGTAACCGGAATTTCTTTTCCTTCTTATTTGCACTCCTCCCAGGCATGGTGTGTAGAAGCAATGGAATGCAACATTCGACATCCTCTATGAGCCATAAAAAGCTGAGGGAATAGTCTGAGTGCCATATGTCGTTCTTCCTCGTTTCGAATTCTGCATACATATTATATAAGGACCTAGAGTTTCAACATCGAAAGTCCTCCATAAGTTAATTTCATATTACAAAATACAAAACCCGGGTGACGCCAGGCCATTTAAGCCAGTGTTCAATAAAGAGAGGTTTACAATGGGCATTCCAATTGGCATTTGTCAATAATCTTATTGCTCTCTTTTGCAGAATAAACACTTTGTCAACATGAGTACAATTTCCCCAGAGCAATAGTCCATACGAAATGATACTTTGAAAAAAAAGTATACAACCTTAACATAGGTGTATGGTAAAAACTTGTTAAATTCCGTAAAAGATATAAAACACGAGACAATATGATTTACCCAAGTCAGCCTACTACCAAGCAACTTAACAGCTTTGTCCACATGTAACATCGATATTGATACTATTTCTGATCATTTCACTAACCTCTTTTCCATTCCTAATGATTGTGTTTTACCTGAGTATCCAAACAATACTAATGAGGTCGAAAGGCAAATGAACAATGATACATTTGATCCTATAGTGACAAGGCAGGAGGTCGCTTACGCAGTTAACGGCATTGCAGTGGACACTTCACCAGGTCCTGACCATGTCTTAGTTAGAGCTATAAAGGGTGATCTTGCATATGAAGTGATTAGTTTAATAACCACAAGAATGCTGAAATCCGGAATAATTCCACCCTGTCTACAAGAAGCGAGAACAGTTCTAGTACCTAAATCTGGTGATGGTATGGACATTTCTAGTTGGCGTCCAATAACAATCTGTTCTGTTGTTCGTCGAGTGATTGATCGCATACTTGATAGCAGATTGCGCCAATATATTTCTTTCCAGACTGGTTTTTCTAAATATCCTGGAACACTAATAAATACAAACATCCTTCAATCTATTCTTCACTCAGCAAAAACTAAAAAGACTAAAGTAACAATCGTTTTCCTTGATATAGCTAAAGCCTTTGACAACATTGGCCATAATCACCTCAGGGCTACGTTATTGAATTCCCCAGCTCCTTCGCAACTGGTCAATCTCATTGGAGCTTTACAAGAAGCAAACACTACACAAATTCAATCAAATAATAAAAGAACTAAAATTATTCAACTGCGTAAAGGTGTTATGCAAGGTTCTCCATTGTCACCTGCCTTGTACAACCTGGCTACCGATCACATTTTGAATGCATTGCATCAAAATTTGGTTTTGAACTTGTTGCTGGATTAACTCCCATGACTGTACTTGGATTTGCGGATGATACTGTGCTTATTGGTAACGATGAAGCTTCTGCAACTGAACTCGCTAAGTTGGCCATCAAGAGATTCTCAGAAATTGGATTGAAGCTAAATCCAACAAAGTCTGTTGTCATTAATATTGACAAAGGCCGTCTCATTGAAAGAAACCTCTCTATATATCCTGATTTTGAGATACACTCCATCAGTAAAAATGAATCAATCCGATACCTCGGAGTTAATTTTTCGGATTCCATTGTATTCAATTGTAGTTCTACGTTAAATGACCTAAATAATAAACTGGACAATCTAGCATCTTCACCATTCCTGCATGCAGATCAAAAATATCACATCCTTAATTCTTCTGTCTGTCCTTCCCTAATTTATAAGTTTCAGACTACTCCTCCTGAGCTGATCCCAAAAAAATTCCTGGACGATGCAGACAGACTAATCAGAAGTGCGCTGAAGGAAATGCTAAGCCTTCCCATGGATATCCCAGATGCAATGATCTACAGCCCTAGGAAATATAAAGGATTAGGGATATTCAGAACAAAATGGGAAGTAATATTGCAGCAAATCAATGCACTGAGATGCCTATATAAGACTCAGAATTCTTATATTCTGCAAACTCGTAATCTCCAACATGAAAGTTTACAGTGCCTTAAGCAGATTAATGTAGAGTCAGACGACAGTCTATTTTATAAAGACGGCAGTTTCCTTAATGCTAAAAAGGTTCGAGACCATCCCAGAACTAAAGAATTTGATATATGGTGTAATCACCCACAAAAAGGGAAGGGTGTCATCTTATTTAAACAGCACACGCCTACAAACAGGTGGATATGGAATCATGTTGGTCTGTCTTGCAGTGAATGGCGTGACTGTTTGAAAATGGTGGGAAATGTTGCTGCAGTGCGCGCTGTGCCGGGTAGAGCTCAGGACAACCGTTGTCGGCGTTGCCACAACGAGGTAGAAACTCTTGCACATGTTCTGGGTTCCTGTCCGCATGGCGAGATCCTTCGAAACATCAGACACCATACAGTACGGTCAATTGTTGCAAATGCCCTTAAAGATGCTGATTATACTACTTTTGAAGAGGTGCATGGTCTCTCTACCACCGGGACTACGAGGCGAATTGATATCATTGCTTTTCAAAGAAACACACGATCCGGATTTATAATTGATCCTACTGTGCGTTTCGAAGTGAATGAGGCAAAGCCGCAAGATGTTAACAAGGAAAAGCAAGACATTTATAATCCTACCATCCCTTACTATCGTGATAAATACAATCTCAAAGAACTTGAAGTCATTGGACTCATGGTAGGAGCAAGAGGAACTGTTACTACTTTCATGTTGAACACCTTCAAGAGATTGGGACTTCCTCCATCAGTTATAACTGGAGTTGCTTTAGCAACCCTCAGAGGATCTGTTTCAATACTGAGGAATCACATATATAAATCCTAATCGTAACTGTTAATGATTTTCTATTTTGTATTAATTTTTCATTAATTTTATTCTCTTTTTCTTTTCAATGTTCTATGTTCAATTACCTTTCTGTTTTTTTTTTCTGGTACTCTTTGTCTGTGTAGGCAACCCATAACTATGGGAAGATTAAATAAATAAAATTCAGTGTTAAAGTTATAGATTCAGTCTTACTTTCATTTAAAAACAGTTTATTAGCAGAAACAATTTCTTTTCCTGAATAAGTGACGAATGTGAAATATTCGAAAGCTCATTTAGGGTACTTTGGCTTTTTAGGAACGTAGTAAGCCTATCATCTGCATAAACAATGGTAAAAACATCTATATTTTTGACAAGATCATTAATCATAATTATAAATAATAGGAAGGGACCCAAAATGGAGCCTACGGAACTCCGCTATAGGCTATATATGTTTATATATATACCATAAAGTCCCTTTATTTTTGCAAAACAAACATCTGAAGGCGTACAAATAGGTAGTCACTTGTCTTCAGTTCCACAGTATATTCATTTCTATCGATTGATGAAAATTGCACAAATTTATATATTATGTCATGTAACTACTGTTTTATATAGGCTATATCCACACATAATACACGTAGGGAAGGAGCTGTGCAACAAGATTCTAGCCTAGCTTTGTTTAACTGGCCTTTATTATTTTACACTTTTAATTTAATTGTTTTATTTCATATTCCTTTACTTCCTAACAGATTGCTCCAATTATTATGCAGCAGTTCGACAAAAAATATAAATTTTATAAAATGACTACAAGTAAACTCCACTGTTATTTAAAGACACGGTAATATAATATGAATATAATTAATAGTAAAATATGAACTTATAATAAATGTTTATAGAGAAAAGGAAACGAGAAAGCTAAAGGATAGACGTCCTTTAAGTCCTAATGAGCAATCAAGGGAAGAATCAATACGGTCAGAATTCTACACATTCTATACCAATATATCAATGTAAATTTCAATTGAATCATTGTATTTGTTTTGTCCATTAATGTTTTGAGCAAATTGTACACAGGGGAACTGTTCAACATGACTCAGACATTCCAGATTGTTTATATGCGACAACATTCCAACTGTATCTGTAGGGACTCTCACCACCTTATCTAAAACAAACTTCTATAACTAGTGTTACAAACTCGTAGAGTACAAGTGAGAATTAATTTATAAATACCATGCCGCTGAAGGTGCATGGATGTATTCGAAAGGTTGAGAATGCCAGATTAAATTCTTTAGAAAGCATCCCAATGTGATTAAACTAAAACCAACTAGAATTAAGTATGTTTACTAATCTTCCTAATGGAATGTGGAGTTGTTATGCACACAAATTGATTTCTTGTACATAGCTAATGCTATTTCATTACATATGGAGGGATGTAGTAGGCTTTCATTATTTAGTTCTCTTTATACTTAATTCATAGCCACTATTTGTCACACCGGATAAATAACAATAATTCTTTTCAACTCAAAACAAATCGCCTGTTGGAAAGCTCACAATAAGGAATCGACTGTGGTAACTAAAAAGTTGTGTTATAACGAGGGTTCGGATGTTTATGACCTAAAAAAGTGGAAAATATGACTGAAAAAATGACCGAACCCTAGTTATAACCAAGTAAATATTGCGCAATAGCTTCGCAAAAATGTAAAGGAAACGTATTCAATAAGTGCCAGAATGATACTTTTCAAGATAACTTTGTGAAGAGGAAAATATTTTTTACAAGCGCAGAAAATAAAACTGATATCGGGGAATACATAAAAATATTTGAACTACAAATAATAGCAATTATTCATACACTAAAAGCAAACAGCATGATCATTAATGATATATTATTAATAAAGGAAGATTGAAAGGGTTTAATACTTTAATTTTATGACACTTGCAACATCTGATGGTGTACTGAGCTCTAGTCATGCCGTCATGGCAAAAGTGACGACTGGATAAATTGGTAGAGAATAATGGCTTATGTGTGTATGTGCGAGAGACATTTCAAACGAGATATATTAGTTTAGTGACATGAGCTCGGTAATTTTTTTTATTGCTTGTAATAATAATAATAATAACAATAATGGTTCGGATGTTTATGACATGTCATATTTTTATCCTGACCTCCATTCTCTCCACAAACAAAAATTAAACACGAATTACTCATTTGTTATCCTAATCGGACTGTTTTTATTTTGCATATAAAGTCACATTTTGGTCATTTTCATGGTCTTGGTCATATTTCGGTCTTAAGTAATAAATTCGGTAAAAGAGCACAATTATGCAATATTTGCACTAAATTGTCGACTTAAATTTTTTCGGAAATAGTCACGAATACTTTGGTTTTACTGTAACTGAAATGTGAAGAGACAATAACGAATAATAGCACAATTATCTCTTCTTCCTTTTAACAACTTCAAATAGATATGTTTTAAAAATATTTTCAGTTCATATTTGCATTTTTATCTGGAAACATTAACAGACTAGAGGTTCTTTACAAGTGAAACTGTAAATTACCTGTAAAATTGTTAAAGATTGAATTGATGTGATGTAATGTAATTTAATGTAATAAAATGTTTTTAGTTTTATAATTTATTTTTAGAAAATACGTTCTTTTGGGAAGCCATTTTTAGGATTTTTGGGTCATATTTAGTCATTTTTAACTTTTAAGGTAAGATTTGTAGCCAGATTTTCCAATTTTAGGTTATAAACATCCGAAACCTAATAATAATAATAATAATAATAATAATAATAATAATAATTATTATTATTATTATTATTACAATTTTTCTAACACACCAAGAAACGAATATTCAAAGTCCTGCTTCGCTTAGCATGTAGGAGAGACAATAGAATGTGCACTTCTGCTAGGCAACTTCTTATCCTACCAAAATGTGGAGCAAGATAAAATGAAGACCCATGCTTTAGATAAAGTTTTAAAAATTGAACAAGAGAATAACTACTTCGGGAACTCACTACTTTTATTAAATCACAGATGGTGCAATTTAGACGAACTTTCAGTAATGTTATGTTAGCGTTACTGTATGAGTTTGCCACTAGATGACACAGAGTTATCAAATTATCATGGAATTTGGTGGAATTTCTCAATCGATGTCTTAAGAGAGATCTGCTGGTAGTTTGTTAACTGCATATTTCTTTGACACAAGACAGTACATTATTTGATCCTAGTACCTAAGAAGTTAATTTGTGCAATATTAGTAGGTGCCCGTGGCTTCGCCCACGATAATTAATTAAAAAATTAAGATTATAATAACTATTAAAGCATTATATTTATTAACACTTGCACGCGAATCATCCATAAACTAAGCCATTAATAATTAATGAAACAGCTAAAATTCCGGCTTCAGAGTAAATTCCACGATTAGAAAGCGCCGCCTGAAAAAACGATCTCAGATTCGATTATGCAGTTCCAAAGCTAACTGTGAACACATAATACGTATTGTTTCTCAACTGTTTGTTGACAGATGAATATGATGTGAATTTTATTTTTTTTAATTCCGTGTAATTTTCAGAAATTATATAATTTTTCAAGGGAAGGAGTTATTTTTGTTTGGATTTTTATTGTCCGCGATACTGCCCGCGGCTTCACCCGTTGTTATTAATTGACTCCAGGATTTTTAAGAAATTTACACTGGTAGTTTATTAAAAATGTTTGTGGTTCAGAGCTATGAAAATTGTAAGTAAAAATAAAATTAGAATATTTGTTCATTGTGTTCATTGTGTTCATTTCACTTAGGCTTTATATAATAAAGAAACAGTTTTCCTAATTCTGTACTCTTCGTGAAAGTTTACACTGCCAGAGACGAACATAGCCGAGTATACCCGATGTTTCACGAAGCGGGCGAGCGAGTGAGCACGCTATTTAGTGCCGTTGAATTGTATAAGAGTAGATTATCGATACATAACGGACAACGAGGACGATTACAGAAGTTTCTTAAGTTATAGGAAACGAAACAGGCAGTTTAGGACTGAAAATATGAAACTAGGTACAGCATTTTCTTTTACGTTTAACCAGATTAATAGGTTTTAGTCAGCGTATAATCCACTGTAGCTTTGTGATAATTGTTCACATTAATTACCGACATGATAACTTAAAAAAATAACTTTTGGTTTCATACAGAAATAATTCATATTGCAATGGACCGAAGGTTTCAGAAAGTTGATTAATTCCTCGAAACGGCTAGAAATAAAACCATTTTACCGTGCGAAATGGCCGAGATGATACCGTTTTTGACTCACATTCGGGAGGTCAAAGGTTCAAACCCCTTTGTCGTCTAATTTGACTTGGGTATTTACATAGTTTCCTAAGTCATAAAGGCAAATGCAGAATTGGATTTTTACTCACCACGACTCTTTAGTCTCCTATAACAACAATCATAAAAATTCAATCTCTGTTAAAATCTAGGACTCCAAAATCTAGACCATAAGCACATGAACAATAAAAAATAGACGCACATTAATATTTACATAGCCTACTGGTATTCACACAGAACGTAACACGTGATATAACCTCTGAGTTAAAACATTCCACTACCCAATATCAATTTTGGCTCCTAGTATAATATATTATAATATAATTCATTATGTATATATTATAGAACTTAAACAAAACAGTTAGCCGTTATTACTTAGTTATTTATTTATTTAATATACAATTTATTTTAGCCCTATTTCACCATAAGGTACATTAGGGCTATAGTTTTATGTCAATTACAATTTATAATGTACCTGTTATCTTGTACACTAGAGTAGCCTGTTTTGCTAAAGTTTAAATAAAATTATCGTAAACTCTGAAATATAGAACATATGAAATAGTGGAATTCTCTACAACAACAATCCTTGCTAAACATTTTAAAGAGTGGTTTATCATATTTAACACCACAATAGATAAGTGTCCTGTTAAAGAAAATCTTTTCCTTTCAAAGAGTGGGTAGTCAAAAAGTAGATGTTCTACGGTCTGGTTTTCTTTACAAATACATAAATAACAATTCTCCCTTATAATATTAAACCTTTCAAAGTAAGAGCCAAAAATTCCATGACCTGACAAGAATTGGGTTAATACAAATTCAGGTTCAATTTTGCTTTGAAGTCGGGTTTCAATATTTGGAAAAAATAATTCTTTTGTAACTGTTCCTTTAACACTAGATAGCCACTGATTGTTCCACCTAGTCTTAATATGATCCCACATCTTTCTTCGTGCATAAGAGTAAGGACAAAGAGAGTAGCTATAATTTAGACTCATATTTTAAAATTAATAAAGCTTTAATTTAACATACATTCCTTGTTAAATTTGTATATCCAAAGCAAGGCGTGACGTAATTTACAAACATTTGACTGCATTGTAGTCAAGTCTTGACTCTCAAGAATGGAATTGGTCTACTGGGGCCGTGGTTTCTACATCAATTTGTCCAGACTTTACGTATTTACGGTTACATGCTATTTTCGCAATAACTAACTCCCATAACACCGATTTTAAAGACCTGACAAATAAAAAATGAGTTACACCTTCTTGCGACGAGGTCTTCAATACGCTCTGACCATCCAACTATGAGACTGTCTGATTTCTTTGACAGTAAAAATGCTCGTTTCATGCATACCATCACAGGTATTTCGTCTTCCTTCCTTTTCTCCAGATGTCATACCTGTAGGCCTACGCGAGACTTCTGAATTAACGTAGAATTATTTGTTATTTTAAATGGTGAATATTGTTATCAAAATTCTCTCCGTCTATGTTAAGTCCCATTTTGTGGCCTGCGCTGTAAAAAAGAAAAAAGAAAAATAAAGATAAAAAAGCGCAAGCCCATTGAAGGTAAAGAAAAAAGGTGCTAGCACGTTATAGCGATTATTGAGGATTTCACCAGATTCAATGTTTCACCTTTCGTACAAATAAATAATGATACATTTCCTTCATTTTAACCACTAGAAATACTTTTATACCTATTACTATTATCGTGTACCTACAAACACTAAAATTCAAATTAGCATAAATAACTATTTCAGATTTGAGTTTTTGAACCCTAAACTAGATGTTTTTTTTATAGACAAAACACAACATAATCCAAGCTATTATTTTTTTCGCACAAAACTCATCTTTCTCTATGATTTAAACGTCTACATTTCTTTATTGTAACGAAGGGGTTTTGCATTCAATATTTGTTCGTTGTTTATCTTTCATATAACTTCAAGAAAAATAAAAATTTCTTTACGCATATAGCCTATCATTATTCAGTATTTTCAGCAAATTTTTCTGCTTTGTTTTCATACGTGATTGTTTTCGAACAAATTGTTGCCACACAAAAGAGCCTGGATTCCGCTATATAAGAAATGACCAAAAAAGTTTTTTTATTACTATTCTAAGTACAAGCGAACTGAATTAATTCCTCAGAATAACATAAAATGTCGTACGATGTTCTACCGTTATAAGAAGTTAACACAAATAACAATAATTGGTGGCATTCGTTTTGTTAACTTCGTGCTTGCCTGTTAAATTCTATGTAACGGTCTTACATCCTAAATAACTAAACAGAGAACACGGTCTGGAATTCTCTAATGTTGTAAACAATCACGGCAGACTTCATTTGAATTTTTCCCTTGATGTCTTCTATGATAGTAAAATTGTCATGTACTAAGAATTTAAATTGATTTAAAAGAATGTTGGGGGTCATGTGGCATATGATAAGGCTTTCCTTCTGGAATCCGATAGCTACAGATGTGCAGCAGTGGTTTTATCCACTGAGTTCTACGCAGCGCACTCAAAGCTCCGGAGTGCATGGAAGGCTGCACATGTAAAGCAGTAGTGGTACTGAATCTCTCAGCATCATGACGCAACTGAACGCAATCGTCATCTTCGGGCTAGTTGGGGTATCACTGGCCACCTATGTGGTGGCCGAACATAATTACATCCAGCATTCATTAACGAAGAGGTCAATTAATTCTCTGAAAAATATGAACAATTTTGAACAACAATTGCAAGATTTACAGGTATGTACTTCCTATAGTTTATTCACTACTTTCAATGATAGTGTTTGCAATTTAGAATAAAAACAATTGGTTATAAACAAAGGGAGTTACTATTGTTGAAAGTAAATAATTACGAATTTATCTGCAACAAGTGTTCTGTAAGTATTCCTCAAACCTGTCCTAAAATCTGTTTATTTCATTATGTAAATAAATATAAATATAAATCACTGATCGAAAATCGAGAACATAGTTCAACAAATGGATAGAATGACAAAATTATATATCCTTCTCCAATCCCTGTAAAATACCTATAGTACCTGTTTTAAAAAAAATCTATATTTTTTCGTTTCGGATGCATGGCCATCGTCAGGATATCTTTAAAATTCTTCCATTCTGTAAGAAGCACATAATTTGATAGAGAAGCTAATGGTCCTAACTTTCTAGCGATACTGTCTCTTTCATAACTTCTTGACAAATGATTTCAGCCTAGAATAAGATTTACGAACTGTTTTAAATTACTGACTAAAAACATATAATAAAAAAATAAAAATAATTTCAAAATAAAAATAAAAACATTTTATGCCATGCAGAGTTTAATACAATTTGCCCTAAGTGAATATTTACGCATTTCTAGGAATATTAATTGAATAAACTTTCGTCTCACTTATATTTTGGTTAAAAGCTTTAATAACATTTAATAGCATAGGCTCTTAGTGTAAAATTGATTTTAATTAAATTACATAAGGTTGTAGCCAGATTTTCGGGGTTTTTTGAAGTTCTAACTTAATCACGTAGAAGGAATTAAATAAGTAAGTAAATATATAAATAATGGCTGAGTGGTTTGACCGCTCGCCTTCCATCGCTGGAACCCGGGATCAAATCTCGGTGGATCCATGTGCAATTTGTGGTGGACAAAATGGGGGTCGGGATAGGTTTTATCGGGGTGCTCCTATTTCCCCTGTCATATATCATTCCACCAGTGCTCCATTCATCACAGTTTGATCATTGGTTGCAATAGAGGAATTATAAATAAATAAATAAGTAAATAGAAACTGCTCCATTCATCATAGTTTGATCATTGGTTGCAATAGAGGAATTATAAATAAATAAATAAGTAAATAGAAACTGGTAAGTACGTTTTTCAAATAAATCTACTTAGTATAGTTTCTTATTAGCTATGCTTAAATCTGTTAGTAAAAATACATAAGCTATTATGTTCATAACGAAAATGAAATCCTGTAGTTGGGTTTTTTTAAACATGTAATAGATTCGGCCGAGTCTACGGATTGTATGACGGTTTGTTGGCAGCTGGAGGGAAAGCACTAGAGGTTATCTTCCAAGAGTTCGGAAATTTATCGCTAAAAAAAAGGCCACCTTTGTGAGCAATTATACTTATCTGTACTAAGCCGTAGCTTTTTAATACCTGTGTTCATCAAACATTGACGGGAGAGGCCCGCAGCAGACGCTGTAGAGGGAGTTGGCCCGAAAGCCGGGAAAGAAAACGGGTGTGGAATGAGAGGGAAAAACGGGAGGAACCCCGAGAAAACCCCCCTAAGTCATGGCTTCGTCCACGAGAACGACAAGCCCACCTACCTCGGGATTGTGACAAAATATTGTACCTTAAGACTTTTAGGTCGCTCATGGTTAGCCTACTTTGTTTTAAAATTACTAAATATATTAAATATATTTGTACAATTTTAAAGACTAACTATATGACAAAATATAAGTAGTGTTTTAGGTAATATTTTGTAAATTAAATTACAATAGCATTCATGCATTTTTCGCCAAAATATAATTGTTTTTATTTGAGAAAAAAATGTTTAAATTTTGTTGCGTAGCCCAGGGAGTGATTATATTACTCGCAATGATAAAATGCTATCGAAATACTATTGGTTGATACATCAGTAAAACCAAGATTCAAAAATAATCACATAGGGGTGGGGGTTAAAAATGAAAAATTAAAAGGGGCAGTTATACAAATCTCTGCCCAGGGTGCAAAATACCAGGAATCGGGGCCTGAACACAGTTCCTCTTCGGTCGAGCTAAACACGAAACTATTAAGATATCTGCTTTTTTTTCTTCAGACCCGTTCAAGATCTCTGCACAGATATTAGCATTTTCGATACAGGTCACTCCTCTTTGGGGGATATTGCAGAGTAAGCAGAAAGCTTCGGCTTCCGGCTAATAAAAATCTTCCTACAAAGATGATACAGTATTAGTTTTCAACTGTTGTGATTTGTAAGATAATAATTGGCCTTCATGCATGGCACATTTTAATTTGTACACACTCAATTTAGTAGATTCCATTATGGAATTTTTACAGAACGTTCCTTTAACAGTTGTAAATTAATTAAGAAGTATGTTTTGTTATGATTGATGAATTTCCTAGTCGTTTGTGGTAGATATAGGCTATAAATTATCGTAAAAAGGTCCACTTTATACCACAAACAAGAGAGACAAAAGTTTTTACCCTAATACTGCTACCTTATGTATTTTGTTTTACTGTCGTTGGAAAGTTTAAAGTGATATTTTTTAATAGACCTAATTAAAAATTATAGACACTTGTACCATTACTATTATCATTACTTTAAATACATTTAAGATATTTTCTGATTGAATATGTTTATTCACATAAATTGAAAAAGAATTGACCATTAGTGTTTTTGAAATCCTGTTTTGCATGAAATGGCCCACTAAATAAAAAAAAACTCATTAAAACTCATTTTGATGCAAACGCTGACATATCTGTTGTCTAATAATTTATGTTTGCTGGATATGACATTATTTTATGGAAAACCAAAGAATTTCCAAAACAATTTTCTACTTCCAGCATCTGAATTTATCGGTTATATCCAGTACAATTCAATTTGAGAATATTATGGAACAAAAATCCTCTGACACTGGGATTTGAACCTAGGATTTTTGGCTATCCGTGGCATCGCTCTATCAACTGAGCTAAGCCAGAGTTCACTTCACAGAGCCACATGGAACCTCTCTCCTATGACAGATTGCCCTTAATGGTCTACCTCACTGACAGACAAGTAATGTCCGACAGATACAATAATCTGTGGTTCATTAATGGATATACATGCATCTTGAATATTAACTGTGCAATAACAGTGGAAGCCCGGTCACAAAATCACTAATTAGAGTGCCTCACTGTACTGCATATGACATAACTTGTCTGTCAGTGAAATAGACCATTAAGGACAATCAGCCATAGGAGAGAGGTTCCATCTGGCGCTGTGAAGCGAACTCTGGCTTAGCTCAGTTGGTGGAGCAGTAGCACGGATGGCCGAAGGTCCTGCGTTCAAATCCTAGTGTCAGAGAAATTTTTCTCCTATAATATTCCCATGTATTCTCCGTCAGAGACAATAATATGTGATTCATGAATGCATATATTTCAATTTGTTAATGCAATGCCTTCATTTAATGTCTTGCTTGCGCATTTTACACTTTTAGGTGACTGTAGTTCAAAGAATAATTGTTTTCTTAATAAATTTTACTCAATATATCAATTATTTATGTGTGTGTCTGCATTTTAGGCCATTCAATTCTTGTTTCATTTTTCTCAGTTGGTATACACTCGACATGTGTACATAGAAAATTCCAGTCTACCTTCTCTATCCAGAAGTTAAAGTTTGGCATATTCATAGTCTCATTTGATGTTCATTATAATCGTGCAAGAGAATAGTACATCCCTAAGTATGTGGCTGTTGGAAAGAATAATCAAATTAGAATGAATGATCATTGTGTTAAGGCTGATAACAGGTCCTGGTTTGATATATTTTATATTGTTTTCTGCTGCTCACGGTATGTCTTAGAAATAAATATTGTTTGATAATATCTCACAAAATCTTTCATAAAAATTCAAATGTTTTATTCTATTTCATTTAAATATCTGAGGAAAGAATACAGAAAAAATCATACAAAGCTGACTGACGCTATCTTATGATCTGATAAAGATGGCTGCTTTTGTCAGCTGATTGATGTCAAGTCATTTATATGATCACAATGACAAAAATTCATGTTAAAAAAATATTATTTCACTACCGTGAGCAGCGGTCATAATACTGTCTGTTTTAATTTTGCTTAGTACTTAATATACTCTAATATAAAGGAGGACCGTCTTTGTTGAATCAAATTTGCATGTATCATGATAGAGAGAGATTCAAAAGGAATTAATTGAAAATTTAAACGATGACTCTGGATTTCACGAGTTAAAATTAATAATCCGTGGAATTTTGTATTATAGAATTTTATGTCAAGGCCAAAAAATGTTTTCACAATGTGTGTTTCAAAATATTGTTTTAGACGTTCACCTTGGGCCCAGATAGAAGACATCGTTTTCGATACCTATACGTAAATGAAGGCAATGCAAGCTTCTCCAGCTAATGTCCTGTCCAATCTGTCGGCTGTATTATACTAAAATGACACTGTATCTTCAGATGCTGGAAGTGGCAGTAAGATATTTGGATGCTCAATTATGTACGACTGCTTCCCCATTTGTTTTGAAAGCATCATATATTTAGTCAGCAATAGTCTACTGTGTTTAGCTTTTTTTAAAATAACTGCCTTAATTCAGAATAATAGAAAATCGTAGTCACTAAATAATGTGGATATTCAATCGAAATTTGCACATTAAATATGTAATCCATCTCTACTTACTCTCTAGTCGTAAGTAGAACACAAACGCTAAAAGAACATCTTAAAGTGTTCAATCTAAATCACATGCAATAAACTACCACTTACTAGGAAAGGTAATCATGCAATCAAAATTAAAATCAAACTTCTCAGAGAAAATAATGGTAATAAGTTATTTTTCTATTTTGAAGCACTGGTTCAAGAGTATTTTTCTGCCGCTCTATGAAGATATATTTAAGCGAAGCCTAAAATCAGGCAATAGGATGGTGTTGCTAATACAATAAAATACTTTATTATAAACCACTATTGGTTTAATATCGATAAAAAAAGTTATTATAAACCACTGTTGGTTTAATATCGATTAAAATGATGAAGTTCCTGTAAACGAAAATGTAACCTTTTGCCCAAGTCTAAGACAGATGTTAAATACGTTGTGGAAACATAGAAGTAGGGGGCTAAAACGTATATGCGGATATTTCATTAAAGGGAAAGAGAATTTGTCTGCAAGATAGAACTATATGGAAATGTATGCAAATAATCGCGATTATAATGTTCCTATTGTCTTTTCATTAATTAGATCATATTATATTATATTATGCTGAAACGTCAGCGCGGATAAAATCCAATCAGATATCCGTTCATAAAAAAATAACATAGAATAATGCCTACAACTGACTATATTAGAAATATGGAAAATTGGAATTCAAACAAAACAAAGTTAGAAACATTGGGTTTGAGATTTAGCAGGTTACGATTCACATCCTGAAAGAAAATATACTCTAATTTAATTTAACGAAATATTTCCACTTTCATAATTAAACTTTGTGTTTTCGTTGTCT